>CM055268.1:20421735-21621735 GCA_029237695.1 Conchocele bisecta | reverse complement strand
GAGGTTTGGTGTGTAAACAATACGTAATGTGTAAGACAAACATTTACACAAACTTTCAGACTGTTTATTCCTGTTTTTTGGTTGATTTTGAGATAAAGTCAAGTTGAAGTGGCGCTCAATTTTGAATGAAAAACGTCAGCGTCTGCGCACCAAAATTGTCCAATAAAGTTATCGAATCACCAAGCCATCTTGATTACCTGTGTAAATACCAAGATACATCCAATTTGGGATGTGTGTTTAGCTGTTCTAATGTGTGAAAGTTTCTCATGATGATAACGTCATTTCTTGCGATCTCGCAAATCTGGCAAGATGGTTGGCATTTTTGACAGATTTGCCCGACGCCAGCGCATCATGATCAAATGGCGTCCTGTGGTACAGTTTCAGAACCTATAAATACAACCCAAGTGGCTAGGATCGAATAGTTCAACTCATAGGGGCAAAATATGATATCTATGTGGCGTATTCTCGCCAGCGACCAGTAGTCGTCACCTGAAAGTAACCAGTACCCGTCATGGTCTTATTGTAGAATAACACTCAGATAATAAGTTGATTACCTGGATAAACATCTTCAATTGACTCTCCATAAGCCATCCTGACACAACAACAAATGGTAATACCGCTGGCTTACGTTTGTTACAATACAGCAATATATTAGTATTTTATCCGTACCACAACAGTGCATATATACAGTGGAACCTCTCTAAACCGGACACCCTGGGAGGTCCCCAGGGTGTCCGGTTTAGAGAGGTTGCACTGTAAAACAGACAGACAACTACTCCAAGACACGCGTGGATGCTTTGGGATCACGAACAGCCATACTCAGCGGAGACAAATGGTAATGAACACTATTACAATGTTAATTTGTGTCCGGTTTCGAGGGTCTCGATTGTAACTTCAACCGATACGTCAGTTGTTTTCCCCGACGTAATAACGAACAGTGTGGAGCCTAATTGGGCGGTTAATACTGGTCTGTGCTTTCAAACTTTTCAAACTCAATAAGCAAGCCCAGTTGTGTCGTGGAGATGGACAATCATTTACTATTACTGTTATAATACCCCTGGGCCAAACGGCGATTTACGGCGACACACCGAGACGCGGCAGTGTGTGGGCTTAATTTATATATTATCAAGCCTTGTATATTACCTTCCGTCATGGGGGCAGGTATATAGGAGACACGCCATGTGATTTTGTAACTGCGGACATCTGCGTAATTTCATTAAATACGTTTACAAAATTTACAATATTTTTTGTAGTAAAGTCAGAAATTGACACAATTTTCAGAGTACATGAGCAATAATTCCGCATGTACACTGAAAAGTTTGTTAACTTTTGACGGTATTTACGGAAAATATTGTAAATTGTGTAAACGTATTTCATGAAATTACGCAGATGTTAGAAGGTACAAAATCACATGGCGTGTCTTATATGTGGCTGTGACTGGAGAAATGGGGCTTATGACAGGTCGGTGTAGCTCCTGATGAAATAGCACACGTCTGTATCCTGATAACGATATATATGGTCAGAAGTCCGGCGGTGTTTCATTGATGGAATGGCGAATAGTGCAGATCCTGATCAGACTGTGGGGATGCACAGGCTGATCTGGATCTACACTGGTCTCAAGACACATACACCCGGTATCTGCGTAGACTGGAGAAATGGAGCGTATAGCATTCGTGGCCCGTATAACCTCTCGTCGGTTAAGCGCATTTTCGCAGCATAATAACTATCTATGCTGTTTGTCTGTTTTTAGAGCATGACAGATGTTTCACTGACTGAATGAAGAGCAGTGCAGACCCTGATCAGACTGCGCTAATGCGCAGTCTGATCTGGGTCTACACTTTTCGTAAATGTCATAGACCCCATTTCTGACGTCATTGTCACATACAACACGTTTCAGTTGGATTTGTGAAATGGGCTGAATGTTGTTGTTATTTTTTGTTTTTGTTTTGTATAAAGCGTAACGGTATGCGAGCTGTGCTCGTACACTTGCCTGTGATCTCGAATATGTTGACAACCGAAAACGTTCATTGTTATTTCTAACAACTGTTTACTGCAATATTTAGCAATCCTTTGCTATGATACATTGGTGTTCAGCACTAGTTTTGTAGAACATTATATTTCCTTAAAGGTACATGCCCACCCAGTAGGCACAAACTGTTCTTTATATCAGACACATCATCTGGGACATTTTCTGGCAAAATAAACATGCATTCACCATTACCCCACGTATTGATTGGCATTATTATACATTTTATATCAGACGCAACTTTCCGCACTGATATCAGTGGCGATAACCGTGTTTCCGTAAAATGTTAACGGACATTACTATTTATTCTCTGTATTTATTTTTTTGATGTGCAATTATCATACTTTATAATTTGTCGAAAATGTTATTTTTTTCAGGTGACGCATTTAATTAGTATAAATAATTAAAAAATACTATGCCTCATTTGCATATGAAAATAGTCTTATACCAACGCGCGTCACTATCAGTAAAATAAATATTACTAAATGATTATACCTGTATAGCGGGCACTCGTAGTTTTTAGAACTGCTGGAATAGTGACACAATTATGCACTTATTTAATTCCTATAAAGAACAGTTTGTGCCTACTGAGTGGGCATGTAATAAATGTTTTTGTCAATAAAAAAGCTTTTAGTCCCTCTCACTTTATGTTCTAGGTTCGTTCGAAATGCTAAGTAGTTTAACGTTTCCAATTTTAATTCAATAAATCAAGCGGTATATGTCTACGACTGGAGATATAAGGCAATAAGTGTCGACTACGTTTTGCGAAAATGTTCTTGCTAAAACGACATGCTTTTATCTAAGAATATTTCTAGACCCTCAACACCGCTTCAACGAGGATTCATATATGAGACATGTGATTTTGTACCTTCCGACATCTGCGTAATTTCAATAAATACGTTTACCAAATTTACAATATCTTTCGTAAATAAACTCAACAGTTGACAAAATATTCAGAGTTCTCTGAAAATGTTGTCAACTTTTGACGCCATTTACGGAATATATTGTAAATTTTGTAAACGTATTTCATGAAATTACGCAGATGTCAGAAGGTACAAAATCACATTGCGTGTCTCATATGTGCTGAAGACGTCTCTTCACGATGACTACACATGTACTTACTTATATAACCTTTCATGTTCATTTTCACTATTCAATCTTCCGGATGAGACAGGAAACCGTTGTTCCGACACTATACTGTATGTGGCTTTGACTAGAGAAATTGGTCTTATTGGATGTGTGACCAGTGTAGCTCCTGATCAAATAGCACACACCTGTAGCCTGATAACGATATATAGTGCGTGTTATAACCATGATGGGCGTTTCATTGCTGGAATGGCGCATAGTGCAGATCCTGATCAGACTGTGCGGATGCACAGGCTGTCGTGTAGCGATATAGTGCAACCTATTGAATATAAAACGGGAAACGTGCAGCTACATAGAAACGTGGCGCGTGCATTAGCAAAATGACTCTGGATTTTATACTTTGGGAGTTATCTCAATTTTCACTCAATGTTTAACTTGTTGGTTTAGGCTCGTAGATGCCCACTCAGAAGGCACAAACATAGGAATTAAATACTATAGAAATGAATGGCCTTTTTGTGGAATTTATCGGAGTATAAACTTGGAAAAGTCGCGGGAATACTGGTAAATTCCACAAAAAGACCATTCATTCCTTATAATTCCAGCATTTGAAATAAATTCATCAAGAAAATGTGTTTATTTTCCGTTTTCTTAAGAATTATTTTAACTGCGCCTCACGATTACGGAAAATAGTTCGGCGTGGGAGTTTACTGGGATATAAATTTTGGACAGAGACTTGCTACGGGCCAATCAAATGTTAGGGAATTGTGTAAATATTTTTGTGCTGCAATTATATGTATATCATTGTGTCACTATTCCACCAGTTCTAAATATTACAAGTGCCCGCTATACAGATATAATCATTTAGTAATATTTATTTTACTGATAGTGACTCGCGATGGTATCAGGCTATTTTCATATGCAAATGAGGCATGATATTTTAATAATTTATTCTAATTAAGCGCGTCACCTAAACAATAATATGTTCGACATATTATAAAGTATGATCATTGTACATCAAACATTAAATACAGAGAATAAAGTAGTAATGCCCATTAACAGTTTAAGGAAAAACGGTTATCGCCCCTGATATCAATGTGGAAATTTACGTCTGATATAAAATGTATAATAATGCCAATCAATACGTGGGGTAATGGTGAATGAATGTTGCTTTTGCCTACTGAGTGGGCATGTACCTTAAAGTTGAAATATTATCGTGACACGTCACACATGTGTACAGACAGGTAATACACTCTATTCGTGGATTTTTTTATTTTTTATTAATTCGTTCCCACGAAGTAACAATTTGTTCCCATGAAATAACAATTCGTTCCCTCCATTTAACAATTCGTTCCCACGTTCCCCGTGAGAACGAATTGTTGATTCATGGGAACGAATTGATAATTTGAGGGAACGAATTGTTAAAGTGAGGGAACGAATTGTTATTTCGTGGGAACGAATTAATAAAAGAAAATCCATCTTTCCTGCCGGGCTCCGTACGGTATAGCCGTAAAATGTGTGCAACTATCGTTGAGCACACAGGTTGAAGTAACATACCAAGGCCTATAAATACATTAAATATACCTAAAAGTATCAATAAGTGAAAACAAAGTAAGTTAAACACATTATACTAATTAAACGCGTCCTATTGTTATTGTTGTGTTCTAACAGGGAGTAAACATATTTTGTTCAACTGATATTTTCCCACTTATTGATACTTTTAGGTATATTTAATGTATGTATAGACCTTGGTCCGTTACTTAAACCTGTGGTTGAGCAGTGAGTAGTAAACTTGCGCAATGTAAGATTTGAAACTAAGTGCTAGAGGGGAACTAGTTGATGTGTGTCAGACGTTTATAACGCCAGTCAACTTAGTTGTGGCTGTGACTGGAGAAATGGGCCTTATTGGAGTTGTGACCAGTGTCGTTCCTGATCGAATAGCTCACTCCTGTCTCCTAATAACGATACATACAGTGGGGTCAGCGTGTAAGTGCACACACGAACGGACACGACAGGTTGGAACCAACCTGTCGTGTTCGTTGTGTGCACTTACACGCTGAACCAACTGTCGTGTTCGTTGTGTTTGTGCACTTACGCTGACCCAACCAATGTGTGTCCGTTCGTGTGTGCACTTACACGCTGACCCCACTGTATCGCGTGTTAGAAACATGACGGGTGTTTCATTTGTGGAATTGCGAACAGTGCAGATCCTGATCAGACTGTGCGGATGCACAGGCTGATCTGGATGTACACTGGTCGCAAAACCCATAAGCCCCATTTCACTACGACATTTAGCTTGTACATTGCTGCCTATTAACAGGACACCAGTCAGTGTAGTAAACACGCTATGATTCATTCATGGCTCGGACATAATGTCGTGATCTTGTTATTCTGTGCGAGATTTAAATTGTTTTCGTGGTCAGAAAAGCAAGTCGAATGTTTACAGGTACACATATATGTTCATGTATATGCCTTGGAAATTAAGGAAGTTAATACGCCTGTTACATGTAAGTGTTCCTGTTTTCTTGTATGATTTTTTTATTTTATTTTCTAAAATAAAATGAATGCTGTATGAAATTGCTTAATCAATGGACATAATTACATTGCGCATGACCTCTGCATTTTATGGCAACAGTCGACGCCATTTGCGGAAACAAATGCACTTTACGAAATCGCTAACGGCGATTATTTGCGATGCAATAACGAAACCGGGCTCATTTTCCAACAACCAATAAATAGACGGCTCATTTTCCAACAACCAATAAGAGGACAGGTTATTTTCCAACAACCAATAAGGAGACAGCTTATTCTCCGACAACCAATACGAAAACTGCCCATTCTCCAACAACCAATAAGGAGACGGCTCATTTTCCAACAACTAATAAGGAGACGGCTCATTTTACAACAACCAATAAGGAGACGGCTCATTTTCCAACAACCAATAAGGAGACGGCTCATTTTCCAACAACCAATAAGGGGACGGCTTATTTTACAACAACCAATAACGAGACGGCTAATTTTCCAACAACCAATAAGGAGAAAATGTGACACTGACGTGCACGTTCAGTGGTGTTGCACTCCGCGCCGGCGTAAAATGTTCCACATCTCAATAGTCGATGGATTCTTGATGAATTTCCATTCAGCTATATGCATAAGATGCTGCATGAACACATTTCGCCTTGTAACCGGCGAAAGAAATTTGCACCGGTTACTAGACTACACATGCGTTTATACCATATCCCGGTTCTTGGCCTTACAGTCTGTTTAACGAAAGCTGCCCAAATTTGACGGCTACATAAACTATGCAAAAACAATATATTGTTTTCGATAATGTTAAATGTTATCAAATTTAAGAATGAGCCTTCTTTTTATTTTGTGAAATTTTGTCCAATATTGATTTTATTGCGAAAAATCAATGTCCCCATATTAAATCCCCATAGATATCTTCCAGAGTGAAGATGTCTATGGGGATTTAACATGGGATTTTTTTCTAGTTTCAGAAATAGTCGACCGATTTTCAAAATTTAACTTTTGTTTTCTTAGTTAGATCAATACTAAGCTATGTAGCCAGATTTCGGAGTCAATTTCTAAAATATTTCGCTTTTTCTTTTGCTCCTCCCCCAGCTCCTCCACCTCCTTTTTCCCCATTTAAATTCCCATAGACAAATCAATTTTTCGTAATAAAATCAATATTTGTCCAAATTTCACGAAATAAAAAGAACGATCATTCTTAATTTTTTATAAAATTAAATATTATTTAAAAAGGAAATAGTTTTTACATTCTTTATATGGCCGTAAAATGTGGGCAGCTTTCGTGAAACAGACAGTAGTGTCACCTATTGTAGTCTGAAAGAGGCTCTAGCGATGGACGTCCACCTCAATATCGAACGGTGACCGAACTCCTGACGCTCGTGGATTATCTTCTCGTACATGCGGACTAACCATGCTCTATGTATCACTTGTGATCGGTCTATTGTTACAGATTCGTGAGGTGTGTTTACAGCGACTGTGACAGTAAGTGGGACACGGGCCCTCCGGTAGCCGTTGGATAGAGCGGGTCACCGGACAATGGCGGACATTATACACAAAATCTTCGGACAGAAGCACGATAAGGACAAACACCACAGCAGCAAACACGGCGACACGCGCGGCTCCGGTGGCGACGTAGGCGAGGGGTATACCAAGGCGCAGGCGGAATTCTGTAAGTCCCACTTAATTAAACTACCAACCCACTGCTCCAACATTTCGGTCCTTTGACTTTATCAAGGAATTAGTTGTACCACAAACCCACTGTTCCAATGTTCGGTCCATTGCCTATATCGCGACATTAGTTACGCCACAAACCCACTGTTCCAATGTTCGGTCCATTGCCTATATCGGGGCATTAGTTACGCCACAAACCCACTGTTCCAATGTTCGGTACATTGCCTATATCGGGACATTAGTTACGCCACAAACCCACTCTTCCAATGTTCGGTGCATTGCCTATATCGGGGCATTAGTTACGCCACAAACCCACTCTTCCAATGTTTGGTCCATTGCCTATATCAGGGCATTAGTTGCACCACAAACCCACTGTTCCAATGTTAAGACCATTGAATTTATCGAGACACTATTCACCACAAACCCACTGTTCAATGTTCGGTTAATTGCCTATATCGAGGCATTAGTTGCCCTGCACCACAAACCCACTGTTCCAATGTTCGTTCCATTGCCTTTATCGAGACACTAACTTCACCACAAACCCACTGTTCAATATTCGGTCAATTGCCTTTATCGAAAGACTAGTTGCATCACAAACCCACTGTTCTATGTTCGGTCCATTGCCTTTATCGAGACATTAGTTGCACCACAGACCCACTGTTCCAATGTTCGGTACATTGCCTATATCGAGACATTAGTTGCACCACAAACCCACTGTTCTAATGTTCGGTCCATTGCCTTTATCGAGACACTAATTGCACCACAAACCCACTGTTAAATGTTCGGTCCATTGCCTATATCGAGACATTAGTTGCACCACAAACCCACTGTTCCAATGTTCGGTCCATTGTCTTTATCGAGGCACTAGTTGCACCACAAACCCACTGTTCCAATGTTAAGACCATTGCATGTATCGAGACACTAGTTGCACCACAAACCCACTGTTCCAATGTTCGGTTCATTGCCTTTATCGAGACACTAGTTGCACCACAAACCCACCGTTCCAATGTTAAGACCATTGCCTTTTTCGAGACACTATTCACCACAAACCCACTGTTCAATGTTCGGTGCATTGCCTATATCGAGACACTAGTTGCACCACAAACCCACTGTTCCAATGTTCGTTCCATTGCCTATATCGAGACACTAGTTGCACCACAAACCCACTGTTCAATGTTCGGTGCATTGCCTATATCGAGACACTAGTTGCACATCAAACCCACTGTTCCAATGTTCGGTCCATTGCCTATATCGAGACACTAGTTGCACCAAAAACCCACTGTTCCAATGTTCGGTTCATTGCCTTTATCGAGACATTAGTTGCACAACAAACCCAATGTTCCAATGTTCGGTCCATTGTCTTTATCGAGACACTAGTTGCACCACAAACCCACTGTTCCAATGTTAAGACCATTGCATGTATCGAGACACTAGTTGCACCACAAACCCACTGTTCCAATGTTCGGTTCATTGCCTTTATCGAGACACTAGTTGCACCACAAACCCACCGTTCCAATGTTAAGACCATTGCCTTTATCGAGACACTATTCACCACAAACCCACTGTTCAATGTTCGGTGCATTGCCTATATCGAGACACTAGTTGCACCACAAACCCACTGTTCCAATGTTCAGTTCATTGCCTTTATCGAGACACTAGTTGCACCACAAACCCACCGTTCCAATGTTAAGACCATTGCCTTTATCGAGACACTATTCACCACAAACCCACTGTTCAATGTTCGGTGCATTGCCTATATCGCAATGTTGCCACAAACCCATGTTCCAATGTTGTTCCATTGCCTTTATCGAGACACTAGTTGCACACAAACCCATGTTCATGTTCGGTGCTTGCCTATTCAAGTTGCACCAAACCCACTGTTCCAATGTTCGGTCCATTGCCTATCGAGGCATAGTTGCACCACAAACCACTGTTCCAATGTTCGGTTCATTCCTCGAGACTTAGTTGCACAACAAACCAATGTTCAATGTTCGGCCATTGTTTATCGAGACACTAGTTGCACACAAACCCATGTTCCAATGTTCGGTTCATTTATCGAGACTAGTTGCACCACACCCACAATGTTAAGCCATTGCCTCGAGACACACCACAAACCCACTGTTCAATGTTCTGGTTGCCATATCGAACCTTTGCCACAAACCCATGTTCCAATGTTCGGTTCATTGCCTTTACGAGACATGTTGCCACAAACCCACCGTTCCAATGTTAAGCCATTGCCTTTATCGGGACACTATTCACCACAAAACCACTGTTCAATGTTCGGTGCATTGCCTATATCGAGGACACTAGTTGCACCACAAACCCACTGTTCCAATGTTCGTTCCATTGCCTATATCGAGACATAGTTGCACACAAACCCACTGTCAATGTTCGGTGCATTGCCTTTATCGAGACACTAGTTGCACCTCAAACCCACTTTCCAATGTTCGGTCCATTGCCTATATCGAGACACTAGTTGCACCACAAACCCACGTTCCATGTTCGGTTCATTGCCTTTATCGAGATTAGTTGCACAAACACTGTTCAGTTCGGTCCATTGTCTTTAGAGACCTTAGTTGCACCTCAAAATTGTTCAATGTTCGGTCTATTGCCTTTATCGAGGGCATTTATTCAACGGACCATGACACTAGTTGCACAAACCCACCCAAGTTCATTGTTAAGAATTGCCTTACGAGCACTTTCACCACAAACCCACTGTTCAATGTTCGGTGCATTGCCTATATCGGACACTAGTTGCACAAACCCACTGTTCCATGTTCGTTCATTGCCTATATCGGACACTGTTGACCACAAACCCATGTTCAAGTTCGGTGCATTGCCTATATCGAGAGTTGCACCTCCCACCTTCAATGTTCGGTCCAATTGCCTATCGAGACACTAGTTGCACAAACCACTGTTCCAATGTTTTCATTGCCTTTATCGGCATTGTTGCAACCATGTTCAATGTTGGTCCATTTTATCGAGCCTTAGTTGCACCTAAAACCATTGTCAATGTTCGGTATTGCCTATATCGACATTAGTTGAACCACAAACCCATGTTCCAAACGTTCGGTCCTGCCATCGAGGCATTAGTCAAGTTGAACCACAAACCCACTGGTTCAGTTCGGTTCCATTTGCCTATATCGAGGCATTATTTGAACCACAAACCCACTTTTCCAACGTTCGGTCCATTGCCTATATTGAGGCATTAGTTCAAGTTTCACCACAAACCCACTGTTCCATGTTTAGACCATTGCCTTTATCGAGACACTATTCACCACAAACCCACTGTTCAATGTTCTGTTCATTGCCTATATCGAGACACTAGTTGCACCACAAACCCATTGTTCAATGTTCGGTACATTGCATATATCGAGACACTAGTTACACGACAAACCCACTTTTCCAATGTTCGGTCCATTGCCTTTATCGGGGCATTAGTTGAACCACACACCCACTGTTCCAATGTTCGTTCCATTGCCTTTATCGAGACATTAGTTGCACCACAAACCCACTGTTCAGTGTTCGGTCCATTGTCTATATCGAGGCATTAGTTGCACCGCAAACCCATTGTTCAATGTTCGATCCATTGCCTATATCGAGACATTAGTTGAACCACAAATCCATTGTTCCAATGTTCGGTCCATTGCCTTTATCGAGGCATTAGTTGCACCGCAAACCCATTGTTCAATGTTCGGTCCATTGCCTATATCGAGACATTAGTTGAACCACAAATCCATTGTTCCAATGTTCGGTCAATTGCCTATATCGAGACATTAGTTGAACCACAAATCCATTGTTCCTATGTTCGGTCCATTGCCTTTATCGAGGCATTAGTTGCACCGCAAACCCATTGTTCAATGTTCGGTCCATTGCCTATATCGAGGCATTAGTTGAACCACAAACCCACTGTTCCAACGTTCGGTCCATTGCCTATATCGAGGCATTAGTTCAAGTTGAACCACAAACTCACTGTTCCAATGTTCGGTCCATTGCCTATATCGAGGCATTATTTGAACCACAAACCCACTGATCCAACGTTCAATGTTCGGTCCATTGCCTATATCGAGACATTAGTTGAACCACAAATCCATTGTTCCAATGTTCGGTCAATTGCCTATATCGGGGCATTAGTTGAACCACATTAGTTGCACCACAAACCCACTGTTCAATGTTCGGTGCATTGCCTTTATCGAGACCTTAGTTGCACCTCAAACCCACTGTTGAATGTTCGTTCCATTGTCTATATCGAGGCATTAGTTGCACCGCAAACCCATTGTTCAATGTTCGGTCCATTGCCTATATCGAGACATTAGTTGAACCACAAATCCACTGTTCCAATGTTCGGTCCATTGCCTATATCGGGGCATTAGTTGAACCACAAACTCACTGTTCCAATGTTCGGTCCATTGCCTATATCGAGACATTAGTTGAACCACAAATCCATTGTTCCAATGTTCGGTACATTGCCTGTATCGATACATTGGTTACGCCACAAACCCACTGTTCCAATGTTCGGTCAATTGCCTATATCGGGGCATTAGTTGAACCACAAACCCACTGTTCCAATGTTTGGTCCATTGCCGTTATCGAGGAATTGGTTGCACCACAAACCGACTGTTCCAATGTTCGGTCTATTGCCGTTATCGAGGAATTAGTTGCACCACAAACTCACTGTTCCAATGCTCGGTCCATTGTCTATATCGAGGCATGAGTAACCCACTGTCCGAAAGTTTCGGTTCTTTGTATTTATCAAGGAATTAGTTGTTCCTCCGAAACGTTGGAACAGTGGTTTTGTGGTTTCTTAAGTATCATTCAACATATTCATATTAACACCGAAAGGCATTTAAGTACTCAGTATTACTGACGTTTAGGACCAGAAACATTTCGAATCACATGGTTGGGCGGTTTTGATAAAGCCCATCGTCTGGAATCTTGAAGCAGTCTTGGCGTGTATTTTGTTCCCATTCTCGAAATCAGGTAGATTTAGTTTGATTGGCCGAGGCTGAGCTGGGCTCATTTTCGGCCACCCAAAGTGCGTGATTTAGAGTACGACCGTTTTATTAGCACGGAGCGGTAAATAATGTGTGGAAACAACAATACAAATTATACAATACAACAATACAACATATTGTATTCAACATAAAGCAATACAGTGCTTCTAGCCATTAAACAAAACTGTGTAGTGCACATGAAATAAAGATTTTCAGAATGGAAATGAAGGAGCTTTTTGTTAACTGTAGTTAAAAACGAAATACCACCAAAATTGTGTAGATAGTGAAGGTTGACAATAGCGTATAATGAGCCAGAGTCCACATATGTGCAGTCTGATTCGTGTATACAGTGGGGTCAGCATGTAAGTGCACACACGAACGAACACGACAGGTTGGAATCAACCTGTCGTGTTCGTTTGTGTGTGCACTTACACGCTGACCCCACTGTATGCTGGTTGCGACGATAAATGCTTATGCTAATCACATATATGTGTAATGTGTAATGAGATACCGATGTTTGCTGGGATATTATAAATGACATACATTATGTTCGGGTATTGCAAATATCCTTCTCATTCCAGATCGCACACTTGTGTTGCAGATATATTGTAGTACATCCGTATGTGAAATATTAATAACTGAAATGAAAATCATGTCTTGATTATTCTTCTAATTATTTCCTTAAGTTGTTAGCAAAATAAATATATTTTGACAAATTACATTTTTGTAATTACTGCATTTTTATTTGCTGATGTCATTAAATTATCATATTTATTTAGTGTTGGCCATCTGCAAAAATAAGGTTTGAAATAGTGTCTTCTTATATTTGAGTACATAGGACATACCAAAATAAAATGATATTCGCTTTCTACTGAGTTTAGGTTACAGCATTACATTTTCTTTCTTAACGTTGGTGACAATTAAAATATGACTTGGTGGCATATATTTACACGTACCATGTATTGTACCGGATTTCACGATTTGTTAAGAATAGACTCAACTCACATGATCGAAGTAGTATGTTTCCTACAGGCGGATGGTTTGGAGCATACAAAGGGTAATTTAATGATGTGACCCATCCTTACGGGAATCCCGATATGGCTTGACCCTCGTGTACATTTTTGGCTTCCCGGTATAATATTAAGATGAGTAATATTATTGTTACCATTAGGAAGTGGTGCTACGTGGATCTGGTGTGGTGAGGACTTGGCACCAGATCACGTTCAGAGCTTCAGATAAGTTTTGTATCTAAAGAGTAATATAACCCCATATTTCAAATTCAGTGCGTATTTTACTTTTATAAATGTATTATTGATTTTCTTCTTTATCAATAGAGAACAAATGATAAAAAATGAAACAAATTTAAAAATTCACTTATTTGAGCTGCAAAAAGCAAACAATGATTGCTTTTTGTAGAAACAAACTTGCTACCCCGCTTTATACCTCTATCAAGGGTAGCAATTTAGCTCCATTTCTTTAATGTAACCAACTTATGCTATGGCGTTTGTGTCTGTCTTCCTTTGTATATAAAACTCTACATATACTATTCTCTATAGTTTTCACAGTTTTGGTCTCAGTTTATCAGTTAAATTCTGGGAAATTCGAATCAATACATTTCGTGCGTATGAATACAGCAGCTATTATTTAATTTATCACAGTTATGTAGCAGTGACCAGCTAGCCGCCATTTTCGTACAAATTTATTTCTGGGAGTTTCAAACAGTAATTTATTCTAGAGAGAACGTATGGATGGGAATGGGTTTTCACAGTACATTTGCCTCTGGGTGATGATTAAGAAAATATGCAACTTTCAGTCTCTAGTACCGCAAGTGATCAGTTTGTGTGGAGATAACATATTTCAAAACTTTCAGTACTTTGATTAATAACGTGAACCACCATTATAGATAGCTTCATACACAGAAAATCGCACAGTGTATCAGTTTTAACCGGCAAACCACACAACACATACCATATATACCCACTACTGTACTCTGTTATTAGCTATCAAACCCAGTGACATGTAAGCAGTTACCTGAGTGTATTGTCAATGGTGTCTACTCACCTACTGTGCGAGTAAATATAGGTAACGTGTTAACTAACAAAGGGTTGTGCATCAGATTGAAAAGTTTACACATCATAATTTATTTTGAGATTGATGTGTGAAATGCTCAGATATCTCGTCTTTTGTACAGTTTGCTGGCATAATATATATAGCTTGCCGTTGTCAAATCTGTCTTATGTATTGCACCAAATTGTATTTGGTTTACTGTCATATTATTTGCTGTATGTGTCAAACGCACGAAGTGGAGAAACTGTACAATGGCTTGTACTTACAAAGATGGCGGAGATGGCAACTCAATGCTCCATACACTGATATAGTATACAGTAACAAGACAATATTCACATATGTTATATTCATATATCACGTCACTCTTATGAAGCAATTATCGTTGAAGCCAAGTGTATCTATCTATGACCTAATATCTTAATACCAGTAGCCTATTTCACCAACATTGCAAAGTATACTTATCTAGCAAAGTATACTTTGAGGGAGAAATTTTAAATTTTAGGATAAATTTATTAATTTTTATTATACTGAATTTATTACATTATCACAGCCATTTTGGCTGTGATAATGTAATAAATTCAGTATACTAATTATTAATACTTTTAATCATCAAATATATGCAGTTGTTAGTTCTTAACTTCTCATATCTGAATACGCCCACATGACATCACTGCCAGGCCATTGTATGTCGCAGGAAGTTGTGAAAAGGAGAAGCGGAAGCACGTCATACTACTGTCTATTCCACGTTTTGCTGCCGACGAACCTTTGGCCATTAAACACATTAAATCTAAAAATATTTAAAAGTACTTTTACATCAATAACAAAAAAGTCACCCTCCCCCAAAAAAATTTTATTTCATGGAATTTATTGATTTTATTGCGAAAAATCGATTAAACAACGAACAATTTTGGAATTTTACTCCGAAACCTGGCGAGATAGCTTGAAAATGATGTAACTAAGAAAGCAAAAGCTTAAAAAATATTTAAAAAATATATATTTTACCCCCCATTTTAAATTCCCACAGGAAAATCTTTTTTTCGCAATAAAATAAATATTTGATGAAATTTCATCACATAAATGTTGTTGGGGATGGTGACTTTTTTGTTATTGATAAAAAAGTACTTACTTTTAAATATGTTTTAGATTTAATGTGTTTAACAGCCAAAAGTTCGTCGGCAGCAAAACGTGGAACAGACAGTAGGTACAGTGGGGTCAGCGTGTAAGTGCACACACGAACGAAGACGACAGGTTGGAACCAACCTGTCGTCTTCGTTCGTGTGTGCACTTACACGCTGACCCCACTGTATATATATGAATCTCATCTGAATATATGATTGACACATGTAGACCCTGGTCCTCTTACACATCCACGCAGCTCAATTATAATATGTGGCTGTGGCTGGAGAAATGCGGCCTGTGACATTTCTGACCAGACTAGCTCCAGATCGTATAGCACACTACTGTAGCACGATATCGATATGTATTGCTTGTTAGAAGCATGACGGGCGTTTCATTGATGGAATGACGAACAGTACATATCCTACATATGTGGATGCACATGCTGATCTGGATCTACACTGGTCCAGTGGACATACAAACATATTTTGGCAACATTTTATAATCATTTCCAATGGAAATGATTCTAAAATGCTGTCAAAACAAGTTTTTAGCTCGACTATTCGAAGAATAGTTAGAGCTTATGTCGGCGTCGGCGTCGGCGTCGGCGTCGGCGTCGGCGTCACCGTCACGCCTTGGTTAAGGTTTTTAGTCAAGCTTGTATATGCAATACTACTGGCCCTACACCCACCATACTTGGACAACTTCATCTCCTAGTGAGGTACATCAATAACCCCTGATCTATATTTGACCTTGACCTACATTTCCTCTTGAATTACTTAGTTAATTCCCCTTGGTTAAGGTTTTTAGTCAATCTTGGTTAACGTTTTTAGTCAAGCTTGTACATGGAATACTATTGTGCATACAGACACCATACTTGGACAACATTTTCTCATAGGGATGTACATTCCCTTTGGTTAAGGTTTTTAGTCAAGCTTGTATATGGAATACTCCTGGCCCTACACCCACCATACTTGGACAACTTCATCTCCTAGTGATGTACATCAACAACCCCTGACCTATTTTTCACCTTGACCTACATTTAACCTTGAATCACTTAGTTAACTCTCCTTGGTTAAGGTTTTTAATCAACCTTGATTAAGGTTTTTACTCAAGCTTGTACATGCAATACTAGTGTGCATACAGACACCATACTTGGACAACCTTTTCTCATAGGGATGTACATCAATAACCCCTGATCTATATTTGACCTTGACCTACATTTCCTCCTGAATTACTTACTTAATTCCCCTTGGTTAAGGTTTTTAGTCAAGCTTGTAGATGGAATAATCCTGGTCCTACACCAACCATACTTGGACAACTTCATCTCCTAGTGATGTACATCAACAACCCCTGACCTATATTTGACATTGACCTACATTTAACCTTGAATTACTTACTTAATTACCCTTGGTTAAGGTTTTTAGTCAACCTTGGTTAAGGTTTTTAGTCAAGCTTGTACATGGAATACTATTGTGCATACAGGCACCATACTTGGACAACCTTTTCTCGTAGTGATGTACATCAATAACCCCTGATCTATTTTTGACCTTGACCTACATTTCTTCTTGAATTACTTACTTAATTCTCCTTGGTTAAGGTTTTTAGTCAAGCTTGTACATGGAATACTATTGTGCATACATACACCATACTTGGACAACCTTTTCTCATAGGGATGTACATCAATAACTCCTGACCTATATTTTACCTTCACCTACATTTAACCTTGAATTACTTACTTATTTCCACTTGGTTAAGGTTTGTACTCAAACTTGGTTAATGTTTATAGTCAACTTGTATATGAAATACTCCTGGGCCTACAGCAACCATACTTGGAAAACTTCATCTCCTTGTGATGTACATCAATAACCCCTGACCTATATCTGACATTGACCTACATTTAACCTTGAATTACTTACTTAATTTCCCTTGGTTAAGGTTTTTACTCAACCTTGGTTAAGGTTTGTATGCAGGCCGCGGCCACCTTGTTTGTCAAGCTATGCTGTTCTCCTACAGCTCTTGTTATTTCTCCAGTCACAGTATCATATCAAACTGTTGATGTCAACAGTAAGATAACTTCAGTGATTTTCATTACAATACACTGAGCGGATACGCATGATTAGCTAGGGTAGGTAATACATGCCAAACATGTCGTATTATATTATATCTTGTCACCCGACGACTTGCGTGTACATTTGAGACACGCCATGTGATAGTGTACCTTCAGACATCTGCGTACTTAAATTTCATTAAAGACGTTTACAAAATTTACAACATATTTCATAAATAAAGTCGAAAGTTGACAAAATTTTCAGAGTATATGCGGAATATAATTCGGCATGTCAACTTTTAACGCCATTTACGGAAAGTTTTGTACATTTTGTAAACGTATTTCATGAAATTACGAAGGTACACAATCACATGTCGTGTCTCATTTGTGCACGTGTGTTTATTTCCCTTGAGTGGTATTGGCAAACAGTGCAGATCCAGATGAGGACAAAAACACCCCCGTTTCATAAATGGACTAGTCTGAAAACCATTTTGTGACAATTTGATTGGTTGCAAAATTAATTTATCACAGTCCATTCCAGTTACTTAGGGCTGAACGGGTTTTTATAACATTCATATTCACCCAACCATACAGGTGAAATATTGGATTCGACCCCGATGACCTGGCCTAAAATGAATTTAGCTGTTGCCAGACCGTTACACAAATAAAGTAACCCTTTTCAACCACAGAGGTCATAACTACAATATTCATTAAAATAACGAGCCGTCTCACAGGATCGAACTTATTTGCCTGTACATGTATTTTAAGATTGGTTAAGATTATACACACCTTTTTCAGTAAGACTAAAATGTTCGTAAGTACAAATTTAGGATCGTCTGGAAATTTAAATTGATGGATTTACATTTATTGAACATAGGCTGCATATGCAGCCTATGCTCAATAAATGTAAATCCAACAATTGTTTACAAGAAAACAATGTTAATGTGAAATTTACAGACTATCATAATTTTGCACTTACGAACAGTTTAGTCGTACGAAGTTTAGTGAAACGGCCCCAGACTGGTACGTACGGTACGAGAGGGTCACAGAGTTACAGGCTGCAACTCTAGCTCCGGCTCACCCAATCAAGCTGCTTGATTCCAAGCACAATAGTTAAGTATAATCTATTTTGAAATAAAGAAAATTATTGCCAAGTTTAGCGCAGACAGTAGTGTACTACGGACTTAATTATAACCGTGTAACCGATCAATGGATAAAACACGGACTAAATAAATGACAATTGGCACATGTACTTTAAACAAATGACAATTTCAGAAATCTGATTCGGTATATTCAAGTGTACACATCTTACTTTTAAATTCAATGAATAATTTAAATTGAGTACACAGAAATTCAATAGGATATTAAAACCGTTCATCGGATAGAATAATTGCATAACCGTCTGCGTTAATTCTGACCAGTGGGCCGTTTCACTAAACTTCGTACGACTAAAATGTTCGTAAGTACAACATTATGATAGTCTGTAAATTTCACATTAACAATGTTTTCTTGTAAACAATTATTGGATTTACATTTATTGAACATAGGCTGCATATGCAGTTACATATGCAGCCTATGATCAATACATGTAAATCCATCAATTGA
This sequence comes from Conchocele bisecta, assembly GCA_029237695.1. Taxonomy (NCBI): domain Eukaryota; kingdom Metazoa; phylum Mollusca; class Bivalvia; order Lucinida; family Thyasiridae; genus Conchocele; species Conchocele bisecta. The sequence continues at coordinate 21,602,591 of CM055268.1, read as the reverse complement.
AATTTCCAGACTATCCTAACTTTGCACTTACGAACATTTTAATTGTACGAAGTTTAGTGAAACGGGCCCCAGAGGTTATCAACATGTCTGACCATCTATTGGCAAGGCCAACTTGCAATCAAGCAATTTGATTGTCAGAGCCAAAGCTGTAGCACAACTCATACTCAGTCAATCAAGCTGCTTGATTTCAAACACTAAAGTTTTTTATTTTGAAAAACGAAATTGACAACCAGTGACGTGAGTAGCGCAAACGGTAGTGTATGCGGTACGAGTACAGTGGGGTCAGCGTGTAAGTGCACACACGAACGAACACGACAGGTTGGAACGCTGACCCCACTGTATTTCATGTATAAAAAAAATAAAAAATCTGCATTTTTTCTCATTTCGCATCAAAAGTGTATGTTGTTACCACTCAGTTGAACCGTCTCGGCGAGACGATTCAACTGAGTGGTAACAACATACACTTTGGGTGGGTAGCGAACCAACCTGTCGTGTTCGTTCGTGTGTGCACTTACTACACGCTGACCCCACTGTATGTGCTGAACACGACATGAGACAAGCCGTGTGATTTTGTAAATAACAAGATTGTGTTGTTGTTTATGCCCTACGGAGCCCCGCAGTGGACGTATTAATTATTTGTTACCACGAAATAACAATTCGTTCCCTCAATTTAACAATTAGTTCCCACGAATTAACAATTCGTTCCCTCGAATTGACAATTCGTTCCCACGAAATAATAAGAATTATTAAATTGTGGAACGAATTGTTAAATTGAGGGAATGAATTGTTATTTCGTGGTAATGAATTGTTATTTCATGGGAACGAATTAATAAAACAGAATTCTACGTCCCCTGTGGGGCTCCGTACTACCACGATAGTGGGTGTGGCATTTAGTATTAGGTAACTGACATTCCATTCATTCCGTTGCTTGTTGGGTACTGAGACCAATAGGTAGTAACTGACATTCCATTCATTCCGTTGCGTGTTGGTTACTGGGACCAATAGGTAACTGACATTTCATTAATTCCGTTGCTTGTTGGGTACTGAGACCAATAGTTAACTGACATACCATTCATTCCGTTGCTTGTTGTGTACTGAGACCAATAGGTAACTGACATTCCATTCATTCTGTTGCTTGTTGGTTACTGAGACCAATAGGTAACTGACATTTCATTCGTTCCGTTGCTTGGTAGGTACTGAGACCAATAGGTGACTGACATTCCATTCATTCCGTCGCTTGTTGTGTACTGATACCAATAGGTAACTGACATTCCATTCATTATGTTGCTTTTTGTGTACTGATACCAATAGGTAACTGACATTCCATTCATTGCTTGTTGGGTACTGAGACCAATAGTTGACTGACATTCCATTCATTCCGTTGCTTGCTGGGTACTGAGACCAATATGTAACTGACATTCCATTTATTCCGTTGATTGTTGGGTACTGAGGCCAATAGGTAACTGACATTCCATTCATTCCATTGCTTGTTGTGTACTGATACCAATAGGTAACTGACATTCCATTCATTGCTTGTTGGGTACTGAGACCAATAGGTAACTGACATTCCATTTATTCCGTTGCTTGTTGGGTACTGAGACGAATAGGTAACTGAAATTCCATTCATTCCGTTGCTTGTTAGGTACTGAGACCAATAGTTAACTGACATTCCATTCATTATGTTGCTTGTTTGGTATTGAGACCAATAGTTAACTGACATTCCATTCATTATGTTGCTTGTTGGGTACTGAGACCAATAGGTAACTGACATTACATTAATTATGTTGCTTGTTGTGTACCGAGACCAATAGTTAACTGACATTCCATTAACTATGTTGCTTGTTGGGTACTGAGACCAATAGGTAACTGACATTCCATTAATTCCGTTGCTTGTTGGGTACTGAGACCAATAGGTAACTGACATTCCATTCATTCCGTTGCTTGTTGGGTACTAAGACCAATAGGTAACTGACATTCCATTCATTCCGTTGCTTGTTGGGTACTGAAACCAATAGGTAACTGACATTCCATTCGTTCCGTTGCTTGTTATGTACTGAGACCAATAGGTAACTGACATTCCATTCACTCCGTTGCTTCTTGGGTACTGAGACCAATAGGTAACTGACATTCCATTCATTTCGTTGCTTGTTAGGTACTGAGACCAATAGTTAACTAACATTACATTCATTCCGTTGCTTGTTAGGTACTGATACCAATATGTAATTGACATTCCATTCATTCCGTTGCTTGTTGGTTACTGAGACCAATAGGTAACTGTTTACATTAATTCCGTTCTTAAGACTGAGACAAATAGGTAACGACACCATTCATTCCGTGGGCTTCTTGGGTATGACCAATTAGGGTGACTGAGATTCCTTCTTCGGTTGCTTGTTGGTACTGAGACATAGATGAACTGACATTCCATTCATTACCGGTTGTTCATTCGTTGCTTGTTAGGTACTGATACCAATATGTAATTGACATTCCATTCATTCCGTTGCTTGTTGGTTACTGAGACCAATAGGTAACTGACATTACATTAATTCCGTTGCGTGTTAAGTACTGAGACAAATAGGTAACTGACATTCCATTCATTCCGTTGCTTCTTGGGTACTGAGACCAATAGGTGACTGAGATTCCATTCATTCCGTTGCTTGTTGGGTACTGAGACCAATAGATGACTGACATTCCATTCATTACGTTGCTTGTTGTGTACTGATACCAATAGGTAACTGACATTCCATTCATTATGTTGCTTGTTGTGTATTGATACCAATAGGTAACTGACATTCCATTCATTGCTTGTTGGGTACTGAGACCAATAGGTGACTGACATTCCATTCATTCCGTTGCTTGTTGGGTACTGAGACCAATAGGTAACTGACATTCCATTCATTATGTTGCTTGTTGTGTACTGATACCAATAGGTAACTGATATTCCATTAATTGCTTGTTTGGTACTGAGACCAATAGGTGACTTACATTCCATTCATTCCGTTGCTTGTTGTGTACTGATACAAATAGTTAACTGACATTACATTCATTTTGTTGCTTTTTGTGTACTGATACCAATAGGTAACTGACATTCCATTCATTGCTTGTTGGGTACTGAGACCAATAGGTAACTGACATTCCATGCATTGCTTGTTGTGTACTGATACCAATAGGTAACTGACATTCGATTCATTGCTTGTTGGGTACTGATACCAATAGGTGACTGAAATTCCATTCATTCCGTTGCTTGCTGGGTACTGAGACCAATAGGTAACTGACATTCCATTCATTCCGTTGCTTGTTGTGTACTGATACCAATAGGTAACTGACATTCCATTCATTGGTTGTTGGGTACTGAGACCAATAGGTAACTGACATTCCATTTATTCCGTTGCTTGTTGGGTACTGAGACCAATAGGTAACTGACATTCCATTCATTCCGTTGCTTGTTAGGTACTGACACCAATAGTTAACTGGCATTCCATTCATTCTGTTGCTTGTTGGGTAATGAGACCAATAGTTAACTGACATTCCATTCATTCTGTTGTTCGTCGGGTACTGAGACCAATAGGTAACTGACATTACATTAATTACGTTGCTTGTTGTGTACCGAGACCAATAGTTAACTGACATTCCATTAATTATGTTGCTTGTTGGGTACTGAGACCAATAGGTAACTGACATTCCATTAATTCCGTTGCTTGTTGGGTACGGAGACCAATATTTAACGGACATTCCATTCATTCCGTTGCTTGTTAGGTACTGAGACCAATAGTTAACTGGCATTCCATTCATTATGTTGCTTGTTGTGTACTGAGACCAATAGGTAACTGACATTCCATTAATTCCGTTGCTTCTTAGGTACTTTGGGTACTGAGACCAATAGGTAACTGACATTCCATTCATTCCGTTGCTTGTTGGTTACTGAGACCAATAGGTAACTGGCATTCCATTCATTCCGTTGTTTGTTGGTTACTGAGACAAATAGGTAACTAACATTTCATTCGTTCCGTTGCTTGTTATGTACTGAGACCAATAGGTAACTGACATTCCATTCACTCCGTTGCTTGTTGGGTACTGAGACCAATAGGTGACTGAGATTCCATTCATTCCGTTGCTTGTTGGGTACTGAGACCAATAGGTGACTGACATTCCATTCATTCCGTTGCTTGTTGTGTACTGATACCAATAGATAACTGACATTCCATGCATTATGTTGCTTGTTGTGTACTGATACCAATAGGTAACTGACATTCCATTCATTGCTTGTTGGGTACTGAGACCAATAGGTGACTGACATTCCATTCATTCCGTTGCTTCCTGGGTACTGAGACCAATAGGTAACTGACATTCCATTCATTATGTTGCTTGTTGTGTACTGATACCAATAGGTAACTGATATTCCATTAATTGCTTGTTGGGTACTGAGACCAATAGGTGACTGACATTCCATTCATTCCGTCGCTTGTTGTGTACTGATACCAATATGTAACTGACATTCCATTCATTATGTTGCTTTTTGTGTACTGATACCAATAGGTAACTGACATTCCATTCATTGCTTGTTGGGTACTGAGACCAATAGGTAACTGACATTCCATGCGTTGCTTGTTATGTACTGATACCAATAGGTAACTGACATTCCATTCATTGCTTGTTGGGTACTGAGACCAATAGTTGACTGACATTCCATTAATTCCGTTGCTTGCTGGGTACTGAGACCAATATGTAACTGACATTCCATTTATTCCGTTGATTGTTGGGTACTGAGACCAATAGGTAACTGACATTCCATTCATTCCGTTGCTTGTTGTGTACTGATACCAATAGGTAATTAACATTCCATTCATTGCTTGTTGGGTACTGAGACCAATAGGTAACTGACATTCCATTTATTCCGTTGCTTGTTGGGTACTGAGACCAATAGGTAACTGACATTCCATTCATTCCGTTGCTTGTTAGGTACTGAGAACAATAGTTAACTGACATTCCGTTCATTATGTTGCTTGTTTGGTATTGAGACCAATAGTTAACTGACATTCCATTCATTCTGTTGCTTGTTGGGTACTGAGACCAATAGGTAACTGACATTATATTAATTACGTTGCTTGTTGTGTACCGAGACCAATAGGTAACTGACATTCCATGCATTACTTGTTGTGTACTGATACCAATAGGTAACTGACATTCGATTCATTGCTTGTTGGGTACTGATACCAATAGGTGACTGACATTCCATTCATTCCGTTGCTTGCTGAGGGTACTGAGGGGTGGGGTGGGGGGGGGGGGGGAAAATACCCAAATACGTAACTGGACATTCCATTTATTCCGTTTGAGTTGGGGTTTGGGTTACTGAGAACAGTAGGGTAAAAACTTGACATTCCATTCATTCCGTTGTATTGTTGGCGTTGTACTGATACCAATAGGTAAACTGAAGCATTTTTTCCATTCATTTGGCTTGATTGGGTACTGAGACCAATAGGTAAACTGAACTTCCATTTATTCCGTTGCTTGTTGGGTACTGAGGACCTAATATGTAACTGACATTTCCATTCATTTTCCGTTGGCTTGTTAGGTACTGAGGACCTAATAGTTAACTGACCATTCCATTCATTCTGTTGCTTGTTGGGTTAATGAGGACCAATTAGTTAACTGACATTTCCATTCATTCTGTTGCTCGTTGGGTTACTGAGACCCAATAGGTAAACTGACATTTATTATTAAATTACGTTGCTTGTTGTTTGTACCCGAGACCAATAGTTTAACTGACATTCCATTAATTATGTTGCTTGTTGGGTTACTGAGACCAATAGTGGTAACTGACATTCCATTTAATTCCGTTACTTGTTAGGGTACTGAGCACCAATAGGTTAACTGACATTTCCATTCATTCCGTTGCTTGTTGGAGGGTACTGGAGACCAATAGTTAACTGGACATTCCATTCAATTTCTTTTGTTGCTTGTTTAGGTACTGAGGAACCAATAGTTTAACTGGCATTGCCATTCATTCTGTTGGCTTGTTGGGTATTTAGGTACGGACCAAATAGGTAACTGACCAATTTCCATTCATTCCGTTGCTGGTTACAAGCTACTGAGACCAATAGGTAACTGACCATTCCATTAATTTTCGTTGCTTGGTTAGGTACTTTGGGTACTGAGACCAATATGTCAACTGATCATTCCATTTTCATTCCGTTGCTTGTTGTGTTACTGAGACCTAATAGGTAACTGACAATTCCTTCCATTCATTCCGTTGCTTGTTGGTTACTGAGGACCCAATAGGTAAACTGACATTCACAATTTCATTCCCGTTGTTTGTTGGTTACTGAGGACAAATAGGTAACTGACATTTCATTCGTTCCCGTTGCTTGTTATATTACTGAGACTCCAAATATGTAACTGACATTCCATTCATTCCGTTGCATGTTGGTTACTGAGGAACCAATAGGTAACTGACAATTCCATTCAATTCCGTTGCTTGTTGGGTACAGAGACCAATATGTGACTGAACATTCCATTCATTCCGTTGCTTGGTTGTGTACTGATACCAATTTAGGTAACTGTCATTCATGCATTATGTATTGCTTGTTGTGTACTAGATTACCAAATAGGTAACTGACATTTCATTGCATTGCTTTGTTGGGTACTGAGGACCAATAGGTGACTGAACATTCCATTCATTCGTCGCTTGCTTGGGAATACTGAGACCAATAGGTAACTGGACATTCCATTTCATTATTTTGTTGCTTGTTGTGTACTGATAGCCTAATAGGGTAACTGATATTTCCATTAATTGCTTGTTGGGTACTGAGACCTAATAGGTGGGACTGACAATTTCCATTCATTCCGGTTGCTTGTTGTGTTATGATACCAATAGGTAACTGACTATTTACATTCATTTTATGTTGCTTTTTGTGTACTGATACCAATTAGGGTAACTGGACATTCCACCTTCATTGCTTGTTGGGTACTGAGACCTAATAGGTAACTGACTATTTCCAATGCATTGCTTGTTGATGTACTGATACCAGAAATAGGTAACTGGAACATTCCATTTCATTGCTTGTTGGGTTACTGAGGACCAAATAGGTGGACCTGACATTCCATTCATTTCCGTTGCTGCTGGGTACTGAGACCATAATAGGTAACTGACATTCCATTAATTCCGTTGATTTAGTTGGGTACTGTAGACCTAATAGGTAACTGATATTTCCATTCATTCCGTTGCTTGTTGTTGTACTGGATTACCAATAGGTAACTGACATTCCATTCATTGCTTGTTGGGTACTCGAGACCAATAGGTTAACTGACATGTTCCATTTATTCCGTTGATTTGTTGGGGTACTGCGGACACCAATAGGTAATCTGTCATTTCCATTTCCATTCCGTTGCTTGTTAGCGGTTACTGAGACCAATAGTTAAACTGGCATTCCCATTTAATTATGTTGCTTGGTTGAGGTACTGAGACCAAATTAGTTAACTGACAAATTTTCCATTGCATTATGTTGCTTTGTTGGGTACTGAGGACCAATACGGGTAAACTGACATTACAGTATTAATTATGTTGCGTGTTGTGTACCGTTGCACCAAATAGTTAACTGAACATTACCATTAATTATGTTTGCTTGTTGGGTACTGAGACCCAATAGTTAAACTGGCATTCTTCCATTTCAATTATGTTGCTTGTTGTGTACTGGAGACCAATAAGGTTCGCTTAGTATCGTTCACTGGTACGGATTTGTACGGTCGATGCGGTACCTGGTTAACTGACATGTTCCATTTAATTCCGATTGCCTTCTTAGGTACTTTTGGGTTACTGACTGAGAACCAATAGGGTAACTGACATTACCATTCATTCCGTTGCTTGTTGGTTAACTGAGACCAATAGGTAAACTGGCATTCCATTCATTCCGTTCGTTTGTGGTTACTGAGACAAATAGGTAAACTTAACATTTCATTCGATTCCGTTGCTTGTTTATTGTACTGAGGACCAATAGGTAACTGAACATTCCATTCACTCCGTTTGCTTGTTAGGGGTACTGAGACCAATAGGTAACTGACATTCCCATTCAATTCCGTTGCTTAGTTAAGGTACTGAGACCAATAGTTAACGAAACATTACATTCATTCGTTGCTTGTTAAGGTACCAGAGACCAATTATTGTGCAAATGACATTCCATTCATTTCCGGTTGCTTGTTGGTTACTGAGACCAATAGGTTAACTGACATTCCATTTAACTTCCGTTGTTTGTTAGGTACTGAGACAAATTAGGTAAACTGACATTCCATTCATTCCGTTTGCTTGTTGGGTACTGAGACCAAATAGGTGGAACTTGAGATTTCCATTTCATTTACGTTGCTTGTTGGGTACTGAGCCAACCAATAGGTGAACTGACATTTCCATTTCCATTCCGGTTTGCTTGTTCGTGTACTTTGAATACCACCAATTAGATAACTGAACATTCCATGCATTTTAATTTTGTGTTGCTTGTTGTGTACTGTATACCAATAGGTAATCTGACATTCCATTCATTGGCTTGTTGGGTACTGAGACACCAATAGGTGACTGGACATTCCACCTTTCCATTCCCGTTGCTTCCTTGGGTATTACTGAGGACCAATAGGTAAAAACTAAACTGGAACATATTCCATTCATTATGAGCTTTGTTGTTGGGTACTGATACCAAATAGGTTAAACTGGATATTTCCATTAATTGCTTGTTGGGTACTGAGGACCAATAGGTGATCTGACATTCCATTCATTCCGTCGCTGTTGTTGTGTACTGATACCAACTATGGTAAGTTGACATTCCATTCATTATGTTGCTTTTTGTGTACTGATACTCCAATAGGTAAAACTGAAATTCCAATTCCATTTCATTGCTTGTTTGGTTGGGTACTGAGGACCAATAGGTAAACTGACAGTTCCAGCGTTGATTGTTATGTACTGATACAATAGGTAAACTGACAAGCCATTCATTGCTTGTTGGGATAAATTGAGACCAATAGTTGACTGACATTCCATTAATTCCGTTTGCTTGGCTGGGTACTGAGACCAATTATGTAATCTTGGACATTCCATTTATTACCGTTGATTGTTGGGTTACTGAGGACCAATAGGTAAACTGACATTCCATTCATTCCGTTGCTTGGTTGTGTACTGTTACCAAAATATGGTAATTAACATTCCATTCCATTGATTGTTAGGGTACTGAAGAACCAATAGGTAACTGGACATTCCATTTATTCCGTTTGCTTGTTGGGTACTGAGACCAAATAGGTAACTGATCGCATTCCAGTTCATTCCGTTTGCTTGTTAGGTATATGATACCAATAGGCAACTGTACATTCCATTCATTGCTTTTGGGTACTTGGGTATGGGACCAATAGGGTAAACTGAACCTTCCATGCATTGATTGATTTGTGTACTAGATACCAATAGGTAAACTGACATTCCATTTCATTGGCTTGTTGGGTACTGAGACCTAATAGGTGACTGACATTCCATTCATTCCGTTGCCTTGCTTGGGGATACTGAGACCAATACGGTAACTGGACTATTCCATTAATTTCCGTTGATTGTTGGGGTACTGAGACCAATAGGGTAAACTTGATTTTACCATTCATTCCGTTGCTTGTTGTGTACTGTACCAATAAGTAACTGAACAATTCCATTCCATTGCTTGTTTGGGTTACTGAGACCAATAGGTAAAACTGACATTCCATTTATTTTTCCGTTGCTTTGCTTGGGTACTGAGGACCAATAGGTAATCTTCATTCCATTCATTCGTTGCTTGTTAGGTACTGAGACCAATAGTTAACTGGCATTCCATTAATTATGTTGCTTGTTGGGTTACCTGAGACCAATAGGTTTAACTGACAATTCCATTCCATTATGTTGCATTGTCTTGGGGTACTGAGACCAATAGCGGTTAACTGACCATTACACATTACATTATTGGTTCGTGTTGTGGTTCCGTGACCAATAGTTAAACTGACATTCCATTTTAATTTTATGTTTGCTTGTTGGGTACTGAGCACCAATAGTTAACTTGGCCATTCCTATTCATTATGTTGCATTGTCTTGTGTACTGAGACCAATAGGTAACTGACAATTCCATTAAATTCCGTTGCTTTCTTAGGGTTACTTTGGGTTACTTGAGATCAATAGGTAAACTGACATTTTCCATTCATTCCGATTCCTTGTTGGGTTACTGAGACCAATAGGTAACTGGCAATTCCATTCTATTTCCGTTGTTTGTTGCGGTTACTGAGACAAATAGGTAACTAACATTTCAATTCGTTCCGTTGGCTTGGTTATGTACTGAGGACCAATAGGTAACTGACATTCCATTTCACTACCGTTGCTTGTTGGGTACTGAGACCAATAGGTAACTGACATTCCATTCATTCCGTTGCTTGGTTAGGTACTGAGACCTAATAGTTAACGAAACATTTACCATTCATATTTCGTTGCTTGTTAGGTACAGAGACCAATATGTAAACTGACATTCAATTCATTCCGTTTGCTTGTTGGTTACTGAGGACCTAAAATAGGTAAACTGACATTCCAATTGAATTTCCGGTTGTTTGTTAGGTTACTGAGACAATAGTGGTAAACTGACATTCACCATTCATTACCGTTGTCTTGTTGGGTACTGAGACCAATAAGGTGACTGAGGATTCCATTCATTCCGTTGCTTGTTTTTGGGTTAACTGAGACCAATAGGTGACTGACATTTCCATTCATTCCGTTGATTGTTGGTGTTACTGGCATACCCAATAGATAACGCTGACATTTCCATCTGCATTATGTTGCTTGTTGTGTACTGATACCAATTAGGGTAACTGACATTCCATTCATTGCTTGTTGAGGGTACTGAGGACCAATAGGTGAACTGACATTGCCATTCATTCCGTTGGCGTTCCTGGGTACTGATGACCAATAGGTAACTGACATTCCATTATTTATTTTGTTGCTTGTTGTGTTAACTGGATACCAAATTAGGTAAACTTGATATTTCCATTAATTGCTTGTTGTTGGGTACTGAGACCAATAGTGGTGACTGACAATTCCATTCATTCCGTCGCTTGTTTGTCGTACTGATTTAAAAAAAACCCCCCCAATATTTTGTAAGTGACATTCCATTCATGTTATGTTGCTTTTTGTGTACTGGATACCAATAGGTAACTGATACATTCCATTCATTGCTTGTTGGGTTACTGGCCAGGAACCAATAGGTAAACTGACATTCCATGCGTTGCTTGTTATTGTTTAACTGACGTACTGATTACCAATAGGTAACTGACATTCCATTTCATTGCTTGTTGGGTACTGAGAACCAATAATTGTTGGACTGACATTCCATTAATTCCGTTGCTTGCTGGGTACTGAGACCATTAAATGTAACTGACATTTCCATTTATTCCGGTTTGATTGTTGGGTACTGGAGGGACCAAATAGGTAACTGACATTCCAACTTCATTCACCGTTGCTTGTTGGTGTATACTGATACCAATAGGTAATTTAACATTCCCCCATTCATTGCTTGTTAGGGTACTTGAGGACCAATAAAGGTAACTGACATTCCATTCCTTTTTAATTCCGTTGGCTTGTTGGGTTACTGAGACCAATTAGGTAAACTGGAACCATGTTCCATTTTCATTCCGTTGGCTTGTTATGGTACTCTGAGAACAATAGTTAAACTGACATTTCCATTTCATTATGTTAGCTTGTTTGGTATTGAGACCAATAGTTAAAACTGAAATTCCATTTCCCATTCATTTGTTGCTTGTTGGGTTTAACTTGAGACCAATACGGTAACTGACATTATATTAATTACGATTGTTCTTTGTTGTGTACCGAGACCAAATAGGTAATATGGACATTCCAATGCATTGCTTGCGTTCTGTACCTGATACCAATTAGGGTAACTGACATTCGATTTCATTGCTTGTTCGGGTTACTGATACCAATAGGTGACTGACATTTCCATTCATTCCGTTGATTGCTGGGTACTGAGGACCAAGACGTAACTTGACATGTTCCATTTATTCCGTTGATTGTTGGGTTACTGAGAACCGAGTAGGTAACTGACATTCCATTCCATTCCGTTGCTTGTTGTTGTTACTGATACCAATTAGGTAACTGACATTTCCATTTCAGTTGACTTGTTGGGTACTGGACCAATAGGTAACTGACATTCCATTTATTTTCTGTTGCGTTGTTGGGTACTGAGACCAATATGTAACTGGATCAACATTCCATTCATTTCCGTTGCTTGTTATGGTTACTGAGACCAAATAGTTAAACTTGACATTCCATTCATTCTGTTTGCTTGGTTGGGTAATGAGACCAATAGTTAACTGACATTCCATTCATTCTGTTGCTCGTTGGGTACTGAGACCACTAGGTAACTGACATTTATATTAATTACGTTGATCTTGTTTGTGTTTACCGAGACCAATTAGTTTAACTGACCATTCCATTAATTATGTTGCCTTGTTGGGGTACTGAGGACCAATTTAGGTTAACTGACATTCCATTTAATTCGTTACTTGTTGGGTACTGAGACCAAATAGGTAAAACTGGACAATTCCATTCATTCCGTTGCTTGTTGGGTTACTGGAGGGGGACCAATTAGTTTAACTGACCATTCCATTCATTTCTGATTGCTTGTTAGGTACTGAGACCCAATAGTTAAACTGGGCATGCCATTCATTTCTGTTGCTCTGTTGTTGGGTACGGTAGGACACCAATAGGTAACTGGACATTCCATTCATTTCCGTTTGCTTCGGTTAAGCACTGGAGGACCAATAGTGGTAACTGACAATTCCATTAATTTCGTTGCTTGTTAGGTACTTTGGGTACTGAGACCAATAATGTAACTGACTTTCCATTCATTTCCGTTGCTTGTTGGGTACTGAAGACCAATAGGTAACTGACATTCCATTCATTCCGTTGCCTTGTTGGGTTACTGAGACCAGTAGGTAAACTGAACATTACATTTATTCCGTTGTTTGTGTTACTGTGACAAATAGGTAAACTGATTTCATTCCATTTATTGCTTGTTTATTTTTTTTGTATGAGACCAATATGAACTGAATTTTCCCATTATTCCGTTGCTTGTGTTACTGGACCAATATAGGTACTGTACATTCATGCATTATGTTGCTTGTTGTGTACTGATACCAATAGGTAACTGAAACATTCCATTGAATTATTGGGGTTGCTTGTGTTACAATAGGGTAACTGACATTCATCATTGCTTGTTGGGTAAAGAGACCAATAGGTGAAAATCATTCCTTTCATTCCCCGTCGCTTGCTGGGTACTGAGACCAATAGGTATACTGACATTCCATTCTTTATGTTGCTTGTTGTGTTACTGATACCAATAGGTAACTGATATTCCATTAATTGCTTGTTGGGTACTGAGACCAATTGGTGAATGACATTTCCATTCATTACCAACCCTTGCTTGTTGTGTACTGATACCAATAGGTTAAATGACATTCCATTCGTTTGCTTGTTGTACTGATACCAATAGGTAACTGACATTATTTTTTCCATTCATTGCTTGTTGGGTACTGAGACCAATAGGTAACTGGATTTATTATGTTGCTTGTGTGGGATTTTCAATAGTTAATGACCATTATTATTGCTTGTTGGTATGAGACCAATAGTGACATTCCATTCATTTTGTTGCTTTTGCTTGGGTATGAGACCAACTAGGTAACTGACATTCCATAATTCCTGTTGATTGTGTTATGAAGACCCCAATAGTAACTGACCATTTCGCTCCAATTAATTATGTTCCATATTGCTTGTTTGGGTACTGAACACAATAGGTAACTGCATTCCTTTATTTCCTTTGCTTGTTGCCGTAATGAGGACCAATAGGTAACTGACATTCCATTCATTCGTTGCTTGTTGGTATGAGGACAATAGGTTAACTGCATTTCATTTAATTATGGTTGCTTGTTGGGTACTGAGGACCATATTTTGGGTAATGAAGGGACCAAATTTCCCATTACACATTCCGTTGCCTTGCCTTTGTGGGTACTGCACAATAGTAACTGACATTCCTTCATTGTTGTTGGGGTACTGATACCAATAGGTGAACTGACATTCCATTATTCCGGTTGCTTGCGGGTACTGAGACCAAATAGGTAACTGACATTCCATTAATTCCGTTGATTGTTGGGTACTGAGACCAATAGGTAACTGATATTCCATTCATTCCGTTGCTTGTTGTGTACTGATACCAATAGGTAACTGACATTCCATTCATTGCTTGTTGGGTACTGAGACCAATAGGTAACTGACATTCCATTTATTCCGTTGCTTGTTGGGTACTGAGACCAATAGGTAACTGTCATTCCATTCATTCCGTTGCTTGTTAGGTACTGAGACCAATAGTTAACTGGCATTCCATTAATTATGTTGCTTGTTGGGTACTGAGACCAATAGTTAACTGACATTCCATTCATTATGTTGCTTGTTGGGTACTGAGACCAATAGGTAACTGACATTACAATTATTTTGTTGCGTTGTTGTGTACCGTGACCAATAGTTAAATGAAACATTCCATTAATTATTGTTGCTTGTTGGGTAATGAGACCAATTGGTTAACTGGAACATTCCATTATTCTGTTGCTTGTTGGGGGTACTGAGACCAATAGGTAATGACATTCCATTATTCCGTTGCTTGTTAAAGGTCTGAGGGGGGGGTGAACAATAGGTTAAATGACATTCCGGGATTCATTCCGTTCTTGTTGGGTATGAGACCGATAGTTAACTGCATTCCATTCTTTCGTTGATTGTTGGGTACTGAGTCCAATAGTTAAATGCCAATTCCATACTGGCATTCCATTAATTCCGGTGCTTGTTGGGTACTGTGACCAATAGGTAACTGACATTCCATTCATTCCGGTTGAATTGTTAAAGTAACTGAGACCATTAGTTATAACTGGCCATTCCATTCATTCTGTTTGGCTTGTTGGGTACCTGAAGGACAATAGATGACCAATTCCATTCCAATTCCGTTGCCTTGTAGTACCTTGGAAGACCAATTAATAACGGACATTTCCATTCATTCCTTGTTGCTTGTTGGGTACTGTAGACTAAATAGGTTAACTGACCATTCCATTCATTTCCCCGTTGCTTGTTTACTTGGGTACTGACCAATAGGTAACTGACATTTCCAATTCATTCCGTTGCTTGTTGGGTACTGAGACCAAAATAGTTACTACAATTGGCATTCCATTATTCCGTTGCTTTTTGGGGTACTTGGAAAAGACCAATTAGTTAAACCTGCTTCCATTTCCATTCCCGTTGTTGTTGGGTACTGAGACCACCCTAGGTAACTGACAATAGCAGCATGTCTGGCATCCGCCTTCTGTTTCTTGTTTCATATTTACCAAAACAATTATATATTTAATAAGTGAAATCAACAGTTGACGAAAGTCTCAAAGCCAATTTGCTCTAAAACGTTCGTAAACTTTCATCGTCATTTACAGGAAATATCAAAAGTTTCTGTAAATAGTTTTCAGGAGAGATCGCACACCTCATTATGTACAAACCAGATCACATGGTTTGTCTAAAATGTAGACAAATTTGTGGGACCAAAAACACAACCTTTTCATAAATGGACTAGTCTGAAAATCATCTTGTTAAATATACTACATGGGTGCATGGTGGACGAAAAAACACACGTAACGAATCACACGCCTCCTCATAGCCGTTCCCCAACTCCGCCTCCACACACATTTACGCACAATTCGCGACCAGTCAGTATGAATTATCACGTACTGTTATTGACCCGGCTCGAGAAATACTATTTCCCCTATTGTTTGCATTTCTGTAAAGTGTTTAGTGACTGACGTTGGAACTGACGTGCATTTTTGAGTACATGTTATTCCTCTCTGAATAGATCTTCAACTAGCCATTTGCAGGTATGGACAATATATAACCCCTACTGTTCACCCACCCCTAGTGTAACCGAGGTTACACTAGGGGTGGGTGAACAATAGGGGGCTATATAACTAACAATACGATAAAGGAAGTACGGCAGACCATATTCGTGTATATACACGTAACTTGAATCACCATGCCAATAGTTTTTGTCGCGCCAGCTTGCGGATAGCGCGATATAGTCGGAAAGCCTCGGCAGGCGCGACATGCGGGCCGTGGCCATCTTGTTATTTTGGCAATGACGTCCTGACCCCTGTTCATATTTTGATAATGTACTCAAATTGGAGGCCGAAAAGGATTTTCATTCACCTTGTGCTTGTCTCGTCAATAGTTTAACACACGTAGATAATATTATATATTTGTCCAGTTTTAGGATGTCCCATTTTACATATCAGTATATATGATATTTTCCTCGAATATGGTGCCATTAAAGACACTGTATCTCATACATGGGCCAACGGTGATGATACAGTTTGCAAAAAAGCACTGAAAGTATATGTTGTGACCACTCATTTGAACCGTCTCGACGAGACGGTTCAAATGGTGGTCGCGATATATACGTATGAGCGCATAGAATGGTAGAAAAAGCATAATAGTCAGGGGGAAATCCAGCTGAACCCCTTAAAAAAACAAGTCATAGAGATATTTGCATTTTTGGCATCCTTAGGACCCCTAGTCAACATTTCTGGATGATAACATTAAATTTGGGCAGTGGCAATTTTTTTATTCGCATATTTTCAAAATGGCTGCCACCCGCGTCAACCGAAAACAAAGAGTAGCATATCTCAGCAAATAATGGGCCGATTCTGATGATTTTGATATCAAATTATATGTTTTCTGGGATGCTGAGTCAATTGCTGAGGTCATTGAAGCAATTTGAGGTCGGGATCACATGTTCGAGGTCAACATCGAGGTCATTTCGGGCCAATAAGATCTGAAAATGACATATCTCAGCATGTTATAGCCCAATTTGGATGATCGTGTTACCAAACTATTGGTGTATTGGAGTATTAAGTTGATACCCATGGTATTTAACGTCAGATAGTCGAGGTCAATTTTGGGGTTATTTTGGGGTCATTTTAGATCACACGAGACAACACGGAAATGCCATATTTCAAATTTAATGTGAACACTTTCAAAAGAAATATATAGATAGATATATAGAGGCCTAGTAGTGGCACCATAATGTTTATACATTTATGTTGTTATTATTGTTTATATATGTTGTACAACTTGTGCTGTTGAGTCTATGGTTTATTGACCATCCTCATCATCATCATCGCTTTCATCATTACACTCCGCTTCATCATCATCTGATATCTCTGATCTCTTGGTCAGTGGGTTGAGACACAATGGACCGGCTTCACAGGCACAAAACACTGTGCAACCAATGAGGCTACACTTACAAATTGCACCCTTACAAGCCGACTTTTCACGCCCACACCGTACCATTTGTAGGATCTCATCATGAGCCAGTTTTGTCCCTGGTGTGACGGCACATGGCTTCAGGACAAAGCCATCCTGCTCCCATCCATGGTCCTTTGGACTGAGTGGTGGTGGCATGCCGGACATGGCTGTCATCCAGTGTGCCACTTGGTAGTGCGCTCTCTTGATATTTTCATTGGCTGCTTCAGTTGTAGGTGGTAGTCTAGACAGCTTGATAGATGCGTCAGCTCCTGTTTTTTTCTTCCACATTTTGAGGCGACACTCGTTCATTGATTTGCAGTCAGCATATGTCTTGCCAAAGCAGGGAACCAAGAAGGCAGATGCTGAGCTGCATACTTCATTGAGATCGGCTTGAGGGACACCAATTATGGACAAACTATCTGGGTTAATTGCTTGTAGGGCCTTGAGTGCTGACTTTTTCCCCACGTTGTAAGTTGCTGCGACAGTATCAGTCCCTGTTAGCGCATGCATCACCAGGATGGCCTTTGTGGTGTCTTTGTGCTTCTGAGCAGTTGCTCTGAGATCCACAATCGAACGATCTGCAACTGGGGAGCACATGTACAGATCACTTGTACACTTGTGGGAGACATAGAAATGGAGGAGAAGAAGGCACACATCTGTGTCATCAGAGACGACTCTCACCTTCTCCCCTTGCATACACCGTGATATGGCATGCTGGACGAGGATGGGATCGGCCTCTTCATGACTTGAGGAAAGATCTCTACGCTCCAGACGTACCCCCATATTAATCTCCACAGGCACATCATCCACACCAGCGATAGTCAAGCTGTGCCCATTCTGTGTGGCGGAGATGCAGAAGTCAGAATCTAGCATGGCATCAGCAATCATTCTGTTTAGCTGCATCTTGTTTTTGCAGACACCAAGGATTGCACTCCTGGGTGGTGTGGGCATGTCTGGTTTTAGTATGTGAACTCGGCTGGTTCCTTGCTTCTCCTGTCGGAGCAGGTGACAGTAGGCCTTTGTGCTGTTTTCAAAGTATCTGTCAAAGACAAACACGACATTGCCAGCCATCAAGGCCTGCACGACGAAGACCTTCCTTGCATCGATATACAACCGCAGTGCACCAGTTGGCCAGTTGATGGTCCACAGTAGTGCAGACACATCGTACACTGTAATGTCAACAGCAGATACTGAACTGAGCAGTCATTTGGAGAGCAGTTTTCAGGCTGCAACTGCAACTGCAACAGCGGCTGAGTGCTTGAGCAAGGTCACCTCGTCATAGGAGCAGCACACACCAAATTTATGTAGAAGAGTTGTCAGGCTTTTATTTCTTATATTCGGGAAAATAAGAGAAATTCAAACATTTTCAGCTCAAAATGACCTTGACATTTTCGGCCCAATATGACTGACCTTATTATCCCGACCTCAAATTGCTTCAATGACCTCAGCAATTGACTCAGCATCCCAGAAAACATATAGTTTGATATCAAAATCATCAGAATCGGCCCATTATTTGCTGAGATATGCTACTCTTTGTTTTCGGTTGACGCGGGTGGCAGCCATTTTGAAAATATGCGAATAAAAAAATTGCCACTGCCCAAATTTAATGTTATCATCCAGAAATGTTGACTAGAGGTCCTAAGGATGCCAAAAATGCAAATATCTCTATGACTTGTTTTTGGAAGGGGTTCAGCTGGATTTTGCAAGTTTTCCCCCTGACTATAATGACGTATCCTCATCATGAAAAGGGTCAAATGTAGATTTGTATCTCATTTTCTTGATAGAGATCATTTGCAGTCATTAAAACGAGAAAAGAACACATACTGTTTGTTTGAAGCAACATTCGAGACACGGCGTCATTAAAGGTACATGCCCACTCAGTAGGCACAACATGTTAAATCACTCGTATTTTTTAGAACTGGTGGAATAGTGACACAATAATTCACTTATTTAATTCCTATAAAGAACATTTTGTGCCTACTGAGTGGGCATGTACATTTAACATTTTAAGGAAACACGGTTATCTCCCCTGATATCAGTGTGGAAATTTACGTCTGATATAAAATGTATAATAACGCCAATAGATATGTGGGGTAATGGTGAATGAATGTTTAATTTGCCTCGAAATGTCATATCTACAGAATGTACACAACTATCTGATTTAATTCCTATAAAGAACATATTGTGCCTACTGAGTGGGCATGCCGTAATGTGACGGATTTAGTCACAGGTGTTTGAACAAATGGTTAGTATGCGTCATATGGGTATTTTGGTTGGTTTTGGGTAATTTGCATAGTTTTGTGCAGCTACTAATCCAATGATCGGTAGTTCCATGGGCGGATCCAGACATCAGTACTTTGTTCCCCCAATGGTCGGTATTTCCATGGGCGGACCCAGACCAAACATTAAACACCACAGAAATCGCCAATTATCTACACATTCACCGTTCTGAACTTTCCAGCCCCTTTCATACTCGTCTAGTTATACATGTAATTCGCGGGAGGTGACGTAAATTGATTGTATGTTAGAACAATGCACCTAAACCACCAGATATGCCGAAATAACCCATAAAACACCGAACTATGAACCGTTCTTCACGAACATGTGGATATAGTATATACTGTTGGCTGACTTGTGTAGTTCAATATATACTTGTATTCATTTAAAGGTACATGCCCACTCAGTAGGCACAACCTGTTCTTTATAGGAATTAAATAAGTGTACATGTAATTGTGTCGCTATTCCACCAGTTCTAAAAAAATACGAGTGCCCGCTATACAGATAAAATCATTTAGTAATATTTATTTTACTGATAGTGACTCCCGGTGGTATCACGCTATTTTCATATACAAATGAGGTATAATATTTGTTAATTATTTATACTAATTAAATGTGTCACCTGAAAAAATAATAGTTTCGACAGATTATAAAGTATGATCAATGCACATCAAACAATAAATACAGATAACAAATAGTAATGTCCGTTAACATTTTAAGGAAACACGGTTATCGCCCCTGATATCAGTGTGGAAATTTACATCTGATATACATTGTATAATAATGTCAATCAATACGTGGGGTAATGGTGAATGAATGTTTATTTTGCCAGAAAATGTCTCAGATGATGTATCTTACAGTGGGGTCAGCGTGTAAGTGCACACACGAACGAACACGACAGGTTGGAACCAACCTGTCGTGTTCGTTCGTGTGTGCACTTACACGTGAACCAACCTGTCGTGTTCGTTCGTGTGTGCACTTACACGTGAACCAACCTGTCGTGTTCGTTCGTGTGCACTTACACTGAACCAACCTGTCGTGTTCGTTTGTGCACTTACACGTGAACCAACCTGTCGTGTTCGTTCGTGTGTGCAGTTACACGCTCACCCCACTGGAAATATAAAAACAGTTTGTGCCTACTGGGTGGGCATGTTACCTTTAATAGCATCAATCTGTGTCGCAGTTCCGTTATATAGGTGATATTACTTGATGAATGGGCGACATCTGTATTGTTATAATGACACATATATTCATTAGCTGGTATTCTTATCTGTCGTAACAGTTAATATACGACTGTGACGGGTGAATGGGGATTATGGGAATTGTGGCCAGTGTAGCGCTTGATCAAGAACTCGCCTGTAGATTGATAATGAAATCATTTGTTAGAAGCATGGCGGGTTATTTATTGATGGAATGGCGAACAGTGCAGATCCGGATCAGCAGGCTGATCTGGATCTACACTGGTCGCAAAACCGATAAGCCCATCTATCGAGTCACAGCCATATGTAAACACGAGAATGTATGTCAGAATGATCCACTTCATCATGAGGCTGTCGTGTAATCCCGATCCAGATGTACAAGCTCATCTTCCTAGTATTGCCATGTTGTACAAAATGCCAGAAATAAGAAAGTTTGGTATCAGAACAGTTTGCGACAACATATAATTGAAACACGCCTCTTGATATTGTATCTAAAACGACAAATATACAAATTTTCCGATATTTCCGCAAGTGACAGTTGACGAACTATCCAGAACTCATGCGAAATGTACCATAATACCATCAACTTTCAAAGTCATTTACCGAAAATATCACAGTTTCACTAAATAAGTTTCATCAAACATCGCACATTTTCTTAGGTACAAAATCACATGGATGATCTCATATGTGACCATAAGTGCCTGCGACCGTGATATGTTGGCGCTTTTTCGAGCTGTCACATTGTCACAAAATCGTGACGAAAACTCGAATATTCGAAATGGTACATATCAGCCACAATAATATACCCCTCAGCGGTTCGTATGTTGTGTGTATAATAAACTGCTATACCGTCTATTCAGGAGAAGGGGAGTCACTGTGTAAGTACAACTCGTACAATGATTCCGCAGTTACCTCGCGTCTTCCATAATTCAGTGACCGCAGTTGCATCTAATCTGAAGGTTTGGTTCCAATACTCCTCCATTTGTAATGTTGAATGTATGCATATGCCAATATATAGTTTATTAGTGCGACCTCCCATTTGAACCATATCAAACAGAACGTCCAAATGAGTGACAGTGTCATATACTTATTTGTAGTAATGGTTTGTGGGTGGTTGTGAGCTATGTGATTTTGTACCCAAGAAGATGTGCGATTTTTAATGACAAATATTTACAGTAACTGTGGTGTTTTTTTCTATAAATGACGTCGAACGTTGACGAAATGCTCACAGCAAATGCGGAATTCCGCATTTGCTGTGAACATTTCGTCACGTTTTTTCAACTGTGCGGATACACAGGCTGATCTGGATCTACACTGGTCGCATATTCAACAAGCCTCCATTTTTCCCAGTCACAGCCACATATATCGTTAGTATCGCACTGCTATTTTCTACACTACACGGTCCAACCAGACATGCATACAGCACAGCGAACGTTGTCCCGACTTTATTTATATACATGTAGCCGTATGTATACACAACCGCCTGCGTTAATCTTGCCCAGATGTCAACGTTTCTCAACATCAATTGGCAATCTCAACTAGCAATCAAGCAGTTTGATTGGCTGAGCCTGAGCTGTAACACAGCTTGGACTCAACCAATCAGGCTGCTGGATTTCAAGCATAATATTGAAGCAATTTGAAGTAAAATAAATTGACAAATACCGGCAAGATTAGCGCCGGCGATGGTGTATCATCTAATCACAGTTTTGTTCGTTCTTGAATGTACACTACCGCCCGCGCTAATCTTGCCAATATTTGGGACGTGTTGTAGCCTAGGTGCTAGGACACCTGACTGCCAATCCGGAGGTTGTGGGTTCAAACCTCGCCTTGGGCATCAAACATACTTTCATAGTATGTCCATCCCACTGGCCTGTCGTATGGTCTATATCAGCTTCGCTCTTGGTGGGACGTTAAACCCCCCATTCACATTTGTTTGCCAATATTTGTACAATATTTGTATATTGTGCTTTAAATCGAGCAGCTTGATTGTATGAGCCTGAGCTGTGCTACAGCTCAGGTTCAGACAATCAAATTGCTTGATTGCGAGATGACATTGCCAATAGATGGTCAGAAACGTTGGTAATCCTGGCAAAATGAACGCAGGCGGTTGTGTATACTTTAATATTGTGTTTGAAAACAAGCAGCTTGATTGTGTGAGCCTGAGCTGTGTTGATTGGCCGTGGTTTATCGTCTGTTTCACGAAACCTTCCCATTTTTGTCAGCCGTATAGACAATGAAAAAAGAATATGTGTTTCGATTAAATATTATAACAATATACAAATTAGTCAACTATTGATTGTATTACGCGAAACGATTTGGGAAATAGACGAAATGGAGTTACAGCAGCATCAATAGGGAGCACAACAAATAAACAAAATGGAAGCTGAATCCGAAACCTACGGAGCCCAGCAGAAATTAAATAAGTGTATAATGGTGTCACTATTCCACCAGTTCTAAACAGTATAAGTGTATAATTGTGTCACTATTCCACCAGTTCTAAACATTATAAGTGTATAATTGTGTCACTATTCCACCAGTTCTAACAATTATAAGTGCCAGCTATTTATTTTTATTTGCAAATGAAGCATGATATTTTGTAATTATTTATCCTAATTGAATGCGTCACCTGAAAAAAATAATATTTTCGACAGATTATTAAGTATGATCATTGCGCATCAAAAAATAAATACTGGTAATAAATAGTAATGGCCGTTAACATTTTAAGGAAACACGGTTATCGCCCCTGATATGTACGTGTGATACAAAATGTATAATACTGCCAATCAATACTTGGGGTAATGGTGAATGAATGTTTATTTTGCCAGATAATGTCATATCTACAGAATATACATAACCTCCTGTCTCCCTATAATATAACCTACTGAGTGGGCATGTACCTTTAAATCCACATTTTCACACATAGGGAATGTGTGACTTTGTAATAAAATCAATATGGAGTACATAAATAGGCCCAATCTTCAATTTTTTAAAAAGTAATAGCTTTAAAAACCATATTGTTGTTGC
Organism: Conchocele bisecta; assembly: GCA_029237695.1. NCBI lineage: Eukaryota > Metazoa > Mollusca > Bivalvia > Lucinida > Thyasiridae > Conchocele > Conchocele bisecta. The sequence continues at coordinate 21,578,717 of CM055268.1, read as the reverse complement.
AATGTTTCTCTAACCATAGGACAATGTGCAACGTTGAAACAGACAATAACGTATATCGTTTGTCTGCATAGACTCGATCTTTGGAAGTTGATATTCACCTGACATTGAACTCAATCGGTTGTCTTGCATCTTCTAGTTGCGAACAGTAACAACGGGAGTAGATTGCAAGAGTTACTGTTCCCAACTTTGCATCTTTTGGAAAACCATCGCCGTGGTATTATGCATGAAAGTGCGTTAGCCTTTGAAAATACTAGATCTTCGAATATTTGGATTAAATTCCACCTCGGACTCTGTGCTGATTTAATGTATGTTGAATTTCGAGGTGGACTGGTTTGTGGCTGTACGAAATGGAGCTTATGTGTTTTGCGACCAGTGTAGATCCTGATCAGCCTGTGCATCCGCACAGTCTGATCAGGATCTGCACTGTTCTCAATTCCATCAATGAAACACCTATAATGCCAGTGTACCCGTTGTGTGACCAGGGCCTACAGTGTTTGCTAATATTCGTTTAGCTTATATTTAAGGGTGGGAATTGGCTCGAAGACCTTCCATACCCGGACATATAAGTCCAAAAGGGCCGAATGTTGAAGTGTGTTATGTGATATATGTTGGTGCAAGGCGGACATATGTGTATAATGGTGTGCCGAAGTGGGACACTGCTGAGGTCCAATACGGTCCAGTAATTTATGTTCGATAAGACGTTGAACAATGGTTATATACCTCTAATAAAAAAAGGTTAGATCCGTATAAGATTCCATGTTTGTGTGATAGCTGATCAGGAATGACACTGAACGATAACTATTAAGTCCTCTTTTCTCGTGGCGCGTCACATATGACACGCCTTGTCTTTTGTACCTTCGGATATCTGCGTAATTTCATGAAATACGTTTACAAACTTTACAATATTTTCCGTAAATGGAGTCATATGTTGACAAACTTCTCAGAGAACATGCGTAATTATATTCCGCATGTACTCTAAAACAATTGTCAACTTTTGACTTTATTTATGAAAAATATTGTAAATTTTGTAAACGTATTTGATGAGATTATTCAGATATCCGAAGGTACAAAATCACATGGCGTGTCTCATATGTGGCTGTGACTCAATAAACGGGGGGGGCTTATGGGATTTCTGACCAGTCTAGCTCCTGATCAAATAGCACACTCCTGTAACGTGATAGTGATTTCAATTGCTTTGTTAAAAGCATGACAGGTGATTCATTGGTGGAATGGCGAACAGTGTGGATCCTGATCAGGCTGTGCGGATGCACAGCCTGATCTGGATCTACACTGGTCGCAAAACCCATAAGTCCTATTCTCAAGTTGCAACCACATAAGTATAAGGTCCCTATTCTCGTGGATTTCTCTGTTTATTTTTCCAAGGATACCGGCTGAACATGTGTCGGTTAGTTCCGGGATGTGTAAATAAACAGTTGTATAGTTGTTAGTGAACTGTACACTATTGACAGTGTAGTTCGCAGCTAATGCTTATATACTTATATAACATTCTATAATGTTAATATGCATATAAATGGCTGTGACGGGGAAATGTGGCTTATGACATTCGTGACCAGTATAGTTCCCGATTTCTAGCTCGATTAAAGAACTTGATCACAGGTGTTTGAACAGATGGTCATTATTTTGTTGCCATGCGTGTATTTTGGTGGATTTCGTTGGTTTTGGGTAATTTACATAGTTGTGTGCAACTACTAATGCTCAAACATTACACACGACAGAAATCGTCAATTATCTACACATTGACAATTCCAACTTTCGGTTGGCTAATCTGGGTTTTCGCAGGCTAATCTGGGTCTACGCTGCTAGCAATTGTCTGAAAGTCATGGCCACATACAGTGAACAGTGTGCAATTTATATATATATATATTTGTTTATATATATATATACAGTGAAACCTCTCTAAACTGGACACCCTGGGAAGTCCCCAGGGTGTCCGGCTTAGAGAGGTATCACTGTAATAAGGGCATTTCATCATTGTGTGCCATAGTTGTGTGTTATGCGATCATGAAGAAACATAATAACCTCAAATAAATGACCAAGAAAATAATCAGAAATAAGGTCACAGGTATTTTCTTGGTGTCCGGTTTAGAGGGGTTCCACTATACATATGTTGGACTTCGATATTTGTTTCTATTTCGGTTTGCATTATAATCACGGGTGTTTTCTTGGTGTCCGGCTTAAGAGGTTCCACATAGTGGAACCTCTTAAACCGGACAACAAGAAAACACATTATATTTAGATATTGTTTTCCATCGCGGTTCGCATTATAATTACACAGAACCAACAGTGTGTATACAATGTTCCATTTCACGCTCGGCCTTAGTTACCTTGCTGTCTGGCATCTACATAACTAAGACTCTGTATAATTGCTTTCTTTTGTCTGTTTCGTTTTTGCCGCCGCTTGTGTTCGGTTTTGGCGCAAAGTTAGATCGGCGATGTTCAGTGTTACGAGGAAACAAACTTTATATTTTATAGCGGCCGTGTCTGACATTTGTACATAGATGTAGTAATATTAGCCTGTTTTATTTGTCTATTTGATTTTCCCGACTTATATTGGATGTCCGTGTATGTTTCTACAATCAGTATACTTATGAGACACGCCATGCGATTTTGTACCTAAGAACATGTGCGATTTTGTTCATGAAATATATTTACAGAAAATGTGATATTTGTGAAAATGTGAAATTTTCATAGCAAATGCGGTATTCTATTCCGCATTTGCTATAAAACAATTGTCATCTTTCGATATCATTTACGGAAAATATCGTAAATTTTGTAAATAGTTTTCATGAGATATCGCACATGTTCTTAGGTACAAAATCACGTGGCTTGGCTCATATGTGTCTGTGAATTTGGAAATGTATGCAATGTGGTAGACGTTGACTAAATCACGAACAGTGCATAGCCTGATAAGACTGCGCAGGGTCTACACTGTTCACAAAGGTCCAATCAATTTATTCAATCACTGCCACATATGAAGAAACAATAGCACACGGTGTCTGTTTTTTTTTTGTTTTTTTTTTTAGCGCACGGAATCAGTAATGTACATTAGATTGTCTCTGCATAAAACACATATACATAATATGTACATGCGCCGTCATGTAGAAAATTATCAACGTCAATTGTGTGTTGTTTTTTTCTTGATTACATCGGCTATCCACATGGTATTCCAATTTGTCGCGATTACATACCCCGCCCTAACCTAAATCGGTATAACATTACCACATAAAACAATGAAATAAATTAGGCTGTTTGATCCCATATTAATAGACAGCTTCCACGGAAAATTAGAGAACGGGTTTTATTTGACTGTGGAAAAGTAATTAACAAATAGTTTCACGTACTCCACAAATACCTGGTAATAAATATTACCATAGAGATTAACTGACGTTTAACACACTGTATCTCATCGTCGGACTCGCAAACTGTGCATATATCTATATGATACTGATATACGCTGGAATTGTACATATATATGTATGTTACGGTTATACACCAAAATTGTTGCGTTCAGCAAGATAAAACATCTGATACTTATTATAGGAATGAATGGCCTTTTTGTGGAAGATAAATTCCACAAAAAGGCCATTCATTTTTTATAATTCCAGCATTTGAAATAAATTCATCAAGAAAATGTGTTTGTTTTCCGTTTTCTTAAGAATTATTTTAACTGCACCTCACAGTTACGGAAAGTAGTTCGGCGTGGGAGTTTACTGGGATATAAATTTTGGACAGAGACTTGCTACGAGCCAATCAAATGTTAGGGAATTGTGTAAATATGTTTGTGCTGAAATTATGTACCGATATCGGTGAAAATTGAAACAATCAAGCAGTCATAATATCCTCATATATCTTCAAGTAAGTCACTTTAAACAGGGCCGTGATGAAAGCACGTTTTTATTGGGTATAGTATTTTCTTTTTAATCCCGATATGCCCCTTTAACTGTTATACAAGACAGTTGTACATTATTTATAAGTAACTGTTATACACTTAAAGTGTACATTATAATATGTTTCTCCATCGGCCACTGCTATGTCATCGAATTAAACATAGATATATTGGATATTGCTGTTGTGCAACTGTATATAGGGTAATATATATATAGGGTAATGTTGCACAACCAAACTGTACATAGATATATAGGGTAATGTTGTACAAACAAAATACATAGATATATAGGGTAATATTGCACAACCAAACTGTACATAGATATATAGGGTAATGTTGTACAACCAAACTGTACATAGATATATAGGGTAATATTGCACAACCAAACTGTACATAGATATATAGGGTAATGTTTGCACAACACTGTACAGATAGGGTAATGTTGCACAATCAAACTGTACATAGAAGGGTCAGTATATGTTGCACAACCAAACTGTTCATAGATATAGGGTAATGTTGCACAACCAAACTGACATGTATAGGGTAATGTTTGCACAACCAAACTGTACATAATATAGTAATTATTAGGGTAATAGGGTGTTGCACAACCAAACTGACATAATATAGGTATGTTACAACCAAACGTTTCATAGATAGTAATAGGGTAATATTGCACAACCAAACTGTACATAGATATATAAGGGTGATGTTGCACAACCAAACTGTCATAGATATATAGGGTTATGTTGCACAATCCAAACTGTTCATAGATATATAGGTAATGTTGCACAATCAAACTGTTCATAGATATATAGGGTAATGTTGCACAATCAAACTCAAGTTCAATATAATTTATATAGGGTAATGTTGCACAACCAAACTGTTCATAGATATAATAGGGTAATGTTTGCACAACCAAACTGTACATAGATATATAGGGTAATGTTGCACAATCAAACTGTACATATATATAGGGTAAATATTGCACAACCAAACTTCATAGATATATAGGGTAATGTTGCACAACCAAACGTACATAGATATATAGTGATGTTGCACAACAAAACTGTTCATAGATAATAGGGTAATGTTGCACAACCAAACTGTACATAGATATATAGGGTAATGTTGCACAACCAAACTGTACATAGATATATATGGTAATATTGCACAACCAAACTGTACATAGATATATAGGGTAATGTTGTACAACCAAACTGTACATAGATATATAGGGTAATGTTGTACAACCAAACTGTTCATAGATATATAGGGTAATGTTGTACAACCAAACTGACTGTACATAGATATATAGGGTAATGTTGTACAACCAAACTGTTCATAGATATATTGGGTAATATTGCGCAACCATACTGTACATAGATATATAGGGTAATGTTGTACAACCAAACTGTACATAGATAAATAGGGTAATGTTGTACAACCAAACTGTACATAGATATATAGGGTAATATTGCGCAACCAAACTGTACATAGATATATAGGGTAATTTGTACAACCAAACTGTACATAGATATATAGGGTAATGTTGTACAACCAAACTGTTCATAGATATATAGGGTAATGTTGCACAACCAAACTGTACATATATATAGGGTAATGTTGCACAACCAAACTGTTCATAGATATATAGGGTAATGTTGCACAACCAAACTGTACATAGATATATAGGGTAATGTTGCACAACCAAACTGTTCATAGATATATAGGGTAATGTTGCACAACCAAACTGTACATAGATATATAGGGTAATGTTGCACAACCAAACTGTTCATAGATATATAGGGTAATGTTGCACAACCAAACTGTACATAGATATATAGGTAATGTTGCACAACCAAACTGTTCATAGATATATAGGGTAATGTTGCACAACCAAACTGTACATAGATATATAGGGTAATGTTGCACAACCAAACTGTACATAGATATATAGGGTAATGTTGCACAACCAAACTGTACATATACATATATATAGGGTGATGTTGCACAACCAAACTGTACATAGATATATAGGGTAATGTTGCACAACCAAACTGTACATATACATATATATAGGGTGATGTTGCACAACCAAACTGTTCATAGATATATAGGGTAATGTTGCACAACCAAACTGTACATAGATATATAGGGTGATGTTGCACAACCAAACTGTACATAGATATATAGGGTAATATTGCACAACCAAACTGTACATAGATATATAGGGTAATGTTGCACAACCAAACTGTACATAGATATATAGGGTAATGTTGCACAACCAAACTGTACATAGATATATAGGGTAATGTTGCGCAACCAAACTGTTCATAGATATATAGGGTAATGTTGCACAACCAAACTGTACATAGATATATAGGGTAATGTTGCACAACCAAACTGTACATATACATATATATAGGGTAATGTTGCACAACCAAACTGTACATATACATATATATAGTAATGCACAACCAAACTGTACATAGATATATAGGGTAATGTTGCGACAACCAAACTGTACATAGATATATAGGGTAATGCGCAACCAAACTGTAAATAGTATATAGGGTAATGTTGCACAACCACTGTACATATGCATATATATAGGGTGATGTTGCACAACCAAACTGTACATAGATATATAGGGTACCGTATCACAACCAAACTGTACATAGATATATAGTCACTTTGTCCATACATATATTGGCTGCTGCTATACATTCAAACTCTACATAAATGTAAGTTATGCATTCAAAATTCACATCAATGTAACTTAACTGTACATAAATGTAAGTTATGCAATATCAAACTGTACATACATATATATGCATGTATAGGCTACTGTTACAGTAGCCTATATCGATGGTCTAGTAACATAAGGTCGTAACTGCTATGCTAAAGCATAGCAGTTACGACCTTATGTTACTAGACCATCGATATATATATGTACAGTTTGATTGCATGACAATGACACCTGTACGAGATACACAGTAGCTGCTTTTGTTCCTTTGTTTCGATTGGCGAAAATCGCTACATATTACCACCGACAATGGTGACCCGTGTCCTTGGTACCTTATGACGTAATCGATGTTTTGATGGAATCTGCACTTGTCTCAATTATCGCAATTATCTCCCACAACGCACCGAGAACGATAATTCGGCGTTACATCCAACGTGCTCTCATGCAATTTGCCTCGTCACGGCGGCTGCCTGATAACGATATGCAATTTATGATTGCTTGTTAGAAACATGACGGGTGTTTCATTAATGGAATAGCGAACAGTGCATATCCTGATCAGACTGTGTCAATGCACATGTTGATATGCATCTACACTGGCCGCAAAACCCATATATGCCCTATTTTTCCAGTCACAGTCACAAATAAGTACTAAATATAAGTCACAGGCGAGAAAAGTGTGTTCCGGCTCAAATCCGAGACCTCTTGCTTACCGTACCATCGCTCTAACCGACTGAGCTAACGGGGCACGAATACACATCTTCTCCCCATAGTGAGTTACGTACCGTGATATTCTTCCCCGCCAAATTGAAATTCGTCCCCAAATTATATATGTAATTCGTCTCTGAATTCCATAGTTTGTGTACATTTCGGGAAGTATTTATCAGTCACGGCACCACAATGGGCGCCAAATGTCACAGGGTGAGAACTATATGCACCTCTGAGTTACCGTACCATCGCTCTAACCAACTGAGCTAACCGGGCATGTATACACACCGTCTGCCCATCGAGAGTTACATACATAACGTGACATAAATATTGTTAATAAATTATATAATCTATTTCACCGTTGATAACTCTTATACTTAACAAAACTTGCATACGTATATAGTATATGCATTTTTGCCACATTACCATTTACATAATTTTTACTCAAAGGAGAAGAATTCACATCAGCTCTTTGAACATGTTTTCTAATCCCTATCCATAATTACTTTTTACCCCGTCAACACAGTGCGTCATGATGTGCCGTGAAACACGGTGCCGTGAAACATTTTTGATATCCTGTCAATACGACCTAATCACCGCGTATGAATATATGCGGTGATTGGGGTTACTTTTTTTGCATTTTAAAACCATTTTAAAATCTGACGCGGCACGGAAACGGGATGTGCTCGTTAGAGCTCGCCCATCCCGTTTCCTGAGCCTTGCCAGATATTTTTCCCATTCACGGCACTAACCTACTATTCTCTATCTATTCTCCTTATTTCTGAAGCAAAGTATATGTTGTGACCACTCATTTGAACCGTCTCGGCGAGACGGACCACTCATTTGAACCGTCTCGGCGAGACGGTTCAAATGAGTGGTCACAACATATACTTCTGATGAGAAATAAAGAAATTCTTGGGCCTTGCCGGATATGTTTTCCCATTCACGTCACTAACCTACTATTCTGTATATATATGTATTTTGACATGCATACTATTTGAAATACTTATTGTTTAAACTAACTCTTATAAACTCAAAATATCGTAAAATTATTTTTGCAAATCAGGAAATATCCAACTATAAAAAGTTTAGAGTGCACATTTCGATACGGTAAATCGCATATTTATCGGCACGGTTCGCAAATATTTGGAGGGTACCTCGTCCAAATATATAATAAGGCCACACAGAAATACGTTGGTTCTCAGACACGGGATTTGCAGAATGTGACGCTGGAGGGCAGACTTTTTTAATATATTTTTGTATGAGATCTTCGTCTCTGACTTTTTTCTATTCGCCATATACATGTTGCATGTCAGTTAAACATGTTGTTCACATCTATGTTTAATAAAGCTATTATAACATCACTAGACTTACAAACTCACCAGAGTTTCGTCAGACTTGATGGGACATGTTTGCAGGGTAGTGTTTTTTATCAATAATGTGCCTAATTGACAATATGTTGTTATGTGCCCATGACGATAAAATACCCTGACTCAAAGGGATTGTACTGTAAGTGCCATCTGAGTTGTGTATCATGAGAAAATGCCAAGTAAATATCTTGCTTTCTTTTCTTCGCAAGTTTGGATAACTCAATGAATGGCCTTTTTGTGGAATTTATCGGGGTATAAACTTGGAAAAGTCGCGGGAATACTGGACGAAGGCCGGAAGGCCTCGTCCAGTATTCCCGCGACTTTTCCAAGTTTATATCCCCGATAAATTCCACAAAAATGCCATTCATTCCTTATAATTCCAGCATTTGAAATAAATTCATCAAGAAAATGTGTTTATTTTCAGTTTTCTTAAGAATGATTTTAACTGCGCCTTACGGTTAAGGAAAGTAGTTCGGCGTGGGAGTTTACTGGGATATAAATTTTGGACAGACACTTGCTACGGGCCAATCAAATGTTAGGGAATTGTGTAAATATTTTTGCGCTGGAATTATTACGCCATGATTTTCCGAGCACATTATGATATACTAGTATATCTCTGTAATTCGTACCACCTATAGCCAACGGCTACCTCATACACCATGCCAAATGTGGTGACCAAGTTACCATCACTTTAACATTACATCAGCAGATGCAGCTTGCATGCTAGCGCCGCTTATTTAGCACTTGCGGTATTCAACGTCATGATTTGACAGACATGTGATGTCATGACGTAACATCATTAAAACCAGTAAAATTAGTTCCGATATGCATGCACTTGGAGTTTACTTCAAAGATACTAAGCAGTCATAACATATACGTGTACAAAGTGAATATTTTTGAAATCAGAAAATAACAGAGATTTTGAAAATGCAAAAACTTCAACTCCATAATTTTCACCCAACTGGTCCGTTTTCCTTTGGCGTGTCACAAGTGAACAGATAACTGCTACACGGTGCAGCTGTTGTTCAGTCAAAACCCGTGCTGTTGATTGTTGATTATTATCAGATATTGTGTTGGCATGCAAATAGCATTTTGCAAGTGGCTTGTTACGACAAAGTGTCCTCGAAACAGACAAAAAAATAAACAATTTATTTCAGTATGTGTAAGAAATATGAAATGGTATTTATCTGGCAGTTGATTCCAATACAAGACAGTTTGTCTCAGACTAGCAAAGTTCGCCTCAGAGAATACGGCTCCTATTTAAGTGATACCTCTCTACAGCGGTCCCCAGGGTGTCCGGTTTAGAGAGGCTTCACTGTCTCTCAGACATCTAAGCACTCCAAGATGCAAATATGTGCTTTTACAATGAGGGATTGTAGATAGTTATTTCCCTTTGCAAATCTATTTATAGAGGTCCGGTCCTATGCTGTATTTTAGCGTTTATTTCTTACCGAACATTGCGTACAACCATCGGTATTGCGAACACAGTGTAGACGCAGATCAGACTGCACATATGTGCAGTCTGATCTGCGTCTACACTGGTTGCGATAACATTAGTATGTGTGAAAACATGAATCCGACAAATAATGCAGTCCGTGTGCAGATTACGCATACAAGTAACATTATCTGGATCAACACTCGTCACAAACACTAGAATGGTATCAGACTATTTTCATATGCAAATGAGGCATGATATTTTTTAATTATTTATACTAATTAAATGTGTCACCTAAAAATATATTTCCGACAGATTATAAAGTATGATCATTGCACATCAACAAATAAATACAGAGAATAAATAGTAATGTCCGTTAACATTTTAAAGAAACACGGTTATCGCCCCTTACGTCAGTGTGGAAATATACGTCTGATGTATGTATACTAATGTCAATCAAGACGAGGAGTAACGGTGAATGAATGTTTATTTTGCCAGAACATGTCGCAGATGATGTCTCTGATATAAAGAACAGTTTGTGCCGACTGAGTGGGCATGTACCTTTAAAAGTAGATGTGATACACAAATATGTTACAACTTGTTTAGTTATATAGTTGTGCTCTTCTAAACACAGTACTGCTTCTTTTGTCGCTGAGTATATCATTTTGTTTTTGTGGCGTTATTAAGAATAATAGCCTATCAATTACTTGACCTTGTGGACAAGTGGGGTATGTTTGATACTCTGCCAGTAATCAGTGATATACGTTATATATTTATATTTGAGAAAAGGTACCTTACGATGGGTCCGACAAGTGTAGCCCCGGACCAAACTGCGCGTCCGCGCAGTCTGGTCCGGGGATAAACTGGTCGCCGTTCTATCAATCTGTGACCAGACTGTGCGGATGCACAGGCTGGTCATGATCTACACTGGTCGCACAACCCATAAGCACCATTTCTCCAATCACAGCCACATATCAGTATATATTAACATACGGTGGGTCATTTACCTTGCCTTCTGTTGACAACACAATAACCCACGTGACACTGACCTTACTAATGTGCAGTGAGAATAATTAAAACAGATATGAGACACGCCATGTCATTTTGTACATTCGGACATCTGAATAATTTCATGAAATACGTTTACAAAATTTACAATATTTTGCGTGTACTCTGAAAATTGTGACAACTTTTGACTTTATTTATGAAAAATATTGTAAATTTTGTAAACGTATTTAATGAAATTACGCAGATGTCCACATGTACAAAATAACATGGCGTGTCTCATATATGGTAGTCACTTTAGAAATGGGTTTTATGGGTTATGCGATCAGTGTAGCTCCAGCTCAGCCTGTGCATTCGCGCAGTCTGATCAGGGCCTGCACTATTCGCTATTCGGTCAATGAAACATCCGCAATGCTTCTAACTTATAGTTCTGATCCCTATCAGGCTTCAGGAGTGCGCTAGAAGATCAGAAATGTGAATATCCGCAGACGCCATAAGCCCCGTTTTTCCAGTCACGGCTATATATGTGGTGTTGGAGTGGCTGGAGAATCAGGCTTGTGGCGTCTATGGTCAGTCTAGCTGACCAATGCTCTCTACACGACCGCCTGCGCTAATCTTACCATTATTTTAATGTAGTTTTATTTCGAAATACTTGAATATTGTGCTTGAAAACAACCAGCTTGATTGGCTGAGCCTGAGATGCGCTACATCTCAAGCTCAGCCAATCAATCTGGTTCATTACGAGTTGAGATTGCCAATAGAGGTTCGGAAACGATGACATCTTGGCAAGATTAACGCGGGCGGTTGTGTAGCCGTTTGACAAGGAAGGACCACATGGATTCGGCTTGCTGTCGCTTTCTGTGGTACCACTATATACACTATACAGTGATTCCAGCTGGGGTCGGATACAGCCTCGTGTTTAACCCAATCATGTGTAGTATGTATTATGTATTATATGTATCTTCTATGTACTTCAGCAAGACAGTGCCTATCAATTAACCAGATACAGTGGAACCTCTCCAGACCGGACACCCTGGGAGGTCCCAGGGTGTCCAGTTTGGAGATGTTCCACTGTACATCAGACATGTGAGCACTGCACGACACATCCTAGTGATTTGCAATCATGAAAAGTCATTGTAATCGGAGATACATAACAGCGAAGCACATCTAAGGTAACCAGCTATATTGCCTTAACCCTTTGAACCCGAAAGCCCGCTATATCGGTTTATGCAAACAGTGCAGATCCAGATGAGCCGGCTCGTAACGAGCCGTCTCATCAGGATCTGCACTGTTTGAAAGTAATTTTCATATTTTTGAGAAAAAAAAATACCCCATTTTTATAAATGGAATAGTCTGAAAATCATTTTGCGATGATTGGATTGGTTGCAAAACGAACATATCGCAGCCCATTCAGTTACTTAGGGGTGAAAGGGTTAAGTGTCCGGTTTAGAGTGTTCCACTGTACTCTTTCCTTGCTTGAAAATGTAAATGTACATCATACATAATTTATTATATTTCTCCCCAAAGGTGTTATGACAACTTGCTTGAAGTATCATGTTGAAATAGTTCAAAGGATTATTCATTTTTGCAATGCAAATGATTTTATCTGATAAAGAAATCACAGAATCGACTTTATGAGAGATCATTTTCATTAACAAATCTACACTATTTAGGACAAAAATATTGTTAAAAATATGACGGGTTTAAATTTAAATAATTCATAATGCCAAAGACAGATAAGCAAATGAAGTGCAGAGTACCAACCAAGAGGGTCTTACCTGCCATAAAACAAAACAAAATAATCCACGACAGTTCAACAAGTAAGGAGAAGGTGCTTTTCAAGAAAAGGTAAATAGGCCGCAAATCTCACTTTAGTTTTTCCATTTTACGCAATTTTGGGTAGGTTTCAGATAAACATATCAAAAAAGAAATTGCTTATAAAACTTATTTTCGGTGACACTTACCAATTTCTTTCCTTTTGAAATAATTACAAATTTTATAGTTTCGATCAAAAGATACACAATAGTGTCTGTTTAAAAAGTTTCTGCCGCCATTTGCCAAATGTTCCGCCATGATTTGCAAATCGGAAAAAATAAGTCAGAAAATAGAGAAAATGAAAATAGCGACTACAACAAATCGGTAACAAAATCAAAGTAAAATACTAGAGACATGAATGAATACTTACTTGTTAATTTTGCTCGTTTATTGTTACACCATACTTCGGAAATAAGGCGATTGTAACAGATACCTGAAGCGAATGGCTGCTGGGAGTCACGTGGTCATCCAACAACATATATCAGCGAATCGCGCCGTTTCTAAACCCGTTAATATTCGACCCAGAGCAAGATAACAATAATTCTCAAATGGACACGTGACATTCGCAGCAAAATAGTTGTGTTAACCTTAATAAACGTGCTGAATGTGTTACGATACGAGGCTGTGTCCCGACCTGAGCTGGATCCCTTGTATATTTTATATAGAAATATCAAAGAAATCCTGTGATAAGAATGCATCACGTTTATTGGCAGCGTGGCGAGTGTGTAAATGTGATTGGATGGCGAACAGTGCAGACCCTTAGCAGACTGCGCATAGCACATATCATAAGCCCACTTTCTCAAACGACGGCCACAGCTGACTATATTGGCACACTGGTCATGTTCAAACAGTACCCGCAGTAATAGGGTGGATAAAGTATACTCAGCGACAATAGAAACCGTACAGTCCAATAATACTGGCTTTGCTGTATGAAGAGGAGATGTATATAATCACAAAATAAAAGTGTTCATGCAATAACCATATTTCATTCACATTACATATGCGTTTCATATTGCATCAGCATGTCGAATTATTCAGATGTTAAACAGTAGTCATGAAAATGTATTCTATTGGACGCAGTAGATCATGGCAACTTTATGCATTCAGCTACCTGATTCCGTTATCTCGGCACTGCAAGTTGGATTGCCATGTTACCTCGTGGTTTATTCAGTTATCTCGAGGATGTACACAGCCGTCACTTTGCACGAAATCATTCAACAGTAACTATGCAATAGGCGGAAATTGTAAAGCCATAATTGACTAACTCGCATTTGATTATTCAATATCAATTGCCATAATATTTACTGTATCGGCTGAACACTAGATTTGATAGAAAGAGACGTATCGTTTAGATATATAGCTGTGGTATATTTCTTTTCTCGCTGTGTATATATGGTAACTTTACATGTACAGTGAATCCACTTTACAACGGCCTTCTTTGGAACTAAACAGGGTATCCGGTATAGAGAGAGCATACTGTAACCCATGTGTATATGTGTATATGACCACACACTGTAACCCATGTGTATATGACCACACACTGTAATTCATGTGAATATGACCACACACTGTAACCCATGTGAATATGACCACACACTGTAACCCATGTGTATATGACCACACAATGTAACCCATGTGAATATGACCACACACTGTAACCCATGTATATATGACCACACACTGTAACCCATGTGAATATGACCACACACTGTGACCACCCATGTGAATATGACCACACACTGTAACCCATGTATGTATGACCACACACTGTAACCCATGTGAATATGACCACACACTGCAACCCATGTGTATATGACCACACACTGTATCTCATGTGTATTTGACCACACACTGTAACCCATGTGTATATGACCACACACTCTAACCCATGTGAATATAACCACACACTGTAACCCATGTGTATGACCACATACTCTAACCCATGTGAATATGACCACACAATGTAACCCATGTGTATATGACCACACACTGTATCCCATGTGTATATGACCACACACTGTAACCCATGTGTATATGACCACACACTGTATCCCATGTGAATATAACCACACACTGTAACCCATGTGTATGACCACACACTGTAACCCATGTGTATGACCACACACTGTAACCCATGTGAATATGAACACACACTGTAACCCATGTGCATATGACCACCCACTGTAACCCATGTGATTATGACAACACACTGTAACCCATGTGCATATGACCACAAACTGTAACCCATGTGAGTATGACCACCCACTGTAACCCATGTGTATATGACCACACACTGTAACCCATGTGTATATGACCACACAGTGTAACCCATGTGCATATGACCACAAACAGTAACCCATGTGAGTATGACCACCCACTGTAACCCATGTGTATTATGACCACACACTGTAACCCATGTGCATATGACCACAAACTGTAACCCATGAGAGAGACCACCCACTGTAACCCATGTGTATACCACACTGTACCCAGTGTATATGACACATCTGTAACCCATGTGTATATGACCACACAGTATAACCCATGTGAATATGACCACACACTGTAATCCATGTATATATGACCACAAAATATAACCCATGTGCATATGACCACAAACTGTAACACATGTGAGTATGACCACCCACTGTAACCCATGTGTATATGACCACACACTGTAACCCATGTGTATATGACCACGCACTGTATCCCATGTGTATATGACCACACACTATAGCATATGTGAATATGACCACACAATGCAACCCATGTGTGTATGACCACACAATGTAACCCATGTGTATATGAACACACACTGTAACCCATGTGAATATGACCACACACTGTAACCCATGTGAATATGACCACACACTGTAAACCATGTGTATGACCACACACTGTAAACCATGTGTATGACCACACACTGTAACCCATGTGAATATGTCCACACACTGTAACCCATGTGCTTATGACCACCCACTGTAACCCATGTGTATTATAACAACACACTGAAACCCATGTTCATATGACCACAAACTGTAACCCATGTGAGTATGACCACCCACTGTAACCCATGTGTATATGACCACACACTGTAACCCATGTGTATATGACCACACAGTGTAACCCATGTGCTTATGACCACCCACTGTAACCCATGTGTATTATAACAACACACTGTAACCCATGTTCATATGACCACAAACTGTAACCCATGTGAGTATGACCACCCACTGTAACCCATGTGTATATGACCACACACTGTAACCCATGTGTATATGACCACACAGTGTAACCCATGTGCATATGACCACAAACTGTAACCCATGTGAGCATGACCACCCACTGTAACCCATGTGTATTATGACCACACACTGTAACCCATGTGCATATGACCACAAACTGTAACCCATGTGAGTATGACCACCCACTGTAACCCATGTGTATATGACCACACACTGTAACCCATTTGTATATGACCACACAGTGTAACCCATATGAATATGACCACACACTGTAATCCATGTATATATGACCACAAACTATAACCCATGTGCATATGACCACAAACTGTAACACATGTGAGTATGACCACCCACTGTAACCCATGTGTATATGACCACACACTCTAACCCATGTGTATATGACCACGCACTGTATCCCATGTGTATATGACCACACACTGTAACATATGTGAATATGACCACACAATGCAACCCATGTGTGTATGACCACACAATGTAACCCATGTGTATATGACCACACACTGTAACCCATGTGAATATGACCACACACTGTAAGCCATGTGTATATGACCTCAAACTGCAACCCATGTATATGACCACACACTGTAACCCATGTGTATATGACCACACACTGTAACCCCTGTGAATACCACCACAAACAGTAACATGTGATATGACCACACACTGTGAAATAACACATACATGTTGTATATGGTCCACAAACTGTAACCCATGTGAATATGACCACACACTGGTAATCCATGTGTATATGACCACAAACAGTCGTAACCCATGTGAATATGACCACACACTGTAATCCATGTGTATATGACCACAAACTGTAACCCATGTGAATATGACCACACACTGTAATCCATGTGTATATGGTCACAAACTGTAACCCATGAATAGACCACACACTGGAACCCATGTGTATATGACCACACAGTCTAACCCATGTGAATATGACCACACACTGTAACACATGTGTATATGACCACACACTGTAACCCATGTGTATATGACCACACAGTCTAACCCATGTGAATATGACCACACACTGTAATCCATTTGTGTATGACCACAAACTGTAACCCATGTGAATATGACCACACAATGTGGTCCATGTGTATATGACTACAAACTGTAACCCATGTGAATATGACCACACACTGTAATCCATGTGTATATGACCACAAACTGTAACCCATGTGAATATGACCACACACTGTAATCCATGCGTATATGGCCACAAACTGTAACCCATGTGAATATGACCACACACTGTAATCCATGTGTATATGACCACAAACTGTAACCCATGTGAATATGACCACACACTGTAATCCATGCGTATATGGCCACAAACTGTAACCCATGTGAATATGACCACACACTGTAATCCATGTATATATGACCACAAACTGTAACCCATGTGAATATGACCACACACTGTAACCCATGTGCATATGACCACACAGTGTAACCCATGTGAATATGACCACACACTGTAATCCATTTGTGTATGACCACAAACTGTAACCCATGTGTATATGACCACACAGTGTAACCCATGTGAATATGACCACACACTGTAATCCATGTGTATATGGCCACAAACTGTAACCCATGTTAATATGACCACACACTGGAACCCATGTGTATATGACCACACAGTCTAACCCATGTGTATATGACCACACAGTCTAACCCATGTGAATATGACCACACACTGTAACCCATGTGCATATGACCACACAATGTAACTCATGTGAATATGACCACACACTGTAATCCATTTGTGTATGACCACAAACTGTAACCCATGTGAATATGGCCACACACTGTAACCCATGTGAGTATGACCACCCAATGTAACCCATGTGTATATGACCACACAATGTAACCCATGTGTATATGACCACACAGTGTAACCCATGTTTATATGACCACACACTGTAACCCATGTACATATGACCACAAACTGCAACCCATGTGAGTATGACCACACACTGTAACCCATGTGTATATGACCACACGCTGTAACCCATGTATATATGACCACAAACTGTAACCCGTGTGAGTATGACCACACACTGTAACCCATGTGTATATGACCACACACTGTTACCCATGTGTATATGACCACACGCTGTAACCCATGTGTATATGACCACAAACAGTAACCCATGCGAGTATGACCACACACTGTAACCCATGTGTATATGACCACACACTGTAACCCATGTGTATATGACCACACACTGTAGCCCATGTGAATATGACCACATAATGCAACCCATGTGAATATAACCACACCCATGTGTATATGACCACACACTGTAACCCATGTGAATATGACCATACACTGTAACCCATGTGAATTTGACCACTTCAATATAACTGTACATGTGTGTGGTGTGATCTGCTTTCACGTTTCATCATGTCTTATAAAATCAAGAAATTCGTTTAATTTTAACATTCAGCAATATCCGTTGAACCATGACATGTATACTTGCGATTCCATATTCGTGACGGTGACTGGAGAAATGGGGCATATGGGATCTTTGACCAGTGTAGCTCTTGATCAGATAGCATATGCCTGTAGCCTAGCGATCTATATTGCTTGTTAGGAGCATGACTGTTGTTTCATTGATGGAATGGCGACCAGTGTAGATCCTGCTCAGGCTGTGCGAATACGCTGGTCGCAATCACATCCATATTTCTTGTTTCCATCTGACAACTAGCGACGTATAATTAACTGATAAGAGGCCGGTGCCTGAGACTTTCTGTCTCATTATTGCATAATAAGAATTGTTCGAGCTTGTTTTCGAAGCTCCATGATATATTTTGCAATAGTTATGATGAGTACATAACTATAATTACATTTCATTACACTGTATATCATAAGCGTTCTGACGCAGTAGTCTTTTCAAATGTGCGTTTGAAGCGTTCTTTGTTTACTTTCTACTTCGTGGAAAGTGACCTAAGCTGTTTTCTAATACACTCTTTATTACGTACGTTTGTGGTAATATTTGTGTTTCATATTGTAGAATTGTCTCTCAATAACAATATAGTGAAGTATGAATGTCAACGCCCTGCAGTCTTTTCTATATTTTAGTGCGCGAAATGTAAATGCTATTACGCACATCTTTTATGTTGACTGTGGTGTAGCGATATAGTGCAACCTATTGCCTATACAGCGGAAATCGTGCAGCTAATTTTGTAAATGACGTCGATAGTTGACAAAATATGTAATCAGGATCTTCACTGTTCGCCATTCCGTCTGTGAAACATATGACATGGTCGTCATAGAATATACATGTACCTGTAAAATTGCGCTAGTAATAGTTCAGGGGCTAGCCTGGTTGCAAATGGCATAAGCCCATTTACCCGGTCGCAGTCACATACGGGTCCCCGTCTGGGAAAATGTACCTTATGAAAGTTTACGACAATCGTAGTACATTACTGCGGTCAACAAAACTATACGATTCTACAACTATGCGTATGAGCGCGACACCAGGGGGTCGTTTCACTAAACTTCGTACTACTAAAATGTTCGTAAGTGCAAAATTATGATTGTCTTTAAATTTCATATTAACAATGTTTTCTTGTAAACAATTACTGGAT
Source organism: Conchocele bisecta (assembly GCA_029237695.1). Lineage (NCBI taxonomy): Eukaryota > Metazoa > Mollusca > Bivalvia > Lucinida > Thyasiridae > Conchocele > Conchocele bisecta. The sequence continues at coordinate 21,558,859 of CM055268.1, read as the reverse complement.
TTACATTTATTGAGCAAAGGCTGCATATGCAGCCTATGCTCAATAAATTGTAATCCATCAATTGAAATTTCCGGACGATCCTAAATTTGCACTTACGAACATTTTAGTCGTACGAAGTTTGGTGAAAATGGCCCCTGGTTTGGCCCTCATGTACGTTTTTGGCATTATTGTTTGTGAGATCTGAATCTGGTTATATATCCCGTTTAACATCAATAACCCCTGACCTATATTTGACCTTGACCTACATTTCCTCTTGAATTACTTGGTTAATGTTTATAGTCAAGCTTCTATATGGAATACTCCTGGGCCTACATCAACCATACTTGGACAACTTCATCTCCTAGTGATGTACATCAATAATCCCTGACCTATATTTCACCTTGACCTACTTTTATCCTTTGATTACTTAGTTATTTCCCCTTGGTTAAGGTTTTTAGTCAAGCTTGTATATGGAATACTCCTGGGCCTACAGCAACCATACTTGGAAAACTTCATCTCCTAGTGATGTACATCAATAATCCCTGACCTATATCTGTCATTGACCTACATTTAACCTTGAATTACTTACTTAATTTCCCTTGGTTAAGTGTTTTAGTCAACCTTGGTTAAGGTTTGTATGCAGGCCGCAGCCACCTTGTTTGTCAAGCTATGTGTACATCGACAACCCTCGTAGTCGAGCTATGCTGTTCTCCTACAGCTCTTGTTGGATTTCCACCCAATGCAGCAGGTTAAATGCGGGATCGAACCCGTTGGCCCAGCATAAAACGACCTTAGCTGTTGATAGGCGGTTAAACACCAATAAATCAAATCAAATCAAATCTACAATTACATATGCGACTATGCAAGATGACCAGAAGCCAAACTTGTTGGCCATGTCGTACTGTTCCTTTTCTTAGCAAGCGGTCTGTCTATACCATCATTAGATCGCTGCAGATTCGTATAGCTGGGCCGCCAGGTGCGAAAAGAGTACCTTACGTCATTTTAACGAGTTATAAATGATTATATACATCGTCTTGGTCATGTTGCTCATTCATTGACTATAAATATATCGGAATCATGTTGTTGGTGGCAATTAACCTAATACACAGTATAGGCCCTGATCAGGGCCTATACTGGTCGCACACGTCGTAAGGTCCTTTTTCTAAGTTGCGGCCCAGCTCGTATTCCGAAGAACGCCCAGCAAAACGTAACATATACATACTCCAGCACTTGAGCATGGCGTAAAATGATTCGGGAAAAACTCGGTTATAGATATGTGTTTGTACCACAGCCAATGTATCCACCCTCGCAAAGCTTTTAACGGGAACGTCAAAACAATTATTATTAGAAGCAACAAACGAAAATGTGAAGATGACTCACGATTATTGTTTTGCCTGCTCCAGATCAAAATGAACACTTGTGGAAAAGTGCTATCCAGACTTTACATAGAACACCAATAGCCTATTTCATCAACATTGCAAAGTATACTTTACTAGCAAAGTATACTTTGAGGGAGTAATCATTTATTTTTCCTGAAATACATTATTTCATATAGAACTAACAAATGCATATATTTCATGATTAAAAGTATGCAGAATTATTATACTGAATTTATTACATTATCACAGCCAAATTGGCTGTGATAATGTAATAAATTCAGTATAATAAAAATTAATAAATTTATCATAAAATTGAAAATTTCTCCCTCAAAGTATACTTTGCTAGATAAGAATACTTTGCAATGTTGATGAAATAGGCTACTGGACTACTGTCTGTTCCACGTTTTCCTGCCAATGAACGTTTGGCCATTAAACATATTCAATCCAAGAAATATTTAAATATAAGTACTTTTTCATCAATAATAAAAAAATCACCCTCCTTTTAAAAATGTATTTGATGAAGTTTCGTCAAATATTAATTTTATTACGAAAAAAAAACTATTTTCCTATGGGAATTTACATGGGGCTAAAAATATATGTTTTTGAAGCAATGTTTCATTTGTGGACCGATTTTCAAAATCTAACTTTTGTTTTCTTAGTTACATCATTTCCAAGCTAGGTTTCGGAGTCCACAGAATTTTTCGTTTTTTGACTCCCCCTCCACCTCGTCCGCCTCTTTTCCCCATTGTTAAATTCCCATAGGAAAATCGTTTTGTTTTTCGCTATAAATCAATATTTGATGGCATTTCATCAAACATCTGATTTTAAATATTTTTCAGATTCAATGCGTTTAATATACAACAGTTCGTCGGCAGAAAAATGTGGAACAGAGAGTAGTTATAGTTGTATTCACACCGATGATACTATTTGGCTTAGTATGCCTATTTCTTTGCCTATAATACTAATTATCATCCTATATATTTCACCATTTGTACGCGCGTGCGTTTGTGTGAAACTCAAATACCCTATGTCATATGAGTAGAGACCTATAGTCTGTTTCACGAAAGCTGCCCAAATTTTACGGCTATATAGACAATTCAAAAACAATATTATTTTCGATAATATTAAATTAAAGGAAAATTTAAGAATGAGCCTTCTTTTTATTTCGTGAAATTTGGTCAAATATTGATTTTATTACGAAAAATTGATTTGTCTATGGGAATTTAACATGGAGGAAAAAGAGGTAAGGGGAGTGTGGGAGGAGTAAAAAAAAACGAGAAAAAAAAATGCAAATTGACTCCGAAACCTGACTAGATAGCTTGGATATGATCTAACTAAGAAAACAAAAGTTAAATTTTAAAAATCGGTCCAGTATTTCTAAAATTCAAAAAAAATTCCCCATGTTAAATCCCCATAGACATCTTCACGGAGTGAAGATGTCTATGGGGATTTAACATGGGGAAAAAAAAATTTTGCAATAAAATCAATATTTGACCAAATTTCCAGAAATAAAAAGAAGGCTCATTCTTAATTTTTAATATTATCAAAAGAAATCTTGTTTTTGTATTGTTTATATAGCCGTAAAATTTGGGCAGCTTTCGTGAAACAGACAGTATATTAGTCTATCATTTAGGCGTATCTAGAGACGATACAACTGGTCGTGCACGAGTAGAATTTACCAATACCTCGTCCAAAACCGTGCTATTGATCAAAAATCACTCTCATATGTGGCTGTGACTGGAGAAATGGGGTTTACGGGTTTTGCGACGAGTGTAGATCCAGATCAGCCTGTGGTTCCGCACAGTCTCATCAGGATCTGAACTATTCGCCATGTCATCCATGAAACATCCGCCATGCTTGTAACAAACAATATAGATCGCTGTCCAGCTACGGCGTGTGCTATTGATCTGGATCTACACTGGTCACAAATCCCATAAGCCCCATTTCGCCAGTCACTGCGGAGCCCGGCTAGCTCAGTCGGTTAGAGCGATAGTACGGTAATCCAGAGGCCCCCCGGTTGGAGCCTCGAGTCGGATATGCATGTTTCTCGCCATGTGACATAACCACATGATAAAGCGGTCAATTTTCATCAGCAGACATATTCAAACAGTTTTGAAGTCATGTCAAGTCAATTATTATATGTCAAGCTATTATATGCATGGATTTATCTTTAGGAGAAAACTATACAATGATTTATCAGACTGCAACATGACAAGCAGCATGCTTAAACATGACAAAGCATGCTTAAAAATGAGCACTGTTAGAAATGGGGCTTATCGCATTTGTGGAACATTTGTATTCACATTTCTGACATCCTCTAGCCCACTCCTGAAACCTGGTAAGGATGAAGAAAAGGTTAGAAGCGTTTATATGGTGTTTCATTGACTGAATGGCGACCAGTGTAGGCCCTGACCAGAATGCGCAGTCTGGTCTGGGTACATTGATCGCATAACCTATAAGCCCCATATCTCCAGTTACACCTATAAATAGCAATATGCAGCAATACTGATGGCAAATACAGGAAACCCTCTGTTTTCGTGTCGTAAAAAGCCCAATAGCTGTATATTCTATTGACGGCATTAGGACAAATGTGAACTTCCTGCACTTTAGTATCTACTGTTCCACGTTTACACGTAATTAGTGAAACTAGGCGGTAATCTATACGCTAATAGTTCACATGTAATATGACTATCACCTCAATTTAGTTTGTGTAGCGAGGGTATTTGTTGTTAAACGTTATATGTGGCTGTCAAACGGGGCTGGTAATTTTTTTGCAACCAGTGTAGATCCGCGCATCCACACAGCTTGATTAGGAACTTCACCGTTCTCCATTCAATCCATGGAACACCTTCCATGCTTCTAACACGCGATATAGATCGTTATCAGGCGACGGAGTTGTGCTAGTTGATCAGGAGTTCTGCTGGTCACAAATCCCATAAACCACATTATTTCTCCATGCACAACCACGGAGTATGACAAACCCGAGACAGATCCATGTAAGAGCAGTATTCTAAACGTGTATCAACTTCAATGTCACTGCAATGATGTTACAGTGAGGTCAGCGTGTACGTGCACACACGAACGAACACGACAGGTTGGTTCCAACCTGTCGTGTTCGTTCGTGTGTGCACTTACACACTGACTCCACTGTATACCCTTCAGGGTATAACATCATTGCAGTAACCATGAAGTATGTCCAGATATAGGCTGGTTGTTACCATACACCCAGGTACTGTTTTTCTCCGGTCACACCGCATGTTGATATGTTTGACCAAGTGTAAAACGGCTATCGCTTTCGTAACTGGGATTTGTGCAGGTCTAGGATTACGTTGTCAAGACTGTTAGGGTGTGTGCATCATATGATGTATACATGTGTGCAAGTGCACCATTTTGAACATTTGTTATTACATATAAGTATGTGAGTATGTATATATTCAATGTGACGGTTTACGCTATGTGGAAATATAATTTACCATTTGTTAGTTCATATAAGTGTGTGAGTATGTTTTCGATGTGACAGTTTACGCTGACTAGACATATAAATGCGTTTTTAATAAATACATGAATATAATTAAGTTTTTAAAACTTAATCGTGCATAGAATAATAATTTGCGAAACACATATTGTGTTAACGGTTTACTAGTTGTGCATAATGGCGTATACCGAGTTTGCGTGAAAAATGAATTTGATTTTAATAAATAGGCATGCGTAAGTTTATCGTTTTTGGTGGAGTCGAGCTGGGATTTTCAGATAGAGTATATTTACTGATATAATCATTTGTACGTGGCGCACGTGCCAAGTAATGGTCCCAGCGGTCGATATTTTTGCCCGCGTGTTAAAGCAATCGCAATTTGCACGGTCTGCATTTTGCATTTGATAAACGGGAACTTATGTGTAGATACGGACCGGCCGGCTGAAAACAAAAATGTCACTTTCGCTGTTTACGCCCAATATAGCTTCATACCTGTGTGGGTTTATTGCGGATTTTCGCGAGTCGGGGTGGGGCGGGGGGGGGGGGGGGGTGGGGGTGTTTCACTAAACTTCGTACGACTGAAATGTTCGTAAGAGCAAAATTATGATAAATAAATGTAAATCCATCAATTGAAATTTCTAGACGATCCTCAGTAAATTTGCACCTACTAACATTTCAGTTGTACGAAGTTTAGTGAAACGGTCCCCAGATATTCAGTAGAACCTCTCTAAACCAGGCACCATCTGTGTGTTGAATTAGAATGTTTTCATTGTCAGTTGTAGCTGTAACTGGAGAAATGGGACTTGTGTGTTTTGAGACCACTGTAGGATCTGCAATGAAGTCAATTCATCAATGAAACACTTGTCATACTTCTAACTTAAGAAGAAGCAATACACATAGTTCTCACATCAGTAAAATGTACTTGCCTTTGTTGGACACTGTAACACTGTCGGCCATTTTGGAGGCAAGATTCCATTAGGCCCTATAGACAAATTGTGGAAATAATCCCATTTTCGCAATTATTAAATTTTGCACGCAGCAAAAAACAGTTGTCTTTCCATATATGATTTTCTTGAACAAAATATATTTGCAGCACTAACATTTATATCGGAGTATTTATGTTTAATAAATATCAAAATTTCTCCTATTTGTTACATTTAGTTTTGCCCACAATGATGGCGAACAAGGGAGACTACTCCGTGTCACATTAGCTCATGTGGGAACTATGTTATCAGTATCGGACTACAAGTGTGTGCTATTTGATCAGGAGCTACACTAGTCACTAATTCGATAAGCCCCATTTCTTCAGCCACAACCACGTTTATCGGTGATGCTAGCGAGCGTTACTTGCTTGCAAAGCACATAATCGTGTCTCGGGAGCTCGCATGCCTACTTTACAGTGGAACATCTCTACACCGAACATGGTGCCGATATAGAGAGGTTCGACTGTAATATACAAGCCGATTGTGTTACAGCGTTTACATATACTTTCATGTATGTACGAATATATAAATTATATCCTTATGTAAATTATTTTTATTTAGTATACGACATTAATACACAACGTTGGTGTCCGTTTATTCGATGACCGCGACGTGCCGCTAATAGTGTAGATAGTATAGACTGTTGTCTGCATCTACCGCGTCCACCAGCGGATCATTTACATTGTAACCCATTTTATGTTGAGAATACGCCATTTTGTTTGTGGAAAATTCTGAATATTTTCTTTATATGTGCTTATAAGTATATGTTGCGACCACCACTTGAACCGTCTCGTCGAGACGGTTCAAATGAGTGGTCACAACATATACTTTCATCGAGAAATAACGAAATTAAAAATAAAATATTTAAAAAACATACCCGAGAATCTGTATTACGAATGTAACGGAACATGTGTCACTTGTATGGTGTAACCAGAAACTAAATAAGACGGTGATTATAAAACGTTCTGAGCACGTACGCCGTTCTCATGCTCGAAATCATGAAGTAGTATTGGTCGAGGCTGAGCCGAGTTATTTCGGGTACACGTACGAAGGTTGTGTTCAGACACTTGTGTACGCACACATGGAAGTTCGGGACAAAGTGGATTATGCTTGCTTGGTGGTAACGTCTGTTGTTTTTTGTTCGAGGGCTAGCGAAGAATTATGCAACCAACATCTAAATTTGAGGTCTTCCAGCCTTTGTGTAAATTAGCATATGTCCGTCGCAGCACATATTTTGTAGGTTGAACTTTTTAAAAGCACGGGTCTTACGCCATAACAAAATAGTTCTAACAACTTAGAACGCCTTTTCAGTGTGATCAATATTTTGTTTGCTTTTTTTGTGCTAAGATTTTGTGCTAAAAATCCGTAGTCTAAGGGTGCGACGATTAACCGCCATACTAGATTATTCGCGATTTGTAGCTCCATGGTTCGGTGCACGAATACAATCTTCGATTTCGGTTCAGAATAGGTCTCAGTATGGGTTTTCCAAAAATCTATTTTTAACTCGTTGTTGTAGTTGTTGCTGCTGTGAAATTCCCGGGCTTGTTTTTCGCGAAACACTTTCCACTTTAGATTAATTATTAGCCTATATGTCATCCACAAACACATGCTGCGAAGAATTTAAGGACGTTCAGTCGTTTGATTTCTTTATTTCACAGCTACCAGGGATAAATAATGTCTGTTCGTTGGTCATGTTGATTAGGGATAACTAATGTTCATATGGTATAACTTGAAGTACAACTCATTTGCATATTATTTACAATGTAGTTAATTGTTGTATTTTGTAATCTTAGCCATGCAGGGAATATTTACAATATTACTGAATTACGTACATATAATCTACGAATGTTTTAGTACGCCTGGCGATAATCGATTCCTCTCGATGTAAATAATACCATACCGACGTATTTGTAAATTAACCATTTGAACCCGAAAGCCCGCTATAGCGGTTTATGCAAACAGTGCAGATCCAGATGAGCCGGCTCGTAACGAGCCGTCTCATCAAGATCTGCACTTTTTGAAAATAATTTTCATATTTTTGAGAACAAAATCACCCCCTTTTCATAAATGACCTAGTCTAAAAATCATTTTGTGACGGTTGGATTGGTTGAAAAATTAACATATCAAAATCATTTCCAGTTACTTAGGGGTGAATGGGTTAAGGGGCGTATATATACACAGACTAGATCATTGGTATATTCTTTTTTTTTCTCACCTGATTCGGTGGGTAACCGCGACGTAAACAATAGTATAATATATATTTATCTTGCTACACGACCGCCTGTTCTAAGCTTGCACAAAGGTCAACGTTTGTGATCATTTATTGGTAATCACAACTCACAATCAAGCAGTTTGATGGCTGCGCCTGAGCTGTGCTACTGCTCAGGCTCAGCCAATCAAGCTGTTTGATTTCAAGCCCAGTATGCAAGCATTTTGAAAGAAAACCGTTGACAACGTTTGTGAACATTTATAGGTATTCACAACTCACAATCAAGAAGTTTTATTGGCTGCGCCTGAGCTCTGCTACAGCTCAGGCTCAGCCAATCAATCTGCTTGATTTCAAGCACAATATTCAAGAATTTTGAAAGACAACCATTGATACAATTGGCAAGATTAGCGCACACGGTGGTGTATGGGCCTTGAGCCATCAGCGAACTAGGAGGTGACTGATAATGCGCGTCCTGTTACAAGTCGTAAGTCGAGATTGTGCGGTATTACGTCACTGGAGATCAGCCCGTGGCCTCCTGGCTTTGCCAATATCACGTTATACGAGTATTCATTTAATCATTTCAACCTATGTCAACTGATATGGATAGTGTACTTCACTCTAAGTAGAACTGTTTGTGCCATACGCGAGTGTTGTTTTGATACGATGCTAAACTATGACCACCAACACCATGCCATAAAGATATATATTGCCCTTTGCGTAGTTTCACGACTTCGAAATCGAGATATTGGAGAAACTGGAATGCAGTAATGCAAATAAATGCTTAGCCGAGTTCATACTGCACAGTATGTTATGCTCAACATGATTATGTTCGTGTATTATGCCACGGATACTTTCTATGATTTTCATACTGCAATGAATTATTCCGACTTTTTCGAGGAATGATAACGAATTCGGCGGTCTCTCACTTCCTAATGTGATATGTCCGTAAAAATATATAACCAATTTGCAATTCAGCATACTATTTCAAACATCATTCGTTAATAATGAACAATAGTCGTGCATTGCCTTGAGACAATGAACTGGAATTGTTCGCCAATATATTATAGATATGTTTAATATATGCTTGCGATTAAACCATATAACACCACAGGCCTGTATAGTAGTATTGTCAAACAGTGTAAATCCAGATGAGCCGGCTCGTGACGAGCCGTCTCATCAGGATCTGCACTTTTTGCAAGTGATTTTCATATTTTTGCGAACAAAAACACCACCTTTTCATAAATGGACTAGTCTGAAAATCAATCTGTGACGGTTGTAAAATTAATATTTCAAATCCATTCCAGTTACTTAGAATAAAAAGGTTAATACCTATACTATAGTCGCAAACGGTCATTTTACATGTAAATTCACGCAACACGTTGATACATTATCTGCGGCTGCGCGTTATCGCCGATTCACCGCTGACTGGCTGTACACGGTTGTAACTGCAGATACGTGTTGCTGATACCGTCACCGGTTGGATAAAACTATCATTGGGAAACTTGTAACCAGTGTAGATCCTGATCATTAGACGGTTTATTTACACAGTCGGAACAATACCTAGTATGTTGACTGGGTCGTAATAACAATCAAGTATCAATTAAGGAAAAATTAATGGTGGAGTTTCTGATTATGCTGTTCTGGAGCTACGCTGGTCTGGGACGTATTTATGCCCCTTTACCAGAATTGGTTGCATATCATTACTAGTATCTGTTATATGGTCTGTATATACAATCGTAAGTTGCACACTTGCTGAGAAAATCACTTTATTGTACTCGTAATTGCAGCGTCCATTAATTAAATTAGTATGTTAACCCATTTCAGTCTAAGGATACAATAATGTTTATACTATTATAAGTGTATCCCGTCTTTAATGGGTTAAATTTATAGTACATGTAAATCGAATTATTGAGAGAGACAAAAAGAGCTAAGGACTCACATAATTACTTTTATACCGACGTATCTTCACTAATTGTGTACACAGCCGCCTGCGTTCATCTTGCCCAGTGATCAACGCTTCTGAACATCTATTGGCAATCTCAACTCGCAATCAAGCGGCTTGATTGGCTGAGCATGAGCTGTGCTACAGCTCCGGCTCAACAAATCAAGCCGCTTGATTTCAAGCACAATTTTCAAGTATTTTGAATTAAAAAAAAAACACACAAATATTTGGCACAGGCGCTGGTATACGTTATAGACATAACCACGTTCCACGATAACGAATAAAATGTACAATAATTGATACATTCGAAATTTTCTCACAAACTACGCGTCATCGTAATCTATACAATGCTGGATATCTGACACCTTGTCTACATGTTACACAAATATCCATGTTTTTGACTACAAAAAAATAGCGGTGCGATAAGATATATACTATAGGGGATGTTTAAGAAGCCACGTTGAAGGTGTACATATCACTTGAACATGCATACACAGGTAACAAAATGGACATCATGCTGTTGCAGGTTAAAACTGTGCGTAACTCATAACTGACACATGCAGAGTACTGCAAGCGTAAATATCATTTAATAATTACGACACACCGTGTGTAATATAAGCTCGGTTCTGGTATTACAATCCTCATGGCATGGCCGTGTTTTGCCGATATTAATTTCGAAAAAGAAAAACTGCAATAGTTTCTGTAAATTATGTCGAAAGTTGACACAAATGCACCGGTTTCCTGACGAGATGTCATACTTAAAGCTATATCATAAACGCATTGTTCATCTAGTAACCGGCGCAAGTTTCTTGCGCCGGTTAGTAGACGAACATGCGTTTATGAACTATATTCTGCATGTAGCTAAATGTGAATTCGTCAGGATTCCGGCGCCTATTTCGTCGTGAACCGTTTTACGCCGGCGCGCATGTATATGGTGGATCGCTCTATGGTGTTGGAATCGCCTACCGCCTGCGCTCATATTTCTCAAATACTATGTTTCAAAATACTTGAATACTGTGCTTGAAATCAGACAGCTTGATTGGCTTAGTCTGAGCTGTACTACAGCTGAGGCTCAGACAATCTAATTGTTCAGAAGCGTATATCTAATAACCTCGACACGAGTAAAGGTACATGCCCACTCAATAGGCACAACATGTTCTTTATAGGAATTAAATAAGTGTATAATTGTGTGACTATCTCACCAGTTCTAAAGATTACGAGTGGCCGCTATACAGATATAATCATTTAGTAATATTCAGTTTAATGATAGTGACGCGCGTTGGTATCAGGCTATTTTCATATGCAAATGAGGCATGATATTTTCTAATTATAATTAAATGCTTCGCCTGAAAAATAATATTTTCGACAGATTATAAATTATGATAATTGCACATCAAAAAATAAATACAGAGAATAAATAGTAATGTCCGTTAAAATGCTAAGGAAACACGGTTATCGCCCCTGATATCAGTGTAGAAATTTACGTCTGATATAAAATGTATAAAAATGTCAATCAATACGTGGGGTAATGGTGAATGAATGTTTTTTTTGCCAGAAAATATCTCAGATGATATAAAGAACATCTTGTGCCTACTGAGTGGGCATGTACCTTTAACTCGGGCGGTTGTGTACAGATGTACATATTATAGGAATGAATGACCTTTTTGTGGAATTTGTCGGGGTATAAACTTGGAAAAGTCGCGGGGATACTGGACGAAGGCCGGAAGGCCTCGTCCAGTATTCCCGCGACTTTTCCAAGTTTATACCCCGATAAATTCCACAAAAAGGCCATTCATTCCTTATAATTCCAGCATTTGAAATAAATTCATCAAGAAAATGTGTTTATTTTCCGTTTTCTTAAGAATTATTTTAACTGCGCCTCACGGTTACGGAAAGTAGTTCGGCATGGAGTTTACCGGGATATAAATTTTGGACGGAGACTTGCAACGGACCAATCAAATGTTAGGGAATTGTGTAAATATTTTTGTGCTGGAATTATATATACCGTGTTGAAACGTAAACGAGCAAGTTATGTATGCGGTTTGGAGTTTACTTTGCTTGCTAAACAGCTTCCCATCCAGCTATGTGCAGTATGATCAGTGTATATACCATAACCCTTTCAATACCACAGGCCTGTGTAGTGGTATTGGCAAAACGTGTAGATCCAGATGAGCCGGCTCGTGAGCCGTCTCATCAGGATCTGCACGTTTTGCCAGTAATTTTCATATTTTTGAGAACAAAAACACCACCTTTTCATAAATGGCTTAGTCTGAGAATCATTTTGTGATGATTGGATTGGTTGCAAAGTTAACAATCAAAATCCATTCCAGTTACTTAGGGTGAAAGAGTTAATATGCATTTCAAACATAATAAAGCTTTGGCCAGACATTCTCTATCTGACAATTCCCCAAACACTGGCGTACAGGTCTACCACCACCATATAAACTGACCACACATTTTGCTATTCTCTGCTACTTTCATTTTCATGTTGTAGGACCTATTTTCCCATAACCTGCACCCATTCTGCTCTGGATATTCACTAATTAAAATATAGGTTTACTTATTGTTAAGAAAGATAAATTCAATCTCCTGTGACACCCTGTTGTGGCGCAAAAAGTCAGCGGCTGGAATTGAAACCGCCTCACATGACAAACATGATCCGACTTACAAAATAATCCCAAAGTATATGCTTGAAACTGATGTAAATGATACATTAACATGTCTGTGAAGTAGATGAGTGCATCAATTGACTGGTTTCTGCAAGCAAAGAGTGTATATGGCATAACAAATCTGGCATATATTTTAACGAACTACACCGCGCATGAATATCTGATGATTTAGCGTGGTTAAACCAGAGATATATATATATATCTCTGGTTAAACCTACACTTCCCATTTCGATGGTATCCTACGTTGTTTATCCGCGGTTTGGTTCCAGGTAGGAAAGCCATTAATCCCAGGATTATCCATCCCGGAGATGAAAGAAGGAAAATGCGTTAATGGGCGGAAATTATCCAACTGGAACATTCCTGTTTGGGTTCAAAAACCGTTCACGTGCTGTAACTATGGTATAATTGTTTTAGGTTATTTGTTGTTGTGTTGTTGCTTTTCGGGAAATACATGTAATTAATTGAATTTGTTTTTAAAAGTTTACCTCTTTCAAAGAGTAGGAATTTATGGAAAATAGTGTTAACCCCTTCAACACTACGAATAGCAGCTAAAGTAATGCTTGCAAACAGTGTAGATCCAGATGAGCCGGCTCGTGGTTTTAATTGTTTTATATAAAAACAAACACCCCCTTCATAAATGGGCTAGTCTGAAAATCATTTTGGTACGATTGTTTTTATCATAAAATTAACATCTCGACATCAATTCCAGCTATTTGGAGGGTGAAAGGGTTAATTATCCTATCCGTAGTCGCGATATAGTATTTCAGTTGTGGTATGTTTTCCAACTAGAACAGTGCTAATTAGCGAAACTGTCGTAAAACATATACTAGTATTATATAGCTGCTGCTAAGAAACAGAGTGATCATTTCGTGTTTCTTGCTACATAGATACTGGTATATATAAGTTCGCCGATCATATATATTAAATATATCGACACAGTAGGTATATACAGTTAACAAATTAGCTAAATATTACAACGTTACTGTATTCGAAAATGCGAAAGCAAATCCCAATACAATGCACGTGTGTCCACCATGCCTTCCTTATTCACAATTGCAATATTGACTTATAAATTAAAAGAAAAGAAAAACTATTTATATTTAATTTCTGAGATGTTTATGATCAATGAAATTTGCAATTCTACTCTTCTAAACAAACTTGTTACACTGCCGCCTGCGCCAATTTGTGTCAATTTATTTTATTTCAAAATATATGTACGTAATAGTGTCTTTGAAATCAAGCAGCTTGATTGGCTGAGCCTGAGCTGTGATACAGCTCAGGCTCAGACAATCAAGTTGCTTGATTTCGAGTTAGCCGTGCCAATAGATGTTCAGAAACGTTGATGATCTGGGCAAGATTAACGCAGGCGGTTGTGTAAATTTTAATGAATTTGTCTAATTTGGATTTACATGTATTACAGTGAAACCCCTCTATACCGGACATAGAGAAAATTTAGTGGTGCTTAATTTTGATAGGTTTCATTGCCATTTATCTCCGACGATAATGCCTGTTTATGATCACAAAGCACCCACGCGTGTCTTGAAGTAGTCATATGCCTGATTTACAGCGGTATCTCTCCAAACTGGACACCCTGGGGACCTCCCAGGGTGTCCAGTTTAGAGAGGTTCCGCTGTAGTATTGCAAAAACTCATAAAACTAAAAAAATACATATAATAAAACATTTATGATATATATTAAGCGAGTTGATTGACTTCATAATATACTAAGAAACTTATCCTTCCATAGGTGGTCGTGCATTATAGTATGTGGCTTTGACTGGAGAAACGGGGCTTATGGTATTTTGACCAGTGTAGCTGCTGATAAAATGGCACACTCATGTAGCCTGATAATGATTTATATTGCTGGTTTGACGCATTGTGGGTGTTTCATTGATGGAATGACGAACAGTGTAGATCCTGATCAGACTGTGCGGATGCACAGGCTGATCTGGATCTACTCTGTTCGCAATTTCCCATTTCTCCTGTCACAGCCACATATTTGTGATGGTTTAATTTGATAGTTAGCGTTAACCATTTCACCCCTAAGTAACTGGAATGGATTTTGATACGTCAATTTTTTAACAAAATTCAACCGTCACAAAATAATTTTCAGACTAGTCCATTTATGGAAAGGGGCTGCTTTTTGTTCTCAAAAATATGAAAATTACCTGCAAAAAGTGCAGATCCAGATGAGATGTATCGTTAGGAGCCGGCTCATCTGGATCTACACTGTACCAATACAGGTCTGTAGTGTTGAAAGCGTTAAACCTGTTGACTGATTTCATAAACTCGGTATACACTGTACCAATACAGGTCTGTAGTGTTGAAAGGGTTAAACCTGTTGACTGATTTCATAAACTCGGTATAGCCTCGTTTCTTATGAAATCACTAAACTCGGGTCATAATGGAGATTTTCTGGTTACACCACACCGAGTGCGATGTTTTCTTACTCGTTGATTCGTATACATAGTACGCGCTCGTCTTCGAAAGTGATTAGGAGTTGTCTAAAAATAGTATCTGCTCTTTTAATATCATAAACACTCTTTCGGGGATAAAGGTTGATGCTGTAAACGGAAAGTGCCGTACGTTGTGCGAGGTTCAAGTGCTATGTATATTTTTAGATAGGAGGCGTGATCGGCCTATAAATCGGACTGATATGTAGTTGTACATTTAGCGATGATAAAAAGATAGCAACGTTTCGACAGTACGGACTTTTTGTATTTCTACTCGACCTCTTGGGTATCTTGATCTCTCGAAAATAATTAAAAACGAAGTTATTTTGAGACCTTTTCTATAGTAAAATGGATTAAATTAAATCCAACGACTCCAGTGATTTAATTATTTTCGAGAAATCAAAGCAGTGATTTTAATTTTACCTTGGATGTACCTAGCGTTTGAAACTAAGGTTTGCAACTGAACTCAGACCATAATCAAAGGAGTACTACTACTGTGAACGTTTAAACGGTGTTACACACCTTACGCTCTCTGTTCAGTGTTAATGAAATGACAATCAGTTTTCTCGATTGCTGCGTGTGCAATCAGGACTATTAACTATCGGAGTATACATGCCAAATTACGTCAAGATTGAACATTAGCTCGGACAGACGGACAAGTTGTACGTGTGTGACATTCTATCTGTGACCACGGGGATTACAAAGTGACTGGAATGGCAGACAGGAAGGACTTTGCGGAGAAGATTGAAAAGGAGGAGAAATTCTGTAAGTATATTTGTGGCTTTGACTGGATAAATGGGATGTGTGACTAGTGTAGCTCCTGATCAAACAGCACACTCATGTAGCCTGATAACAATATACGTATTGATTGTTATAAGCATGACAGGTGTTTCATTGGTGGAATTGCGCGAACAGTGCAGATCCTGATCAGACTGTGCGGATGCACAGGCTGATCTGGATCTACACTAGTCGCAAAACCGATAAGCCCCATTTCTCCAGCCACATTTTAGATCAGTGTCAGTGTAGATCCTAAAACTGTGCACAATTCCACACAGTTACCTACTATGGTATCGATTGAGACATTTCTCTTTGTTTCTATGATGCGTATATTATGAAAATTAAGAAACGTTCTATTCCGTCTTTTCGTTCCTTCATGGCGCAGTGACAAATATTAAGAGCCTTAAATTTCGTCTCTTCGTTTCTACGCCGTTCTTAATTTTCGTCTCAACGCGGCGTCGAAACGAAATTTAATATTTGTAATGTTCGTCTCTACGCCGCGAAGGACCGAAGACATGAACTGTCCCTACCGAGCCATTATATTATACCGAGTACATCGTCCGTTTCATTGTGGTTAGATCACTCCAAATAGTTTTACTATATAATTTAACCGAAACCCATACAATAAGGCCAGTCTCTCCTACTTTGACGATTCGTAAGGATGCTGTGGTAGCTACTTATAGGTTCACTTACTCCTAAGAAAGAAAAGTCCAACCTCGTTATACCCCCAATATTGTTTACATTTTTTGGCCACGGAAACTCTGTTTACATCACGTGATCAACAGGTTCAGTGTTTCTTTTAAATGCTACAAATATGCCGAAAACCGGTGTTGAAAGTACCCCAAAATGTTCCTGAAGTGAAACTCGGTAATAATAGATCAAGATTTGCAAGCAAACTGTGTCTGTGACCTCAAAACGCCCGCACTATTGTTTTATACCGGACTACTTCTGCATACCCCTGTGCGATTTCGCGTCATTTGGTATTCTCTAACCTTGTGTTAGTAGTATGTATTGAGTCTGAGACTAGAGAAACGTCGTTATATGAGACACGCCATGTGATTTTGTACCTTCGGACATCTGCGTAAATGGCGTCAAAAGTTGACCAGATTTGCAGAGTACATGTATATTCCGCATGTACTCTTAAAAATTTGTCAACTTTTGACTTTATTTATGAAAAATATTGTAAATCTTTTAAACGTATTTAATGAAATTACTCAGAAGTCTGAAGGTACAAAATCACGTGGCGTGTCTCATATATGGCATTTGTATCCAGCCACTGTCCTGGGGGCCGTTTCACTAAACTTCGTACGACTCAAATGTTTGTAAGTGCAGATTTAGAATAATCTGTAAATTTCAATTGATATATTTACATTTATTGAGCATAGGCTATGCAGCCTATGCTCAATAAATGTAAATCCAATAATTGTTTACAAGAACACATTGTTAATGTGAAATTTACAGATTATCATAATTTTGCACTTACGAACATTTTAGTCGTACGAAGTTTAGTTAAACGGCCCCCTGATCCGCTAGCACGTGCCGGCACTAAGCTAAAGATCTGGAGTCCCTTTCAATAAACGTCGTATCGCTTACAAGGTCGTAATTGCAAAGTGTGAGCAGCATTAATATTAGCAGCTAATTTTGAGAAATCATTTGTGGATTTGTTCCGATTGAAAGACCTATGCATGTAGGTGAAAAAATGGAACCATGCATACATCATGTTAATGTGAAGTAAAAGTAAAAGTATAGAACTATTTTTTCGAACAGTGTTGTAGTACGAAGTTTAGTGAAATGAGCCCCTGTGCCCTTGTTAAAACCATGGCAAATGGTTCATTATGCAAGTTCGTCCGTGTAATATTTGGCCACAAAGTGTGTCTAGTGATGGTGCTTTGCTTTGCCGTCCGACCGCACAATGTCAAGGTCGCTGAGGACTTATGGTAACCTTGTTTGTAAGGCAAAACTATTTGTTTTGTCTTTTTATTATTATTGTCAAGGCTGCCAGCGATGGGATTAGCCTTGTAATGGCATAGTTATGTCTAATTCCCATTGGGTGCTCAGGAGAAGACATCCATGGGTGCATTACACAACCGCGTGCATTAATCTTGCTCAGATTATCAACGTTTGTGAACATCAAGGCTGCCAGCGAGGGGATTAGCTTAGTGATAACGATGCCCCCAGTACTGTTGATCCTAGAATAAATTAGAAAATATAGAAGACATGTTTAAATTGTGAGCGTTCACCAGATTGTGCAATATAGTATCGGTATATGGCGATATGACATCGATATACGGCAATAGGGCATCGGTATATGGCGATATGACTCGGTATATGGCGATATGACATCGGTATATGGCGATATGACATCGGTATATGGCGATAGGGCATCGGTAGCATCGGTATATGGCGACAAGACAGTTGGTATATGCTTGATATGACATCGGTATATGGCGATAGGGCATCTGTATATGGCGACATGACATCGGTATATGGCGATATGACATCGGTATATGGCGATATGACATCGGTATATGGCGATATGACATCGGTATACGGCAATAGGGCATCGGTATTTGGCGATATGACATCGGTATATGGCGATATGACATCGGTATATGGCGATAGGGCATCGGTATATGGCGACATGACATCGGTATATGGCGACATGACATTGGTATATGGCGACATGACATCGGTATATGGCGACATGGCATCGGTATATGACGACATGACATCGGTATATGGCGGGCGACATGACATCGGTATATGGGGGACATGACATCGGTATATGGCGACATTACATCGGTATATGGCGATATGACATCGGTATATGGCGATAGGGCATCGGTATATGGCGACATGACATCGGTATATGGCGATATGACATCGGTATATGGCGATATGACATCGGTATATGGCCACAAAGTGTGCCAATCGGTATATCACCAGTACAATGATATGGCAATATGCACCAGTACAATGATATGGCAATGTTCCATCAGTATGATGATATGGCAATGTTCCATCAGTATGATGATATGGTAATATGGCACCAGTACAATGATATGGCAATGTTCCATCAGTACAATGATATGGCAATGTTCCATCAGTATGATGATATGGTAATATGGCATCAGTACAATGATATGGCAATATGGCATCAGTAATATATATATGGCGATATGGCGATATGTTTAGAAACGTTGACTTCTGGGCAAAATTAACGCAGGCGGTTGTGTAGTCACCCGCGGTTGGATAATGCCGTGATCTTGGCTACGGAAACATGTATGGTATAACCGTACTGGGCTCCTTTCATCGTTAGTAGGAGTGTAGTAGTTTAACTTGTCACATCAATGAAGTCTTATCGCCATTCGGTCACCAATGGACAAGGAGGCTTCTGGCATCTGCGATCACTGTAGATCCGGATTATTCTGTACTGTCGTCCCTAGTGGCGGTGATCAAACTCCTATTGTTGAATTTAGAACCGTAGCTGTAACCAGACTGTTCGAATCCACATGCATGTTAATGTTTTGGCTAAAACGATGCAATAATACAGTGTCTACATATAATACCATTGAATTAAGATATATGTTTAATGTATGTATATGAAGAATAAAGTTATCTGGGAAACTATTAACATGCTAATGGAGTATTGGCCACCGTATCAGAGCACATATATTGAACTATATTCATTATGTTTTCATTAAATATTTGATTACACTAGCAGCCGATAAGGCTGGTATTTACGCCTTAATTTTGGAATGTTCATGCATGTATGTCTGTCAATCGGATTCATTTGGGTCATCAGGGTGCTTAATGTAGATGTGCGTTGGATTATTGTAATTTATATCGAATAAGTAAATAGTGTACATTCATTATTACAAATCAGAAAAAAATGTCAATGATTATACTCATTTGCCTGAAGTACTGTGAAACCTCTGTGACACTCACACCTCCCCACCCCACCCCACCCCACCCCACACCACCCCCAACCCCACCCCCGCCCCGCCAACCCACTCCCCTCGTCACAATATGCTGACCAGCATCAAATGCATTTGAATAATAATGTATGCTTTCCTCAATTCAATTAAATTATTATTATTTCATAAATATTGAATCATTGCATTGGCTGGCATATACTCACATTCTCCTGGGGAACCGATCAGTACATTCGTCTGTTTTGTTCATCATTCGTAGACACAAAACAATACTTCACTCGTTCTTAGGTACACTAGTACGGAGCCCCGCAGGGGACGTAGCAATATGTATTGTATTAATTCCTTCCCACGAAATAACAATTCGTTCCCTCAATTTAACAATTCGTTCCCACGAATTAACAAGTCGTTCCCATGAATTAACAATTCGTTCTCGCGAATTAACAATACGTTCCCTCAATTTAACAATTCGTTCCCACGGGAACGAATTGTTAATTCGTGGTAACGAATTGTTATATCGTGGTAACGAATTGTTAATTCGAGGGAACGATTGTTGAATTGATGGAACGAATTTTCATTTCGTGGAAACGAATTTTATATCGTGGTAACGAACTGTTAATTCGGGGGAACGAATTGTTAAATTGAGGGAACGAATTTTCATTTCGTGGGAACAAATTGTTGTATCGTGGGAACGAATTGTTAATTCGGGAAACGAATTGTTAAACTGAGGGAACGAATTGTTATTTCGTGGGAACGAATTGTTATTTCGTGGGAACGAATTAATAAAAAGAAATCCATGTCCCCTGTGGGGCTCCGTAGACTAGACATACCTCTGCTGTCATATGTTACGGGTTAACCATCCATATGTGACAAAAATAGCTCAACTAGTCTATTTCTGGACCGGGTAAACAATGGTATCATTTGTTTTATGTATTTACCATTGTTGAACGTATGGCAAGTATTAAGCAATAAATTAAGTTGTAGTGTTGGACATTTCTACTTTTATATTATGTGGCAAAATAAACCCATTCTTGTATATACGTCGTATGCTGTTGAAACAGTATTTTGTGACCAGTGTAAATCCAGATCAGCCTATGCATCCGCACAGTCTGACCTGGATCTGCATTGTTCGCCATTACATGTACATCAATGAAACACCGCCATTATTCTCACAAACACTACAGATCGCTATCAGGCTGCATGAATGTGCTATCTGATCAGGAGCTACACAATTAACAATTCAAATAAGCCCCATTTCTCCAGTCGAAGCCAAATATTTTATTATTTGGGCCCTGGATGGTATCCCGGCATGTTTTCTTTATATGTATATGACCGTTGGGTCAATTCCCAGTATGCGACACTGATTATAGTACTTAGTATCTGTAGCCTATTTCATCAACATTGCAAAGTATACTTTACTAGCAAAGTATACTTTGAGGGAGAAATTTTCCATTTTTTGAAAAATTTATTAATTTTTATTATACTGAATTTATTACATTATCACAGCCATTTAATGGCTGTGATAATGTAATAAATTCAGTATAATAATTCTGCATACTTTTAATCATGATATATATGCATTTGTTAGTTCTATATGAAATAATGCATTTCAGGAAAAATAAATGATTTCTCCCTCAGGGGTCCGTTTCACTAAACTTCGTACGACTACAATATTAGTAATTGTAAGTGCAAGGATCGTCTGGAAATTTCAATTGATGGATTTACATTTATTGAGCATAGGCTGCATATGCAGCCTATGCTCAATAAATGTAAATTCAATAATGTTTCAAGAAAACATTGTTAATGTGAACTTTACCGAGTATCATCAGTTTTTACTTACGAATATTTTAGTCGTACGAAGTTTAGGTGAATGAAACGGTTCCTTGGTAGACCCAGATAACGGCTGTTTTTTGTCACTGATGAATTTCACAACATTCTATGCAGCCAAATATTAGAAAAACGAATAATCGTGTTTCTAGCATCTGGTTGCAAAGGATGTGATACTACATAATAAAGAACGTTTGTGTACCGCCGAGTTGACTGCGAGGTAGATAACTACATGTATGTAAGACTAAAGCTAGTATCTCACTGGGCTGCGAATGTTGGCGCCAAATTGCGAACGGCATTCGCAATGGAGTTCCAAACGTCTCGAAACGTTCGCAGGGTTCTCAATATCCTCGCGTGAATCGCAGGGCCTCGCTCTCGTGTCGCTGGAATTTTGAACATGTTCAAAAAATTCGCGCGACAAATGTCCTCTCAAAATAGTCACAGAATCGTCGCGGGTGTCTCGAACCCGTCTCGAACTCTTCTCAATTTTGTTTCCGTGAGTCAAAAAGTGCGAGAAATGTAAGACAACTTTGTGAGGGGTTGACGACCTATGAAACTAAATTGTGATTGATTGGAGACAAAAATGAGAATCTGACGACATACGCACGAATGTCGTGCGAATGTCGCAATTTATTCGCAGTTTGTTCGCTTGACATCTGATGACAAAATGATGGAAAAGAGTTATCAATTGTAACGCATAACTGTCGCGCTATTGTGATGACATATTTAGATTACGTTCGTCCGCATGTACGAGGAGATAATCCGCGAGCTAAAGCTCGCGGATTATCTCCTCGTACATGTGGACGAACCGTGATCTAACTATGGCTTGTCACAGGGCAAACAGTTAATATCCTGATCAACACTGATCGTTAGCCAATAAAGCCACTTTTCTCACGACGTGACACTTTATTTACGCCACAGTCCATTGGAAATTCTGAATCGTGTAATAATAGACGAATGGCGGATTGACGTCACTGCGCAGGTTGACTGGGTACGACACACCGCTGTAAACCCGTGGAAATGGAAACCGACGGTCTTGGAACGACCGGCGAAATTCTACTGTATACTGTACTGAACTTTATACGTTCTGACAGCTACTTACTGCACCAATTTAGCCTTACTTAATTACCAATTATCATAATACATTTCTCGGCCCGTTCACGAGTTAATATGCCTTATCGCACGAGAGACAATCGGCCGCTTCTGTATTTAAGAGTTATCTCCCTTAATCGTTACGTCGCTTGTTTGTCTGCATTGACATGATACAATTGTATCCAAATTACTTGTAAGCTTTACCACCACTACCTACATATTACCACAGTAGATGATAAATGTTTGTTATATAAATATACAGTGGAACCTCTCGAAACTGTCCACCCTGGGAGGCCGGTTTAGAGAGGTTCCACTGTGATTAAGAATTTAATGAACGAGTGTTCATTTTCAATCATGAACATACACGACAATGACATACATTACAGTGAAACCGTTCTAAATTAAGCACAATGGGGACCCTAGAATGTCCGCTTTAGAGAGGTTCTACTATAATACTTATAACAAATAACATCACGTTTACCTTTGTAAAAGACATGTAAAGTTTGATGTGTGAAGTTGGCTAGAAGATCGTAGATCGTACATCAACATGCAATAACGACCTAGGAGGTTGAATGTACAGCTATGACATCGATATTCGGAATCCAATATCGACCTAGGAAGTTGAATAACGAGTCTTTGAGCATTTCAATTATTAGGGAATTGCCAATCTATGCAATTTGAATTTTAATTTCTAGCCAGGAACTTGAATTTCCAGCTTCTTGAGAATCCGTTAATTTCGATTGTGTTAAGGTATGTATGATTTAATTTCTAGCCAGGAAGTTGAATTTCCAGCTCTTGAGATCGTTATTCGATTGTGTAAGGTATGTATTTTGAATTTCTAGCCAGGAAGTTGAATTTCCATCGCGAGGAAGTTGAATACGAGATCGTTATTCGATTGTGTAAGGTATGTATTTTGAATAGCAGGAAGTTGAAGTTTCCAGCTCTGAGATCGTTATTCGATTGTGTAAGGTATGTATTTTGATTTCTAGCAGGAATTGTTTCCAGCTGGATCGTTATTGATTGTGTAAGGTATGTATTTTGAATCAGCCAGGAACGTTGAATTTCCACTCCTGAGATCGTTATTCGATTGTGTAAGGTATGTATTTTGAATTTCTAGCAGGAGTTGATCCAGCTTGAGATCGTTATTCGATTGTGTAAGGTATGTATGAATTTCTAGCAGGAATTGAATTTCAGTGAGTTCGTTATTCGATTGTGTAAGGAAAAAAGTATTTTGAATTTAAATAGCCAGGACGTTGAATTTCCAGCTGAGATCGTTATTCGATTGTGTAAGGATGTATGATGAGGAAGGTTGAATTTCCGTTGAGATCGAATTCATTGTGTAAGGTATGTTTTGAATTTCTAGCCAGGAAGTTGAATTTCAGTCTGAGATCGTTTATTCGATTGTTGTAAGGTATGTATTTTGCAATTTCTAGCCAGGAAGGTTGAATTCCAAGCTCTTTGAGTCTTTAATACCGTCTTGGTGTAAGGTATTTATTTTGAATATCAAGCCAGGAACTTGAATTTCCAGCTCAGAGATCGTTATTCGATTGGTAAGGTAAGGTATGTATTTTGGAATTTTAGCCTAGGCAAGGTAGTGAATTTACCAGCTCTGAGATCGTTATTTTTCGATTGTGTAATGGGTTATGTATTTTGATTTTTAGAGCCAGGAAGTTGGCAATTTCCAGCTCTGAGATCGTTATTTAGATTGTTGTAAAGGTATGTATTTTGAATTTCTAAGCCAGGTAAGGTTGGATAATTTCCAGCTCGATTGAGATTTCGTTATTCGATTGTGTAAGGTTTGTATTTGAATTTCTTTTAAGCCACGGAACGTTGTAATTTCCAGCTCTGAGATCGTTATTCGATTGGTGTAAGGTATGTATTCTTGAATTTTCTAGGCCTAGGAAGTTGAATTTTCCAAGCTGTATTGAGATCGTTATTCGATTGTGTAAGTGGTATGTATTTTGAATTTTACTAGCCAGGGGAACGTTGAAATTCCAGCTATGAGGATCGTTATTCGAATTGGTGTAAAGGTATGTATTTTGAATTTCTTTAGCCAGGGAAGTTGAATTTCCAAGGTATGGAAGATTCGTTAATTTCCGTTGTGTTGGTATGTTTCTGGAATTTCTGCCGGAAGTTGAATTCCAGCTCTTGAGTTCCGTTATTCTATTGTGTAAGCGGTATGTTCATTTTGAATTTCTAGCCAGGGAAGTTGAAAATTTTCCAGCTCTGAGATCGTTTTCGATGTTGTAAGGTATGTATTTTGAATTTCTTAGCCAGGAAGTTGGAATTTCCAGCTAGGAGGAATCGGTTATTCGATTGTGTAAGTATTTGTAATTTGGAATTTCCTAAGCCAGGTAAGTTGAATTTCCAGCTATGAGATCGCTTATTCGAGTGGTGTAAGGCATTTGTTTTATTTTGAATTTCTTAGCCAGGAAGTTAGAATTTCCAGCCTCTGAGATCGTTATTCGATTGCATATAAGGTAAGGTGTATTTCGAATTTCTACCCAGGAAGTTGAATTTTTCCAGCTCTGAGATCGTTATCGATTGTGTAAAGGTATATTTATTTTGAATTTTCTAGCCAGGAACTGAATTTCCAGCTCTGAGATCGTTATTCGATTTGTGTAAGGTATGTATTTTGAATATCTAGCCAGGAGTTGAATTTGCAGCTCTGAGATCGTTATTCGATTGTGTAAGGTATGTATTTTGAATAACTAGCCAGGAAGTTGAATTTCCAGCTCTGAGATCGTTATTCGATTGTGTAAGGTATGTATTTTGAATATCTAGCCAGGAAGTTGAATTTCCAGCTATGAGATCGTTATTCGATTGTGTAAGGTATGTATTTTGAATTTCTAGCCAGGAAGTTGAATTTCCAGCTCTGAGATCGTTATTCGATTGTGTAAGGTATGTATTTTGAATTTCTAGCCAGGAAGTTGAATTTCCAGCTCTGAGATCGTTATTCGATTGTGTAAGGTATGTATTTTGAATATCTAGCCAGGAAGTTGAATTTCCAGCTATGAGATCGTTATTCGATTGTGTAATGTATGTATTTTGAATTTCTAGCCAGGACGTTGAATTTCCAGCTCTGAGATCGTTATTCGATTGTGTAAGGTATGTATTTTGAATTTCTAGCCAGGAAGTTAATGTTAATTTCCAGCTATGAGATCGTTATTCGATTGTGTAAGGTATGTATTTTGAATTTCTAGCCAGGAAGTTGAATTTCCAGCTATGAGATCGTTATTCGATTGTGTAATGTATGTATTTTGAATTTCTAGCCAGGAAGTTGAATTTCCAGCTCTGAGATCGTTATTCGATTGTGTAAGGTATGTATTTTGAATTTCTAGCCAGGAAGTTGAATTTCCAGCTCTGAGATCGTTATTCGATTGTGTAAGGTATGTATTTTGAATATCTAGCCAGGAAGTTGAATTTCCAGCTATGAGATCGTTATTCGATTGTGTAATGTATGTATTTTGAATTTCTAGCCAGACGTTGAATTTCCAGCTCTGAGATCGTTATTCGATTGTGTAAGGTATGTATTTTGAATTTCTAGCCAGGAAGTTGAATTTCCAGCTATGAGATCGTTATTCGATTGTGTAAGGTATGTATTTTGAATATCTAGCCAGGAGTTGAATTTCCAGCTCTGAGATCGTTATTCGATTGTGTAAGGTATGTATTTTGAATATCTAGCCAGGAAGTTGAATTTCCAGCTCTGAGATCGTTATTCGATTGTGTAAGGTATGTATTTTGAATTTCTAGCCAGGAAGTTGAATTTCCAGCTATGAGATCGTTATTCGATTGTGTAATGTATGTATTTTGAATATCTAGCCAGGAAGTTGAATTTCCAGCTCTGAGATCGTTATTCGATTGTGTAAGGTATGTATTCTGAATTTCTAGCCAGGAAGTTGAATTTCCAGCTATGAGATCGTTATTCGATTGTGTAAGGTATGTATTCTGAATTTCTAGCCAGGAAGTTGAATTTCCAGCTCTGAGATCGTTATTCGATTGTGAAGGCGTGGCTGCTAGATCGTTATTCAAATATATCACATTTTTCCCAGAACCGTAGTCCGACGGTATGTCTACTGGGACATAGTTTTCCAAACAAGAACGGCAGTCCGAAGGTCATACCCAATGATAAAACCAACTTTACGCCACTTGTAGAATTCGAACAGGATTGGTCAGATCCCAAGTCCTATACTCTACAATAGGTTATACAGTTTCAATTAAAATCTGCCTATTTGGTATGAAATAATTAATTTAGGCTAGGTTATGCATATCTTTAAAGTTTTTTAGATCATATTAAATCGGAAATTCAATATCATGTCAAGTAATTATAGTAATCTATTTGAGCCATTCCATTTTTCACTAAATTTCAATGTTTTATTATATTTTACGTTTCTATGGCAGCGTAAATAATTGGATTCGTTTCACTGATTTGTACAGTACCAAGGGAAATAAGTCCTTGATCGTCCAGAATAATTCTTAATAGTGTGCGAAAAGATGTTCCCCTTTTGGAGGAAAGCATGACACTTTGTATACGGGGGGTTCGAGGTATGCTGAATTCAGATAAGACGGGAACCATTTGATCCGCCGAGGGACGCAAAATGTCCGAAATTCAAGATGGCCGCCATAAATAACGATTTGGCTTCAACTTGAGATATGATCGAGATATACCGATTATTTTGTTGTCCATTACCCATCTTATCATATATGGCACATGTGCTGACAATGTGCAAATGTAGCTCTGATATAGATGACCACTATAATCCAAAATGGCCGCCATAAATAAAGAAACGGATAGGACGTAGCAACAACTCGGTGACAACTCCGTCCGTGTCTACTGCTCGACCACTGCACCTATTAAGTTCCAACGGTTGGCCCTCATGTATCTGTGGATTCACGATACGTGAGATCTGAATCATATTATGCACGAATTAATTCCTTTTTGAGTTGTTCCTATTACTTCTGACATTATAGGTAAGTGCTTTTTGGTGTGGCGTGAACCTGGTATCAGGTCAGGATATTCTAATTTCAGAGCTGAATAAATTGTTTTCATAAATATTGAGCTCTAACTTTGGCATTTTCCCTCATTATGGACAAAATGAATAAGGGATATTCAACTTCGCGGCCCTTTGGTCCGGACCTTAAGACTCTGGCACTGTTGATAGGCGGTTAAACACCAATTATCAATCATTCGATCCATCACATATATATTACAACGAATCAGCATATATAATTGTAACCCTTAATACGTTTATCACAGGCATCAATATGGTGTTGTAAATATGTTAAACCCATTCAAGTCAAGCAACACCTATACAATGCATGTGCTCTTTTCTCATCGTTTTCATATGCACTGCATATGCAATTCATATGATTTGCATATGCAATTCATATGCAACATTTGCATGTGTTCATATGTTTTGCATATGCATTGCATATGCCGGCGGTCCCGCCTAATTAAAAAAAGCATAAAAAACAACAACATACCATTGACAAATATATAACGTTTTTAACTTGAATTTCTAGCTAGATGATCGTTATTCGACCTTATCATGTATGCGTCTTGAATTTCTTGCCAGCCGGAAGTTGAATTTCTAGCTAGAAGATCGTTATTCCACTGTTTAAGGTATGTATTTGAATTTCTAGCCAGAAAGTTGAATTTCCAGCTCTGAGATCGTTATTCGATTGTGTAAGGTATGTATTTTGAATATCTAGCAGGAAGTTGAATTTCCAGCTCTGAGATCGTTTATTCGATTGTGTAAGGTATGTAATTTGAATTTTCTAGCCAGGAAGTTGAATGTCTAGCTCTGAGATCGTTATTCGACTTTGTAATATATTAGTGTGGGGTCATAGCTCAATATTATAGAGGGATTGATCACTTCCGGATACAAGCATGAAATTTGGTGGAGTTGTAGAGAACAACAAACAAATTTTTTTTAGATGGAAAGCCATCTCAAATTTTGCCCAGGTTGGCTAAAAATCCAAGATGGCCGCCATTTCTTACCATTTTAGCTCAATAGTATAGAGAAATTGATCACTTTCGGATACAGGCATGAAATTTGGTGGAATTGTAGAGAACAACAAACTTCAATTTTTTAGAAGTGGAGCCATCTCATATTTGGCCCAGGTTGGCTATAAATCCAAGATGGCCGCCAATTTTTTGGACAATATTTCACCATATCTCAGTTTTTGCCCATGTAAGCCACATTTATAAATTTATAAATATGGAATGTAGTACATGGACGCAGATGTATACTATAATCATTTAACAAAGCTAACTTTGTAATTGCATCATTTGCATAAAACCAAGATGGCCGTCAAATATAAGCATTTTAAATTTTTTATCAGTATTTTTCATCAAATATTAATTAAAATGATTTAAAAATCCAGAATTGAGTGTAAAGCCACGATAAGGTATTTGAACAACTCCAACTATCAAATTGGATTATTTGTTCATTTGAATAATCCGAAATGGCCGCCAACTAGCAAGTGTTTGTTATGTATATGCAAGTATTCACATATAGGACGATGTAATCATGTATTTCAATAATACCTCAAGTAGTGTTTGGACACTATCAGGCATTCAGATCATTTTAATCACCAAACAAATAATTTTGTTGCGTTGGTAAATCCAAGATGGCTCCCATATACCACTAGGCCAACCAAAAATTATTTCTTGTTTCTCCTCCCATGACCCAGACTTTCAAGGTGTGGGTCGGTAGGTAGGGTAAATATTTATTTTTTTATTTCTAATATTTATATTTTAAAAATTTGTGAAGGTAACTACTTTTGATTTTCGTAATACTATGCACTGTCTTAGTGCACTGCCTTTGCAATGAATGCATTATATTTTGTTTCTGCAGAAATAAAATATACTTCCTACCCAGCAGCCCAAACAGTATTTGTCTTTTATAATTTTAGTAAGTAGGTAGCGGAGGGAAAACCTACAACATTTTAATATTGGCTCTATCCAACTGTATATTACAATTTTCACACATATATGATACATTATATCAGCTTAATTTATCAAATTAATTATAGCTCCAATTTATAACAATATAGATGTTAAGTCTAAACGTGGACACCAAGTACATTAAAGTCTGACTATGCGTAACTATCCGTAAATCAGGCTACATGATTCAATTCAATAAATAAATGTATATCCAATATAAACAAACAAAGCAGGCACATGCATTCAAAAAATGAAAACAATGTCTTAGATACAACCTTTTATATAGCGCTCACATAGTGTTATAATTGTGGCTTGTGTATTGTGTGTCGACTGGTATTGGATAATTTTATTGTGATGTTTCAAATTGACCACCAATCAATAATAGCTGGACAGTAATCTACACGCAAAATGTAAACAGAAGGGGTGGATATCCCAACAACTTTCTTTGGTTTCCAGACTGCAATTTATATACAAATTTCGAGAATTCGTGTTTCATTTGTGTGTAGTACATGTTTATATACTAATTAATTTTACAAACCCTGGAATGTGCCTGAGAAGATGGAGAGTTACGCATAGTCAGACTTTAAGTTGTTAATAATCTTAATCAGTTTCCTCCACACACGCATAACGCAATGCATGTTAAGCCTGTCGTCTCATCACACCAGCATCATTTATCAGCATCACCTAAAAGTAATAGGATTAGCGCTGTTTTTTACTTTTTATGGGATATAACCGAACTTAACTTCCAGATACAAGAAAGCCAAACAAACAGTATCTGAAGTAATTGGTGTTTAACAGTAATTGGTGTTTAACCGCCTATCAACAGTGCCAGAGTCTTAAGGTCCGGACCAAAGGGCCGCGAAGTTGAATATCCCTTATTCATTTTGTCCATAATGAGGGAAAATGCCAAAGTTAGAGCTCAATATTTATGAAAACAATTTATTCAGCTCTGAAATTAGAATACCCTGACCTGATACCAGGTTCACGCCACACCAAAAGCACATTACCTAATAATGTCAGAAGTAATAGGAAACAAACTCAAAAAGGGAATTTAATTGCGTGCATAATATGATTCAGATCTCACGTATCGTGAATCCACAGATACATGAGGGCCAAACCGTTGGAACTTAATAGGTGCAGTGGTCGAGCAGTAGACACGGACGGAGTTGTCACCGAGTTGTTGCTACGTCCTATCCGTTTCTTTATTTATGGCGGCCATTTTGGATTATAGTGGTCATCTATATCAGAGCTACATTTGCACATTGTCAGCACATGTGCCATATATGATAAGATGGGTATGGACAACAAAATAATCGTATATCTCGATCATATCTCAAGTTGAAGCCAAATCGTTATTTATGGCGGCCATCTTGAATTTCGGACATTTTGCGTCCCTCGGCGGATCAAATGGTTCCCGTCTTATCTGAATTCAGCATACCTCGAACCCCCCGTATACAAAGTGTCATGCTTTCCTCCAAAAGGGGAACATCTTTTCGCACACTATTAAGAATTATTCTGGACGATCAAGGACTATTTCCCTTGGTACTGTACAAATCAGTGAAACGAATCCAATTATTTACGCTGCCATAGAAACGTAAAATATAATAAAACATTGAAATTTAGTGAAAAATGAATGGCTCAAATAGATTACTATAATTACTTGACATGATATTGAATTTCCGATTTAATATGATCTAAAAAACTTTAAAGATATGCATAACCTAGCCTAAATTAATTATTTCATACCAAATAGGCAGATTTTAATTGAAACTGTATAACCTATTGTAGAGTATAGGACTTGGGATCTGACCAATCCTGTTCGAATTCTACAAGTGGCGTAAAGTTGGTTTTATCATTGGGTATGACCTTCGGACTGCCGTTCTTGTTTGGAAAACTATGTCCCAGTAGACATACCGTCGGACTACGGTTCTGGGAAAAATGTGATATATTTGAATAACGATCTAGCAGCCACGCCTTCACAATCGAATAACGATCTCATAGCTGGAAATTCAGAAATCAACTTCCAATGAAGCTAGAAATTCAGAAATACATACCTTACACAATCGAATAACGATCTCAGAGCTGGAAATTCAACTTCCTGGCTAGAAATTCAGATTACAATACCTTACATTCAATCGAATCCTAACGATCTCAGAGCTGGAAATTTCAACGTTCCTGGCTACGAAATTCAAATTGTCATACTCATACATTACACAATCAGAAATTAATAACGATCTCGATGCTAGCTGGAAATTCAACGTCCTGGCTAGAAATTCAAAATACATACCTTACACAATCGAATAACGATCTCATAGCTGGAAATTCAACTTCTGGCTAGAAATTCAAAATACATACCTTACACAATCGAATAACGACTCAGAAGCTGGAAATTCAACTTCTGGCTAGATATTCAAAATATCATACCTTACACAATCGAATAACGATCTCATGAGCTGGAAATTCAACTTCCTGGCTAGAAATATTAATATACATACCTTACACAATCGAATAACGATCTCAGAGCTGAAATTCAACTTCCTGGCTAGATAAATTCAAAATACATACCATTACACAATCGAATAACGATCTCAGAGCTGGAAATTCAACTTCCTGGCTAGATAATTCAAATACATACCTTACACAATCGAATAACGATCTCAGAGCTGGAAATTCAACGTCCGCTGGCTAGTAATTCAAAATACATACCTTACACAATCGAATAACGATCTCGAGCTGGAAATTCAACTTCCTGGCTAGATATACATTACACATCGATAACATCCTTCAGCTGGAAAGCAACTTCCTGGGCGAAATTCAAATCATACTTACACAATCGAATAACGATCTCAGAGCTGGAAAATTCAACTTCCTGGCTAGAATTCAGATACATACCTTACACAATCGAATAACGATCTCAGAGCTGGAAATTCAACTTCCTGGCTAGAAATTCAAAATACATACCATTACACAATCGAATAACGATCTCAGTAGCTGGAAATTCAACGTTCCTGGCTAGAAATATTCAAAATACATACCTTACACAATCGAATAAACGATCTCAGAGCTGGAAATTCAACGTCCTGGCTAGAAATTCAAAATACATACCTTACACAATCGAATAACGATCTCAGAGCTGGAAATTCAACGTCCTGGCTAGAAATTCAAAATACATAAAACTTTCTACATACCTTACACAATCGAATACAACGATCTGCTTAGAGTCCAAAATGGAAACCTATTCAACAATTCGAATAACGGATCTCAAGCGAAATTCAAACTTCATGCTAAATTCAAATACATACCTTACACAATCGAATAACGATCTCAGAGCTGGAAATTCAACTTCCTGGCTAGAAATTCAAAATACATACCTTACACAATCGAATAACGATCCTCATAGCTGAATAACTCAACTTATTCCTGGCTAGAAATAAAATTCAAAATACATACCTTACACAATAGAATAACAGATCACAGAGCTGAGGAAACTTCAACTTAACTGGCTAGATATTCAAAATACATACCTTACACAATCGAATAACGATCTCAGAGCTGGAAAATATTCAACTTCCTGGCTAGATATTCAATACACTACCTTACACAATCGAATAACGATCTCAGAGCTGGAAATTCAACTTCCTGGCTAAAATAAATCAAAATACATACCTTACACAATCGAATAACGATCTCAGACCTTGGAAATTCAACTTCCGGCTAGAAATTCAAAATACACCTTACAACAATCGAATAACGATCTCAGAGCTGGAAATTCAACGTCCTGGCTAGAAATTCAAAATACATACCTTACACAATCGAATAACGATCTCAGCGAAATTCAACTTCCTGCTAGATATTCAAAAATAACATACCTACACAATACGAATTAACGAATCTCATAGCTGGAAATCAACTTCCTGGCTAGATTCAGAATACATCCTTACACAATCGAACGATCTCAGAGCTGGAAATTCAACTTCTGGCTAGAAAATTCAAAATACATTAATTCAACATCCAATAATCGGATCTCAGAGTGGAAAATTCAACGTCCTGGCTAGAAATTCAAAAATACATACCTTACACAATCGAATAACGATCTCAGAGCTGGAAATTCAACGTTCCTGGCTAGAAATTCAAAATACATACCTTACACAATCAATAACACTCAGAGCTGGAAATTCAACTTCCTGCTAGATAATTCAAAATACATCCGATTACACAATCGAATAACGATCTCAGAGCGGAAATTCAACTTCCTGGCTAGATAAAATTCAAGATACATACCTTACACAATCGAATAACGATCTCAGAGCTGGAAATTCAACTTCCTGGCTAGATAAATTCAAAATACATACCTTACAACAATCGAATCAAAACGATTCTCAGAGCATGGAAATTCAAACGTCCTAACGGCTAGAAATTCGCCTCAAATTAAAATACATACCTTACACAATCGAATAACGATCTCAGAGCTGGAAATTCAACTTCCTGGCTAGATATTCAAAATACATACCTTACACAATCGAATAACGATCTCAGAGCTGGAAATTCAACTTCCTAGCTAGAAATTCAGGAATACGAAATACCGTGACACAATTCGGAATAAACGATCTCAGAGCTGGAAAATTCAACTTCTGGCTAGATAAAATTCAAAATTACATACCTTTACCACAATTCGAATAACGATCTCGTCCAGAGCTGGAAAATTCAACGTCCTGGACTAGGAATTCATAATACATAACCTTACACAAAATATCGATACCGTTCAGAGCTGGAAAAATTCTAAGTCCTGGCTAGAAATTAAAAAATACTACCTTACACAATTTTCGAATAACGATCTCAGAGCTCGGAAATTCAACGTCCTGGGATAGAAATTCAAAAATACATACCTTACACCAATCGGAATTAACGATTCTCAGGAGCTGGAAACTTCAAACGTCTGGGCTAGAAATTTCAGAAAAAAAATACATACCTTACAACAATCGAAATAACGTAATCTCAGAAGCTGGGAAATTCAACTTCCTGGCTAGAAATTCAAGAATAAACGATTATCCTTAAACAATCGGAATAAACGATCTCATAGCTGGAATCAACTTCTGGCTAGGAAAATTCAAAATAATAACCTTTACAACAATTCGAATCCGGATCTCAGAGTGGAAATTCAAATTCCTGGTAGAAATTCAAAATACTACCTTTACACAATCGAAATAACGACTTGCAGAGCTGGAAATTCAACTTCCTGGCTAGATAATTTCAAAATACATACCTTACACAATCGAATAACGATCTCAGAGCTGGAAATTCAATCTTCCTGGCTAGATATTCAAAAATTACATACCTTACACAACGAAAACGAATCTCAGAAGCGGAAATTCATAGTCAGGCTAGGAAATTCAAAATTACATAACCTTACACCAATCGGAATAAACGATTCAGAGAGAATTCAACTTCCCTGGCTAGAAATTCAAAATTACATTAACCTTTACACAATCGAATAATCGATCTCAGAGCTGGAAAATTCAAACTTCCTGGCTAGAAATTCAAAAAATACATTACAAATTACACAATCGAATAACGTTCTCCATTAGCCAGGAAATTCAAACTTCCTGAATAGAAATTCAAAATACATACTTAACACAATCGAATAACGGATCTCAGAGATGGGGAAAATTCAACGTTCCTGGCATAGAAAGTTCAAAATACATACCTTTTACAACTAATCGAATAACGATTCTCCAGAGCTGGGAAATTCAACTTTCCTGGGCTTAGATAAATTCAAAAATAACATACCTTTAACACAATCGAATAAACGATCTCAGAGCTGGCAAATTCAACTTCCATGGCTAGAAATTCGAAAATAACATACCATTACCACAATCGAATAAACGATTCTCATAGCAGGAAACTTCGAACTTCCTGGCTAGAAATTCAAAAGAAAACATACCTTACACAAGCGCAATAACGATCTCAGGAGGCTGGAAATTCAACGTTTTTCCTGGCCTAGATAAATTTTCAAAATTACATACATTTCACAATCGAATAACGATCTCAGCTGGAAATTCAACTTCCTGGCTAGAAATTCAAATACATACTTACACAATCGAATAACGATCAGGAGCTGGATCAACTTCCTGGCTAGAAATTCAAAATACATACCTTAACAACATCGGAAATTACGTTCTCAAGATCTGGAAATTCACTTCCTGGTTAGATATTCAAAATACATACCTTACACAATCGAATAACGATCTCAGAGCTGGAAATTCAACTTCCTGGCTAGAAATTCAGAATACATACCTTACACAATCGAATAACGATCTCATAGCTGGAAATTCAACTTCCTGGCTAGAAATTCAGAATACATACCTTACACAATCGAATAACGATCTCAGAGCTGGAAATTCAACTTCCTGGCTAGATATTCAAAATACATACATTACACAATCGAATAACGATCTCATAGCTGGAAATTCAACTTCCTGGCTAGAAATTCAAAATACATACCTTACACAATCGAATAACGATCTCAGAGCTGGAAATTCAACTTCCTGGCTAGAAATTCAAAATACATACATTACACAATCGAATAACGATCTCATAGCTGGAAATTCAACTTCCTGGCTAGAAATTCAAAATACATACCTTACACAATCGAATAACGATCTCAGAGCTGGAAATTCAACGTGCTGGCTAGAAATTCAAAATACATACCTTACACAATCGAATAACGATCTCAGAGCTGGAAATTCAACTTCCTGGCTAGAAATTCAAAATACATACCTTACACAATCGAATAACGATCTCAGAGCTGGAAATTCAACTTCCTGGCTAGAAATTCAAAATACATACCTTACACAATCGAATAACGATATCATAGCTGGAAATTCAACTTCCTGGCTAGAAATTCAGAATACATACCTTACACAATCGAATAACGATCTCAGAGCTGGAAATTCAACTTCCTGGCTAGAAATTCAAAATACATACATTACACAATCGAATAACGATCTCATAGCTGGAAATTCAACTTCCTGGCTAGAAATTCAAAATACATACCTAACACAATCGAATAACGATCTCAGAGCTGGAAATTCAACTTCCTGGCTAGATATTCAAAATACATACCTTACACAATCGAATAACGATCTCAGAGCTGGAAATTCAACTTCCTGGCTAGAAATTCAAAATACATACCTTACACAATCGAATAACGATCTCAGAGCTGGAAATTCAACTTCCTGGCTAGATATTCAAAATACATACCTTACACAATCGAATAACGATATCATAGCTGGAAATTCAACTTCCTGGCTAGAAATTCAGAATACATACCTTACACAATCGAATAACGATCTCAGAGCTGGAAATTCAACTTCCTGGCTAGATATTCAAAATACATACCTTACACAATCGAATAACGATCTCAGAGCTGGAAATTCAACTTCCTGGCTAGAAATTCAAAATACATACCTTACACAATCGAATAACGATCTCAGAGCTGGAAATTCAACTTCCTGGCTAGATATTCAAATTGCATAGATTACAAATACGAATAACGATCTCAGAGCTCGTTATTCAACTTCCTAGGTCGATATTGGATTCCGAATATCGATGTCATAGCTGTACATTCAACCTCCTAGGTCGTTATTGCATGTTGATGTACGATCTACGATCTTCTAGCCAACTTCACACATCTGTAAAGTTTATCGGTTTATATAGTTTGCCAATAAAAATGTCATTTTCCCCGCATATGGATCGAGATGTAGTTTAATCAGAACTGACAATGTCGAAATTTGGAAAACTATCAGCATTGTTCATACAGTTTGCCACCAATGTCTCGACATACCTCGTTCATTATAAAGGCACAATAATACCCACTCGCGGATAATGCTTATTGTTGTTTATTTTTCGCGTTACAAACACTGTGGATATTCAATATATATACATGTAATATAATAGTGCATGATATCGGATATCAGCCAATAACAATACCTCTGGCCGTATTTGTTACCAATCCAAGCGTATTATCACTACGTCTAGTGTAGACACAGATCACTGTGCACAACCCACACAGTCTGGTCAGGATCTACACCTCTGCATTCGTTCCCGTCGGCATTCGGTCCGTTATGCATAAAAAACAATCTGGACTACAGATATACATGGGAAAGCTGACCAGGAGGGACTCATAACTGGACGATTTACGTATATGTATGTATATACATTGGTTCGTTACTTCAACCTGTGATCTGCGAGGTCTGATATGGTCCTAGGCCGGTCACCATTCAGTCAAGATAACGTTATTGTTGCAGCGACTGGAGAAATGGGGTTTGTTTGTTCTCCGACCAGTGTATATCCAGATCAGACTGTGCATCCAGCACAGTCTGATCAGGATCTACATTGCTCGCAATGTCACCAATGAATCACCGGTCATGCTGCAACCAAGCAATATATATTCTTATCAGGCTATATGGGTGTGCTATTCCACCGGGAGCTACACTGGTCACAAATTCCATAATCCCCTTCTCTCTAGTCACAACCACAAGCATGTCCACGAATAGCAGACTTGCATCCTAATATTGGCTCTACATTGTATGATCGCAAATGATCATTAAATCATGATCTTCCCTGATCACATATAAAGATCATTTTATCAGCTGGGGGCCTAAATGAAATAAGCCCTATTTCTATTCAGAGCGTGGCCCAATTGTCGTTCACGTAGACATTTGGGAAACAATATGTTCCTGTGTCTGGAGACATGGGGCTAACTTGATTTGTGACCAGTTTAGATCCTGATCGAATATCACACTCCTGTAGCCTGATAACGATATATATTGCTTGTTAGAAGCATGACGGGTATTTCATTAATGGAATGGCGAACTGTGAAGATCCTGATCAGACTGTGCGGATGCACAGTCTGATCTGGATCTACACTGGTCGCAAATCCCGTAAGAAATATTTCTCCAGTCACAGCCACGTATGTGTTGTTCTATTTATATGAAGCTACATGGGGCTAAAACATGCATTCAATTATCCAAACGTCAAGTTTCTGTGTGCTAGGCATAAATTAAGTAATTTCTATTGTTTGTTTACAAACATGCACATACATGTATTAGTTATTCCGGCATGTTTTGAGTGGATTTTGTTTATTTTCATTGACGAATTGTGTTCATACTGCAGTAGAATCTCTCCAAATCGTACATCTTGATATCCTCAATGCGTTTCACTGTAATTTATATAGATATATGATAATGTCTGTTCATGATTACAAAACACACATCACCTGTCCCGGAGTGCTCAGTGGAGTCTCTCTTTGTGATGTCCAGGGTTTATATGTATCTTGCCAGCGAAGGTAATAGCTCATTATATATATATTGCCAGCGCAGGAAATAGTATATATATATATATATATATATATATATATATATATATACAGTAATAATAATATATGTACATATATATGTATTAACAGCGAAGGAGATATCTCCATGTATATATTGCCAGCGAAGGAAATAGTACAATATATATATATACATTGCCAGCGAAGGAAACAGCCCAATACACATATTGCCAGCGAAGAAAATATGGCAATATCTCACTATACCGGATATATGTGTGTTTCATGACAAAATAGCGAACGGAGTATACCCTGGATGCGCAGGCTGATCAGGGGTCACGTGTCGATCATCAACATACAGTTTGTCAGAATGCGACAGAAATATACCTAACTAAGTTGGTGTTTATAACTCGTAGGTTTAATAGCGCTTTAATGTAATAATTCTGCCGATAATTCCAAAACGTACATGTGGATATAGAGAATAGTTAGTGCCGTGAATGGGAAAAAATATCTGGCAAGGCTCAGGAAACGGGATGGGCGAGGCTCTGCCGAGCACATCCCGTTTCCGTGCCGCGCCAGATATGTTTCCCCTTCACGACACTAACCTACTATTCTATTTATCCCGTCAACACCTACACATGGCTGTAAAATGCAAAAATAGTATTGACTGGATATCAAAAATGTTTCACGGCACCGTGTTTCACGGCACATACGCACTGTGTTCACGGAATAAATTGTCAATACCAGCGGTATGTCCACAGATCACCATGTTATGTAACCATAGATGGTAATTATCAGATAATCAATACATATGTTACGGTATGGAGCCCCGCAAGGGACGTAGAATTCTTATTTTTATTCATTCGTTCCCACGATATAACAATTCGTTTCCACGAATTAACAATTCGTTCCCACGATATAACAATTCGTTCCCACGAATTAACAATCCGTTTCCTTAATTTAACAACTCGTTCCCACGAAATAACAATTCGTTCCCACGGGAACGAATTGTTATATCGTTGGAACGAATTGTTATATCGTGGGAACGAATTGTTAAATTGAGGGACCGAAATATTAATTCGTGGAAATCGCCATTCCATCAATGAATCACCTGGCATGCGAGTAACAAGCACTATTGATCGCTAGCAGGCTACAGGAGATTACTATTTGATTGGGATCTACCCTGGTCACACATTTCATAAGTCCCATTTCTCCAGTCACAGCCACATATTCAGTCGACGGAATGGCGACCAGCATAGCTCCTGATCAGCGCGGACGCGCAGGCTGATCAGGAGATTTGCTGGTCGCACACGCCATATGGTACATTTTCTCAAGCGAGCCGGGCCATTTATACATTCATATCAGTTCGCATGTAGTGGTCGATTGAAGTTCAATGATCGATTTTGACTTACCATGCACCGCTGATAATCGGCCAACATTGCGCCGTTAGGCCTTATACTATAGGCAAACCATAAACACGAGTGATAATCCATAGGAAAAAATAAATACATATTAGCGCGCCTTCCGAAGAAATGAGTGCTTATGGCATACCCCCGGCGTCAGCGTCTGCCCGTCCGTACGTCTTCAAATGTTCGAAAACTTAACTTTGGGGGAAATTTGTTATAACTTCTGTTTCCTTTCACCAAGCATCTTGATATTTCACACATGCCTTTCTCTAATGATTCGCTATCACGCAGTGATAAATCCACGACCGTCATGTCCCCGTTAACACCAAGGTCAAGGTCACAATATTAATGCATTCATAAATGTAACCTAGAGGGAAATGTGTTATAATTTGTTATGTTCCTTTCACCAAACGTATTAATATTTCACACATGATTTTCTCCAATGATTCACTATCATGCTGTGACAAATCCACGACCGTCATACCCCCGCTAATCCCAAGGTCAAGGTCACAATCTTAGTACATTTATAAACTTAACCTTGAGGGTAATTTGTAATAAGTTTCATTTCATCCAACGTCTTGATATTTCACACATGCCTTTCTCTGATGAATCACTATCATGCTGTGACAAATTCACGACTGTCATACCCGCCTTAACTCAAAGGTCGAGGTCATAATCTTAGTATATTCATAAACCTAACTTTGAGGGAAATGTGTTGTAATTTCTGTTCCCTTTTACCAAACGTCTTGATATTTCACTCATGCCTTTCTCTTTTGCTTGGTTGCGAGTTGGCATTGCTAATAGATGTTGAGAAATGTTGATAATCTGTAGCAGATTTCATCAAAAGTGCACAATATACTTATCTAGAAAAGTATACTTTGAGGGAGTAATCATTTATTTTTCCCAAATGCATTATTTCATATACAACTAACGACTGCATATAATTGTTGATTAAAAGTATGCAGAATTGTTATACTGAATTTATTAAATTATCACAGCCAAAATGGCTGTGATAATGTAATAAATTCAGTATAATAAAAATTAATAAATTTCTCCCTCAAAGTATACTTTGCTAAATAAGTATACTTTGCAATGTTGGTGAAATTAGGCTACTGGTAAAGATGCATTTAGATAGTTGTGTATGCTACTGGTTCTACCCAGAACCACATACACAACACAAAGAGAATACCAGGCTCGTGCTTCTTGATATCAAATTTATCAGGCAAGGCTATGAAACGCGTAGGAATTTCGAAGCTTGCTTCACTTCGTTGTAACCCGGATGTTTGTATAAGGTCAATGCCTGATACACCACTATGCTATCGGTCATTTCGTAATCGGTCAATACAAAGCTCGTTACCTGATACATTCAGTTATATCCGAATAGATAAACCGAAAAGTACATCCCAATGTATCGACAGTCGACAAGTTATGGTCACGGAAGAGCTCGAACCTAAGTGCTAAGATTTTAGCAAATCGAAACATGACTCAATAGTGTCACAATTACGGTGGCACAGAGGGGACATAGAAATATTGTTTACTATTGCGTGCGCACGCGATAGCTATTGCGTGCGCACGAAATAGCTATCACGTGCGTACGCAATAGTAAACAATATTTCCATGTCCCCTCTGTGCCACCGTACACATTTGTTTTCAAGTATATGTTAAGCTGCATAATTGCATAGTTTGTGCGACTCCGATGATCATAATCTAACAATATGCCACATAATGTGTGCCAACTATACTGTACGAGCCTTTCTGGCTGTACCCCACACGGGCAAACCATAATATTGCACCCAGTAATCGCTGGTAATCTAGCGATTATATTTCTGAATATTCGAGGGGTGTTCGAAAAGATACGTACAAGTTCGTATTTCATGAGTTATATCTTTCGAACCGAAGATCATGCTCCAGATAAGGAATTAGTAATCGAGTAGTGTCACTCCATCATTTCTGAAGCAATTGTGTATTTCAAAATTTTAATTGGGTAAAATAAAATCACATTACTGTTTACACATCAACAGACAGCAATTATTGAATTGTTTGCTTCTAAATGAAAACATGTCTTGGCATTTCATTAGACTTCTCTCCTTGGAGAAAATTTTAATGAAATACCAAGATGTGTGTTCATGGAAAATAAGAAATATGTGCTATATTTGTGGTCTGTTTATTGTTTTCTGCAGCATGATAAATTGATAGATCTACATGTATGCATATGCACATGTATATGTACATCCAATATATGTTTGCAAGAAAACATTTCTCATGTGAAATTTACAGATTATCATAATTTTGCACTTTGCACGAACATTTTAGTCTTACGAAGTTTAGTGAAGCGGCCCTCAACTGCATACGTGTGGCTGTGACATGGGACTTACGGGTTTTGCAACCAGTGTATATCCAGACCAGCCTGTGCATCCGCACAGTCTGGTCAGGATCTGCACTGTTCGCCATTCCATCATTGAAACACACGTCATGCTTCTAGCAAGCAGAAAATAAGTTATCAGACTACATGAGTGTACTAATTGATCAGGAGCTACACTGATCACAAATCCCATAAGCCGCATTTCTCCGGTCACAGCCACAAATAACCAGTAATAATACTGGTTACTTCCCTTGTTTGTTTCACAGAACAATTCAATGGTATTGTTATTTAGTGCCGGTTTTCTCGGGACGAGATTAATGCCGGGTTGTTGGGAATAGGATTACCGTTAGTTTCTTTAAAACCATCAACTTCAATTCGATCACATAAAATAAGGACCAGTGTTGTTCAATCCATTTGAATTATGATAGAAAGGTGGCATTCGATAATTGGCAAGTCCCCGCTCTTCCAACAGAAGTACACCCAGCCTCCACCAAATTCGCCGCGGCCCCATTAACGGTTATATT
This sequence comes from Conchocele bisecta, assembly GCA_029237695.1. Classification (NCBI taxonomy): domain Eukaryota; kingdom Metazoa; phylum Mollusca; class Bivalvia; order Lucinida; family Thyasiridae; genus Conchocele; species Conchocele bisecta. Next base: position 21,515,574 of record CM055268.1, on the reverse strand, counting down.
GTGTGTGCAACATGTTGACCCTGTAGTTCAACTGTGTTACATGCTTTTTCTGCAATTATGTACACATCGGAAAACAATGGTCGACTGGCATATAATTGGGCCCATTCATAATGGCATTAACCTGAGCCGTGATTTAAATTCGGTAAATCTCCGTTTGAATGTGATAAAAACCACACGTTATCGTATATCCATGATTTCCGGTATTGAGATACAACGTATTTCCAAATTGACTAAATACAAGACATAACGATTATTCTGCAGCGATTTGACATTTTTGATATTTCACAACTACGGCATACAATTTCAGTTCCGTCCAAAATCCTAATATGGCTTGGGTACTGGGGGCCGTTTCACTAAACTTCGTACGACTAAAATGTTCGTAAGTGCAAATTTATGATCGTCTGAAAATTACACTTGATGCCGGATTTGCATTTATTGAGCATAGGCTGCATATGCAGCCTATGCTCAATAAATGTAAATCCAGTAATTGTTTTCAAGAAAGCATTGTTAATGTGAAATTTACAGACTATCACAAGTTTGCACTTACGAACATTTTAGTCGTACGAAGTTTAGTGAAACGGTCCCCTGGTGGATGTATCATAGTGCGATAACACGGGATCGTCTGTAACATACATGCAGTGTGCCAAATCACATTTACATACGTTTACAAAATCATTCTGAAAAGCTGCGCAATCCATATGTTGGCACCAGTTTCAGAGTTAAATCTATGCCCAGTTTCTACATAATCGGTAAACGTAGCTTCGGTATAAAACACACCCATAGGCCGTGTAACATTGGTTAATTTCATTGAACGATCACCGCCACATGTAACCGAATAAAAAATAATATTCCAAAACCAGCAAACTGCGATCTTTATCGTCACGTGGTGTTTCCAAAATGTCAAAAGTGGGAGTACATTAGAACCTCTCTAAACCGGACAACAAGAAATATAATGTGATCGTAATGTTGATGTGTTTCTTGGTCATTTATGTCAGGTGATAATGCCTGTTCATGATCGCATAGTACCCAACTATGGCTCGGAATAATCAAATGCCTGGTTTACAGTGATATCTCGCTAAACCGGACACCCTGGGGACCTCCCAGGGTGTTCGGTTTAGAGAGGTTTCACTGTATAAGCTGACCAACATTGCAAACCTTGGCTACACATGCCCGTCCATGGATCCCGACAGCTGGTCTAATATTGTTGGATGGACCACATAGTTTGAGACTACTTAATGTGGTAATAAAGCGGAACCTCTATACATTGGACACCCGGAGCAGCCCCCGCATACGTAAATTACCATGGAACCTATATACACAGGACACCATTGGAGATCCCAGGGTGTCCTTTGTATATAGGTTGCACTGTAATCCACGTATACGAGTGCTGTAGTGCATGTTTGTGTTCGTTTGAATATACAGTGGAACCTCTCCAAACCGGACACCCTGGGAGGTTCCCAGGGTGTCCGGTTGGAGATGTTCCACTATTAAATCACACATGTGAGCACTTCATGACACGTTCTAGTGTTTTGTAATCATGAAAAGTCATTACAATCAGAGGTACATAACAGCGAAACACATCTGTATTAAACATTCATATTTTCCCGAGTGTTCGGTTTAGAGAGGTTCCGCTGTACATTATTAGTAGCGATAATTACGGAGAAAAGCACCAAACTTGAACACACATAGGTTTTATGGATGTACGGTTTAGAGAGGTTCTACTGTGATATAAATGGGTTCCTCAAATACATACTAGTCAAGGTGCATGATCACGTGGTTATAACAACAACAACAGTGGTTGAAAGTGTTGAAATCTTGCCCACTCCAAGGTAAGTATTATTTGATATTTTCCTTAATATGAAACGGATTTTGATGAAATATGGCTCAGCAAACGCGTCTTCATGAGCTGTATTTGGTTGTCCAGGGAGTTCAGCACAAGTTTTTGCGAAAAATCGATTTCCGTGTCTACCGACACCGGAAATCGATTCTTCGCAAAAACGACAGAAGTTTGGGCCAAAGTACAGAGACCACCAAATACAGCTTAACAAGACGCGTTTGATGCGCCATATTTCATCAAAATATGTTACTTAATAAGGACAATATAAATGAATACGTACTTTGAATCGGATGGATTCTGGCAGTTTCAATACTTGTTGTTGTTGTTGTTGTTGTTGATGTTGTTGTTGTTGTTGTTGTTGTTGTTAGTACCACGTGATCATACACCTTGGTAGTATCGTAATCACCATTATCACCTCTGGTCCAATAGGGACCCGGAAGTTGTACATGCACTGTTGTACATTGTCACAGTCACATAATAAAACAGTGTTTAGACTGTTGTCTTCTAATTCCAGCACAAACATATTTACACAATTCCCTAGCATTTGATTGGCCCGTAGCAAGTCTCTGTCCAAAATTTATATCCCAGTAAACTCCCACGCCGAACTACTTTCCGTAACCGTGAGGCGCAGTTAAAATAATTATTAAGAAAACTGAAAATAAACACATTTTCTTGATGAATTTATTTCAAATGCTGGAATTATAAGGAATGAATGGTCTTTTTGTGGAATTTATCGGGATATAAACTTGTAAAAGTCGCGGGAATAATGGACGAGGCCTTCCAGCCTTCGTCCAGTATTCCCGCGACTTTTCCAAGTTTATACCCCGATAAATTCCACAAAAAGGCCATTCTTTTCTATAATTATTTCAAAATCTAGACTGGTCACAAACATCGTAAACCCCATTTCTCCATTCAGAATACCCGATCAAGAGCTATACTATTAATAGATGTTTAAAACACCACTTACCCCACTTACATCATAAGCTGCACTGACGACTAGACGTGCCATAAGACACGTGTCTCTAGTCACAGAGAATGAGCTAGGTTGGCTACACATGCCATAAGCATCGCTTTTCAAGTTACAGTCACATATGAGACACACCATGTGATTTTGTACCTTCGTAATTTCATGAAATACGTTTACAAAATTTACAGCATTTTCCAAAAATGGCGTCAGAAGTAATGTTATATTCCGCTTGTAGATCTACTCTGAAAATTGTGTCAACTTTTGACTTTATTTATGAAAAGTATTGTAAATTTTGTAAAAGTATTTAATGATATTACGCAGGTCCGAAGGTACTAAATCACATGGCGTGTCTCAATTATTAACCATATCCCTATCCGACCAGTTTATTGAGGTAGAGTTTATAATAAATACCAACCGGTTTTCTCGTGACCAATTTCTCAATTAATACCTGGCGGATTATCGATATAAAAAAACTATATACTATAGTTGACGTGCATCTATGCTTGTCATAGGACGTGATCGGTACATTTTAAGGAGTGCAGTGTGTCGTGCGGAATTGGACGTTGTTTACTGATTATTATTTATTTATTTACATGTATTTATTTCGGATTTATTGACATAGAGTGAAAGTTTGACCAATATATTGACGAACTACTTTATCACGTCGCATCTCAGCATTTTGCCGGTAATTATTTGAACAGTTTACTTGTCATGATAAATTGGGTCCTATTTTTTGACTCGCGTAGTTTCTGAAGCCTCGAAATTCCTACGCGTTTCCTAGCCGAGCCTGGTAAACTTGATATTTAAAGGTATATATCCACTCAGTAGGCACAAACTGTTCTTTATAGGAATTAAATAAGTATATAATTGTGTCACTATTCCACCAGTTCTAACAATTATGAGTGCCCGCTTTACAGATATAATCATTTAGTAATATGTATTGTACTGATAGTGACTCGCGGTGGTATCAGGCTATTTTCATATGCACATGAGGTATGACATTTTTTAATTATTTATACTAACTAAATGCGTCACATGAACAAATAATATTTTCGACAGAATATAAAGTATGATCATTGCACATCAAAACATAAATACAGGGAATAAATAGTAATGTCCGTTAACATTTTAAGGAAATACGGTTATCGGCCCTGATATCAGTGTGGAAATTTACATCTGATATAAAATGTATAATAATTCCAATCAATACGTGGGGTAATGGTGAATTAATGTTTCTTTTGCCAGAAAATGTCTCAGATGATGTATCTGATATAAAGAACATGGTGTGCCTACTGAGTGCGCATGTACCTTTAAAATGACTAGCCTTATATTATATTTATCAGATACGCTCGTATTTATACTGCAGAATTGGCATTTATATTTCAATGTATATTCGCATTGACTCTGAAAGTTTGCTCAATTTACGAAAATGTTATTTATTTCCCAAATCGTTATCGACAAAATCTTGAGATGTAACAAGGTTGGTTATCCAGGGTGATGCCATTTATTGGCGTTTTAATGTTAGGTAGCCTTTTATAGACATACATCAACCATTGATTTTATATTTGTTCGCTTCAAAATAGCGCCCCAAGATCAATGAATTTTCGATAATATATATATATATATATATATATATATTAGTTAAAACTGGTTGACCATTAATATATATATAAATATATATTGCTGGTCAACCAGTTTTAAAACACACACAAGACGGCGTTACTTATCTGTAATGCACAGTAAACCACGTGCTTTTTTTGCATGTAGACCATCGCAGAACATAGACAGTTGTTGGTCTCAAACTGTTATAGACGGACATAGGAAATTAGCATTGGACATTGCCATTCTGTGTGGATAACCGACTGACCATATAACCGGACAAAATGAGCGTCAGCAGCAAGGGAACCTCGAAGAAAAAGGATAAAGAAAAACCTAAGGAGTTCAACTGTAAGTGTTAGCTGTTTTAATTAATAATGTTGATGCATTCATGTACTACGGGCGAATGTGGCGCATATGGAGCCCCGCAGTGGACGTAAATTGTTTTGTTTTATTAATTCGTTCCCACGAAATAACAATTCGTTTCCACGAAATAAAAATTCGTTCCCTCAATTTAACAATTCGTTCCCACGAATTAACAACGTTCCCTCAATTTAACAACTCCTTCCACGAAATAACAATTCGTTCTAACATGGCGTAAACTTCTTTTTTTTCAACTGAGTTTTTCTCACTTATTGATACTTTTAGGTACATTTGTATATTTAATGTATTTATAGACCTTGGTTCGTCACTTCAACCTGTGCTCCAAACTGGACCTCCCAGGGTGTCGGGTTTGGAGAGGTTCCGGTGTACACGTTACAGGGTTGCCATTTTCCGTGAACTGACTCTTACGTTTATATAAGTTGGTATGTAATCACCAAAGACAATTATTACGGTGTAATTGCCCAAATGACACCCCGTGGAGGCCGGTATTTCAGCATTATATCAGGAATTTATTACACAATACGAAATCTCACAAACGTTCTAGGATATATAGCAAATGTTTCCCCAGATCACGGGAGATAAACTGGCTATGTGTACTATGAAATATAGCACAGTGACATCAATGTTCACTTTACTATGGGGTTTGTCTGGACTGTTTTATATATGGTCACCGGTTGCTTTACTTGTTCAAGAATTAAGTTTTATACCACACTGCCTGGTATACGGGTGCATATATGCTGATCAATGCTGGTATATACGTGATTTAATACATGTGTGTTTGTACCGTCACAATGAAAAGTGGCGTATTTAGTGTTTGACCAGCGTAACTCCTGGTCAGCTGGGGGCCGTTTCACTAAACTTCGTACGACTGAAATGTTCGTAAGTGCAAAATTATGATAGTATGTAAATTTCACATTAATTACGTTTTCTTGTAAACAATTATTGGATTTACATTTATTGAGCATAGGCTGCATGTGCAGCATATGCTCAATAAATGTAAATCCATCAATTAAAATTTACGGACGATCTTAAATTTGCAATTACGAATATTTTAGTCGTACGAAGTTTAGTGAAACGGGCTCCAGGTATCCACATACAGATGGATACGGCTCATTCGTTAAATGGATCATAATTGTGTATACCATGCTGCTGGTCATAAGTCGCGACTGTAATTGCGAAAACGGGGCTTGTGACATTTAAGACCAGTGTAGACCCTGGTCAGGCTGATTGGAGTATGTACGTTTCGCCATTTAGTCATGAAACACCCGTCATGCATTTAAAAACTAGGAGTGTCCTAGAGAATCAGGAGACAGACTAGACGAACCGAACCTAAGTAAGCCCTATTTCTCAAGTGACAAAAGTGGCATGTAATAATACTATGGTTTTCTTATATAAACCCTTAGACCCAGGGGCGGATCTGGAGGGGGGGGGGGGTGGTGGTGTGTGGCATCCTTGCCATCTTCAACCCCCCCCCCCCCCCCCCCCCCCCCCCCCCCCCCCAACCCCCCCCCCCCCCCCCCCCCCCCCCCCCCCCCCCCCCCCCCCCCCCCCCCCCCCCCCCCCCCCCCCCCCCCCCCCCCCCCCCCCCCCCCCCCCCCCCCACTTCCCGTTCAGCCACGGAATTTACATAGATCACAGTTTACCACCAGTTGGAGTCTGAATTTAAATGCGATGCGAAATAGGAAATGCGGACAAAATAGGACAGCCCCCCCCCCCCTTCCCCAAATGCTGGATCCGCCCCTGATACCGCTACTCACAACAATTGTCGCCTGCTGTTGCTTTTATATATTGCATTATTTCTCAATAAAACATGGTTTGACAGCACTCAGAATCATTTCCAATGGAAATGATTCTGAAGTGCTGTCAAAGCATGTTGTAAATTATTCTAAAGTGATGTCAAAGCATGTGTTTGATGATTACAGATAAAAATGGAAAATAGAAAATAAACAGCAGACGACACAAAAAATAAGATAGTGGTCTGAGGGTTAAGTATACATTTACATTTAGTGCCTGCATGCAATTACTGAACTACTAATGTAACACATGTATATTGCAATGTTTCAAGTGCAATAACGTGACCTGTGAAAACAGCGTGCGCAATATAAATATACGAGTTTGTTTGAGTTGTAATCTCAAATCTATTTGTCTACACAGGTTACCTCCGGGAACTGTTTGTTTACACAATGGTAACCGCAACTTCGGATAGGATCACAATGCCAGTGATTGAACACAATGAACCGTTTTATTTGAAGGTTTGCACTGTTGTGCGGCTGTGTCAGTTGTATACGTCATATATCCGCGAGTCGCATGTTTATTTTGGTCTGTATGTGCATGGTACGACGATCGTTTATATGCAATATACATGCACATTATTCAACTATCATTTTGAAATACCGAATTTATTTCCCCGATACATCTGGAAATCCGATAAAGAAATGGTAGTGTAATAAATTGTATAGTACATGCTCTTCAAAAAATGTGAAATTTGCCCTTAGACCAGCTTATACCGTTGTTTTGACGTTAGCGTATGAATCTTTTCTTCGCTGGAAATGACGTCAAAACGTGACGTCAATTATATATCGCTAACGTCTAGGAGGAAATATTTCCTTCAATGAAATAAAACCTTCCAGAATCACGGTAAATCACTGGGTAGCATGTAATGTGCATGTTCATTAATAACTTATTTAGCCCAATCATCTGGACGAGAGCTCTTCCCAACACAGGAACCTCTCTCGCGGTATTTTTCAGCCTCGCGGTACTAGCTTCCAATAACCGAACATGGAAGTTAACGAGCCTTTAAACACCCGTCAGTCAGTCGAACTCTTGGTATGTAACATGATCGGCCATTACACGCATTCTATACGTGATGTTTAATTATGCATTATCATCATGTCCTACATTTATGACGATGATCACAGAGATAGACGGGCCAGATTGTACGATACAAAGCTTACACACAACACAAGTCTTTTCACAGAGTATGTTCAGCCAATTTCCTTGGGAATTTGTAAGTTACGACGAAATTGGTTGAAACTACACAGCAAATGTGGAATATAATTCCACATTTGCTGTGAAGTGTCAACCAAATTTCGACTTATTTCATCGAATTGATTGTACTGGTATTGAGACAGCGTTTTCAGCAAAAACACACCCGATGATGGTATCCGTTCCGGCCTAAAGTGCAGTTGAGCTTATTAAAGACAGTCGGCTATACTTAATATCTATGGTGCGTGGATCAGCCCATTGTGGTGCACTAATTGTGTTAGATCACGCCCGATACTGCCAACGGATCTTCATATTCATACACACAGTGTTTGGAATACCATATTTGGACCGCCAGCTGAGAAAATAGGTCTTACAGCATTTGCAACCATTGTATGACCTTGTGGGCCGTTTCACTAAACATCGTACGACTAAAATGTTTGTAAGTGCACATTTAGGATCATCTGGAAATTTCAATTGATGGATTTACATTTATTGAGCATATGCTGCATATGCAGCCTATGCTCAATAAATGTAAATCCAACATTTTTTTATAAGAAAATAGTGTTAATGTAAACTTTACAGACTATCATAATTTTGCACTTACGAACATTTTTATCGTACAAAGTTTAGTGAAACGGGCCCCTGGTATTTTTTCACAGACACACGGTCTGATTGGAATACAGTCGAACCCCCTAAACCGGACACAGAGAACTGTTAGTTCTGTTTTCTTTTGTTATCGGGTACTTATCTCGGATGGTAATGACTGTTCGTGATCGCCAAGCATCCACGTGTGTCTTGAAGTAGTCATCCGTCTGTTTTACAGTGGAACCTCTCTAAGCAGGACACCCTGGGGACCTCCCAGGATGTCCGGTTTAGAGAGGTGCCACTGCATAATCATTGTGTTTATAGTAGTCTGTCAAACTTTGATGATTGCTGATATTGAATCTAAAATATTGAATCCAAAGAAGTTTCCTACATAATCTATAAATAAATTCTGATATTGATTGCAGTATGGTTAATGCCACAGTCAGACCACGGTTCGTCCGCATGTACGAGGAGATAATCCGCGAGCTTTAGCAACTAGACGGTAAATACCTAGCTCCAGATGATTTAGAGAGCTCTTCAAATGATTTGGAGCTAGCTCTAAATAGTTAATGCTAGCTCTAATTATTATAAGTTATCATTAATTATATGAGTTTATGTAGATTTGACGTTCAATAGACTTGAAGACAATGCCATGCAATGTTTTTACTGCACCTGTGGTTCGTACTGTATACGAGTATAATTATGCTGCCATACATATCGTCAAGTCGTTGTAAAACGCATAACGAGGTGTATTTATACGGAGCCCCGCAGGGGAGATGGATTTTTGTTATTAATTCATTCCCACGAAATAACAATTCGTTCCCTCAATTTAACAATTAGTTCCCTCGAATTAACAATTCGTTCCAACGGATAATTCGTGGGAACGAATTGTTGATTCGTGGGAACGAATTGTTAAATTGAGGGAATAAATTGTTATTTCGTTGGAACGAATTAATAAAAAAAAGAATTATACGTCCCCTGCGGGGCTCCGTATATTTATACATTTAGTGCATCAGCAGATAAAAATATTAGTGTACTTGTGTAATCTGTTTGAAGTACATGTCATTATTGCAGATAGTGAAGTTGATCTACAATACACGTTGTGCGAGTTAAATGGTTGGTGTAGCACGAACACTATGAACATAGATCATGGCAAACGTAATGTCATCTTAGACATAATGCTATACCCAGAACGCGGACAGTATTTAAATGCGGAGATCACACTGTTGATGTTGTTGACAAGTACAAATATATTGGCTTGATTTTGAATGAATTTCTCGATTATAATATCACCGCTAAAATGGTAGCACAGAGCGCTAGTAGGTCTTTGGGTCTTCTGATTGCACAGTTTAAGAGAATGGGTGGAATGCCATACATAGTTTATTCGAAATTATATGACTCTGGTGTGGTCTGTTATATCATATGGAGCTGCAATTTGGGGTACTATCGATGCTGTACAGAACCGTGCAATGAGATTCTTTCTAGGAACAGGTAAATACACCCCTTCGGCGGGAGTGGCAGGTGACATGGGATGGGAACCACCTATCATAAAGCAATGGAAATGTATTGCACTTCACTGGTACCGGCTAACCCATATTGATATTTCTAGAATTGCGTACAAGGTATTTGCATGGGGTTCGGTACAAGGCAACACAATGTGCAAAAACTGGTGCTACACTATTCAGTGTAAGTGGGCTAATCTTGGTTTGGCTCCTGATACTGTACATGCACTTTCTAGAAATGTATTGGTCAGCGAAATTGTTAAGCGACTAATGGAAAGTTATACAGGCACCGAATGGTATTCCACTGTGAATAGAATGACTAGTTTACGGGGATATGGGGGTGACAAACTTAGGCGTTATATAACTGTTTAAGCAGACATGGCGGGTGGAAACATACTGTAAACTTGTATTGCCTCGAACACACAGATCTGCTTTCGCTAAGTTTAGATGCGGCGTAGCCCCATTACGGTTGGAAACTGGTCGTTATGAACAACTGTCTATTGGAAATAGGGTTCGCCCTTTTTGTATGACTCAAGTAGAAGATGAGTACCATGTACTGTTTAGCTGCCCTATATACAACGACATACGTATTGCGCTATACGAAAAAGCATGTTCTATTGAACCACTGTTCGCTGAAATGACTGATGATTCCAAATTTGTTTTTCTTTTCTCGAACTGCAATATAATACGATTCTGTGCCAAAACCATTTGCTATATTTTAAATCGAAGATCTGCACTGTTGTACAAATAATACAATTATAGTACCATGTGTGAATTAGTTTACGTGTAAATAATTCAACTATTTTTTATTACAACGGCGCTTTTTTATCCCTTTTAAGCTCGGTTGCATATATTGTTATGCGCCGGTAGTGGTGCGTATATATACCCCCGCGTAGACCCTGTCTATGCTGTGTGTGTTGCTGCAAGCTCCTGCACACTGTACCAAACCCTTGCTGTATACTACCCAGTATCCTCTAACATGCGTTGCGGGCTATAGATGATCGATTGACCGACAAATGTGGTAGCGTCTGCCTATAGTTGTCAATCAGTAGATCTGGGTAGCCTGCAACCTGTGTCTCTCAGATCTGGACTAGATGCTGTACATATGTATGTACGGGAATACGGGTGCCGCTGCAGTCTGGCAGTCCAGGGAACAAATTAGATTATATAAATTCAACTATTTATTAACACAAGAGTTTAAGCTTAAAACACAAATAAAACACTCTTAGCTGAATGGCGAGCAGTGCAGACCCTGAGCATGCGCAATCTGGGTAGGGTCTAGACTGTTCGGAAATTACATAAGCCCCGATTCTCCAATCACAGGATATACCACATCGTGGTATACGGTTGTTTAACAGTCCATGTATACATTGGTATATGCCAGTGTGTTGTTGGCATACAACGTTAATACTAATCCAAAGTCTGCTTAATCCTTCAGCCCATAGTACATGTAAATATTATTTGCGAAGCGAGCTGACAAACTAAATATTGTATGAGGTTTGGTACCAGCGTTCCCCATAATTATGCACATCGTCACAGTCTGATCAGAGGCTAAGCTGTTCGCCAATCAGTCACGGAAGCACACTGCTTCCGTGACTGATTGGCGAACAGCTATAAAAGAAATACAATTTTCTAAAAAAAAAATCGTTTTTTTCTTTTTTTTTCGAAAATTGTAATGTTTTATCTTTTTTATCGCCAATTAGCCTCTGATCAGACCGTGACTGATTGGCGAACAGCTTAGCCTCTGATCAGACCGTGACGATGTGCATAATTATGGGGAACGCTGGTACCAAACCTCATAACATATTTACTGCCGTCACATACAATATAATAATGTATTTATTCGGTCGCCCTATTTTCAAAGCCAATCACTGGCAAGTGTCGAGCTCCAATTATTTCACATATGGCAACGTCTAACCCCAACAAGTTATATATTACCAGATTTAATCATTAACTGTTCGACAGGAAATGGAAAATCCATACTCGGATAGGACATTGCATTGTACACTTGGCTGAACTATAAGTAGGTTATTGTTCACAAATTGGATTTTTTAATAGCAATAACGTATACACATTGGCAATACGACATGCTAAATATATATTAATACCACGTGGGGAGAGGACGTTTGGAGAATTTGGCTGCAGAAATAAGTCTCGAAGGGCGAGAATTAGTATGTCAATCGGGTGGCGATATTAGCTGTCCACTCTAAGGAAAAATGTTAACCTCATCCTCGGGAATTGGCAAATATTTAAGTCCATGTTACAGGAGTGTGCTATTTGATCAGGAGCTACATGGTCATAAACTCACAATAAACCCCATTTATCCAGTCACATCTGCACATGGCATGTACATGCAGTGTATAACCCTGGTCTCGGAAACCCAGTTGCTTGTAGTGTCCGTCTGTCCTTCACAGTTGCGACGAAATGTTTTAGCCGTTTATTCAACCATTTCAACACTACATACCTCTATATATAGCGGTGTTTGCAAACAGTGTAGATCCAGATGAACCGGCTCGTGACGAGCCGTCTCATCAGGATCTGCACTTTTTGCAAGAAGAAGTATTCTCTCTTTTTTTCAATTTTTTTTTTACTTTTTGTGCCAAATGGATTGGTCGGAAAATTAACATATCAAAATCCATCCCAGTTATTTAGGGGTGAAATGCTTCACAGGTCACAGCTTCAATATTAGTTAAATGACTGATTATATGTTTGGACACTTGATGCATGTGAGTATTTGCAACAGACTCATGACACAATAAACATTACATTGAATGTGTACATGTATACTACTAAATAGTCGATCTTTGCTTTGTATGAATATATTTAATTGCGCCAACTGCAATAAGTATTATGTCTGTGACTTGCTGCAGGTAAATTCTTGTTTTTCATTTTTACTGTAAGCGGGGGCAGTGGTGCGTCGACAGGCCAATTTCTTGTTTCGCTTGCTCGTAATCAATCGACCCTATTTACTGTTACTGTTCTGCTTCGGTTTCGGATGTGTAATCGTATTAAAGCCGCGGATTATCGAATGTGTGCTTTACAATCAATTCAAGAAAAACACGTCAACCGTAAATCATGAAAACTATTAGTTTCACGTGTCAGATTTGATAGACTGTTTTTATTTCACACGATACTGTAAAACAGAAAGCCGTACGTGTTTAATGTTAAATCAACATATTGAAATGAGCGTACCAGTTGACGTATAAACGTGTATGCACGGGAAACATAATCATATGGGATACACTGTAGATATAGAATAGTAGGTTAGTGCCGTGAATGGGAATAAATATCTGGCAAGGCTTAGGAAACGGGATGGGCGAGGCTCTGCCGAGCACATCCCGTTTCCGTGCCGCGCCAGATAGTTTTCCCATTCACGGCACTAACCTACTATTCCATTTATCCCGTCAACACCTACAAATGGATTTTAAATGCGAAAAAAAATAACCCAGTCACAGCACATATTCATACGCAGTGATTACGTCGTATTGACAGGATATCAAAAATGTTTCACGGCACCGTGTTTCACGGTACATACGCACTGTGTTGACGGGATAATCATAATTGTGGAATGTGACTGGAGAAATGGGGCTTATGTGATTTGTGATCAGCGTAGCTCCTGATCAAATATCACATGACTGTAGCCTGATAATGATCTATATTGCTTGTTCGAAGCAGGACAGGTTTCATTGATGGAATGGCGAACAGATGTACAGATGCGGATGCACTGGCTGAACTGGTCGTAAAACCCATAAGCCCCATTCCTCCAGTCACAGCCACAATTATGATTGCGTCTTCCCGTGCATACTTCCAGTGATGTTATAATTTTCACGATCCTTGGTGGTTCGTTGAGCCCAACTTTCATTATCCCTCGCCGATAGGCAAGACGGAATATAGAGAATATTCATATTTGTGCAACGAATATGACACATATGTTCATCTCGTGGTGTGAAATGTCCATATTTCACACGAGTGCCTGATATTCATATTTTTGCAACGAATATGACATATATGTTCATCGAGTGGTGTGGAATGTCCATATTTCACGAGTGCCTAACGGCACTCGTGAAATATGGACATTTCACACCACGAGATGAACATATGTGTCATATTCGTTGCAAAAAATATGAATATTCTATTTATTATATACCGCTCCATGGAAATAAGCAGTTTTTTAGACTGTATACGGTAATGAATGTGTATTTGTAGCCTATTTGCAGTCCGGCACTGCAAATATGAATATAGATAGCGGAAGTAGTCGTATTTTCACTGGAAGTTGTTTATTTCATCGATGAGAACATGTGACTTTTATTTACATCGTATAACTATGTATTTCATGGGTAGGTATATAATAAATAGCGTTAGTCCACGTACGTACGTGCGTAGGTACGTACGTTACGTTAGTAACACATTTCATTTATCAATAACTCATGAACCGCTTTACTGATTTTGATACTATTTGGCCACAATGTGTGTCTAGGGATGCTGCTTTGTTTTACATACGACCCACGTCCGACCGCCTAAGGTAAAGGTCACTGAGGACTTGATTTTTTTACTTTCATTATTAAGGCTGCCAGCGAGGGATTAGCTTCGTTTAATTATGCCAGTTCTTGTTTCGATAGGTGTGCACCTTTTGCCTGTTTATCGGTATTGTGTGACGTTTGCATTGCGTTTCCAGCGGGTACTATGGTGCGTTTCTACCATGGTATGATGCTTTCGTTATGATAAAATGTCAGAATTGACTATGTGGCTGAGCAGTGCAACAGAAGATCATGAACAATACTGATCGAAAATGTAATGAGTATGTGTCTCATTTATTCAGGCACAGCCGCATATGTACGAAAGTGTCAGCTATTACAACATATGTATCCACTTGTACACCGGAGGGACTTCTCATTCGTGCATTCTGGTCAATCACCGAATATTGCCAACACACTTTCATCCCCAAAAATCACTGCCATAGACTGTTCCGTGCTACATTTTGAAATAGTTCATTAAACATATGAGACACGTCCTGTGATTTTGGACATCTGTGATATTTCATGAAATATATTTACAGAAAATGGGATATTTTCCGTAAATTACTTCAGAAGTTAACATAAATTTCAGAGTACATGCGGAATATATTCCCGCATGTACTCTGAAATTCTTATCAACTTTTCACTTCATTTATGGAAAATTTGTTAATTTGTGTAAATGTATTTCATGAAATAACGCAGCTGTACAAAATCGCATGGCGTGTCCAATATTTGAAATACGTTTTAGATAGCTGACAAATACTGTAGATCTTGATGAGACGGATGTTGGATTTATGGTCAGTATGGTTAATATCCAAGGTGTATGATCACGTGGTTACAACAACAACAACAAGTACTGAAACTTCCATAAGCACTCCGATTCAAAGAACATATTATTGTATGTTGTCCTTATTATGTAACGGGTTGTGATGAAATCTGGCGCAGCAAACGCGTCTTGTTAAGCTGCATTTGGTGGTCTCTACTTCTGTCGTTTTTGCGTGACACGGAAATCGATTATTTTCAAAAACGACATAAGTATGTGCCGGGACCATCAAATGCAACCCATGAAGACGCATTTGCTGCGCCACATTTCATCAAAATCCGTTGCATATTAAGGAAAATATAAAATACAAATGTACATGTAATACATACTTTGGAGTGGGCAATATTTCAACACTTTCAGACATCGTTGTTGTTGTTGTAACCACGTGATCATGCACCTTGATATCACTGACAACGGACAGCTCATATAAAATCTGACGGACGGGTTGACTGATCAGTGTGATCAGTGTCTAGGCTGGTCAAGGATACCCAGTGGTACAGTGTAGCTGGCAGGACTGGTACACTTGTAGAATCTTTCCACAGGATCAAGCTGATCGTTCTCACTGATTTTCTATTTTTACCCCATAACTCACGCGCACATCTGTGAAACAGATCACGCTGTCGGGCACCTGCTTTGACGGGATACTGATCTACGGGAGCGAAGCCACATATCGTGAATGCCATTAACCCTTTCAACACCACAGGCATATAGTGGTATTGGCAAACAGTGTAGATCCAGATGAGCCGGCTCTTGACGAGCCGTCTCATCAGGATCTGCACTTTTTGCAGTAATCTTCATATTTTTGAGAAGAAAAACACCCCCCTTTTCATAAAATGAAATTGTCTGAAAATCATTGTATGACGATTGGATTAGTTGTAAAATTAACATATCAAAATCCATTCGGGTTACTTAGAGGTGTAAGTGTGAACGCTGCTCAAAATATGCTGTCTAAAATATAGATGCGGACAAGTTAACGCATGCAAATACTCCAGAAGTATTTGACATGTGTATTTGCAAATGTTTATGTTTCTGCAACTATCTAGAGTCTAGCTTCGTGATTACTCAATGAGGCCTCACATTGATATTGATGAGGGCGGCGACCGGACTAAGTATGATAACAGGATAACAGACAATACAATTGCAAATAACAGTCAGCAAATAAATAAAAGTGATAACAGTTAGCAGTAAATATCATGTAAGTACAATGTATAGAGGTTAACAAAATTGCCAGACTTACAATTTAATCCATGTCCATTGCCTACCCCATTCATATGTCTAATTTACAGTGGGTCCTCTCTAAACCGCACACCCTGGGGAGATCCCAGTGTGTCTGGTTAAAGCGGCCCTCACATGTCAGCCGGCGTCCGCGCGATTTTTCTAATTTCATGTCTGCTACGTGTGCCCTCACATATTAGACGGGGCCCGGGCGGTGCCCTTTGAACATTGTATCGCAGTGGAGACAGTGCGCCCGCTGGGGCGTCGGCCGGACGCCGCTAGATGATCTGGTGTGCACCGGCTGATCAAAGAACAGATCGGCAGGCGTCCTGGCGGGATCCATGAGGGGGCCGTGAGGCTATCGTAGGGTGGCCGTGAGGGGCCCGGCGCCCGGCGGATTTTTTTCCAATAATTTACGTCAAAATCTTCATGCGGCCGCCAGATCACTTGTCGTTTTCCGGCAGGCCGCCTTGCGGGGCCCTAGCGACGTGTGTACGGGCTTGCCACGACCTAAAATTGCGCTTGGAAAATCGCAGATTTGGAAGTCAGGTTTTCGTGCGACCTCTAAAAATCGCAGCGGAGCCCGTAGAAATCGGGTAGCGTCCGGCCGGACGCCTCGCGAAAATACCCTTTTTGGCCCGTTTTAGGAGTCGCGCCGTCGCCTCGACCGATATGTGAGGGCCGCTTTAGAGAGATCCCAATGTACATGCATTATGATTTAATATAATGTTTTATGGCAGGCACATCCTATTTTCTTGTGATATAAGTCAACGAGTTTAATAAATGTCATATTAAATCAACACAGAAACATTGAAACTGTCATGTAATATATTTATGCAGTATATAGCCTTATTTACATATTTACTGCACAGTGTCTGTTTCACGAAACCTTCCCCAATTTTTCAGCTGTATAAACAATGCACAAACAATAGTGTTTCCAATAATGTTAAATTATAGCGATATTTAGCAATGAGCCTTCTTTTTATTTCGTGAAATTTGGTCCAATGTTGATTTTATTGCGAAAAAACAATTTCCCCATGTTAAATCCCCATAGACATGGTGAAGATGTCTATGGGGATTTAACATGGTGATATTTTTTCTAATTTCAGAAATTAAATTCTGATATAATTATCGAAAAGAAATATCATTTGTGCATTGTTTATATAGCCGTAAAATTCGGGCAGGTTTCGTGAAACAGACAGTAGCGAAAAGGGAATTTAACTGACCATTACCAAATTGCGGAAGTCGACTTTATGCTATAAAAATATTTTAGTAAAACGACATTTGCAGATTTTATTGTGTGTATATATGTAACTGATTGGATTCATGACGAATTTCATGAAATTACGCAGATGTCTGAAGGTACAAAATCACATGGCGTGTCTCATATGAGGACTAGTATGTATGGGTTGTGTTAATGCTGCTGATTGCAAGCTCAATATGCCCCATTGTATCGTGGCGGAAACTTCATTCGAATTCAAATATCGAGTTTATACCCAAAACAAGTTATACGTAGAGCACGGTTCGTCCGCATGTACGAGGAGATAATCCGCGAGCTACAGCTCGTCCGCATGTACGAGGAGATAATCCGCGAGCTACAGCTCGTCCGCATGTACGAGGAGATAATCCGCGAGCTACAGCTCGTCCGCATGTACGAGGAGATAATCCGCGAGCTACAGCTCGTCCGCATCAGCTCGTCCGCATGTAAGCTCGTCCGCATCAGCTCGTCCGCATGTACGAGGAGAAAATCCGCGAGCTACAGCTCGTCCGCATGTACGAGGAGATAATCCGCGAGCTACAGCTCGCGGGTTATCTCCTCGTACGTGCGGACGAACCGTGCTCGAAGGCCATAAAAAAATAAATAATTTGGTTCCCAGACACCAGACGCGTATGTTCTATAGCATTACCATAGCATCTTTAGACATGAAAAAATCACCAGATTTTCTTCAGACATGATTGGATTTAACATAGTTTTGCATGGTAGTGTTTTTATACGCCCGTTTGAAAAAAAAACGGGACGTATTATGTATTCATCTTGTACGGGCGCCCGGACGGCGGGAGGGCGGCAAGAGGGCGGCGGGAGGGCGGGCACAGCTTGTCCACGCAATAACTAGAGTACTCCTTGACAGATTGTAACCAAATTCGGTATACATGTTTAACACGGCAAGACGAATTGATTTTGAAAAAGTGACGATAAAATGCTCGACGCGCAAGGATTTTTCTGACGCGGCAATATCTGAGAACCAAACTATACTTGTGTATTATTATTATGGTTCAAGTAATTTATCTCAGCCCCATACCCGTACCATATCTGATTTTCCTAATAAACCGGAGACAAAACACGGGAATATATGTGACGTGGGATACTACGGACATGGATTTTTTTTTATTTATTCGTTCCCACGAAATAACAATTCGTTCCCTCAATTTAACAATTCGTTCCCTCGAATTAACAATTCGTTCCCACGAAATGACAATTCGTTCCCTCAATTTAACAATTCGTTCCCTCGAATTAAGAATTCGTTTCCACGATATAACAATTCGTTCCTACGAATTAACAATTCGTTCCCGTGGGAACGAATTGTTACTTCGTGGGAACGCATTGTTAATTCGTGGGAACGAATTGTGAAATTGAGGGAACGAATTGTTGTTTCGTGGGAACGAATTGTTATTTTGTGGGAACGAATTAATACAAAAAAAGAAGTATACGTCCCATGCGGGGCTCCGTACGATATAAACACAAGTACCATCCGTGGTATCTTTGGCATTAGAGATCGACAATGCCAATATGCACTTAGCATAGACAAATGAATGGAAACATTAGGCATATTATATTTTACTCGACCATACCGTAAACAGTGTGTTAACGCCCGAACACAGCCTTGGTGTGCTTGTACACGTACACCAGAGCTCCAGATAAGCTGCGTATTTGCGTAAATACCCAATTAAAATTGCAAAAAAAACAACAATTGAAATCAGAAGTAGCGAGTATCAAAAAGCAATAACAAATGTGTGATACCTTTATCGTCCTACAGAAAACAATAAACAGACCACAAATATAGCATATTTTTTCTTATTTTCCATGAAAACACATCTTGGTATTCCATTTGAATTGTCTCCAAGGAGACAATTCTAATGAAATGCCAAGACATGTTTTTATTTCGAAGCAAACTATTCAATAATTGATGTCTGTTGATGTGTAAACAGTAGTGTGATTTTATTTTACCCAATTAAAATATTGAAATACCCAATTGCTTCAGAAATGATGGAGTGAAAATACTCAATTGCTAATTCCTTATCTGGAGCCCTGTACACCACTGGCAATGTCCCCAACATTCTCTAGGCGTCAGTGGAATATATATGGATATACTTCCATTATAAATGCATTATCCCACATCACCTATAACCTATACATTGTCTCACTGCATCCATATTCCCCAGTTTTGTCCCCGGGGTATTAGGACAACCAGATATGGTGCGGGTATCAAGGTGTATGGGGTGTGATAAATGACCTGGAGCACGGATATCTATATGCACGGTCGGCATTGCCAATAGATGTTTCATAAACGTTGATAATCTCGGCAAGATTAACGGTATGGGTACCGCACAATTTATATAAATAGATACATTTTCAGTGTTTATATGTAAATTGTTTTTTAGAGATATAAAGATTATTAATAAAACCTGTAGCCTATTTCACCAACATTGCAAAGTGTACTTTTGTAGCAAAGTATACTCTGAGGGAGTAATCATTTATTTTTCCCGAAATGCATTATGTCATATAGAACTAACGACTGTATATATTTGATGATTAAAAGTATGCGGAATTATTATACTGAATTTATTACATTATCACAGCCAAAATGGCTGTGATAATGTAATAAATTCAGTATAATAAAAAATAATAAATTTATCCTAAAAATTGAAAATTTCTCCCTCATAATATATTTTGTTAGATAAGTATACTTTGCAATGTTGATGATGTCCGTACCATGTCTGTAGCAGACATGGTACGGACATGGAGGTGGGATAAATTATTTAGAACATTGGAGCTCGCAGATTATCACCTCGTACATGCGGACGAATCGTGCTTTAAGTGTTACTTGACATGTCGCCGTGGCTTCCCTGTTTCGTAGGATCAGAGCACATTCGCCAAACAATTCGTATCAAGAACAGTAAATCTTCTACACATTACGTACCGTGCTATGAACAGTTAGCTCCCTTCATTAACTGTTGTATTATTGAGGCCCGAGATAGTGAAAAAAAGAATCTGATAAATTCCACACTATTAAAACAGACTTTCTTCTGTCGGGAAGGAAATGCCCAGTACTACCGAGCCCCGCAGGGAACATGATGTTTTATGCCCCCGCCACCGAATGGTGAGGGGGGCATATAGTGTTATCAGCGTCCGTACGTCCGTACGTCCCGAAACCTGAACGCTCGGGTAAATGGCTTATAATTTATGTTTACTTGCTCGGATCTGCTTCACATTTCACACACGCATTGCTGCAATGGTCCTCTACCGCCCTGTACCCCCGCTAAGCCCTGGGTCAAGGTCACAGACTTGGTGCGTTCGAAACCTTAACCATCGGGTAAATGGCTTATAGTTTCTGTTTCCTTGTTTCAAATGTGCCTCGTTTTCTTTGGCTGCCAGCGGGGGTATTCTAGTTTTATTAATTCGTTCCCACTAAATAATAATTCGTTCCTTCAATTTAACAATTCGTTCCCTCGAATTAATAATTCGTTCCCACAATATAACAATTCGTTCCCATGAATTAACAATTCGTTCTCGTGGGAACGAATTGTTATTTCGTGGGAACGAATTGTTAAATTGAGGCAACGAATTGTTAATTCGTGGGAACGAATTGTTAAATTGAGGGAACGAATTGTTATTGCGTGACAACGAATTAATAAAAAAAAAAAAATTATACGTCCCCTGCCGGGCTCCGTATGCCCCTACTCGAAGCCCGTACAGTTTCTAAATACATAAATGCAAATTAAGAAAGATCAATCCCTGTCAAGGACACTACGTAATTGGTACTGGCACCAGGGCAATAAGTGCTTGTCAACATAATTATGTTTCAATTAATGTCCGGTCGGTGCTCTCTTTGAGTATAAGACGAGATTTCGTTGTTCGTGATTCAGGCAGTGGCGGATCCAGGATTTCGCCGCTAATCTCAATGTAAAAATATAACACAATACCAAAAATAGGGAAAGTGTGCATAACTGTGGAAATGCGCACGGTGAGACATTATACAGTTGCCACACTCTACTGAACATCGCTGATGCGAGTTTAGCTCCACCACCACCAAAGAGTTTTCCTATATATAGAGAATAGTAGGTTAGTGCCGTGAATGGGAAAAAATATCTGGCAAGACTCAAGAATTTCTTTATTTCTCATCAGAAATATATCTTGTGACCACTCATTTGAACCGTCTCGCCAAGATGGTTCAAATGAGTGGTCACAACATATACTTTGGTTCAGAAATAAGGAAAATATATCTGGCAAGGCTCAGGAAACGGGATGGGCGAGGCTCTGCTGTGCACATCCCGTTTCCGTGCCGCGCCAGATATTTGTTCCCATTCACGGCACTAACCTACTATTCTATTTATCCCGTCAACACCTACAAATGGCTGTGAAATGCAAAAATAATATTGACTGGATATCAAAAATGTTTCACGGCACCGTGTTTCACGGCACATACGCACTATGTTGACGGGATAAAAACTAACCAATGACCACACATTTTGCTATTCTCTGCTACTTTCATTTTTCGTATGGATGTTGTGGGACCTATTTTCCCATAACCTGCAGCCATTCTGCTCTGGATATTCACTAATTAATATATAATTTAATTATTGTTAAGAAAGATAAATTCAATCTCCTGGTGGTGGCGCAAAAGTCAGCGGCTGGAATTGAAACCGCCTCACATGACTTACAAAATAATCCCAAAGCATATGCTTGAAACTGATGTGAATGATACATTAACATGCCTGTTAAGTAGGTTAGTGCAGCAATTGACTGGTTTCTGCAAGCAAAGAGTGCCGATGGCGTAACAAATATGGCTTATTGTTTTGTACGTACATATACTACGTTTGACTACACCGCGCATGAATATCTGATGATTTAGTGTGGTTACACCTTTAACATCACTCGACATAGTCAAGCGATTCATAATAATCGCCGAGCATCACTACCAGAAAAAAGTATACATTATAAGTTCGGTTTTACTGAGACAATGAATAGGACAAAATAGCATTTGATTTTGTTGGAATGTACATATACACATGTATGTTGTGTTTGTATGATAGGATGCGCGTGATGGCATTGACTTACATAAATTATGTGGCTTTGTGAGAATATGTGGAGAAATTGGGCGTGTCGGTTTTGCGGCCAGTGTAGATCCAGATCAGTCTGTGCATCCGCACTGTTCGCAATTTCATCAAGGAAACAACAAGCATGCCTCTAAAAAGCAATATAGATCGACATCAGGTGACAGGAGTGGATTATTTGATCAGAAGCGACACTAGTCACAAATCCCATAAGCCCCATTTCTCCAGTCACAGCCACATATGCGCTGGTCGAAAATGTCATGATTAACCCTTTGAAATCGAAAGCCCGTTTGCATACAGCGGCGTTAGCATACAGTGCAGATCCAGTAAGCCGGCTTGTAACGAGCCGTCTCATCAGAATCTGCACTTTTGCAAGTAATTTTCATATTTTTGAGAACAAAAACACCACCTTTTCATAATAGTCTGAAAATCATTTTGTGATGATTGGATTGGTTGCGAAATTAACATATCAAACTCCATTCCAGTTACTAATTAGGGGTGAAATGGTTAAAGTCCATCGCGCCAGCATGGGTCTAAAAAACGAAACTCACGTACAGCAATAATTAAGTGGGCAAAAATAGTACAACAAAGCTCGTTATAACATATCTAGTGTAGAGTGACTGATAGGACTATATTGCGTTATGGTCCACTGGAACTGATTAACCAGACCGTCTATAAAAACAAATTGAACGTGCATTATGCGTAGACAGCACACCGCTAAATGTAACCGCTGATAACCAACTACATAATATGTATTAATAAATCATGGGCGGATTCATGGGGGGGGGGCGGACCCGGCGATTTTTTACAAGTTACAAGGCACGTTTCATGCCAAGTGCCATGTATTCCATGCATTTTTCGGTCGTTGTCTTATTGTTTCAAAATTTAAACGTTTTCAATCAAAAATCAAAAAATTCCCCCTAGCGCTAAAGGTCGACTATTTTGCAATACTTGACAATATTATCGAACGAGCATAGCTCGTTCGATAATATAGTCAAGTATTGCAAAATAGTTACGCCCCCCCCCCCACCCCCCCCCCCCCCCCTAACCCGAAATCCTGGATCCGCGCCTGTAAATATTAAATACATGAATGTTTGCTATTTAAAGGTGCATGCCCACTCAGTAGGCACAAACTGTTCTTTCTATCTGAGACATTATCTGAGATATATTCTGGCAAATAAACATGCATTCATCATTACCCCACGTACTGATTGGCAGTATTATAAATTTATATCAGACTTAAATTTCCACACTGATATCAGGGGCGATAACCGCGTTTCCTTAAAATGTTAACGGACATTACTATTTATTATATTTATTTCTTTGTTGATGTGCAATGCTCATACTTTATAATATGTCGAAAATATTATTTTGTTCAGATGACGCATTTACTTAATTAAAAAATAGCATGTCTCATTTGCATATGAAAATAGCGTGATACCACAGCGCGTCACTATCAGTAAAATCAATATTACTAAATACATGTAATTATATCTGTATAGCGGGCACTCGGATTTTGTAGACCTGTTGGAATAGTGACACAATTATACGCTTATTTAATTCCTAGAAAAAACAGTTTGTGTCTACTGAGTGGGCATGTACCTGATTTACAGTGAAACTTCTCTAAGCCAGACACCCTGGGACCTCCCAGGGTGTCCGGTTTAGAGAAGTTTCACTGTATATATATGATTCAAATATGCACTATGCAAAAGGTACACATGAATGATCTTTGCCAAATTCTATGTACATCTCCAACTTGTCAACAAAACTAAATGCGGTAATCCTTTTTTTATTCGATGATAAATCCGTATACAAAATACATGTTAATATCATTACTGATACTCGATCTTCTTTTCAAAGACAAACCAGTTAAATCGACAGTGACATACTTATGGAAGCGTCCTGGTGCCAATGCTAAAATGGTTTATCTCCTAATTAAGAAATACCAATTCCTAATTAGGGGATAGTATCTCCTAATTATGAGTTATTATCTCCTAATTAGGACTTAATATCTCATAATTAGTATATCCTAGTTAGGAGTTAGTTTATTATCTCCTAATTAGGACTTAGTAACTCTTAATTATGACTTCATATTTCCTAATTAGGACTTACTATCTCCTAATTAGGAGTTAGTATCTGTGTCATTGCTAAAAATGTTTTATCTCCTAATTGAGATATTAAGTCTAATTAGGAGATACTAAATCATAATTAGGAGATAGTATCTCCTAATTGGGAGATAAATATAGTTTAGCCTTGGCACCAGGCCGTTGTCGTCGTTGTGGACGTACATTTTGGACGTAAATCCAAATATCGCATAGCTCTCAAGTTGATCCGTTAGTAGGTTCATTATCAAACTTAATCAAACTCCATCACATTGATAGCTATCCATCCAGTGTCACCTTGGTGACCTTAACCTTTGCGTCAATAATTTGGACGTACGTCAAAATTGCGTATATCTCCTGATGCGTTAGTCAGGTGTTCGCCAAACATCATGAGTAACTGCCTTACATTGATACCTTACCACCCTGGGTCAGGCAGGTGACGTTGACCTACCGTTACTCGAAATACCTGTAATGTCTGTCAAAATTGCGTATATAGAGAATATTAGTATAGTGTCATGAACGTGAATAAATATCTGTCGAGGCTGAGAAATCAGGATGGGCGAGGCTTGCCGAGCACATCCTGATTTCGAGCCGAGTCAGATATTTATTCACGTTCATGACACTATAATAATATTCTATTTATCCCGTTAACCACATCAAAGTTGTTCAAATGTCTCTAAAAATGCATTTGTGGCCTCATAAGTTTGTCTTCTGAAGCGACAAGATTATCGTGTTACGTCATTCACATAATGACGTAACGTCATACATAATGACGTATCTACTAGACGTGAACGAGAAAAAATACACGTACCTGCTTTTCACGTCTAGTAGCGACATAGTTGACGGGATAAATAGCCTGATACGTTTGTCGGGTGTTCGCCAAATTTCATCAGTTGTTTCCTTACATTGATACCTAACGATCATGTGC
This sequence comes from Conchocele bisecta, assembly GCA_029237695.1. Taxonomy (NCBI): domain Eukaryota; kingdom Metazoa; phylum Mollusca; class Bivalvia; order Lucinida; family Thyasiridae; genus Conchocele; species Conchocele bisecta. Next base: position 21,489,803 of record CM055268.1, on the reverse strand, counting down.
CATTCAAGTGACATTGAATTATATACAAACTGTGGAAATAACTTTCGCATCTCTCCCCATACATGTAAGTTAGTTGGATGGTCGCCAATCTTTATCAGTAGCTTCCTTACATTGACAGCTAACCACCACCCTGGGTCATTTGGTGACCGACTTTTCCTTGAATTCCTTGAACTACAGGTCACGTCCATCAAAACTTGGACGCACATCCAAATTTCGCATATCTCCTGATACGTGAGTCGAGCATTTGCCCAAAGGCCCTGCTTATACGATACTTTCCTGATTAAAAATTCACTGAAAAGAACCAAGCAACACTTTTTGTTAGTCATAACAATGACGTATTGTCTAAACGGATACATAATGCACGAGCCAATTGATATTGAGTGAGAGTCATTAGCACTGAATAATGATGATTCCAACATAATAATGCCAGACCCCATTCAGCTCGTGTAACAACCCCATGGTAGTAACGTCAATGTCATGCTCTGGCTATCTCTCACACCAGACATGAATAATATAGGTCATGACTGGGATGAGCTGGGACGCAGAGTTCGGGAGAGACCAAATCTACCTGATATGGTTAGACAGCTTGAAGTAGCTCTTCAGGAAGAGTAGGAAGCAATGCGTCAACGTGTCATTCAGTTATGTGTACAGTCAATGCACAGACGTTGCCAAACTTTGATCACCGCCAGAGGTGGGCACACTAGGTACAGACTACGGTCAATTCATCATTGTGATCACTGTAGGCGATCCATTTTATGCTCTGGATAATGAATATTGACTAGGAAAGTTTCCAAATTGTGTTCTCTTTACTGCAGTTTTTGAAATGAAGGGTGTTGTTGTATTTTCATTGTTTACACAATCTCTTTAAACACGTTCATCTAATGTTTTGGTGCAGTAGTTGCAGATTAGGTTCAGCATTAAAAAACATTTTACATCAGGTTTTTAAAGATACTTGTTCACGAAATATAGAACCATTTATACACTGTAAAGTTTATTTTGGCCTTAAGTATGTTTCGAAATGTGACTTAAAGTTTGTGTTGGTCGGTCCGCGTCGGTTGGGGGCATCGGTGAGCTCATGTACACTTGCTCTAGTTATAGTACAAGGTAACGTTATAAAATGAATAATATTTAAATTCATTTGCGTCTTTATACATATAATAATATAATAGCGGTGTGCGTCCTTAGAAAATCGCATATTCATGGTTGGCGAACCGTCGAAATGAAACTAATTGACAAGTGATGGTACAGAAATCAGTGTTGCGAACATCCATTAAAATAAGCATTATCAACGTCAAATTAGCATTTTTAGGATATAAATAGACATTCGCACGTTAGGTTTAAATTTGCACTTACAATCTACAGCGGTATTTAAATTCTAGATCAGTTTTATGGATATAGGTATATACAATATATGCACTTTCTACACATAGTGCGTTAATATGTTACCGGATTGTTGTTAAACACTAGTGCTCTTGAACAGGTGTGTTGTATTATTAAACTTGTATGCAAGATGGACTTCTTTCTGGACTTGTTTGAGGCAGATAAAGAGAAGAAAGAAGCGGCAAAGGATAAAAAGGATGGAAAGAAAGTGTCATCCAAGGATGCGACAAAACAACGTGAAATCTGGGGTATGCTAAATCTGGACACTGCCATCACAATGACCGACAGTGCAATTATATTAACCCAAATATTCGTAATATAGTTTTAGGTTATTTTCTTTTCGATTTTTCTTATTTCTCAATGAAAGTATATCTTGTGACCACTTGGCACTCATTTGAACCGTCTCGATGAGACGGTTCAAATGGAGGTCTCAATATATAATTCCGATTGGAAATGAAGAAAATATTTACAATTGTCCATCAAGTAAAATGGTGTATCTTCAGGATGTAATGGGGGTAAATTGATCAGTAATAACAATAATAATAATAATAATAATAATAATAATAATAATAGTTAGCTTTTATTTCAGCCTTCTGCATGATAGGAATACATTATTTCACTGTTTTAAAAATATAAACATGTTCATTATTATTTGACAGAAGTTGTATTTACATTTATTGGGCATAGGCTGCATATGCAGCCTATGCTCAATAAATGTTAATCCATTAAGTATACATATGACCACCATTCGGTTCAAATGAGTGGTGATAACATTTAAATTTGGAAGAGTGGTGGAAGAGTGGTGTCTCATACGAGTCTCTTAAGTAAATACCATCTTGCCCTTTATATAGGGTGGTACACAATAATAAACAAACACTCTACTTATATGTTCCCGGAGAGAAACATTTATGGATTATTGCGGTATATAGTCTGAGGTGTTGAAAGAATTTGCTTCCGACTCTGTATCAAGTTGAAATGCGTCATAATTAACCATTAAGAGCACAGGGGGTAGATGATGGTATAATGTTCCTTTCAGCCCTAAGTAACTTGAATGGAGTTTGATGTGTTAATTGTTCGACCAATCCATGGATTGTGTTAGTAGTTATGTCTCTGACCAATCCAATGGTCACAGCAAGTGTTCACACTAGTCCATTTATAAAAAGGGGTATGTGTTTTATTTTTCTAAAAAATATGATCCCTTGCAAAAAGTGCATATCCTCATGAGCCGGCTCGTTACGAGCCGGCTCATTTGGATCTACACTGTTAGCAAACATCACAAAAAAGATATGTAGTGTTGAAATGGTTAAACGTGTGTACACTAAAGACAAACAGCAATATAGTTAATAACTGTACTAAGAACATAAGTATGTGTTTGTTTCTGTTGTGTACATGTATAAAATAGTACATTATACCATCATATCACCAGTTGACCCTGCAGGTTTTTGAAGAACGGTTCATATTTCGGTGTTTTATGGATTATTGCGGTATATCTGGTGGTCTGGGGGCATTGTTGCCAACATACAATTTACGCCACCTCCCGTGAAATACACGTATATTGTAACTCGATATTGACAGTACAAAAAGTTTCCGAAAGCTCGGAAAGGTAAATGTGTACGCAATTAACGATTTCTCTCGTGCGAGTTAATGTTTGAGCATTAGTAGTGTTGCACAAAACTATGTAAATTACCCAAATCCAACGAAATCTATCCACATCCATCAAAATGCCCACATGACACCAAATAATGACCATCTGTTCAAACACCCGTGGTTGATCCGGGTGCCTGTGATCCAGCACATGATTTGGGAGTCGTGAGCAAACGAGACCGGGACCAGATTCATTAAACTTCGTACGATAAAAAATCAGTACGAACAGTTTTATGAATTTGATTCTCACATTAACCCTTACTAAGCTGAATTAAATGTTGTCGTCTGCTGGAAAAGTTTTATTTTCAATATTCCTCGACAAAAACCTGGTTTCGACAGCACATGAGAATCGTCTCCAGTGGAGACGAATCTCATGTGCTGTCAAAACCAGTTTTTTGTTAAGAATTAAAGCAAAAATGAAAAACAGCAGACGGCAATTTCCGTCAACAGCATATGAAGGGTTAACGTGTTCCCTAATGCTACCAGTTTCCTTCCACCTACGTAATCACATCATTTAATGTGGCTGTGACTGGAGAAATGGGGTTTATGAGGTTTGTGACCAGTGTAGCTCCTGATCAAATAACTCCCTGCTGTAGCCTGATAACGACATATACTTCCTGTTAGAAGCATGTCTGGTGCTTCATTGATGGAATGGCGAACTGTGAAAATTCTGATCATTCTGTGCGGATGCAGTCTGTTCTAGATTTACACTGGCCGAAAACATTTACACTGGCCATAAACCCAATGTTTCCAGTCACAGCCACAAATGTTGAACACATCCATATTTGCCAGCAATGGTTGCCAGTGCAAATGCTATCGTAAATATAGATCTTACACTTGCGAGGCGTGTACGAAGTTTAGTGAAACTGGCCCCTGATCTGTTGATAATCACATCATATTTTTGTTTTGTATAGAGTCGAAAATACACACAAATATGCAAATTTAGTCGTTTTATATTGAATAGCCTTGGGGAATGACGTGATATGATAAGCATGGGTGGTTTGAATTATGATATTTTATCCTCCGTATAAATATAAATATGCCAGTTTTTGCATGGAAGATTCCTTGTTTACGTGGGGATGATTGGCTGTTTGTTAGTTTCTAAGCCTTGGCCCAGATCTTTATTCCTGTTCATCCATGCTTACACTTTCGCCTGAGTTTAGTGCACACTGTAGATCCAGATGAGACGGCTCGTAACGAGCCGTCTCATCTGGATCTACAGTTTGCGGTCACTGTGATCATCATTCACGTGATTCTGTATTTATTCTTATTAAAGTTTCGCCATCGTTTGCCACAGACTGTGGATACTGAAGAGACGGTGCGCTACGAGCCCGATCATCTGATCTACAGTTTGTGGTCAAAACAGTGTTGCTATGGGCATCATTCACATGGTGTTGTACATGTACGGACATCAGAAATCCCTGCCACACTCAATTCGTGTTTGTAGTATCTGTATAAGACGAGCAATCTGCTTCATTATCGTGCACTTTCGACGTAATTTCCCTTCCTAAAACAACATCAATGGGTTCACATACAGTATCACGCGAAAGATGATCACACGTATACCTTAATATCATATGTTAAGTGCCTTTCCGCTCGAGTGGTTCCATTACGTCAAATTCAACACGGTAACTAAATACATACAGTTAAGTTGTCAAAATGTCATAAATATGGCGTGGTGCATATACTATGCTATTTATTAAACGAGTTTAATGATGTCATATATAATAAACGAAGAAATCAGTCAACGAGTTCAATAAATGTCATATTCAATCAACACTAGTGTTATATTCTATTGTCACATAAGCACATGCTCATACATTAAATTCATTCTTACATACATCATGTAACATGTTTCCTTGAATTCATTCTTACATACATCATGTAACATGTTTCCTGTAGCTGTCTCATTTGCATATTTAACCCTTTCAACCCTAAGGAACTGGAATGGACTGTGATATGCTAATGTTCCGACCAATCCAATGGTCACAAAATGATTTTCAGATTCGTCCATTTATGAAGCTTATGTGTTTTTGCTCTAAGAAATATGAAAATTACTTGCAAAAAGTGCAGATCCTGATGAGACGGCTCGTTACGAGCCGGCTCATCTGGATCTGCACTTTTTGCATAAACCGCTATAGTTAATACACTATTGTATTATCATGTTAATACACTGTGTTATTTATTACAATGTACCAAGTTTAAGTAATACATATGATTGTACACAAGCATGGTAATGCATGTATACATTTATCACAATTTCGGATTTTACTTAAATCAATCTATAAATGTGGTGTGTATAATGACAGTTCGTTCAGAGCAACTTGCATATACAAATTAAATGTCAGCGATGATGTGACAATCTACGGAGCCCCGCAGGAGACGTAGAATTCCTTTTTTTTTGCATTAATTCGTTCCCACGAATTCACAATTCATTCCCACGAAATAACAATTCGGTCCCTCAATTTAACAATTCGTTCCCACGAGTTAGCAATTCGTTCCCTCAATTTAACAATTCAATTCGTTCCCTCAATTTAACAATTCGTTCCCACGAAATAACAATTCGTTCCCAGGGGAACGAATTGATAATTGGTGGGAACGAACTGTTATATCGTGGGGACGAATTATTAATTCAAGGGAACGAATTGTTTGATATGTTAGCGATATAAAACTGTCAAAACGGTATCAGTAAATTGTTAATAAAGAACATGCACATGCAGAAATTGGTCATTGTATCATGCCAAAGTGTTTATCTGACATTTACATGAATATGCTTCATTTCGCTATGTTGAATGTTGAACAACAACAAGAGAAAAGATAGCTTCCATGTGAAAATGATTTCCCTGTTCTATTATTTTTGGCAATTTACTAGTTCTGCATCAAAGATTATTTGTTTAAATGTATAAAATATACAGTTTACTAAATGTTTACCTACATACAACAAGGTTTGTGTATGCACTTCGGTTGCTCAGATTTGTTTAATGGGTCAACTTGTAGCCGTATATAACATATCGGAGGCGAATTATTGTAGCTAATGAAATGACAGTTCAGAGGTTCTTTCATATAGAAAGTAAATGTCAACGTAGAGCAAGGTATTCCACGGTTTCAATCCGCTCACTGGGTCTCTCCCTGCAAGAAGTAATATAGTACGTAGCGGTTAGCGTCGTATTTATTTGACTAATGTCAGCGATGACGTGACAATCAAATACCACATGCACTATAGGTCAAACAGTCTAATTCGTACTATATAATGTATTGCTACACTACTAAAATCAACTGAGCATGGATATTTCTCAGCAAGTTTGAGGATGAAAATATGTGCGTTATTACATAATTATTGAGGGGACCAAGCCGCCCCCCCCCCCACCCACTTCCGCCGTCCCTGGAGAGACGAGTCGATTAATACAATAGCTGAGACACGCCCTGTCATTTTGTACCTTCGGACATCTGCGTAATGTCATGAAATACGTTTACAAAATTAACATAATTTTCCGTAAATAGCGACATAAGTTTACAACATTTTCATGCGGAATTATAATTTGTAATCTTTTGACTTTATTTATGAAAAATTGTGTAAACGTATTTCATGACATTACGCAGATGTCCGAAGGTACAAAATCACATGGCGTGTCTCATATGACCACGGCACATGTGTATTCTATCATTATAAAACGTGCACATTATGTATAGTCTATAGAGCGAGCCTGAGATTCATTTTATGTGTCAGTTGAAATATTGGCAATGTGTGGATTTGAAGTACCAAGGGAAATAACTCGTGTGCTCTTATTGCCAGCCCGCTATACGACGTACAACCATTTCGTTTCAACAGTTGTAGCTTGGATGTTGATGTTATGAATAACTACATAATTGTACTCCCGGTTTACGAAATATGCCGGTGGGTTGCGGGTATATAGTTTTCGCTGTCCGTCCGTCCGTCCGTCCGTGCGTCAGTCCGTCCGTCCGGAACACGAATGCATAACATTTCGAATTTACGTTACAGTTTTTGTTTGTCGAACCAGGCTCACGAGGCTGCGGCCGGGGGTATTCGCCAGCCTCTGATAATTTGCTCTACTTTCGAATCCGTTTGCTCATTATTATGTATTGCCAATGTATCTAGACTGTAGGCGTACTAAGCTTTATAGCGGTAAGAATACTGTCGTTCTTCCGTCTGTCCGTCCATTCCGGTTTTCAATTAGATCACAATGATACATTCGATTTTACCCAGTAACTCTGCGTTTCATTTTGTACATGCAGCACACTGGGCGTGTTCCGGGACTGAAGAACCTGGGCCCGTTTCACTAAACTTCGTACGACTAAAATGTTCGTAAGTGCAACATTATGATAGTCTGTATATTTCACATTAACAATGTTTCGTGTAAACAATTATTGGATTTACATTTATTGAACAATTGCAGCCTATACTCAATAAATGTAAATCCGGCAATTTAAATTTCCAGACGATCCTAAGTTTGCACTTACGAACTTTTTATTCGACGTTTAGTGAAACGGGCCCCCGGGTTTTGAATTGTTCATGCACATGTACTACATGTATCAATATGGCATACGTGTATTCCAGAAATCCCAACTTTCATTTGCCAGCTATGTGAGATATGACTGATTACGCGTTCGTAATTACGCGCTACGAGCGGAGAAAATGGACCGTATGGTGTTTACAACTAGTTTAGACATTGGACATCCTATCCTACACGTCCATAATACTACAGTTAAAAATACTGTTTTGAGGATTGTAGCAATTTCGGTGACAGAATGGCAAATAGCGTATGCCCTGATCGTTCACTGTGAGTCTGATCAGCTGATCAGTGGCGCCACAGACGCTGTAAATTGTTAATTCTCTTTTCTTAGTGTTGTAGGTGTGGGGTGTACCACTGACGTTTCTTTAAAACATATGACCAAGAATATAACAATGTTGCTTATGGTTTATGCAAACCTAAATCATCACATATTGCACAACAATGTACATGTACGTTGCTGTAACTATGCCAGTTTTAGGATACGAGTTTGTCATATTCCGTGTGCACATCTGTGTACTGAAAACAACATATGTTATAAACCGATTGATGATCCAAAACTGCGTATTGTGATGTCATTAAGAACAATGATTGTAATTGGCTGGCTGTCGATCGCCAACTGTGTAGACTCTGGGTATGGGGGCCGTTTCACTAAACTCTGTACAACTAAAATGTTCGTTATTGCGAAATTATGATAGTCTGTAAATTACACATTAACACTGTTTTCTTGTAAACAATTATTGGATTTACGCAGCCTATGCTCAATAAATGTAAATCCATCAATTGAAATTTCCAGACGATCCTAAATATGCACTTACGAACATTTTAGTCGTACGAAGTTTAGTGAAACGGGCCCCTGATGATCAGGCAACAAGACTGCACGGGCTGTTCTGTACTTAACCCTTTGAACCCGAAATCCCGCTATATCGGTTTATGCAAAAAGTGCAGATCCAGATGAGCCGCCGGCTCGTAACGAGCCGTCTCATCAGGATCTGCACTTTTTGAAAGTAATTTTAATATTTTTGAGAACAAAAACACCCCCTTTTCATAAATGGACGAATCTGAAAATCATTTTGTGACCATTGGATTGGTCGGAACATTAGCATATCACAGTCCATTCCAGTTCCATGGGGTTGAAAGGGTTAATAGTTGTGAGCGAAAATCTCTTCACATTCAGACAATTGTTAACCGGTCGTTCAAATGTAAATGTAGTACAAAGGTCGAAATTAAGGGTGCCATAAATTGGAGTCGTATATGTATAGTTATAAATGGCTATATCTGTGTATATGGCACAATTAAATTTTATTTCTACAATAATTTACAACCCATCGTGATGACTGGGGATTCAATAGTGGCTATTTATAAATGTGTCACGGGCAAACATTCAGGGCCCGGTTGCTCAAAGCTTCTGTTAGCTTAACAGCTAGACTGTTAAATCCTTAGCATTATATTGCTTATGTTTAAAGGCCGCACCTTCTCTATGGACGTGCACGTCGTCCGCAAAAGGCGGAATAAAAACTTGGGCCGAATGGGAATTTTGAATCTGTGCAATCTGGGTAGAACCAGGTCGCGGGCTTAGGGCCCCAGAGACAAATGTGCAAAATGGATTACTGCTGGCGGCCACCAATTTGATGACCTAATTTCGCGCAGTAATCCGGTATGCCTAATATCGACGCATATACCCGTCAAGCTGACCAATCAAAACTCCAAAGAGAAATTTATGTATTACGTATATATAAAAGCACGTTTAATCAGTGGCGTAGCCGGGATTGGTGTGCAAGAGTTACGAACACAGTGCACCGCTAAATTTTGGCCAGGTAGATCTATATATATGTGCTAAATTTAAGTCTCTAGTGGAGCCCACACCCCGCGCCGACCGCACGTTCAGAAAAAAATAGGTTGGTGGAGAAAACGAGTTATTGTGACTATAAACGTTACAGTAACATTATGTACTCGTGGCAAAATTAGACAATTTTTAAGTCAAAGCTGTGTCGTGTTTTGAACACGCCTAAGGCCGTTTTGTTCAGGGGGCGTTTGTCCTGAAAACGGTTATCTCCCATGTTCGCGTGGAATTAAACGCGAGTAAATTGGGCGTCTGCTTTTTAGAACATAAACATTTTGTTTTGATTTTAAGTTAGGCTAGTTGTTGTTAAACATATACCGAAGTCAGTATGACTGAAAATGATGAATATATGAAGAATTTAGATCCATATTGTAAGATCACAGTGTTTATATTCCGGTTTTCTCATCGTTAGCTGGCTACATTACCATCGGCTTTCAGAGGAAATACCGTCAGTTCTGTAGCCTATTTCATCAACATTGCAAAGTAAACTTTAGTAGCAAAGTATACTTTGAGGGAGAAATTTTCAATTTTATGATAAATTTATTAATTTTTATTATACTGAATTTATTACATTATCACAGCCATTATGGCTGTGATAATGTAATACATTCAGTATAATAATTCTGCATACTTTTAATCATGAAATATATGCATTTGTTAGTTCTATATGAAATAATGCATTTCAGGAAAAATAAATGATTACTCCCTCAAAGTATACTGGTATCGGGAGTAATACTCGAGTAGCCATATCGTTCCGAAACCAATTTAATAGACTGGGTAACGTAACGAGTTAGTGACGTCCTTAACTTGAGAGTCTGAAAAAAAAATGTAAATAATCGAAAATGTGTAATTCCTATGGTAAGTTTTTATCTGAATTGAATTGTTTTCCTACTTTATTGATTTATTTTGTTTGAAATTTGCTGTTCCACTGAATGAAGTAAGCACATGTCGTTAGGTGTTCCGAAACTAATTGATTGAGGCTATAAAAGAAAACTTCCAGAAAATGTGTGCAACATCATGAACATCTTTCATCATTGATGACATCACCATGATGATGATCATACAGAAGCTTTTCACTTTTTTTATTTCCATTTATTCAAGATCATGATTATCTTGAATTTTCAAGATCTTTTCTTGAATTTTCAAGATCTTTTCTTGAATATTCAAGATCTTTAAGGATCTTTAAAATTATAGATAAGATCTTGAAGATCTTTAAAATTACAGATAAGATCTTGAAGATCTTGAAAATTCAAGAAAAGATCTTGAAAATTCAAGAAAGTATCTTGAAAATTCAATAAAAGATCTAAATGGAAATTAAAAAAAGTGAAGTGGCCCTAATGGGCTTCCGTATTGATCAGCTAGGACAATGACAGTCTATTTTTCCATGAAAACAAATCTTGGTATTTCATTAGAATTGTCTCCAAGGAGACAATTCTAATGAAATGTCAATACATGTTTTCATTTAGAAGCAAACTATTCAATAATTTCTGTCTGCTGATATGTATAATGCAAACAGCAGTGTGATTTTATTTTACCCAATTACAATTTTAAAATACCCAATTGTTTCATAAATGATGGAGTGACAATACTCAATTATTAATTCCTTATCTGGAGCACTGATATGTGCTGCTTCTCTCGTCACTGCATCATTGGACCACTAAGAAATGTCTATGGTCTAGTCTGTGCACCCAATGAAGGCCACAATTTCATTCAGCGCACTTGCTCTATTTTTAGCATCAAAGCAGTCGATATTGCCTTGTAGATAACCACTTCACATAATTAGGAGAAAAGTCAGTTCACACTCCGCGTCCAAAAGTAGTGCACACATTGCATTGCTATGACAGCTGTTTTATTGATATTTCTTTCAAAACAATATGTTATTTTTCAGTTTTACTCTTTATTCCTTCTGAAAAGTGGTTTGTATAGATCAGTGACTGGATGCGTGTGTATGTATTGCTAAAACATTGGCTCATAATGTAAGGCATGAATACACAAATAGTCTGCGATTCTGCATACATTTACTATACAGTGTTCAATGGATTGTCATACTAGAGGCGTTTTTGTCATGTAAAATATTGTGTCTGCCTATGTTTGCTTTATAATTGCTTATATCTTATTGTAACGGATACATCACTTGATAAACACAATGGGGAATGCTGCAACTGCAAAAAAAGGTGACCCAGCAGAAAATGGTAGGTGAATTTGGGATGTTTGCAAGGGAAATAACTCTGCTGTACTGTTTATCTTTCAGATTTTAACAACAGACTGATCGCATATTATAATTTATAATCTTGTTGACACAAATTCATCATTCGTTCATTGTCAGTGACGTGCTAAAAGGGGTGTTAATTTGGCAGAGCTTTACCAAAATAACTCCCACCCTAGCTTAGAAAATCTCCGCTGTATGGATGTGTTTTACTATTTCATCTGTCTTTTATATTTTCTGTATCCGTGAGAGCTGAGACACTTATAGTGTAAAATTTAGTCACAATAACAGCCCAATTTGTCCTGGTGTTTTGCTACACAAATGGGAATAAAAGGATAACCAATGTCAAACTATGTATACCTATTATTCGTCTATGAATGTTTTTAACATGACTGTGAAGTGTTAAACTTCTCACTCGTTAGACTGTGTAGCAAAACACATTCTCCCAATGTTTATTCATTATATGTAATCTGACACGTTAATGGGAGTGGATCATGTTGAATATAATCCAGGGATTCTGCTGGGGAAAATAAAAAAATCGCCACTTCAAAAAAAATAATTAAAAATTGTAATTTTTTTATCGCCAACTGTTTATTTTTATCGCCAATTGCGAAAGTGGCGATCGCCAGCGGAAACCCTGCAATCTTATGTGTATTTAATTCACTGAAAGTTCAAAACCGTTATTGGGAGAACCTTGTTTCATGCAAATATGAGTAAGGTACACACATATAAGTCTCTCTGCCATCATACGTTGTGTACATATGACTTGAGGTTTATTCTCAGATTTGGGGTTGCAAAGTTTATAATATGCAAGTGCATCAGCTCATTCCAATATGAATAGTATACTTGATGAACTTCAAAGTTGAAATACCCAACGTGGCATGAGGCTAGTAGCATTCAGAACACCCTACAGGAGGGGATAGCTTTCTCGAATAGAAATGTCGTTGTCTCAGTCCTGTTAAGTGTTTATCATGTTGCCTACAACATTCATGTTTATTTTTTACAGTCAAAGAGTTTTTGGCCAAGGCAAAAGAAGACTTCTCACAGAAATGGGACCACCCCGGACAGGTATACTGATCTATTACATAATTACAGTGCTCCAGATAAGGTGCATATTGGCGTATTTTACGCAATTATTTTAGCTCAATAAGCAATGATTATCAAAAGTGTGCGTACAAAATACCCACAGCAATCAGATAATACTCATTTATTTTCAAATTGAGTAGTGAAAATGCTGTTTTAAAGTTGAACATTCACTTAGTTGTGCTGCAAAAAGCAAACACTGTTTGGTTTTTGCAGCTCAAATAAGTGAATGTTTAAATTTAATATATGTTTTTTGTCGCGCCCGCTTGCTGAAAGCGCGATATAGTCGGCCGTTTGGCGTACGTACGTACATACGTACGTACGTGTGTCCGGTTAAAGTTTTTGGTTAAGTTGTTTGGTTAAAGTTTTTGGTTAAGTTCTTTGGTTAAAGTTTTTGGTTAAAGTTTTTGGTTAAGTTGTTTGGTTAAGTTTTTTTGGTTAAAGTTTTTGGTTCAGTTCTTTGGTTAAAGTTTTTCGTTATACTATATTTCTGCAACTGCTTTGCCCATTACCTTGAAACTTCACATGGGTGTTTATCATCATCTATATTTTCATTCTACCCCCCTCCCGTGCGGCCCCTGTGCCCAATGTCAAGGTCAAATTACTTTGAAGTTTTTGGTTTAAGTTTTTTGGTTAAGTCTTTTGGTTAAAGTTTTTCGTTATACTATATCTCTGCAACTGCTTTGCCCATTACCTTGAAACTTCACATGGGTGTTTATCATCATCTATATTTTCATTCTACCCCCCTCCCGTGCTGCCCCTGTGCCCAATGTCAAGGTCAAATTACTTTGAAGTACGTACGTACATACGTGTGTCCGGTTAAAGTTTTTGGTTAAGTTTTTTGGTTAAAGTTTTTCGTTATACTATATCTCTGCAACTGCTTTGCCCATTACCTTTAAACTTCATATGGGTGTTTATCATCATCTATATTTTCATTCTACCCCCTCCTGTGCGGCCCCTGTGCCCAATGTCAAGGTCAAATTACTTTGAAGTTTTTGGTTAAGTTCTTTGGTTAAAGTTTTTTTGGTTAAAGTTTTTGGTTAAGTTTTTTGGTTAAAGTTTTTCGTTATACTATATCTCTGCAACTGCTTTGCCCATTACCTTGAAACTTCATATGGGTGTTTATCATCATCTATATTTTCATTCTACCCCCCTCCTGTGCGGCCCCTGTGCCCAAGGACAAATTGCTTTGAAGTTTTTGGTTAAGTTCTGGGTTAAAGTTTTTGGTTAAGTTTTTTGGTTAAGTTTTTTGGTTAAAGTTTTTTGTTAGACTATATCTCTGCAACTGCTTTGCCCATTACCTTGAAACTTCACATGGGTGTTTATCATCATCTATATTTTCATTCTACCCCCCTTCCGTGTGGCCCCTGTGCCCAATGTCAAATTACTTTGAAGTTTTTGGTTAAGTTTTTATCGCGCCCGCTTGCGGAAAGCGCGATATAGTCGGCACTTTGGCGTACGTACTTAAGTTGTTTGGTTAAAGTTTTTGGTTAAGTTCTTTGGTTAATGTTTTTGGTTAAGTTTTTTGGTTAAGTTGTTTGGTTAAGTTTTTTGTTTAAAGTTTTTGGTTAAGTTCTTTGGTTAAAGTTTTTGGTTAAAGTTTTTCGTTATACTATATCTCTGCAACTGCTTTGCCCATTACCTTGAAACTTCACATGGGTGTTTATCATCATCTATATTTTCATTCTACCCCCCTCCCGTGCGGCCCCTGTGCCCAATGTCAAGGTCAAATTACTTTGAAGTTTTTGGTTAAGTTTTTTGGTTAAAGTTTTTGGTTAAGTTTTTTGGTTAAAGTTTTTCGTTATACTATATCTCTGCAACTGCTTTGCCCATTACCTTGAAACTTCACATGGGTGTTTATCATCATCTATATTTTCATTCTACCCCCCTCCCGTGCTGCCCCTGTGCCCAATGTCAAGGTCAAATTACTTTGAAGTACGTACGTACATACGTGTGTCCGGTTAAAGTTTTTGGTTAAGTTGTTTGGTTAAAGTTTTTGGTTAAGTGTTTTGGTTAAAATTTTTGTTATACGACCGGGTATATCTCTGCAACTGCTTTGCTCATTACCTTGAAACTTCACATGGGTGTTTATCATCATCTATATTTTCATTCTACCCCCCTCCCGTGTGGCCCCTGTGCCCAATGTCAAGGTCAAATTACTTTGAAGTTTTTGGTGAAAGTTTTTCGTTATACTATATCTTTTTTTTTAGTGTCCATGCCTCGCCACAAGGCGCGACATGCAGGCCGCGGCCATCTAGTTATCATTTGTTCCCTATTTAGTAATGAAGAAAATCAATAATCCATTTGTAAAAGTAAAATACGCAATGGTTTTGAAATCCGGGAGTATAGTACGCTTTAGACA
Source organism: Conchocele bisecta (assembly GCA_029237695.1). Lineage (NCBI taxonomy): Eukaryota > Metazoa > Mollusca > Bivalvia > Lucinida > Thyasiridae > Conchocele > Conchocele bisecta. The sequence continues at coordinate 21,474,756 of CM055268.1, read as the reverse complement.
CAAAGCTTATCTGGAGCTCCGTAATTAGCTGTCATTAACAGGAACTGGACTTAAATTACTCCTTGAAGATGACCAAATCCTGAAATTGGTAGATTTCTTTTTTTTGCCCAATCCTATATAAAAAGAAATCCTGAAATTTTCATAAAAATCAAACATAATTTCTGGAAATCATTCAAATCAATATGAATGAAATCACTATTAGGGATGCTTCAGCATTATATACATGGTATACTTCCTAACCTGTGTGTAATAGTTATAGTTGACATATTGAATTTTTAATGAATTAATTTTGAGCGAGCGTAGTGAGCGAAGAAATTAGTTTATTAATAATTCAATATGTTAATTATAACTATAACTAACTGATTTGTTGTCCTGCCCCATCGGGGGCAAGTGTCTATTAAAATTGCGATACAATTACGTGATTGGCAATTTGGCACTGAGTCGATTGTACACATGGTGCTCGTCCCAGGAAAATGCGTCAACAAGGCGGGGCCTGTTCTAAACAGGGTTGGCAATTTCCCGGGAAATAAGAGTATTTCCCAGGACGGCGGGAAATACTGGGAAATACCGGGAATTACTGGGAAATAAGATTTTGATGGTGAATTCTGGTCAATATACCATACAATTTCTATTTGCAGGGGTACTGATTGTATTCAAAGTATTCTAGGATAGATATGAACTGTTTCTGAGGGGTATGCTGTGGGAAGTAATCATATTCATGGACACTGGGTAATACTGGGGAATATAAATATTGCTGGTTATTTCCCACTTTAAATGAATGCCACACTAACATGTCCACAGTGTATTGAATTGATTTGTGGAATCTATTAATAAAGTGAGCCATTAAGATAAAATGAAAAACATAAAATAAGACCAATGTTTAATTTTGCTCTCTTGGTCATTATGAAAAAAGTCTATATTTTAAGGGGTTCATATTTTATTTGAGCTAACCCCTTAATCTGCATAATATGTCAATAATACTTGCAGCAAATCTATATACCTTTGAGACAATCCCTGTGGATACTCCAGGTAATTGTACCATTAATTGTTTTAGAAGCCTCAGGCAATCAATTTGTATAATTTGTATATTGGACGGTGTTTGACACATGGCTACTTGAATTACACACCAGTTGGTGTAAAGAAGCTGAGTTTGGATTTAAAGGATTGAAATAGCCAGCTCAGCTGTCTATACATTGTGATAACCTCACTAGCTAAATACAATCGTGTTTTGAGTCAACATTTAAACACATGAAATTAATATTTTAGTGTTTCACTGTCATGATTTTATAAATACTAATAATTGAAGAACAATAATTGAACACAAAACAACAATGCAAACATATTCATGTACTGCTATATTGCTAGAAATAGCACAGGTGTGTAGCCTCTTTCTCAGAACATCAACTTGTGCAGTTATTACAGGGCAGAACTTTCTTTTAAATCAAAATAATGCTATACAAATACACGAAAATCATATTTCCCGGTATTTCCCAATATTTCCCACTTTGGAGAGTATTTCCCGGGGCGGGAAATAACGATATTTACCGCCGGGAAATACCGCCCCCGGGAAATACCGGCCAACCCTGGTTCTAAATATAACTTTTGAGTTGTTGCAACATTTAATGATTAATTTTAATAGATATTGGCAAAAGCTGTAATATAGCTATACTGTCGTCAATATGCACTGTCAGGACTGTATTCATGAGGCCGTTTCACTAAGCTTTGTACGACTAAAATGTTTGTAAGTTCAAAATTATGATAGTCTGTAAATTTCACATTAACAATGTTTTCTTGTAAACAATTATTGGGTCTACATTGATTGAGCGTATGCAGCCTATGCTCAATCAATGTAAATCCATCAATTGAAAATTTCAGACGATCCTAAATTTGCACTTACAAACATTTTAGTTGTACGAGGTTTAGTGAAACGGGCCCCAGATGTTACAAATACAAATGTCTTTATTTAACTGCTTCATATTTCACACATTCATGTATGCATTTTCCTTATGCCCAGTGTATGCCCTCGTTTTCAATGCATGCTAGCATTTCTAGTTTATCTTTGTATTTTGTTGCAAATTTTTCCTGTCCCTCAAAATTGTTCAATACCTTCTTGAAAAATAATCAGGAAGACATTATCATGAATATTATGATGATCTTCCCTGAAAAATGTGACTGGCACAACGATGTAAATCATACATACATCAAAGTATTTTGTAAAATTCCATTTCATCCAAATTTGTACATGACTTGCTTAAAGATACATGCCCACTCAGTAGGCACAAAATGTTCTTTATATCAGAGACATCATCTGAGACATTTTCTGGCAAAACAAACATTCATTCACAGGGCTCTAGATAAGGATTTATTGATTGAGTATTTTTACTCCATGATATTTTTTTTCAATTGGGTATTTTCAATTATCAGTTGGGTACCTTACAACCGTTACCCCATTGTGTAAAATTGAATAGGGTATTTTCCAATTCTGGTATCTAAATGTGTAATAAACATTTATCTTTTATCTATTTATACTGTTGCACACCCTCACTGGTAATTTCGAGCAGGTATTTCGAAGCTCATGTGAGCTATTGTTACCGCAATGTGTCCGTCGTCGTCCGTGAACATTTTCAAACGTCTTCTCCTCAGTAACCATTGGGCCTATAGTCACCAAACTTTATGATAATGGTCCTTAGGTAGGGGGATTACAAAATTGTTAAAATTACGTCATTGCGTAATCCAAGATGGCCACCGTCTAAAAATAGCACAAATTCTTCAAAAATCTTCTTCTCAAGAACCGCCAACCGGATTTCGACAAAACGTAGGAATGATCGATGTTCAATGCTCTTTGAAAGTTGTTAAAATGGTGACCCTGGGGTCAAAACTGGGCGTGTCCCGTGGGGTCAAATTTGGGTCAAATTTTATTTTTGACCGAATATGGTCAAGTCATATATCGAATTGAAAGTATCAAAGAGGCGATCACTCTGGTGTATTTTTTGTCGAAATCTGATGGTTATGTCATCCAAGATGGCCGCCGAAAGGTCAAAAGGTCGTTCTTTTATTAGAGATTTAAAAATTCTTCTTCACATGAATCGCTTGGCCCATGGTAGCCAAACTTAAAAGTTATGGTCCATGGGTGAAGCCTTTTCAGATTTGTTAAAATGGGTGTCATCGCTAATCCAAGATGGCCGCTGTCTAAAAATAGCATACATTTTTAAAAAATCTTCTCGTGATCCGCCTGCCGGATTTCGACGAAACTTGGTAGGAATGATCAATGTACAATGCTCTTTCAAAGTTGTTAAAATGGTGACCCTGGGGTCAAAAATGTTCTTGGCCCGTGGGGTCAAATTGGGGTCAAATTTTATTTGTGACCGAATATGATCATGTTATATATCAAATTGAAGGTATCAATGAGGCGATCACTCTGGTGAATTATTGTCAAAATCTGATGGTTATGTCATCCAAGATGGCCGCCGAAGGTCAAAAGGTCGTTCTTTTATTAGAGATTTAAAAATTCTTCTTCACATGAACCGCTTGGCCCATGGTAGCCAAACTTCACAGTTATGGTCCATGGGTGAAGCCTTTTCAGATTTGTTAAAATGGAGGTCATCGCTAATCCAAGATGGCCGCTGTCTAAAAATAGCACAAATTCTTAAAAAAATATTTTTCTCATGAACCACTGGCCGGATTTCGACAAAACTTGGTAGGAATGATCGATGTACAATGCTCTTTTAAAGTTGTGAAAATGGTGACCCCGGGGTCAAAAATGGGCGTGGCCCGTGGGGTCAAATTTTATTTTTGACCGAATATGCTCATGTCATATATCAAATTGAAGGTATCGATGAGGTGATTGCTCTGGCGCAATATTTGTCGGAATCAGATGATTATGTCATCCATGATGGCCGCCAAAAGGTTCATTTATTTGAGATTTTGAACGTCTTTTTCTCAGGAACCACATGGCCGATGCTGGCCAAACTTCATAGGAAGTTCCGATCCTTGGGTGAAGCATTTTCAGATTTGGTAAAATGGGTCATCGCTTAATCCAAGATGACCGCCGTCTAAAAATAGCACAATTTTTTTAAAACACATGAACTCAATGTCACATTCTCCTCCGGTGTTCATGGAGTCAGGTGAGCGAATTAGGGCCATAATGGCCCTCTTGTTTCATATATACATGTACATACAATTCAAATACAATCGAGGTTCCCGGTAATTAGCCGGTACCCATATACAGCTGGGTGGACTGAAGCAGTGTGGATATAGTGTCTTGCTTAAGGACACAACGCGCGCCTCCGGTGAGGCTCGAACCCACGACCGTAAGGTCAGCAGTCAGACGCCTCAGACCGCTCGACCACACGCTCCACATGGCTACACAAAACATTGAATATGTACATGTGACATCTTTTAAGTGTTAGTTAAAACTAATAGAAATTATGTTTAATTGGGGCCTTTGCTGCATCTTTTTTTCTCCACGTTTTGTTGAAAACATATTTACCGCAGTCTGTCAAATCTTAAACGATAATATCCGAAGTATATCCGAATGAAAAAAAACTTAGTCTGCACGAACTCGGACGTTTTGCATCACAAACGTTTCGGACCCGGGTCGAGTCGGCCTTATCCTTATTGATTTCACATCTCAAAGCAATTAATTACGCGTCGTCACCTGCGAACACTGTGCGTATTAAATGGCGAATTACAAAAAGGAATCGTGGGTGCAAGCGATGGGTAATTTAACGATCGGGGTTCATCCTTACCGGAATCCCGACTGGAGACCTGGTTTGGCCCTCACATACGTCTTTGGCATTTTGTATGTGACAGTTGAATCTGGTTATACCCCTTATGTGAGTTTTAGGGGAAGGGGCCAAGTGACTTTCGTGTGGTATGGACCTGCCACCAGGTCAGGTTATTCTAATTTCAGGGCTGAATATATTGTTTCTCGATGTAAATATTCCGTTCTGATTTTGGAATTTTCCGCCCAATGCAGCAGGTTAAAACGGGATCAAACCCGTTTGCCCGACCTTACATGACCTTAGCTGTTGATAGGCCGTTAAACACCAATAAATAAACAAACAAAAAGGAATCGCCATTATCAATCGTAATTGTAATCGACCGACCGGAAATTCATATGAAGTGCTTTTCGCCAATACCGTCACCTACACGTCTAATCTGCTAAAAAACAGTGACCGTGCATATCCTATTTATAAAACACCCATAGACGCTTAATATATGTATAGTTGTATCATCGATATAGACGCTTATTGTAACCAAATACGACAGATAGGCTAGCGGTGATTTTGTGGCTGATTTTCCCATCGACGTCTTTGGCATTTTTCAATAATTTTATTGAAAACAGTCCTTGTAAAATTATCAGTATGCATACATTTTCAAGCCAATTGATTACTCGATGTTTTAATTGGGTTTTGGTACGCATGGCTTTTAATTGGGTTTTCAGATTTTTTGATTGCGTATTTACGCAAGGCCTCTGCATTCACCATTACACCACGTAATGATTGGCATTATTTTACATTTTATATCGTAAATTACCTTAAAATGTTAACGAACATTACTATTTAATCTCTGAATTTATTTTTTCAATGACACATTTAATTAGTATAAATAATTAAAACTTATCATGCCACATTTGCATATATATGAAAATAGCAGGATACCACCGCGAGTCACTATCAGTAAAATAAATATTACTATATGATTATATCTGTATAGCGGGCACTCGTAATTTTTATAACTGGTGGAATAGTGACACAATTATACACTTATTTAATTCCTATAAAGAACAGTTTGTGCCTACTGAGTAGGCATGTACATGTAGTCATGTACCTTTAATACTACATGTTAATTATGACAGTGGTCACAAAGATTATGCGCAATGTTTTCAGAACACATCATGTCTCGACGACTTCGAAAGAATAAAGACCTTGGGCACCGGTTCCTTTGGACGTGTAATGCTAGTCCAGCACAAAGCCAACAAAGAGTATTATGCGATGAAAATCTTAGACAAACAAAAGGTAATAATTCAATCATTTTCTTAATTGTACTATTAACCCTTATACCTCTATATTAATTTTGTTGTTGTCTGCTGTTTATTTTCCATTTTTATCATCAAAACCTGCTTTGACAGCACTTTAGAATAATTTACAACATGCTTTGACAGCACATCAAGAATCATTTCCAGTGGAACATTTTCTTTAATGTAACACATGGAAGAGCGATTTTGCAATCGGTTATCCGCCGTGTTTGATATGTTAGCAACATAAAACTGTGAAAGCTGTATCATTAAATTATTAATAATAAAGAACATACACATGCAGAAATTGGTTATTTTACCGTGTCAAGGTGTTTATCTGGCATTTACATGTAAATTTGAAAGCTTCATTTCGTTATGTTGAATGTTGAACAACAGCATGAGAAAATATCGCTTCCGTATGAAAATTTTGCTGTTCAACTATTTTTGGCAACTTACTAGTTCATCAAAGATTATTTGTTTAAAGGTATAAAATATTCATTTTACTAAATTTTGGGTATACACTCACATTTTTTGAATGGGTCAAATTGTAGCCGTAACACTGTGCTTATGCATCTACTTGATGACATGTACATGTAATAGACATGGTTACAGCTGACATAATGTTTTCTCTGATATTTACAGGTCGTGAAGTTAAAACAGGTGGAACACACACTCAATGAAAAGCGGATATTACAAGCCATCACATTTCCATTTCTTGTTAGTCTAGAATTTCATTTTAAGGTAAGTTTAAACTTTTTCTGTATCAGCCAGGTTGAATCTTGATTTGGATTACCCTATCCTTTTGGTGTCACATTATACATGTATACATGTAACTGCTCTAGACATCATGACCGATAGGTTACCAAACTTATAAAATCACAAGTACTGGTAACTTCCCTTACAACCACTTTGTCTGCATCATTGCCATCGTTACTTGTGTTTTTCAAGTTTGATAACATATGTATAAGACTGGGGGCCGTTTCACTAAACTTCCTACGACTAAAATGTTCGTAAGTGCAAAATTATGATAGTCTCAGGCCGTCAAGTATCCTATTTTCTGACCAAATGTTCCTATTTTTCCTATTTTCTGGCCTTTTTGAAAAGCTGTACACATTTGTGCCCAATTTATCTATGAGCAGGACAGTGAAATTGACAATATAGATAAATACTGTACATTGTAACAACTACACATAACACTAGTATTCAACTGCGTTAGATGGCTATGGCAATTTCCTGTGCCATTTTCCAACAGTTCATCATTCAAATTTGCATTTTCCATTAATTGTAAAGTAGTTTGTACTTTGTAAATTGGAAGGTAATAAATATTTTGCTGACCTGTGTACAAAATATTGAAAGGCATTAACGTTCCTTGCCACCAGAGCTGCTTTTTATTCCCCCGGTATATAAAGTATGTCGAGGGGTATATATCTTTCGAATTTCCGTCTGTTCATTTGGAACATTTGTGTGAAAGACTTTACGTACTTTATGTCTCTACAACCCCGTTTAATATGGATTGACATGAAAATTGTTATGCATGCTTATCATCCTCCCTATATTAATTGTGCACAATACCCATAGTCCCTACATTTTTAAGGTCAAATTATGTAGAGATTTGCTTTAAAGATTTATGTAAATTTCTATTTAACATTAACTTTAATATACTAAATAGTGTTCATACCGGAATGTAATGTGAATTTGCTACAAGATTAAATATATACTTATCGGTGCTGGATGTGGTGATGTGCCTTACATCAGGATGAATAGTTCAACAGTTACATGTACATTGTATCTTGCCCCGTGTGGGACATCAGGAGTAGAATAGTGCACAGTATCCTATTTCTCATTCTCAAATTATTTGGATATCTTGGCCATTTTATGTGGTATGCTAAGGGCGTCTGTCACAATCAAGAGTAATTGGTCTGAACATTAATGTATTTAAAATTTATTATGCACCCACCAGTTTATTGGGGGGCATTATGTTTCCCCCTGTCTATCCATCCGTGCATGCGTCCGTTTGTCCGTAAGGCAATGCATAAGTTTTCAATAATTCCTCAACTCCCTTCACCAATTTCAATAATATTTGCCCACAATGTCTGTCTAGGGATGGTGCTTTGTTTCTCATACGACCCACGCCCAAACAGCCGAGGTCAAGGTCACTGGGGACTTATGTTCACCTTGTTTGTAAGGCAAATGTGTTTAAGTTTTTAATGTTTTCTCAATAACTCCTTAACTCGTTTCCCAATTTCAATAATATTTACCCACAATGTCTGTCTTGGGATTAGCCTGAGCTTTGTAATAACGGTGCTGTTTTACTATCAAGGCTGTAGGTGGGGGCATACATGTTCTATGAACACATTTTCTAGTTGGCAACATCCAGGCCCTTTGGGTCCTCAAGACAGGGACCTGAGAATGCAGGAAATGGCGTTTCACGCCTGTTACGTTTTCAAAATTTACTGTGGAGCATGTCCCAGGACCCCCCTAGCAACATCGGGCCATTTGGGCCCTGAGGATTTAAAAAAATTCCAATTTTCCAATTATTTCCAATAATTTTACCCTTCTGCAGCCTATGATGGTTATGGTTCATATATTGAATTTTTAAATAAATAAATTTCGATTGAGCCGTAGCGAGAGCAAGAAATTAGTTTATTAAAAATTATAACTTACTTACTGATTGCCCCTCTGCCTTCTTCGTCTACACAATAAATTTAGTGGATATTGGAGAAAGAGTCGCATGTGATTGAGACATAATGCTATTCTTGCATTGTCGAGAAACTAAGGCAAACAATAAATATTAAAATTGCTTATTGTTTCCATATCCAGCATTTTCATATAATAAAATATATATATATTTATTTTCAAAACATAACAAAGACAAGGGTGGATTGGGTTGGCTGAAGGTATGGCGGCCAACATATATGTACATTACTTTAATTAATATAGCACAAGTAGTGTGTCAAAATCTTGTTTTTGGATCTTGAAGCAATTAATAACTAAGTTATAGTCTTTGAGCAATACAACACAAATTATCAATAAAAATATTAAAAGGTCAGGTTGGCCTGTAGTCTGTAAATGTCACATTAACAACGTTTTCTTGTAAACAATTATTGGATTTATTGGATTTACATTTATTGAGCATAGGCTGCATATGCAGCCTGTGCTCAATAAATGTGAACCCATCAATTGACATTTCCAGACGATCCTAAATTTGCACTTAAGAACATTTAATTTTTACGAAGTTTAGTGAAACGGGCCCCTGGTCTATAGCCAGTGGCTTAAGATTTAGTGACTGGAGAAATGGGGCTTATCAATATGGGATTTGTGACCAGTGTAGCCTAAGCTCCTGATCAAATATCACATTCCTGTAGCCTGATAACAATCTACATGTATAATGCTTGCAAGAAGCATGATAGATGTTTTATTGATGGAACGGCGAACAGTGCAGATCATGATCTGACTGCGGAAAATGCACATGCTGATGTGGATCTGCACTGGTAGCAAAGCTCATAAGCCCAATTTCTCCAGTCGCAGCCACATATTTAGGTGGAGGCGTCCAACCATGTGGACCTAGAATGGCCATAGTGGGCCACAGTTACATAAGATAAATTACCAATGTTTATTGGCCCAGCCAAACATATCTTTGAATATGAAATAAACATATTATTCATAACACTGCTGACAGACAATCTATACCTTCATTTTTGTTGAGCCCGCTTGCGGAAAGCGAGACATAGTGATCACAATGACGTCCGGGTGTCCGTCCGTCCGTCCGAAATCTGCGTTAAAGTTTTTAAATACCTTATATCTCTGCAGTCCTAAGTCACATTCACTTGAAACTTCATATACTTATTAGTCATCATCCATATATTCATGCTGTATCCCACTCATGCGGCCCCTGTGCTCAAGGTCAAGGTCAAATGACTTAGAAGTTTGTGTTCCGAAATCTGCGTTAAAGTTTTTAAATACTTTATATCTCTGCAGTCCTAAGTCACATTGACTTGAAACTTCATATGCTTATTAGTCATCATCCATATATTAATATTAATTATGTGTCCCACTCATGCGGCCCCTGTGCCCCTAGTCAAGGTCAAAAGTTTGTGTTAAAGTTTCTGTCAAAATTTGCGTTAAAGTTTTCACATACCTACTATCTCTGTAACCGTCAGTCAGATTTGCTTGAAACTGTGTATGCTTATTGGGCATCAAACTTCAAATAAATACACTCTGAGACCATCGAATGCCTCGGCGGGCTCGACATGCGGGCCGCGGCCATCACATCTTATTTTCCGCTCACCGATAGGCGATAAGCAGGAGGGGATATAGTGATAGTGCATGCACGTACACACATATGTGTGTGACAGTTGAATCTGGTTATACCCCATATATACGAGTAATCCTACCGGTTCACTTTTAGGGGAAGGGACCCATTCACTTTGGTCTGGTATGGAACTGGCACCAGGTCATGTTATTCTAATGTCGGGGCTGAATCTTTATTTATTTTGATGTAAATATTCCGTTCTGATTTTGGGATTTTCCCCCAATGAAGCAGGTTAAATGTGGGATCGAATTTGTTGGCCTGGGTTTCAATGACCTTAGCTGATAGGCCGTTTTTTAAACCACCAGTGTTTTATCTACCATTTTGGTTTGCTGTGTCAAATTGGTCTCTTCTGAAAAATGACGTGAATAACATTTCTGAATTTTAATGTGTCAAATCCAAAAAATGTGTGTATTTGATACGCGACATGCTGGTAAATAAATCACTGATCACTTCTACAGATTTTAATAATATTTAAATATTTGTTAACAAGAATTTTGTTTCTTTTTCAGGATAATTCCAATTTATACATGGTGTTAGAGTTTGTTACGGGTGGGGAAATGTTCTCCCATCTTCGGCGGATAGGTAGATTTAGGTGAGTAACGTTCACTCCGTATCACCGGCACAGCGGTGTGAGCAATCCTTAGAGATACATGTATTTGTAAATATGATGAAATCAGTGCTCACAGTAAGCAGTTGCACCAGTCTTCTCCTGTTCGAGGAACGAGGGGCTCGCCCAGGGAAACAAGGCTCCAGATCAGGAATTAGTAATTGAGTATTTTCACTCCATCATTTCTGAAGCAATTGGGTATTTCAAAATTATAATTGGGTAAAATATAATCACACTACTGTGTACACATCAACAGACAGCAATTATTGAAATAGTTTGCTTCGAAATGAAAACATATCTTGGCATTTCATTAGAATTGTCTCCTTGGAGACAATTCTAATGAAATACCAAGTTGTGTTTTCATGGAAAATAAGAAAAATATGCTATATTTGTTGTATGTTTATTGTTTTCTGCAGCATGATAAAGGTACCACAAAATTGTTATTGATTTTTGATACTCGCTACTTCTGATTTCAATTGGGATTTTTGGCAAATTTAATTGGGTATTTACGCAAATACGCAGCTTATCTGGAGCTCTGGGGAAATTAACCCTTTCATCCCTACAAACCAAGTGTCCAATATTTGTAAATGCTGCGGATCCAGATGAGATGGCTCGTAGGGAGAAAATCAGGATTTGCAGTGTTTGTCATTATTTTTAATATTTTGAAACAATGCCCTATTTGCGGTTAACAGAGTAATCCAAAATTGACATGGAACATTCAATGCCATTTAATTCCTGCCACTGGGACATATTATTATGTCTAATTCCCATTGGGTGCTCAGGGGAAGACCTTCATGGTGCATCACACAACCGCCTGCATTAATCCTGCCAAGATTATCAACGGTTGTGAACATCCGTTGGCAATGCCAACTTGCAAACAATCAATTTGTTTATCTCTGCCTGTGCTGTAGCACAGCTCAGGCTCACCCAGTCAAGCTTCTTGATTTCAAGAACAGTATTCAAGTTGTTAAACTATTGGCAAGATTTATGCAGATGGTAGTGCATACATGTATGTGGCTGTGAATGAGCCGTGGCTCGACATTTGATCACCTGTATAGTTCCAGATCATCGTGGTCAGTGAACAATCTCTCCACACTCCTAACAAATAGTTACTGTCTGTTCCACATTTTGCAGCAGACAAACCTTTGGCTGTTACACACATTAAATCTAAACAAATATTTAAATGCAAGTACTTTTTTATCAATGACAAAAAAGTCCTCCCAAAAAAGTATTTGATGAAATTCCACCAAATATTGATTTTATTACGAAAAAAAACCTATTTTCCTATGGGAATTTAGCATGGAGGCTAAAATAGATTTTTTGGGGGAATTTTTTTTATTTGTGAACTGAGTTACAAAAACCTAAATTTTGTTTTCCAAGCAATCTCCCCATGTTTCGGAGTCCATAGATTTAATTTAGCCAAAAGTTTGTCAGCAGCAGAACGTGGAACGGACAGTAGATCCTTATCAGGCTTCAGGAGTGTTCTAGCAAATTAGGAACTACGCTGACTACATATGCCATAAATACCCATCTTTTCAGTCATAGCCACATATTAAATATCTGAGATAATATGCCCAGACATTTGGTACCATCATTATTAATTTAAAGGCATACTCTTCACAATTGGATACAACATGTTTCAAAAAGTTTATAATTACCTTCAATCTCAATCAGAGCTCCAGGTAAGGTGCGTACGCACTTATTTTAGCAGAAAACGGATTGGTTATCAAAAGTGAGAGCACAAAATACTCACAGCAATGTGAAAATATGTATTGATTTTCAAATTGAGTAGTGAAAATACTGTAAGAAAGTTGAAATTTATTTAGTTGAGCTACAAATTTTTGCTTTTTGCAGCTCAAATAAGTGAATTTTTATTTTGTTATCATTTGTTCCATATTTAATCAGGAAGAACATATATAAATACCAGTCTCCGTGTAAGTCGTCGGTCCGTCGGACATGTTCATTAAAAGTGCTGCCAGTCCGACGGTAAACCGGAATTTGTTTTTTTTTATTCTAAGCTTCAATGAAATCACCATCATTTGGTATGCGCTTCTGGTGCTAGCTAGCTTTTCTTATATGACTGATATACTTAAAAAGCTCTTAAATATCACACAAAATCAATCGTATTTTTTATAAAAAAAAATTTGGTCTGGTAAATTTTTGTCCGGTCTGGTAAAAATTTAAAGTTTACCAGACCGAATGTCGTGTAACATTTTGGCAGTTATGCGGAGACTGAAATACATTTGCAAAAGTAAAATACGCATTGAATTTGAAATCTGGGGTATAATAATACTCTTTAGGCACAAAACTTATCTGGAGCTCTGTCAAAATAACGGCTTATAATATTGTGTTCCAGTGTTCTCGGATGCGGATTTACTCTTATGCCACTCGTGATTTATCAGAAAATGTTTACTTGGTGCCATTTTGGTCTTGTTTTTCAAAACTATTTTTTACCGTGAATTTTGACTTGAGTTGAGTGAATAATATGATGACAGTTAATCCGCAACTGAGATACATTGTTTTACATGTAGGTAGTTTAGTATTACTCTTATGAGCCACATTTGAGACAAGCCATGTGATTTGGTACCTAATATGTGCAATATTTCATGAAAACTGTTAACAAAATTTACGATTTTTTGTATAAATGATGTCAAAAGTTGACGAATTGTTCAGAGCATTTGCTATAAAAAATTTGTCAACTTGCGATGCGAGTTACAGAAAATATCACAGTTTCTGTTAACATTTTCCATGGAAAATCGCACATACAATGTATTCTTACATGTACATGTCGGTATAAACTCTGATTGCTTGTCTTATTTGTCAGCTCCACCAATGACAATGTGTTTTGGTACGGAGCCCCGCAGGGGACATGGGTTTTTTTTTATTAATTCGTTCCCACAAAATAACAATTTGTTCCCTCAATTTAACAATTCGTTCCCTCGAATTATCATTTTGTTCCCACGATATAACAATATGTTCCCTCGAATTAACAATTCATTCCCACGATACAGACGATATAACAATTAGTTCCCATGAATTAACAATTCGTTCCCGTGGGAACAAATTGTTATTTCGTGGGAACGAATTGTTAAATTGAGGGAACGATTTGGTATTTCATGGGAACGAATTGTTATTTCGTGGTAACGAATTAAAAAAAAACAAATTATGTCCCCTGCGGGGCTCCGAATTATAGAGGTTTGACTCTACTACACTGAAAGAAACCTGTGTGCAAGCTGTCTGACAATACATGTACATGTATAGCCATACAACAGTCGTTTACAAGTAGCAGAGCTTACACTACAGTCTGTGCTATTCTTGCTAATATTGTCAATTTCTTTGTTTAACAAATACTTGAATAATGTGCTTGAATTCAAGCAGTTTGATTGTCTGAGCCTGAGCTGTGCTACTTCTTCCACTGACCCCTTTGATTGTCTTCTTGCTTACATGTACATGAAAATGAAACTGCAGTTTTACATAGGTACATGTATGTACTACTGACTGAGCATTCTGAAAGTATGAATCCGGAATCCGAATGGTTTCTCTATAAATAGGATTGTGTAAGCAGCTGTAGGGTATAACACGTTTAACATAAACAGCCAGTAGAGGCTGCCAGATCTTATATAGTGAATTTTCTCAATCTAATGGAATTTTCTGCTGAACAACAGAGCTCCAGATAAGCTGCGTATTTCCTTAAATACCCAAATAAAATTGCCAAAAACCCAATTGAAGTCAGAAATAGTGAGTATCAAAAAGCAATACAAAATTTGTGGTACCTTTATCATGCTGCAGAAAACAATAAACAGACCACAAATATAGCATATTTTTTCTTATTTTCCATGAAAACACATCTTGGTATTTCATTAGAATTGTCTAGAGCTAAAGAGACAATTCTAATGAAATGCCAAGACATGTTTTCATTTTGAAGCAAACTATTCAATAATTGCTGTCTGTTGATGTGTAAACAGTAGTGTGATATTTATATTACCCAATTAATATTTGGAAATACCCAATTGCTTCAGAAATGATGGAGTGACAATACTCAATTACTAATTCCTTATCTGGAGCCCTGGAACAACCACCTTCTTAATTAGACATCCAGACAGACTATATTCAATCTACTTCAAGGCACTCATGTGTGGGTTGGAAAAACAAAATGGAGCTGTATAGGTCCTAATCCAGTGGCACAGATCTGCAGTCGGATACAGATCTAATACATGTACTGATATTTTGGTAGGGGCATCGTAAATGCGTATTTTTTACCCAATTGTTAGTGCTTATGCAATAGTAAATGCTGTAGACACTGATCTGACTGTGTGGATGATAGATCAGGCAATACACCGGACACAAAGGCAATACTCGCAGGTCATGATGGCCAGCTAAATACAATGTAAATGTTTGCAGCTTTCCAACATGTAACTGACAGGTTATTTTGTATTATAGGAATGAATGGCCTTTTTGTGGAATTTATCGGGGTATAAACTTGGAAAAGTCGCGGGAATACTGGATGAAGGCCAGAAGGCCTCGTCCAGTATTCCCGCGACTTTTCCAAGTTTATATCCCCGATAAATTCCACAAAAAGGCCATTCATTCCTTATAATTCCAGCATTTGAAATAAATTCATCAAGAAAATGTGTTTATTTTCCGTTTTCTTAAGAATTATTTTAACTGCGCCTGACGGTTACGGAAAGTAGTTCGGCATGGGAGTTTACTGGGATATAAATCTTGGACAGAGACTTGCTACGGGCCAATCAAATGTTAGGAAATTGTGTAAATATTTTTGTGCTGGAATTATGAACATTTAAATGTCATTTTGTAATATTGAATTTCATTATGACTGCATTACCATACAATATATATTTTTTCTGTAAATATTCCTTGCTCCTCCCTTAAAGGCGGTATCAAACCCGTTGGCTTGGCCTTAACCCTTTCCCTGATAGAGACGACTTTTCACGCCTCTGCAGAAGATGTCTTTTGAAAACATTGTGGGAAAAGGAGAAATTGCTTGTAACAAGCAATTTCTTCTTTTCCCACAATGTTTTCTACTCTATCAGATAATTTAACCATCATTTGACCCAGCATTTGATTCTTTTATTCAGATGTTTTGGATTTGGATGAGTCGAAATATTGCAAAACAGGGAAAGGGTTAAATACCTTAGCTTTTGTTAGGCCGTTAAACATCAATAAATCAAATCCCTACCACACCCACCACACCCACCACACCCATATAACGGTGGAATGCGGGACTCAACCCTGTTAACCGGGCCTAAAATGACATTGTCTGTTGACAGGCCGCTAAACACCAGTAAATAAATACAATACAAGTAGTGAAAATAGCCCCTGTTGATGAGTGAGGTGGATTCAAAGTGGCCTAGACAAAAGTCACTTGAAAGATGTTGGTTGGATAATGTTGAGATAGTGCCAATGGTTTAGACGGCATGGCATAATGCACTGCTATCTTGTATGCCAATTACACCTTGCATCTGTAACATGTAAATATGAATTAATAAAGTAACAGCTAAAAGTGTTTTATTTTTAAGCCACTCGACTTGGGCATTGGTAAACATAATTTCCCTCATAGTATAAATAAACACCCTATCTCTGAACTAAAATAAACCTTTCCATATTTGTATTGGGCTTTGTGTAAGCAATAATAGATCTTGAGGTTGTTGACTCAACATTATGTCTCCCAGTTTTCCTTTTGATTTATTACGGCCTGTCAGGCAGTCAATCCATTGTAGGACATTTTAAGCTTTAATCCGATCTATCTGATAATATGCCTCGTTATTGCTTAATACACTGAAAATAGTTTCCAAAATGATTTCTTGGTTCTGCTCTTGTTAACAAAAATTTATCAAAACGTATATATGGTACATGTAAACAATTAAATTGACTATTAATTTCAAGACTACATGTACTTTTTGTCGCGCCTGCTTTAGCAGAGGCGCGACTATAGTCGGCGCTTTTTCCGTCGTCGTCCGCGTCGTCCGTTTTTTTTTGAAAGGCAAATGCGTTAAAGTTATTGTTTTTTCACAATATCTCTTTAACCCCTTCCCACACATTGATAATATTTCACATCAATGTTTGTCTAGGGATGATGCTTCATTACGCACACCCCCACATCCAATTTTTGAAGGTCAAGGTCATTTATTTCCTTATAATGTTCACCGGTTTTGTAACAGAAATGCGTTAGTTATTGTTTTTAGCTCACCTGAGTGAAGCTCATGTGAGCTATTGTTACCGCAATGTGTCCGTCGTCGTCCGTCATCGTCGTCGTCCGTGAACACTTTCAAACGTCTTCTCCTCGGTAACCATTGGGCCTATGGTCACCAAACTTCATGGTCATGGTCCTTAGGTAGGGGGATTACAAAATTGTTAAAATGACGTCATTACGTAATCCAAGATGGCCGCCGTCTAAAAATAGCACAAATTCTTAAAAAATCTTCTCAAGAACCGCCAACCGGATTTCGACAAAACTTGGTAGGAATGATCGATGTACATTGCTCTTTCATAGTTGTTAAAATGGTGACCCTGGGGTCAAAAATGGGCGTGGCCCATGGGGTCAAATTGGGGTTAAATTTTATTTTTGACTGAATATGGTCATTTCATATATCAAATTGAAGGTGAGGCGATCACTCTGGTGCATTTTTTGTCGAAATCGGATTGTTATGTCATCCAAGATGGCCGCCGAAAGGTCAAAAGGTCGTTCTTTTATTAACCGCTTGGCCTATGGAGCCAAACTTAAAAGTTATGGTCCATGGGTGAAGCCTTTTCAGATTTGTTAAAATGGAGGTCATCGCTAATCCAAGATGGCCACCGTCTAAAAATAGCATAAATTCTTAAAAAAATCTTCTTATGAACCGCTAGCCGGATTTCGACGAAACTTGGTAGGAATGATCGATGTACATTGCTCTTTGAAAGTTGTTAAAATGGTGACCCCGGGGTCAAAAATGGGTGTGGCCCGTGGGGTCAAACAAAATTGGTCAAATTTTATTTTTGACCGAATATGGTCATGTCATATATCAAATTGAAGGTATCAATGAGGCGGTCACTCTGGTGCATTTTCTGTCGAAATCGGATTGTTATGTCATCCAAGATGGCCGCCGAAAGGTCAAAAGGTCGTTCTTTTATTAGAGATTTCAAAATTCTTCTTCACATGAACCGCTTGGCCCATGGTAGCCAAACTTAAAAGTTATGGTCCAAGTGTGAAGCCTTTTCAGATTTGTTAAAATGGAGGTCATCGCTAATCCAAGATGGCCGCTGTCTAAAAATAGCATAAATTGTTAAAAAATCTTCTTCTCATGAACCGCTAGCCGGATTTCGACGAAACTTGGTAGGAATGATCGATGTACAATGCTCTTTCAAAGTTGTTAAAATGGTGACCCCGGGGTCAAAAATGGGCGTGGCCCGTAGGGTCAAATTTTATTTTTGACCGAATATGGTCATGTTATATATCAAATCGAAGGTATCAATGAGGCGATCACTCTGGTACATTTGTTGTCCAAATCGGATTGTTATATCATCCAAGATGGCCGCAGAAATGTCAAAAGGTCGTTCTTTTATTGGAGATTTCAAAATTCTTCTTCACATGAACCGCTTGGCCCATGGTAGCCAAACTTAAAAGTTATAGTCCATGGGTGAAGCCTTTTCAGATTTGTTAAAATGGAGGTCATCGCTAATCCAAGATGGCCGCCGTCTAAAAATAGCATAAATTCTTAAAAAATCTTCTTCTCATGAACCGCTAGCCGGATTTCGACGAAACTTGGTAGGAATGATCGATGTACATTGCTCTTTGAAAGTTGTTAAAATGGTGACCCCGGGGTCAAAAATGGGCGTGGCCCGTGGGGTCAAATTGGGGTCAAATTTTATTTTTGACTGAATATGGTCATGTCATATATCAAATTGAAGGTATCAATGAGGCGATCACTCTGGTGCAATATTTGTCGGAATCGGATGATTATGTCATCCATGATGGCCACCAAAAGGTCCATTTATTCAAGATTTTTAACGTCTTTTTCTCAGGAACCACATGGCCGATGCTGGGTGAAGCATTTTCAGATTTTGTGAAATGCGAGTCATCGCTTAATCCAAGATGACCGCCATCTAAAAATAGCACAATTTTTTTAAAACACATGAACTCAATGTCACATTCTCCTCTGGTGTTCATGGAGTTAGGTGAGCGAATTAGGGCCATCATGGCCCTCTTGTTTCACAATATCTCTTTAACCCCTTGCCAGACATTGATAATATTTCACATCAATGTTTGTCTAGGGATGATGCTTCATTATGCACACCCCCACATCCAAATTCTCAAGGTCAAGGTCATTTATTTACTTGTAATGTTCACCGGTTTTGTAACAGAAATGCGTTAAAGTTATTGTTTTTTCACAATATCTCTTTAACCCCTTGCCAGACATTGATAATATTTCATATCAATGTTTGTTTAGGGATGATGCT
The DNA here is from genome assembly GCA_029237695.1 of Conchocele bisecta. Taxonomy (NCBI): domain Eukaryota; kingdom Metazoa; phylum Mollusca; class Bivalvia; order Lucinida; family Thyasiridae; genus Conchocele; species Conchocele bisecta. The sequence continues at coordinate 21,455,364 of CM055268.1, read as the reverse complement.
TCATTACGCACACCCCCACATCCAAAGTCGGAAGGTCAAGGTCATTTATTTACTTGTAATGTTCACCGGTTTTGTAACAGAAATGCGTTAAACTTATTGTTTTTTCACAGTATCTCTTTAACCCCTTGCCAGACTTTGATAATATTTCACATCAATGTTTGTCTAGGAATGATGCTTCATTAAGCACAACCCCACATCCAAATATTGAAGGTCAACGTTATTTATTTACTTGTAATGTTCACCGGATTTGTAACAGAAATGCGTTAAAGTTATTGTTTTTTCACAATATCTCTTTAACCCCTTTCCAGACATTGATAATATTTCACATCAATGTTTGTCTACGGATGATGCTTCATTATGCACACCCCCACATCGAAATTCTGAAGGTCAAGGTAATTTATTTACGGTACTTGTAATGTTCACGGTCAAATGCCTCGGCAGGCGCGACACCGCTTCCGTGGCGGAATTCTTATTATACCCACTTTTTAAAAAAATAAATAGGTACTGTATATTGTTTTCGTCACGGATGTCCGTCCATTTGTCTACAAATTCACTGGCAGAGGCAAAGTGGGTATTTTGCGATGGCGCGCCTTCAACATTGCTCTAATAATAGTTTTCATTTTGATTGTCATTGTCTGGATAATGAACATGAACAATGCATTATGGTTCAGTATCAGTTTCATGCACATGTACATGTAGGTTAGAAAATAAACATTACTAATTTTCTACCTGTTCTCCCATCTGTATATGGCCTTGCTGTTGAACGGACGTCAAATTCCAATCAACAAATCTATTGTAATCTTATTTATAGCAACAAGTTCAAGTATATAAGGCTTGTACACTTCTTATGGGAGATGCAGGGCTCCAGATAAGGAATTAGTAATTGAGTATTGTCACTCCATCATTTCTGAAGCAATTGGGTATTTCAAAATGTTAATTGAGTCAAATAGAATCACACTACTGTTTACACATCAGCAGACCGCACTTATTGAATAGTTTGCTTCTAAATGAAAACACATCTTGGTATTTCATTAGAATTGTCTCCTTGGAGACAATTCTAATGAAATACCAAGATGTGTTTTCATGGAAAAATAAGAAAATATGCTATATTTGTGGTCTGTTTATTGTTTTCTGTAGCATGATAAAGATACCACAAATTTTTCATTGCTTTTTGATACTCACTACTACTGATTTCAATTGGGTTTTTGGCAATTGTAATTGCGTATTTACTCAAATACAATGTACGCAGCTTATCTGGAACTCTGGAGATGCATTACAAGACTGGCCCTGTTTGTATGCCCCCTGTCTCAGTAGAGCCTGGAGGTATATAGTGTTTGGACTGTGTTACTGTCCATTGTTGGTGTTTGATATCGATGTTACTCCCTGTCTTGAGTAGGACATGTGTTAACCAACCTTTCAGTCAAACTGACAAAATATCCTTGAATAACTTGTTTGATCAGTCTATTCACTGTATGCTTTTAATGCGGATCTACACTTTTGTGCATGTTCTATTAACAGGGGTTGAACAAATCCTTTTTTTCCACTCGCCCAGCTGGGTGAGTACAAAAAAAAGTACTTGCCCAGGTCAAAAAGTTACTTGCCCATTTTTTTTAAAAAATAAATTGCTATTTCCAGTATTTGTAATGTTGCATCTTATTTAAAAAAAAAATCTTTTAGATATGATCATTACCAAAACGTATGAGACATATTCACTATTATTGTTATTTATATTTTAAGTATTAAATGAACATAAACAAACAAATAGCAGCGAATTTGCTCGGAGGCTTGCACACTTCTTATTTTCTATAAGCGTTGAGTGACATAGATTTTGTTTAATTTATAGTGGCTATGTTTGCATGCGCTGCGTGCTGCCTTAATTACTAAATTCAATGGTTTCGGACCCGGCGCCGACCGTTTCGTCCCAAGCCGTTATGTTCGGCGTCTGAAATGCGCGTTAACCCAACTGTATACGAGACGATATATGTGGCCGCGTATACACTAGTCTATACTCGCAGTCATATTATTTGTTAGCCCGGCCGCGTACAGCCGACAACTAATCCGTGAATTAAACTTGCCCGATATGGACAGTGTTCAAAATCGCTAGCGATTCTACCCGTAACCGTGTACATGCACACTGCTTGAATCTTGCTTCCCCCAAATTGACGTAAACTGTAAACAACAAATGGTCGCTGAATTAATACCATTTGTTGGCCGTTATCGATGGAATTAATTGGCAATTTCTTCCAAAAAAAAATCCTGACCAAATCTTTCACTCGCCAAACTGGGCGAGTGCCTGTAGAAAGTACTCGACCGCCACAAAAAGCACTCGCCATGGCGAGCTGGGCGAGTGAAATTTCAACCCCTGATTAATAAACCCTTTCAACCCTACTGACTGACCATAAAGCCATCATTTGCAAGCACTTACATGTACGTGTAGGTCCAGATAAGCCAACTTGTAACAAGATGTATCATCAGTATCTGCAGCTATGCCAGTATTTTTCATAAATTTAAAAACACAAAATGCCAGATATTTATGGGTGAAAGTGTTATGAGCCTTTTTTTCATCTAGTTATGTGTCTTCATGTTTCTGTTCCAGAGGAATGGCCACCTAATTTACCTATGGAATGTCACGCCTTATACATTTTTTATTTCAGACATGGTGTTTGTTGTTGCCATGCTTTTGAACCACATTCATTTTATTTCCTGCTTCCGAATGCTGAGGACCATCGGCCGTATAGCTTTTGTTATTCAGTCCTTCTTTAACATTTGCATCTACTTTTGTGATCATCATCGATACTTTCATGTCATATGATATCTTAGGTATGAGGCTCCTGGCTAAAGATAAAATTTGGATAACGGTAAATCCAACCATTAATATTTTTCCATTTTTAGCCAGGTTTTTTGAAAAAAAATCCAGGCTATTGGATTGGCGAAAGCCGGGCGGGGGGCGGCGGGCGGGCGGGCGGGCGGGCGGGCGGGCGGGCGGGCGGGCGGCGTCCACAATCAATGTTAAGTTTTCGTGTTTCAGTCCATTTCTTTGTTACTGTACCACCTAGGACCACTAAACTTTCACAGCTTCATAATCAAGGGGTGCCCACCACATATCACTATCCAACATGTTACCTTTTTTTGAACTTGACACATTTTTTCCGCGCAGTCGACTTAGCCATTTTCAATGTTAAGTTTTCGCGTTTACAAAGTTAAGTTTTCGTGTTTAACTCCATTTCTTTGGTACTGTACCACCTAGGACCACCAAACTTTCACAGCTTCATAACCAAGGGGTGCCTACCACATACAACTATCCAACATGTGACCATTTTTTTTACCTTCACCTATTATTTCTACGTAATTGACTTAGCCATTTTCAACGTTAACTTTTTAACGTACGTCTGGTTAAAGTTTTCTGCAACTGCTTCGCCCATTACCTTGAAACTTCACATGGGTGTTTATCATCATCATCCATATTTTCATTCTACCCCCCAACTGTGCGGCCCCTATGCCCAATGTCAAGGTCAAATTACTTTGAATTTTTTTGTTAAAGTTTTTTCGTGTACTATATCTCTGCAACTGCTTCACCCATTACCTTGATACTGCAAATGGGTGTTTATCATCATTGTCGCGCCAGCTTGCGGAAAGCGCGATATCGTCGGCATTTTGGCATACGTCCGTCCGTGTGTCCGGTTAAAGTTTTTTGGTTAAAGTTTTTCCATCTACTATATCTATTTTTTTAGTGTCCATGCCTCGCCCCAAGGCGCGACATGCAGGCCACAGCCATCTAGTCTACAAAAAGTGGGTATAATTATGTTATCCAAGTGTCTATGCTTAGAAAAAATCTGGCCTTCGTGGCTTTGCCTCGTTTCTTGTTACATGTGGACCACACAAGCTGCCCATTTGCCCATGGTCAAATCCGTTGCAATTCTTTTTCATGTTGTTTGACCATCACTGTGTGTGCGTGTGTGTGTGTGTGTAAGTTGCTTTGGGGGGGGGGGAGTGTCATGGTGGACATTAAAAAATACCTGTAATCCCATTATTTCCTTTTTGACATTAATCTGTATACTGCCTGATTGTTTATGTACATGTATGGATAATCGCCACTCTGTTATCTGTCCAAATGCCTGTCAGAGATTTGCAAAGTTTTTTGCTCCCTTCTACATGTATCTCTATTACCATAAGTCGGATTGACTTGAAAGTTCATATACTTCTTTGTCATCATCCATATTTTCATTCTATAGCCCACCCATGTACCCCAGTGCTCAAGGCCAAATGACTTTGAAATTTGTGTGAACATTTTTGAGGGGTACATCCTCCATCAGTGTTCCGGTTCCCTAGTTGACATTTTCCCCCATTTGGATCAGCACAAATTGTCACATGTACATGTACATTTATTAAGGAAATCGGCTTGACAAGTGTATGAGTGGGTAGGAGTGGTATAACTGAATCTTAACCTCAGTCATAGCTCTTAAATCCTGTGTTCACCCATGTTATCCTTGTCAAATGGTTATTCTGTGTGCTGTACGAGTAGCTATATCCTCTCAGTGCAACTTGCCTAGCATTGTATATTGTATGCCCCTTCGTCCAGGGGTGGATTCACATAATAACAGAAACTTTAATTGCCTATTATTTAAAGATAACTCTTTGCAATATTGTGTTATGCATGCAAATGTTCTCTTTGTTTTTATCAGCGAGTCTCAATCTCGGTTCTACGGTGCACAAATAGTTTTGACATTTGAGTATCTCCATTACTTGGATGTCACATACCGGGATCTGAAGCCCGAGAATATTCTCATAGACACAGAAGGTTACGTACAAGTAAGTGCAACAGGTCGGAGGTGAGCCTGTCTAGCTGCAGGCACTTCACATGGAACTGTAGTGCTTTCACATTTTCCCATTATTAACTACTTTACATACATGTAGAACTTTCTCCCGTGGATCCTATGTACTTGCTTTCAATATATTCTTCTTGGATGTTGGTTTACTTTTGTAAATAAATACATGCCACAATATGATTAAGCACTTCATCTATCCACTTAACTTGCACATACCGAACTTGAATTTACTCATCGGAAACTTTGACCTGCTTTTCCACTTCACCGATCGTGTCTCCATGTGCATACATGTATTCATGTATTCATGTATTCATGTACATGTATATTGGTCTTTAGCTATCTTACTGTGTTTTCTTTGTGAGAAAATTTATAATTTTTTTATATTTAATTTTACCTGTTGGAAAACATTTGGCATTGGATCCAAGGATGAATGTTTGAGTTGTGTCTAATGATAGATTTGCTTCACACGTATGCTCACATATTTTGTATATTCATAACCTTCACGTTTGTCTTAATGCCTAAATAATACATTTTCTTTGCTTCAGCGAGCCACATTCCCGATTTTATGCTGCACAAATAGTCTTGGCATTTGAATATCTGCATTACTTAGATCTCATTTACCGAGATCTTAAACCAGAGAACTTGCTAATAGACTCACATGGGTACCTTAAAGTAAGTAAAGCATACTGCTGACATTCAGTTGTTGCATACATACATGTATATATGTAGTAGGTAGATATTGTCATTTTATGTTCTTTGTTCAAAATTTTATGTTAGCTTTGGATGTAAACAAGATGGTCAGAGCTCTGTGGTAATTATGATGGTTATGTTTTACAAGTTTTTGTAAAGTACTAACATGCAATAGAAGATCTTCGCATATACATTTTACAATGTACATTGATGAGAAATAAGAACAAATATTTGAACGAAGTTGTGTAACACACAAATTAATTATAAATCAGTTTTGGGAGATAAAACCAAGCTGGTGATTCAAGCAGAGTAGATAGCGTCCAGCCTGCACATCCTCATAGACACTTATTCATCACATAGTATTACATTATGTTTCTATCTGTCCATGTAGACACAACTTGTCGAATGTGGAGGATGTACAGACGGATCTATGACTATCCTGTTTGGAAATCCGGAGTTTGATATCTTCCCGTGCATCAGTTTACATCTTGTTTACGGGAATAACATACAAATTTTGCTTGTATATTGTCATGCATATTTTTTCTACAGCTAGCCTGAACCATTGTTGATTTCCCCGACCTCACCTGGTTCACCTTGAGTTGGTTGCAGAAACCCTCTGCCGTGCTGTTGTCCTTTAGCTTCCTATTTATTTATTTTTTTGTTCAAGATTTTTTCTGTTATAATTTGATCTTGTGCTTCTTTTTGACAGTGAGCCACACTCCCGATTTTATGGTGCGCAAATTGTGTTGGTATTAGAATACTTGCACAACTTGGACGTTATGTACAGGGACTTAAAACCTGAAAATTTACTGCTCGATTCTCTGGGGTATCTTAAGGTATGGTGTGGTGTTGTCATAGACACGTTTATGTTGCCGTAGCAACGCCATCTTCACCTAAACTGTATCTCAGATCTTGGTACGCTTTATGTGTGCGTCGCAAATTACTACACCTGTTTTGTTACTATTAGGTGATGGGTTTCTTTTGGCTGGGGCACAGGATTGGTTTATTTCTAGACACGTTGCTGCATTAGAGCTAGGTGTATGGTTGCTTATAATACAAGACACTGCGCATCAAAAGGTACAATTTGGGCCCATGATTATGAAACTGTTTGAGCATGTAAAACTGTGATGTATCCAATATTTGAACAGCCTGATATACCAAACCACAAATTACTTTATTTTGATCATGTGATTTAAGTACATGCTCAGAAAGTGTTATACCGGTAATCTTAATCATCTGTATGCAGCATGTCCTGTATATAATGTATTTTGAACGGTATGTATGGTTTGTCATATAAACTTTACATATGCTAAATATAAATAAAAAAAACAATTGTTTACATAGGTTCTAAATATCAAGTTGTACCATTTGCAGTGCATTGGCTTAGTTTTTCTTTTTGGTAATTCGTGCACCACTCATTCCCTGACATTTCGCTCTTCACTAATCACTTTGTATTTTTTTATACTGTATCCAAGCGTTAGAGGGCCATCTTAATAAAAAAAATTCAGCGAACATTTAGAGGAGTTTTGCAAACCATGTTAACTAATAACGTGTTTGTGGATTTCTGTGGGTTATATCTTTTTTTGGTGTTTCCTGTCCATTTGTGTGAAGAACTTGTTTTGCACTCACATGTGTAATGTCTGGCCTTGGTGTGGTTTGCCTACCGTGTATATAACTAGTGATCATTTAGAAGGTTGCCTTGTTGTGCTACCTTTCTTTGTGGCAAGTTACTAAGAAAAAACATTGTAATAAGAACATGTATGTTGCATCAGTGTATTGGTTTTAAAACAGCCATTAGCTGCAGTGACGTTGTTTGCTGATAGAATTGAAGGAATAGCAGTTCACATCTGCATGAATTCTCTCCTACCTAATGGTATGTCTCTGCTTAATTGAGTGATAAAAATATGTCATTCCTATTGTCTACCTCCTTGAAACAGCTCTTTGATTCTGTCTATGCATCAGAGAATGCTATGGTAATTTATCAAGCACATTCTTTGTGTTTGACCTTGAATTTCCTCTGGATTTCATTTCTTTTACCCCTGTCTTTTAGATATTAATAATGATAATCTCTGAATTCTCTTCAGAAAAAAATCAATCTTACCTTAAAGCTTGAGACGTGTGAAACACTGAGCTGATTGAATATGTATACTTAACTGGCTGTTTAAAAATAATATCTAGTACAGATGAGGAAAAGCTGAATGTCACACCAAAGGAAGTTTTCTTGGGTATTGTACAGAATAATTAGATGGATGCAAACTCCCACGTTCAAGGTTCATTTTTTGGGAAAGGGTAAATTGAAAGCAGTTATAAGATGATTAACCATTAAATTTTCAGCAATTTTTGAGTAGCTGGGTGGTTTTGGGTTTTCCTGATATTCTTCCGAAAACTAACAAGAACAGGTGTTCCTGCTTTAACTAACCCGCACGGCTACAAGTACTGGGGTTTACAGCCAGCATACATTTGGTGCCTGTGATTATACATGTATGTACTACTCATGTGCTCAAAATCATCAAGTAGTTGTTGGTTGAGACTGAGCTCCAATTCCAAGGCTGAGAAAAGTTTATTACTGCAGGGCCAGTAGCCGATTTCTTCAAAATTGCAAAGTACATTGTATACTTATCTAGCAAAGTATACTTTGAGGGAGTAATCATTTATTTTTCCTGAAATGCATTATGTCATATAGAACTAACGACTGCATATATTTCATGATTAAAAGTATGCAGAATTATTATACTGAATTGATTACATTATCACAGCCAAAATGGCTGTGATAATGTAATAAATTCAGTATAATAAAAATTAATAAATTTATCCTTAAATTGAAAATTTCTCCCTCAAAGTATACTTTGCTAGATAAGTATACTTTGCCATGTTGATGAAATAGGCTACAGATCTGTCTCCATGTCAATTTGTCTTAATAGGAGGGTATTGTATTGCGAGGTTTCATAATGTGATGTACATGTACATGTCAATTTTACAGTAGGTTCACCTTAAAATCTATCAAGTTTGATATGTGGTGCACCAAATGTGGCACTTTACTTAACCCTTACACCGCTATCTTAATTTTTTGTCGTCTGCTGTTTATTTTCTATTTGCCATTTTTATCATCAAAAACATGCTTTGACAGCACTTTAGAATAATTTACAACATGCTTTAACAGCACTTCAGAATCATTTCCATTGGAAATGATTCTGAAATGCTGTCAAAACATGTTTTTATTGAGAAATAAGGCAAGATATAAAAGCAACAGCAGACGACAATTGTTGTGTGTAGCGGTCTAAGGGTTAATACTTTATGGTCACACTAAATGCTGTGTTTTTTTTCTAACCATATAATAATCATGAAGAATCGTGCACCATTTTTTTCATATGATTAGCATGCTCGAGAATTTTACCTACAGTACGTGATGTCGCAGAATCCATTATGCCGTTTCTAAGTTGGAAGTAAAATCTACGAAAAAAATGACATCCAACATTATGTCACAATTTTCTGATACCACGTGATCCCACATCATGAATACGGTCTGTGTCGATTTGCCTGATTATTCAAGCTACATATACAAGGTACTAACAACAACAACAAGTACCGATTCAAAGTACGTATTCTTTTATAATGTGCTTATTACTTAACGGATTTTGATGAAATATGGTGCAGCAAACGCGTCTTGTTAAGCTGCATTTGGTGGTCTTTATTTTCGCCCAAACTTCTGTCGTTTTTGCGAAGAATCAATTTCCGTGTCTCTGATTCTTCGCAAAAACGACATACGTCTGTGCCAAAATCCGTTTCATAGTAAGGAAAATATCAAATAATACTTACTTTGGAGTGGGCGACATTGTTGTTGTTGTAACAAAGTGATCATGCACTCTGATATACAAATATACAACTGACTGCAGAAATTAGACCTAATGCGTTTCACTGACTGAATGGTGAGCCGTGTATAAACTCCAGAAACTACATTATTCCACTCGGTCACTTATTTTGCAAACAGAGTAGATTCTAGATTATACAATGGTCCAATTAAGGCCAGTGAATATAGTAACGTCCTGGGGGCCGTTTCATTAAACTTCGTAAGTTCGTAAGTCCAAAATTATGATAGTCTGTAAATTTCACATTAACAATGTTTTCCTGTAAACACTTATTGGATTTACATTTATTGAGCATAGGCTGCATCTGTAGCTCAATAAATGTAAATCCATCAATTGAAATTTACAGACGATCTTAAATTTGCACTTACGAACATTTTAGTCGTACAACGGTTAGTGAAACGGGCCCCTGAGCATGTTCTTGAAATTTGTACTGTAAATCTAGCAGTTTGATCAGTTAAGACGGCACATCTAAGATTTGCCCGATCAAACTTCATGATGTTGAGGATGAGAATGGACACATACCTAGATCATGTGATATCAAACCTGAGCTTTCGTTTGAATTAAACATGGAAATATAGCTTGAGTCTGAACCAATGAACGTCTCAACCAATGAACTTCTGTTACAGTTTTACCATTTGAATGCATGTGGGAGGCTGGCTGAGAAAAGGTGCCTTACGGCATGTGCAACCAGATCAGCATCCGCACAGTGACAGTCTGATCAGTGCCTGCACTGTTGCCATTCGGTTACTCTGGCATAATTACTGTGTCAACAAAATGATCAGACACTGATGCAAAGGTGGAAGTTTCAGAATGATAATGCTTGCATTTCTCATAATTGACTTACCTCATCTCAGCCAGCGGCCCTTGTCCGTAGCCATTTTCAACAATATTGCTCAGCATACTTATCTAGTAAGTATAGTTTGAGGGAGTAATCATTTATTTTTCCTGAAATGCATTATTTCATAAAGAACTAACGACTGCATATATTTGATGATTTAAAGTATGCAGAATTATTATACTGAATTTATTTCATTATCACAAAGTGATAATGTAATAAATTCAGTATAATAAAAATTAGTACCGGTATGCAGAATTATTATACTGAATATTACATTATCCATGGCTGTGATAATGTAATAAATTCAGTATAATAAAAAATTAATAAATTTATCCTTAAATGGACATTTTTTACCTCAAAGTGTACTTAGCCAGATAAGTATGCTTAGCAATTTTGGTGAAATCGGCTACTGATGTGTCATAATCACAGGGCATTGCCCACCATCTGGTCTGGTTCTATGCTGGGTGCAATCTCCGGAAGTTTACTCATACTCTGGCTCAAACATTATCACCAGCTGGCTTTTGTAAGCTCGTGCAATACTATTAATATACTACTATGCTTTGGCTTTCTGGCTAAAAATGCACAGGAATGTAGTCTAGAGATTTCTGCATTTTGTTTGTTTGTGTTTGTCTGCTACATCCATGTTACCTGTCTGCATGCCGCTCTGTATCACTGTTGCACACTAATCATAATACCCAGTTGCACAAACGGCATGAATGTATACTCAGTTACCATGAACAGTTGGCCAATATATCTTGAAAGAAAATGCACTATCATAGTTACTCCCACCCTGATACACAGTATGTCAAGGGATGTATTGTTGCCAGTTCCAGTTTTCGCCTTGCTGTCTGGCCACCCCCTCATTATCCCCTCGCCGATTCCATGTATGTACAAGTACGTACGTGCGTTAAAAAGATCCGGCCTTAAATGACCATAGCTGTTGATAGGCCGTTAAACCCCAGCAAACAAACAAACAAATGTGCGTAGGTAAGTAACACCTTTCATTCTTCATTAACTCATAAACTACTTCACTGATTTTGATAATATTTGGACACAATGTGTGTCTAGGGATGCTGCTTTGTTGTGCATACGACACACGTCACGACCGCCCAAGGTCACTGATGACTTATGTTCACCTTTTTTATTATTATCAAGGCTGTCAGTGAGGGAATTAGCCTTGTGATAACGATGCCCTTGTTTGTTTTGTGTATTTGTCGATCTTATGTAGCACCCAACGTCTTGTATATCTGTTTCTGCCCAAAATTCAATCAACAGTTTTTGTGAACCTTAACTGTTAGTGCACAATTTATATCTGCACCAATAGGAAATTACATTTTGTGATCAGACGAGAAATTCTCATACACAGACTGGTTACAAGATTGGCGGCATTCTATAGTGTTGTTTATGAAACTGACAAATTAAAACATGTAGTCGGCCAAAGATGGCATTTGCCATGAGTTGTTGTCTTTTGTTTGTCTCGAATAACTTATAAATGATATTCAGATAATAAAATTTACCAGCAACGATATTTTATTATCCAACTGCTAATGTTTATTAATTCTGCATGAGATGTGCTTAAGCAACATTAATCAGAATGAAGTGCCAATGTATATTCATTAATGTTGCATACATTGACATTATTTAAATGCCTAATCCTTTTTAAACTTTGGTCTTAACTTTGCATAACTAAGACATGCTGTATTGCACCACAAACATACGGGGAGGGGAGGCTGATTTCAGGGCTTATATGGACATTAAATAAAAAAAAAGTTATTAAATTATTTTGCTTTCAGTGTAAGATAATTATTAGATTTATTTATTTTTGTTCTAGTGAACACCAAAACGATGTATTTTTGCATGAGACTTGTCATTCATGAAAATACCATGTTCGTTGTTCACTGGGTGAAAATAAATCAATCTGACAATAAACACAACAAATATCTTCTATTTCCTAAGATTGCGTTTGTTTCCGTCCGTTTTCAAAGGATATATAATACAACTGTTTTGTGACTGAGACATAATATATGGCTGTGACTGGAGAAATGGGGCTTATGGGTTTTGTGATCAGTGTAGATCCAGATCAGCCTGTGCATCCGCACAGTCTGATCAGGATCTGCACTGTTTTCTATGCCATCAATATAACACCCACCAGGCTTCTAACGAGCAAAATATATTGTGATCAGGCTACAGGAGTGTGCTACTTCATCAGGAGCTACACAATTCCCATAAACCCCATTTCTCCAGACACATCCACATATGTGCCAGCCATTGACGTTGGTCTGTGTCTTATAACAAGGACAGCTGCTGTCTTGACTCTCAGGCTATTGATTTGGCCATTCTGCTCTAAATGGATTGGGTGGGATTGACGCAAGATGCTTCTTCAATTAGTAGACTTGTACATCAAATATTCGGACGGTGTTCAGACCGCATTGCTGTCGTCATAGACAGTCAGCAGACTATTGGGTAGTTGCTGAAACGTAACACTTCAAATATTCCTTTGTAATTGTTTGTTTGTTTGTTTGTTGGGGTTTAACGGCCTATCAACAGCTAAGGTCACTTAAGGCCGGGTCAATGGGTTTAGTACTAAATCCCACATATTACCTGTACATGTTCAAGTACATGTACATGTACAAATGGGGGGGGGGGGGGGGAATCCCAAAATCAGAACTGAATATTTACAATAAAAAAAAACCTTATATTCAGCCCTGAAATCAGATCTGCTGCCAGGTCCTCGCCACACCAGAATCACTTGGCCCCCTCCCAAAAGCTGTAGGATCAATAATAATCTTACTATTTTTATAATGGGCAATAACCCAATTCAACTCCCAGGTAACAAAAGAGCCAAAGATAAAAATGTACCTGAGGGCCAAACCAGGCAAATCGTGATTCCTATAAGGAGGACCCCTTAGTACCATTAATATATACTTCAAAGGCACTGTTTCTCAAATGATGTCTCGGGTATTCAGTATGTAGTTTTTCGCTTTTTCAACTTCAAATCATCTATTTTAACCAAATATAACATTTTATTTGATAAAAATGAAATTAGTTTGTGTTGTATTCAGTTATATATACTACAGTGTACCATGAAAACAGGGAAGATAATACAGTAATGCATTTCCATTATAATGACCAGTAACCACAAACTTTAAAAGGTAATGTCAGGGTGACGGATAGGGCTCAACACTAAGGCACGTCCGACCGACCGAGTCTATTTAAAAAAATTGTCCGGTCGGGCAATTTTCCGGGAATACCATTGTCGGTAGCCCAACTGGTCATGTAATTTTGACCGGATCCCGATGAAGGAACCCAACTAAATCATAACAATGAAGTCCGGAGTAAAGCTTATTTATATAAGAAGTAGAACGATCTACGATTGGTTGATGGTGCTTCATTCACCAAATAGCAATTTTTGATTGGAAGCTGTTAGAAATATAAGCAAACAGTGAGTACCGTACGTATTGATCATAAAAATATCTTTTAAAAAAAAAAGGGAATTCTCATTGCGCCAATCATGTAATCGACCTGTGACTTTGCCAATCACACACAGTGGATCAAATGTGTCAAGCAACTTGTCCAAAATTTGTTTGTATTGGCTGAGGCATGCTGCTGAGCACGTGCTTTTACTAACATCTTGTGCCCTGATGTGAGCATAGTGAAAATGAGTTCAGCTGATATGGAACATTCTAATTAGTCACTTAAAGTTCTTGTTTTGTTGAGCTGGTAGGCAGAATCTGTGGAAATTATAATTTGCCATTTAATGAATCATTATTCATTGATCTGACTCATTGGATAAGATGAATTTAATCGTCACCAATTGAACAATAATCACGAAATTTTCAAACCCGAAGTGCCTGCTGCTGCTGTTTTTTGGCTTCTTTTCAGTGATGATGTGAATATTAGCTGCATTCCGGACACTTTCCATTTGTGTAGTTATAAGTTTATTATTACTCTTTCAGAAGTAAACAACCGGTTTCAACTATTAAATTACATTGTTGCATAACCAGTAGTGGACATAACCAGTAATTGGACACACTCATTACATTCAAACACATACCTGTATCATCACGATCACTGATGTTAGCCGATTTGAAAATGACTTAGCACAGTGTTTCGTGAAACTGTGTTGGTTAGTTCCATTAATTATATTTTCTCTTGTCATTTACAATGTTTTTTTCAAATGTCCCCAACTTTGTGTATGAGGTGGGTCAACTGGCCCCACTTTAACAATTCCTGGAATGCACACTGAATAGGTTTCAAAACTGTCCGCTGCCAGATTTCATAATTGATTTCCATAGACATATGCTTTATATGCACATGTAGTACCAAACAATCAATACAATCAAGTCCTAGTTGCTACAAGAACAATGTAACGTTAGTTGATAATAACTATACATGTATAATTTAATAAAAACTTAGATAAATTCATGCAAGTTATGCTTCACTATTTTAGGGCTAGTTGTTTCTAAAAGTACTAGCCCGACTGGTCTTGTGAAGAAAAAACAAGTTAACATTGAGCATGTAACACTTGTACTTTACAGGTAATATATGAGGATTTTAATTACAAATCAACCCATTGACACCCAGCCATTTAATGACCTTAAGCATGTTGATTTGAGGGCCGTTAAACCCCAACAAACAAACAAACAAACATTCTTTAAACAGCTTTGCCATGCCATATTGTGTTGTGTTCTATTCTAAGCATGATTAACGGATAGCTTACCGTTTCATAATAATCTGTAAAGTCACTGACATCATACACAGTTAATTTTAATGTTACTGACATCACACAGCTCATCATGTATTGACATGTAGCATAATTATACAGGGCTCCAGATAAGGAATTAGTAATTGAGTATTGTCACTCCATCATTTTGAAGCAATTGGGTATTTCAAAATTTGTATTGGCTAAAATAAAATGACACTACTGTTTACATATCAACAGACAGCAATTATTGAATTTGTTGCTTCTAAATGAAAACATGTCTTGTCATTTCATATAGAATTCTCTCCTTAGAGACAATTCTAATGAAATACCAAGATGTGTGTTGATGGAAAATAAGAAAAATATGCTACATTTTGATCTGTTTATTGTTTTCTGTACCACAAAATTTTTATTGCTTTTTGATACTCACTACTTCTGATTTCAATTGGGGTTTCGGCAATTTTAATTGGGTATTTAAGCAATCTGGAGTTCTGATTGTATGTATTATTTATGTATGTTTTCATCTGAAGAATTTTCTCGTATAGCATTTCCATATTTCAATGAGGGCAAATCTTTAATTTCGTAACCATTCCAAATCTTCAAACTACAATGCCAATCAAGGCAAAAAGTGGATACCCAGATGAATGTCAGCTCTAAGTCAGCACTGGTTAAAGTGTTTGTCTTTGAATATGGCATTCCATGTTGGAATTGTGCTACGACCACTGGTCATTTTGGTGTGTCTTTCGGCATCACACTTTCATCCTCACCTCATCCTTCCAGAGGACATTACCCTCAATATGTGAGAAACGACAATAGTAATCTGCTGTTGTTTTATAGTTGTCTTCTATCTCAATAAAAATATAGTTTGATAGAACTTTAGAATCATTTCAAAAACATTTCAATTTGAAATGATTCTAAAGTTGTCAAACCATGTTTTTGATGAGAAAAATTATTTCAGCATAATGTAAGGATTAAAGGAAAATCTGCGCATGTTAAAGAACCAGAGCGGACTATGACAATAAGAGCCCACTCTTATTTTGATCTCGCCTGCGCAACAGGGTCGGTCGACGCTAACTCAAAATGTCTGGTGGTCTTACTGGGCGCATTCATATTCAATACATGCCCATATGTCTAAAGATCAAAGTCAAACTCTATTCATGTGAAAGTTTTGGTATTACGTTACAATTACCACCTATCGTCTTCTTATCTACTACTTGCCATTATTTGTATGATATTTATATAATTTACATATAGGGCTATTTAAATATGTTAATCACACATGCTCTATATGTAATAATTATAGTTCACATATTGAATTTTTAGTAAATTAGTTTATTAAAAATTCAATAAGTGAACTATAACTTTCTTCTTGTTTGGCCTGGCCCATCGCGTGCACATGTTCGTTATAACAGAAACGCTGCCCCCAAATGTACATACTTTCAAATTATGGTACTATTACATGATTGGCAGTTACACACTGAATTGATTGTACAAGATGATGTAATGCGCATCACAGGAAATTATGTCAACAACCTTTGGTTATGAATAGAATAGAATTTATTTAACGACTTAAACTAAATAGTTTCTCGTCTACATACAAAAGAATATTTACATATAAATACATGTGTATGTTCACATAGTAACAAAAGTGACTTATACTGATAATGAATTCGCTCACGACATCCACACTGGTAAACACACTGCATGCACACGGTTAACAAAACCGCATCCATGTAGACAAATACCGTGTAAATTTGTATGCGAAAACATTAACTGTATAATGAGGGTGGAATTTACACCTGCAGTAGTCTGTTCCGAATCTTGCATGCGTGAAATATGAACATGGCCACATTGCATACATATTTCTTATTTACTGACTGTAGTAAGTTCACAAACTTAAAAACACTCGTATGTCGTCGATAATATGCTGGAATATATTTGTCACGGAGGGCATTGTACGCTGGACAAACGCACACGAAATGGAACTCATCTTCAATATCTCGCAAGTCACACTGTGTGCAGTACCGTTCCGACCTCTCGAGTCTGTTGCGACCATAACGACCCGTTTCTACTCGCAGCTGATGAGCTGATAATCGTAGCCGTGTAATTCCATGTCAAATGTGTTTCCGTTGAATTGTGTTTAAATAGTCCTCGTAGCCGAACGATGTTTTAAAATGTGTGTATAGTTGTAGTTTGGAATTTCCATGTACATCGGTGTTCCACTTCTGTATAAAATTGTCCACCAGTCTGCTTCTAAATTCAGCACAAAACGCCTTTCCGTTAACGATATGTGGATTGGCCCATACGTCACCAAAACCATGCTCGCACAATAGTGATTTCACGCCCGATGCCCAGTTTTTCTTGCCAGTTACACAGTCTTGGTACGCAAGTGAATACGCCGCACTAATGATACAATTATTGGAGTTTAATATCTTGAACCAATACTTGACAATGCGTGTAAAACGATTAATGTATAACAGGTACCTGCCCAATTCACCGTAAACCCCCGCATTGCTTGTAGACACTTTGACACCCAAAATTATTTTACAAAACTTCAAATGTATCGGTTCAATCTCCTTTGATTTCGTATGGCCCCACACCTCACACGCATAATTTGCAGTCGAAGAAACGAACGCATCGAAAACTCGCAGTGTTTTGGGAGTAAAATCTAGCTTTTTTACATGTTGAAACAATACGTTCATCGCTTTTAGAGCTTCACCGGAGAGTGTCTGTTGATTAACGCGAAAGATCCATTGTAGTGTAGCACGGTACCCAAATAGTTGAAGTCATTTACAATTTCCAGCTGCCTGCCATCATAAAGCCATTGCTCATTTTGTCTAATGTTTCCACGTTTGCGAAAAACCATTATTTTTGTTTTGTCTGTGTTCACTGTAAGACCCCACTTCCGACAATACTCGTGCAGAGAATCCAAACTATGCTGGAGGTCCTCAATTGTCTCACCCAGGATAGCCATATCATCCGCGAAGAGCAGCAGCATTAATGTAATGTCTTTTACTGTTAATCCACAGCTGTCTTTATGTTGCAAATATAGCTCCAGGTCTTCTAGGAAAAGGGCGAAAAGTACCGGGGACGAACACTCGCCCTGTCGCAGGCCAACAGAACATTAAAAAAAGAATGAATATAACTTTGCACTTATTGAAACATTTAATGATTAATTTAGTAGATATTGGTGAAGTATCGCAATATGTGATTAAGATAAATGCTGTGCTAGGGCATACAATAAGTTGTGTTAACATATCATTTAATGGAAACATGACCAGTTTCTTTGAATGCAGCTCTCCAGATAAGCTGCGTATTTGCTTAAATACCCAATTAAAATTGCCAAAAACCCAATTAAAGTCTGAAGTAATATCAAAAAGCAATAACAAATTTGCGGTACCTTTATCATGCTGCAGAAAACAATAAACAGACGACAAATATAGCATATTTTTCTTATTTTCCATGAAAACACATCTTGGTATTTCATTAGAAATGCCAAGACATGTTTTCATTTTGAAGCAAACTATTCAATAATTGCGGTCTGTTGATGTGTAGACAGTAGTGTGATTTTATTTTATCCAATTAAAATTTTGAAATACCCAATTGCTTCAGAAATGATGGAGTGACAACACTCAATTACTAATTCCTTATCTGGAGCCCTGTAAATGAATCAGTGAAATATGGAGATGCAAAAGTAAATGAGTCCAGCCTCCAGGGCTCATGATTATAAACTTTCATGTACTCCAATCTCATGCTAGAAATCAGGAAGTTTGATTGGTCGAGGCTGCGCTGTGCCTGATTTGGAGTACAATTTTTTATAACATACTCAAAATTGTTTAGAATCAAATATTTTCCATATTGTTCTTAGTTTTGTTTTTTGCCCAAGACATTGTAAACATTTTAGAAGAGGCCTGTTTGTTTCTACATGTATTTCCTTGTTGTCGGAGACTGATTGAGATATCATTTGTGTACTTTTACAGGGATATCATAAAATGCTCATTGTGTAAAGTTAGAAATTTTCTATCGAGAATGTTGCTACATGTAGCTACGAAAACTATTTCATCAATCAAAGTACTGTGCGTCCATTAACTCTTTGCATGCTGGGAAACTTGTGGGCTATAAATAGTTCAAAACTGGAAGATGACAATTCATTATATTTTCATTTATTTCTATAATATATCTTAGAATATTATCAGAATTGAGGCCGAAGGATGCAATTCCAAAACATATTTACAGAGAGAAATAAGAAAAACACTAATTTATTAACCCTTAAACCGCTATCTTAATGTTTTGTCGTCTGCTGTTTATTTTCTATTTTCCATTTTTATCATGAAAAACATGATTTGACAGCACTTTAGAATAATTTACATGGTTTGACAGCACTTCAGAATAATTTCCATTGGAAATGATTCTTAAGTGCTGTTAAACCATGTCTTTATTGAGAAATAAGGCAAGGTATAAAGCAACAGCAGACAACAATTGTTGTGTGTAGGGTCTAAGGGTTAACTGTTATGTTCCCTGCTAGTATACAATCAAAGTACTGAAAGTACTGAACATAGGGTACTACAAGATTAAACTAGATTGATTAATTGATTGATTGATTGATTGATTGATTGTTGGTGTTGCAGTTTCATTAACCCTTAAAGGTACATGCCCACTCAGTAGGTACAAAATGTTCTTTACATCAGAGACATCATCTGAGACATTTCCTGGCAAAATAAACATTCATGCGCCATTATCCCACGTACTGATTGGCATTATTATACATGTTATATCAGACATAAATTTACACACTGATATCAGGGGTGATAACCGTGTTTGCTTAAAATGTTAACGGACATTACTATTTAATCTCTGTATTTATTTTATGATGTGCAATGATCATACTTTAAAATCTGTCGAAAATATTATTTTTTCAGGTGACGCATTTCTTTAGTATAAATAATTACAAAAATATCATGCCTCATTTGCATATGAAAATAGCCTGATACCACCGCGCGTCACTATCAGTAAAATAAATATTACTAAATGATTATATCTGTATAGCGGGCACTTGTAACGTTTAGAAACTTGTTAGATTTTAGGAATGTGTTCCCTGACTGTAAGTTATCACCTTAAATACTGACTTATTGACCCCTTCCCTGAACGTAGAATTGACACTCATGTTGGCGTGTATTGGCCACCATAGACAAATGTCAATCAGGCCGAATTCAGGAATGTCACTAAAATCCACTGTAAATCCATCGATAGAGAGAGAGAATGAGGATTAAACATTAGTTAGACCTACACGTGCGAGTTTTGTTTCGCACAGGTGTCGGGTGAGTTTAAAAATAGGCTGTCGGAAGGTCAAACTTGATGTAGTTTGTGTGTTAAACGCGTCGCTTGTTTCGGAGAGTATTCGGAGGGAAGTTAACTCTGTTACTAAATTTAGCGATGACCGCACGATTGCTGCAAATGGGGGCAAATCACGCGCAACAAAATAATCTGATGTATTTTTTTTTGTACGTAGAACATCCGTTGTTGATATTGTGCAGTGCAAGTAGTTTTTCATAATATTATTTTCAATTAGCTGTTGCGTATGCCAGTTAAACGTTGAGTAACACAATGCATTTTGTTGTTATGGTTATTCCAAGATATCACTACGGACGTGCCCATCGAGGGGGGTCTGGGGCGTGGCTAACTGTCCGACGCGATTCCAATACATAGGCTACCCTATGTAAAAATCTTAATACACAAAACTCCTTGTAGCAACATTGTGGAGATGGTTGTTGCAGAGAATAAAACAGCATGCAGGCAATCAATCAACAGTAGATAATTTGTCATCATTATTTGTTGTAAATCATAAAAAAATGTATGTCTATACTGGTAGATATGGAATGACTGAATTATCATGATTAAATGTAATTTCAGTGTAATTTTAAGTGCTATATCGGTAACAGTCTATTCCTTAATAAATGTATTAACCAAGTTTCAATTACAATTGCCATATTTACGTAACTTCATTTATGTACCACTTAATACTAAGTAATTCATTAATGTGTTTACTAAATAATTTGTTTAGCATCTAAATTCATGTAAATATAAGGTGCAGCTTTGTAACTTATGTTAAACATAATTGGAGACATACAGGTATGTACATGATGTACCGGTACATGTAGTAGAATTCTTAAATATAAGAGCACACTTTCTTACATTTCAGCCAGTAGTTTACAGAAATCTAACAGTGAATTACAGCACTCGGCAGCAGTAGTTAAATGAAGAGAAATGAAGTCAATAACATCACAATGACGTGTTTCCTTCGACCAATCAAATCATTTTCTCGGACACATCCTCTGAATTGCGTGACAATCGCCGTCACTACGACCTGCATTTAGAAATTAATTCGCATAGCTCTTGGCCATATTTTATGCTCGATTGGCTTTGTTTTTTATGAAGAATCATGTGTGAAATGTAAGACAATGATTATTTAACCGTGTGAGCTGATTATCTTGAAATAATGCCCTCAAGCTTGGGTCCTACCGCTAAACAAACTTAGTTTGCTACGCTCACCTGTTTGTTTAGCGTAAGGACCAAATCACTCGTGAATTGTTTCACAATAATCAGTTCACCTGGTTCAATAAACGGAACGGTATGTATTGTGTATTACATTATATGAGCTGCATCGCGCGAAAACCTGTCTTGGGAGTCTGACGACATCACCATAGCTGACATAATTTACTCCAAGATTTTCAATTATCGATGTTTGTCAGACCGCTATGTTTGGTGTTAAAGTTATCTAACGAACAGAACAACAAAGCATCTCGGTGTTTTTATTATTTTAATGCATTTTTAGCTCACCTGAGCGAAGCTCATGTGAGCTATTGTTACCGCAATGTAGTAGGTGTGTTACCGGTACCAGGTAATTTACTTTTTACTTCACTTTCTGATGCAAACATGCCCTTTGGTATGGAAGTTCCCTAGGACAATAGAAAACTTTTTATCCAAAGACACATGCTCTATCTCATTTTCAACTCCCGGTATATAGTTAATGTATTTATAGACATTGGTCCGTTACTTCAACCTGCGTGTGAAATATGCAGTGCTCCCTGTTACAAGGTGCACTCCCGTCTATATACGATGTGGTTGTTCAGGAGGACATCATTCAGCAATTTGAGAAATCCAAGATGGCTATCAAGATGTTCACCGTTGGATATGAAAATAAAACTCTTCAACCTTTCGCCATAAACTGATACGTGATGCCACCTTTTCCAGTTTACTTTGGTATCATATACATACCAACATTAATTGTCATGATCAGGGTCACAGCTTTATAGTAAAAACATCGTAAAATGCAGTACCTTTGCAAGTACAATGTAATTTGATAATGATGTTTGGTAATAATTATTATGTAGTCGTATCGCAGGGTTATAATTAAAGGTACATGCCCACGCAGTAGGCACAAAATGTTCTTTATAGAAATTAAATAAGTGTATAATTATGTCACTATTCCACCAGTTCTAAAAATTATGAGTTCCCGCTATACAAATATAATCATTTATTAATTATCAATTTACTGTTAGCGATGCGCGGCGGTAACAGTCTATTTTGATAATGTGCGGGGACGACGACTTTCACATTGCGGCTTGCGGTGCGCATGCACAGTAAACACATCGCGGCTTTGCGGTGCGCATGGCACAGTATACTACATGCGCCAGTAGGCTTCCCAATATGTAAACAAGAATATCAACATGTCGAAACGTCCAGGACGGAAATTGTATGAAACGGCGTCGGCCAAAAAAAAGGCGAAATGTCTAAGGGACAGGCAGTACATAGAGAGTGATTAATATTGGCGACCAGATCACCAAATGGAAAGAGTTTACGTGGAGATTTAGATTTTGACTCGGAACAGAGATTTTTCTTCTCAACTTCCGATACTTTACTGCGCATGTCAAAGATGTGATATGATTGACGTGTCACGTGATGCGTATTGGTAAAAATAGCACGAGGTCGGAAAATACCCTTTCTGGTCGCGGCATATAAAATGCGATTTAACACCAATTAGCAAGCGCCGTAATTGAAAATAACTCGTTAGTGGGTAGACAAATGGCTCATATAAGGCATGACAGAAAATGAAAAGTAGTAGTACAGTGTAACCTGCTGCGTGGGCATGTACCTTTAAGGGACAGCTTCATTGTAGTTCATGGAATAGCGGTTTGTTAGTAGCATGCGCAGGGTAAATTTAACAACGGAATTCTGATATCTCTGGTTTAGCCCCCAGGTGCATGTTTTGCTTCCTTGTTACTTGAGAGTTGAATCCGGTTATACCCATTATAAAAGTAGTAAGATTTAATACTAATTGTATTACTTTTAGGTAGTGCGGCTAAATGTCTCTGGTGTGGTGAGAACCTGGCACCAGGTCAGGTTATTCTAATTTCTGTGCTGAATATAAATATATGTTTGTTCGTACATATTTAGTTCTGAGCCCATCCATAATTATATCTCAGTTTCCTGTAACCCGACCGACCCGCTAAAAACGGTGCAACCCGATTTTTTTTATTGCAATTTCGTTTTTTTTCAATGTTTTTTTTTTTTTTTTTTACAATTTAGTGCTACAGTGGGTTAAAAGGGTTAATATAATCTCTGGCCCTATATGGCACACATGTTCATAACAACAACACATACAGCAATTGACATACTTTTATTGCTAGTGTTAAAATATTGTACCTTTTTAATATTAATCATTTTTAAATTCAATATGTGACAGAAAAAAAAAGAAATTGCCTACCGAACGACCCACTTCTAAATTCTGGGTCGGGTTACAGGAAACAAACAATTTTTTAAGGACGGCCTGATTTGGGATTTTCCCCACAATCACAACAGGTGAAATTTGGGATTCTACCATGTTAGCCCGGCCTAAAATGGCCTTATATTAGCTGTTGACAGGCCATTAAACACCATTAAATAAATTACAAATCATGACATTAGACAACGCCAGATTTATTTCATTATTAATTCCTGTCCAATTTAGAAATCCTGATCAGACGCAGATGATACAGCCTAAACATCATTCAGTGTTTGCTGAATGCAAAATGAATCACTGATCAAATTGTGGACAGTATAGACCCTCACCAGACTGTACTGAAAATGCAATAAATAGGTGATACTGTGTATCTAGTTATAAGGTAACATATAACACATGGGAAATGTGCAGTTTTTGTTGCACCTGCATTAGCAGAACTATAGTCGCCTCTTTTCCGTCCGTCGTCTGCGTCAACAAATGTCAAAAAGTTTGTACAAGTTTCTTCATCACTATATAACTTTAATAATTACTTGACGGATTGCTTCAATATGTGGACATTTGATACATGTGAGCTTTTGAAACACACTCGTGTCCCAATTAACATGACCTTGGCCTTTTTTACCTTCATATTTTTGTGGAAACACTTAGCCATTTTTTTGTGTCGAAAAGTTTGTACAAGTTCCTTCATCATCATATATATCTTTAATATTTATACTTTATGAATTGCTTCCGTATTTGGACACTTGATACATGTGAGCATTTTGGGAACACACTCATGCCCCAATTAACATGACCTTCACATAAAAAAATTTAACCTTCACATTTTTGCAGAAACACTTTGTACACGTTTCTTTATCGGCATATAACTTTAATATTACTTGATGGATTGCTTCAATGTTTGGACATTTGATACATGTAAGCATTTGGAACACACTCATGCACCCATATGCATGACCTTGCCCATTTGATATTCACACTGTTGTGGAAACACGTAGGCATTTATTTACGTCAAAACGTGTACAAGTTTCTTCATCAACATATAACTTTTATATTACTTGGTGGATTGCTTCATAGACACTTGGACAACTGATACATGTACGCATTTGGAACACACTCATGCTGCCATTAAGATGACCTTCATCGTTTGGCCTTCATGTATTTGTGGAAACACTTTACGTCAAAAGTGGGTCGCAGGTGGGAATATGCGATGAAATAATTTAACGATCCGGGTTCATCCTTACGAGAATCCCAACCGGATACCTGGTTTGGCCCTCACGTATGTCGTTGGCATTCTTGTATGTGACAGTTTCAGCGGGTTATACCCCTTCTGTGAGTATTATGATTATTAGTGGACATTAGTATTTATGATTATTTGTGGAAATTATTATTTATGATTATTTGTGGAAAGTATTATTTATGGACCTCCTGCCACCAGGTCAGGTTGTACTAAGTTTAGGGCTCAATATATTATATTTTCTGCAGCAAGTTGAAAAACACGTTGGCCCGGCCTTAAATAAATGACCTTAGCTGTTTATAGGCCGTTAAATTCCAATCAGTTAATAAGTTTTATGTCAAAAAGTTTGTACAAATTTCTTTATCATGCTTATACTTTAAAAAAATTTAAAATTATGATTCGGAGTGCTTCAATATTTGAAACTCGATACATGTGAGCATTTGGAACACACTCACTAGTACTGTTGACCTTGTTCGTGTTTAAAGCATGTAATGCATTTCTCTGATGGTTTTGTGATGCTTACTTTAGCACATGCCCATGCTCATATTATGTACAGTCAAGTGCCTCGACAGGCATGACATACCTTTCATGGCGGAATTCTTGTTTTATCAAATTATCAATTTGTGTAGTTATTCCGTATTAGACTGGTTTAAAGGTACATGCCCACTCAGTAGGCACAAAATGGTCTTTCCAAGAATAAATAAGTATATAATTGTATCACTATTCCCAGTTCTAAAACTTACGAGTGCCTCATTTACATGTAGTAATATTTATTTTACCGATAGTGATGCGCGGTGGTATCGGGCTATTTTCATATGCAAATGAGACGTGCTATTTTTTTTAATTATTTATACTAATGAAATGTGTCACCTGAAAAAAATAATATTTTCGACAGATTATAAAGTATTATTATTGCACATCAAAAAATAAATACAGATAAATACAAATTATGTTTTATAAAGTTTACTAACTGATTAGTGTGTGTTTCCTTTGTTATTATTCATTTTAAATAGAAACTAAACATGATAGGTGCTTTCAAGAATAAGTACACAAATTCCTCAGTAATAACATATCGTTTTGCTGCATATGCAAACTGTTAGAGAATATTTAGTTAATGCAGAACGACAAACGGCGGCCATCTTCGATTTAACTATCTGGTTTCACTGTATCGTAATTTTATTATACATCACACGATATCCATTGCATGTTAGTGGAGACAAATTTCATGGCGTATTTCAGTCAATATTTACGTTCAATTTAGACGTATCGAAAAATGGTGGCCATTTTGAATTTCGGTCATGTTTTCATGAACTGATATTGTTGAAAATTATTTTATTGATTTCTGTGCATGCCAGTACATGGGAATAGACACCAAAACCATGATCAGGTACCAAGTTATGCCAATTTTAAGATTTGACCTATATTCATGGTGGCCATCTTGGATTTCCATGGATACCGGGAGTTGAAAATGAGATAGAGCGTGTGTCTTTGGATAAAAAGTTTTCTATTGTCTTAGGGAACTTCCATACCAAAGGGGACCTTTGCATCAGAAAGTGAAGTCAACAATGTACAATGTGATGTACAATGCTTTTTCAAAGTTGTTAAAATGGTGACCCCGGGGTCAAAAATGGGCGTGGCCCATGGGGTCAAATTTTATTTTTGACCGAATATGGTCATGTCATATATCAAGTTGAAGGTATGAACGAGGCGATCACTCTGGTGCATTTTTTGTCGAAATCGGATGGTTATGTCATCCAAGATGGCCGCCAAAAGGTCAAAAGGTCGTTCTTTTATTAGAGATTTCAAAATTCTTCTTCACATGAACCGCTTGGCCCATGGTAGCCAAACTTAAAAGTTATAGTACATGGGTGAAGCCTTTTCAGATTTGTTAAAATGGAGGTCATCGCTAATCCAAGATGGCCGCCGTCTAAAAATAGCATAAATTCTTAAAAAATCTTCTTCTCATGAACCGCTAGCCGGATTTCGACGAAACTTGGTAGGAATGATCGATGTACAATGCTCTTTCAAA
The DNA here is from genome assembly GCA_029237695.1 of Conchocele bisecta. Classification (NCBI taxonomy): domain Eukaryota; kingdom Metazoa; phylum Mollusca; class Bivalvia; order Lucinida; family Thyasiridae; genus Conchocele; species Conchocele bisecta. Next base: position 21,428,400 of record CM055268.1, on the reverse strand, counting down.
GTTGTGACCCCAGTGACAAAAATGGGTGTGGCCAGTGGGGTCAAATTGGGGTCAAATTTTATTTTTTACCGAATATGCTCATGTCATATATCAAATTGAAGGTATCGATGAGGCGATTGCTCCGGTGCAATATTTGTCGGAATCGGATGATTATGTCATCCATGATGGCCGCCAAAAGGTCCATTTATTCGATATTTTGAACGTCTTTTTCTCAGGAACCACATGGCCGATGCTGGCCAAGCTTCAAAGTAAGTTAAGATCCTTGGGTGAAGCATTTTCAGATTTGATAAAATGAGACTCATCGCTTAATCCAAGATGACCTCCATCTAAAAATAGCACATATGAACTCAATATCACATTCTCCTCTGGTGTTCATGGAGTCAGGTGAGCGAATTAGGGCCATCATGGCCCTCTTGTTACAAATGTGAGCATTATAAATTTGTTTAAATTTTATTCCAACTTTAGTTAAGTGCAAGATACATTCCCAAAATATGTCTATAATCGGGCGTATGTGTGTGAAAAAACGAAACCGTCTTTGATCTGTCCTGGGTCCTGTCTGAGAATGTATTGAATGAGCTTTAAACTACCGTACTAATCATGGTCGTACGATCGAAACAATAATGGCGTAACTTTTCTTTTATTGTTTTCCTGTTGATATCACATATAAAAATGGTCTGTTATTGACATGTGTATTTTATTTTGCCGTTATTTTGACAAAACATTTTCTTTGACACCGTTTACAGATAACCGTCCATGTTAACTGTTATTGACCACCATTTACAGGTGAAAACTCTATGGAATCTTCATTTTTAGCTCACCTGAGCAAAGCTCATGTGAGCTATTGTTACCGCAATGTGTCCGTCGTCCATCGTCGTCCGTGAACATTTTCAAACGTCTTCTCCTCGGTAACCATTGGCGTCTATAGTCACCAAACTTCATGGTCATGGTCCTTAGGTAGGGGATTACAAAATTGTTAAAATGACGTCATTACGTAATCCAAGATGGCCGCAGTCTAAAAATAGCATAAATTCTTAAAAAATCTTCTTCTCATGAACCGCTAGCTGGATATCGACGAAACTTGGTAGGAATGATCGATGTACATTGCTCTTTCAAAGTTGTTAAATTGGTGACCCTGGGGTCAAAAATGGGCGTGGCCCGTGGGGTCAAATTGGGGTCAAATTTTATTTTTGACTGAATATGGTCATGTCATATATCAAATTGAAGGTATCAATGAGGCGATCACTCTGGTGCAATATTTTTCGGAATCGGATGATTATGTCATCCATGATGGCCACCAAAAGGTCCATTTATTCAAGATTTTTAACGTCTTTTTCTCAGGAACTACATGGCCGATGCTGGGTGAAGCATTTTCAGATTTTGTAAAATGAGAGTCATCGCTTAATCCAAGATGACCGCCATCTAAAAATAGCACAATTTTTTTAAAACACATGAACTCAATGTCACATTCTCCTCTGGTGTTCATGGAGTCAGGTGAGCGAATTAGGGCCATCATGGCCCTCTTGTTTATTTACATACAGATGGTCGGCAGCATATTTGTCGACCTATGTAGCCTGGGCCCGGTTTCTCGCACATCTATTTGTTTTAGATCTGGTTAACTCAACGCGAATTTTTAGTTTATTTCTCGATTCTTTCCTTTAATATAATGTATAAAATTAAAATTTAGTTCAACCTTTACCGATTTTAAGAAAAAATATCTCCTGCAAAAAAATAATGCCATGGATGTTACAACTACAGTAGAACTTCGATCGCTCGAACCGGCAACGGAATCGAGTTTGAGTTCGAGCGATGCATAGTTCGAGGGAATGAAGTTTCAAAAATGTACTGTCACATTCAGTCAATAAAATCACTTATGTGAATATATGTGATGACCGATGTGACATGCCATTGTATATGCATTACATTTGGAGGGAGAAATGAAAAATAACAAATACAATTGTAAAGTTGCTATTTTATTCAATATTTACATGTAATTATACGTCAAATAAACCGCTATGTCCCGCTTTGCGTCTATACATAATACTAGTATTCCCAGTGTCTAAAAATAGCACATAGCACAGTGGTTGGAATAAATATACAAACGGAAAATATAAACGAAACAATGTCAGTATACAATTATAAACACTATAAATTAACGCCTGAAGAATTCCATGATCTCGGTTTGTTTGTTATTGGCACATCTTCTGTCAAAGTTAAATTTAAGCAAACGTTTGTTCATGACACATAACGCATTTGAATTTTGTTCAAATCACTTAATTAGCGTGGATATTATAACGCCCGTAATTCATGCCGCTATTGTTTGCGATTCGTGATTTAATGTCATCCCGCGTCACGGGAAACTACTCAACGCGACCGCCCGCAATGGTGGAATTCGCACCTCGTTAGACAAACAGCTGATCACAGACTTACCTGTTCGAGTTATTAGCGGTAATTACCACTGTTTGACCGTCCACGGGACTAATCCACAGGTTTGACTGTTCGAGTAATTCATAGTTCGAGTTTAAGGTGTTTTATTACATGAATTATATAGGAAATTTGCCGGGACTGTCGAACCAGTTCGAGTTTTCCATAGTGTTCGAGCCAGACCTGTTCTAGTTATCGAAGTTCTACTGTAGTATACATGTAGCCACATATCAGTCTCATCTGCATATGCGCCGTCTGATCAGAACATATGATGTTCGCCATTCAGTTTCTGGAGAATCCTTTCTCGATCGCCGACAGGATATGGATCGCCGATCGTACATTTGTTGCAGTTATTGTAAGGTCCAGTTTTTTCAGCAGGTGGTCGAAGTACTGCTGTATGTGAGACGATGTCATGAACATTCAACGTTTCTGTTGTCTGAATATGAAAATATTCATCTGAATGCACGCTAACATCTTCTCAATGTTAATACAAGAACTAGATACTGTGGGATGATATTTCACAGTAACATGTTGAAGACATTAGTGTCATGAACTGCGAGTGAAAATGTTATCAAGTCATGACACAAATACAATAATACAAAAAGTCAAGAACTAGATACATGTACTGTAGGATTTTATTTTTAAGGCAACATATTGGGGACATTAGAGTCCAGGGGCCCGTTTCACTAAACTTTGTAAGACTAAAATGTTCGTAAGTGCAAATTTAGGATCGTCTGGAAATTGCAATTGATGGATTTACATGTATTGAGCATAGGCTGCATATGCAGCCTATGCTCAATAAATGTAAATCCAATAATTGTTTACAAGAAAACTTTGTTAATGTGAAATTTACAGACTATCATAATTTTGCACTTACGAACATTTTAGTCTTACGAAGTTTAGTGAAACGGCCCCCTGGACTGTGAGTGAAAATATTGTCAAGTCATGACACAAATACAATAAGACTGTGCGCACTAGCAATTGATATGGTTCTTCATTTTGTCCATGTGGCAGACTTCCACGCGCTACCCTTGAAGGTGGTCTCCCACTAGGCGAGTGAGAGACTGCGATAGAGTAGAAATTACATGTAAGTGATGTACGCTTTTGCTCTCACGCTATTCGAGTGACTGTGAACTGTACATAGTGAGTAACGCATGGAAGTAAAAGTGTCCGTCATCAGACATGAACACTGCCTTTCAGAGCAACACGTTAAAATCAAAGTATTGAAAGTACTGAAATATGTTATCTCCACAAAAACTGGTGTAACTTGTATATTTCAGTACTGAAATATATAGAAAAGCGTCCACCCCCTTTTACTGCTAGCTCTGTACGTACTTTTCCGTGAAGATAAAGATAATAGCTGCTGTATTCATACGCACAAAATGTCTTGATTAGTATCTTCCAGAATTTAACTGATAAAGTGAGCACAAAACTGTGAAAACTATAGAGAATAATATAAGTTGTAGATACAAAGCAAGACAAACCAAAACGCCATATGATAAGTTGGCACAGGGCACTATTTTCTTGGTCGTACTCGCCGTTTAGGTGTACTGTAGCACGATCAATGGCTGCCCCCCACAGAAATTTGCGTGACACAATATGCTATCTCAAGGGGGATAACATATAAAAATGTGTATATTGTTTTCGTCACAGCTGTCTGTCTGTCCGTCCGTCCGTCCGTCCATCCGTCTGTCCGGGCTAACATCCAGGAGTTAAAGAGTTAAGGGGCGGAGCCTAAGACAATAGATTCCTTTGATTCATTCCATAAGCTCCTAATTCTATTGAAATTTAGGAGCTATTCCTTTGATCTTTTAAAGAACAAATAGCTCATAAACCCGAAATGTTAGAACGTCTGTCCCGTTTCTTGTAAGAAGTAAAACTTTTTAACCGTAATAGGTAGGGACTTGAAACTTGGTGTGTGCCCTCCTTATGGTGTGTAGTTGCGCAATGTGAAGTTTTTATTCGACCCTCGGTCATGGATTATCTCCCCCTTTTCGACTTCGCATGTGGGGAACAGTTGGTATATTTTGATGGCGCCATCTACTGTGCTATAGTTTTAATGTAATTTAATGTTGAACATATTGTTCTCCCCATATGTGTACATGTGTATTTCCATTTGTATATGTTGAACTAAACAGTCGTATAGCCCCATTCAACCAATCAGTATATCAATATACTTCCGTGGTTGTCTACAAAAAAAACCACTCAGTAAACACAACGTCAAAAAGAAGAAATCAGCATACTGAATGCGCCGTACCGGCGCACATTTATACTTGCTGGTACATTAACTTGCCGGTTTGACTGTCGCTTTGCACATTCATGATTTACCAAAATACTCGAGCTCATCTGTCTATACATTCATTATTCAATTGCCAAACATGCTTCTAGTTCGATTATGTCAACTTGCAAACTGTTGTAAATGTTGGCGTATACTCTATGTGTAATGGTAGATACTGTGACGTTGCTTTTACGTGACGTCTCTTTTGCTCAAACGACCTGCATAGTTGTGTTGTATAAAATCTAATATCTTAATGAATATTGCAGATATCATGATCAAATAAAAAGTTCAATTCATCATAAAAATTTCATATTGGCCAAATATTTCCCAAAGACAGGTTTTCTCGCGACGCGGCTCATATTTGATTTACTTGTGTAGCTGGTTGTCATTATGTTGAGTATGAGTAGATCTATACTTGAAAGTAATGTTAATTTGTTTATTCTTGACTTTGTTAATACATATAATTGGTCCCTCTAATACATACTACGTACATGTCATCATGTACATGTAAGCAAAATGTTCAATTTTTAACTAATGAATTTTTAGCTAATTAACGTTTCTGACCATGGAAGCGGAAATGGCTCAACACTACGGTTACTTTTGCAATGTTTAGAAACAGTGTAACGAGCCGTCTCGTCGGGATCAGCCCTTTTTGCAAGTAATTTTCATATATTTTTTTTTTAAGAGAAAATCAACCATTTTTTAAATGGACTAGTCTGAAAATTATTGTTTTGTGACAATTGGATTGGTCGGAAAATTAACTTATCACAATCCATTCCAGCTATTTAGGGTTGAAAGGGTGAAGTTCACTTAGCTACAATAATTCGCCTCCGATATGTTATCTACGAGAGGTATGGAGCGGGGTAGCAATTTAGTTTCTAGTGGGATCTAGTGTTTAATGTAGGATCGAATCCGTTGGCCCGGCCTTAAATGACCTTAGCTGTTGATAGATTGTTAAACACCATTAAACAAACAAATGACACATTGATTTGTTCTTGACACTGCAACCTGTTGTCGTCAACAAAGGCATAACGGAGGGTCTCTGACCACTTGTGTGAGACTGAGTGAAGAGTTGTAAAAATCAATTCTCGTTTCATCTACAAATGTACAGCCTACGACTGCCATGAAATAATCCAGCGGCAACACTGCAGACTAGTCTGCTGTAATCTGTATTAGAGGTATTTATTGATTGAATCTGATTGAGGGCATTGTCCGCAGACAAAACAAAATGTTGACCAGTTAGCTGGCTTCTCCCTTCTGTCAGTATTCATTTTGCCATTTACAGTGGAACCTCTCTAAACCGGACACCCTGGGAGCTCTCCAGGGTGTCCGGTTTAGAGATGTTCCACCGTAAAACAGACAGATGCCTACTTCAAGATACGCATTTATGCTTTGTGATCATGAACAGGCATTGTCATGGGAGATAATTGGCAATGGACATTATCAAAATTAAGCACAACTAACTTGCCTTTGTGTCCGGTTTAGAGAGGTTCAACTGTAGTAACTTCCTTCTCTAATGGTATTTGAAATAATTGTAATATCTGGGGGAATAGCTTGTAATGGATTTGCCCTCACTTAAGAATCTTAGTACCCCGTCTGTTCACCATTTTATTATCAGCAACATTTGTGATACATTGGTTGTTGGTTTTATCAATTTGTCAAACATTGTAATATAGGGTCATAAAAAAAACCTTCTCAGACGTTGCGTTTGCGGAATGTGACTCATGAGGGCGGATATTTTAATTAATTTTTTTTGTGAGGTGTTCGTCTCTGATTTTGTTCCAAGTCGCCAGAAGCATATATGATCTATAAAGGTACTATAACGTGACAAAATCACCAGATATCTGAGAACCTTATGGCCTACACCATGCGTCTGACATTTGTGTTAAAGTTTGTAAGTACAAATATCTCCACAACCAATTGACTTGAAACTTCACAAACCTCTTTATCATCATCCATATTTTCATTCTATAGCCTACCCATGTGGCCCTCATGCCCAAGGTCCAGGTCAAATTACTTTGAAATTTGCCCACGGTCAAGGTCAAATTACTTTGAATTTTGCATTAAATTTGTTTTTGTTAAGCGTCTTAAGTACCCAATACCTCCACAACCCTAAGTTCAATTGACTTGAAACTTCACATACCTTTATCAGCATCTATAAACCATCCATATGGCCCCTATGCCCAAGATTAAGGTCACTTTACTCTAAAGATTTGTGTCAACGTTTTTTTGTTTTGTCAAATCTGCTACATATACTTTATACTTCTGTGTGGATTCACCTGCAGCCTGCTTGACATTATTCTAAGATGCAAAATGGATATCGGCTATGTAATCCAATAAATGTCATTCGCGGGCATTCCCTTGAGATACGGTTGTGACAGCGCTGTGTGACTGACTGTTTTACTCCTACCTCAATCTGGCCACTCGTCTATTATTCATGTGATCGATAATCAAATCTTCTGGAATACATTGCTGCAGTTGTTTTTTCTCGGCATTTTGGATCTAGACAATTCTTAGTATGAGTAATTGTTCATTAGTATCTTGATTTATTGCATAAAAAGGACTTGCTGTGTAATAACCGAGTACCGGTATATGAAAAATCATAATGCACAAGTCCTGTGTAGTAAATATGCATATGTGTCCACTACAGATAACCGCTTAGGTGGTACAGTTTTAATACTTATGCAATCAGTTTAACATTTACGAAATCAGTCAACGATATAGCCGAGTTTCTTATGAAATCTGGCAACAAGTTTAATAAATACCATATTAAATCACCACTCCTGTATATACATACGTAGATATATGATGATATAAAGTCAATGTTTCATATTTCGGTGAAACCATTTCCATATTCCTGTATCAAGGTAACATTAACCCTTTCAACACCACATGCCTGTATAGTGGTATCGGCAAAACATGTAGATCCTGATGAGCCGGCTCGTGACGAGCCGTCTCATCAGGATCTGCACTTTTTGCAAGTAATTTTTGACAGCAAAAACACCCCCGTTTCATAAGTGGACTAGTCTGAAGATCATTTTGATTGGTTGCAAAATTAACATATCAAAATCCATTCCAGTTACTTAGCGGTTAAAGGGTTAATCTGTAAATGCTTCTTGTTCGATAACACATCTGTATAAAGTTGCAGTGATATTCATAGAAACACCTGCCACTTGATACCGATCTTGGAGATTCTGTGCAGAATATTGAATTGGTAATCTACTTTCGCAACTGTGTTAGCTTTCAGCGAGCCACAAGTTCAATGTTCTACAAAAGTAGTTCTGTTGTGAATTATTTCAATGGAAATAATATCTACACCATTATATGTGGCCGTGTCAGGAGAAATGGGGCTTATGGCATTTGTGATCTGTGTAGCTCTAGAAACAAAATTGCTACCCGGCTCCATACCAATTATCGTAGCTAGTGTAGCTCCTGCTCAAATTGCACACCCCTCTAGCCTGGTGACGATCTACGTTACGTGTTAGAAACATGGCGGGCAATTCATTGATATAATAGGGTCTTGTCATGTTTGTTGTTAAAGAAATCCATAGATCATCGGGGGCCCGTTTCACTAAACTTTGTGCGACTAAAATGTTCGTAAGTGCAAATTTAGGATAATCTGGAAATTTAAATTGATGAATTTACATTTATTGAGCATCGGCTGCATATGCAGCCTATGCTCAATAAATGTAAATCCAATAATTGTTTACAAGAAAACAGTGAATATGAAATTTACTGACTATCATAATTTCGCACTTACGAACATTCTAGTCGCACAAAGTTTAGTGAAACGGGACCCAGCTCTAGAATGATCTTTGCAATCGGATCTAGGCCTTCAATTTACACATAATTATATGTGTCCATGTATTCAGTCAGTCTGTTTTCCTTACTTTGTATTTGGTATATCAAACTATGAATGTGTTGAATAATCTTATGTTTCTGGTTGAATATGACTTAGTCACATTTTTACTACCGATCTATGTTATATTCCCATATTATATTCCCATGACCTACATTTAGCATTTCTTTTTGGAATAATTAGATCAATAAAAGGTGGGTGATTTTAGAAAATCTGTCTTGATACTTTGCTGCAATATTGAGCACAATTATTTATTTGCTGATAATTGGCTGAAACTTCATGGAAAATTGGCTGAAACTTCATGGAAAATCTGTCATAACAATTAATGTTCTCCGATTTCACACATCATTTTCGACATTTCAAGATGAGTGAAGAAAATCCAGCCCTGATAAGGTGTGTATGAATTTAGAGTGGAGTCACAATCTTTCAGTCCAGTTCTATGGCCTTTATAGATAGTATAGGTGGATGGCAGGCAAACAGCACCATAAATACGGCTGTGACTGGAGAAATGATGCTTGTGGGTTTTGCGACCAGTGTGACTCCTGATCAAATAGCACACTCGTGTAGCCTGATAACGATCTACGAGGTGTGTCCCTAAAGTTAATGGACACCATTTATAAACCCAAATCTAAACATGAATGATTTTTAAAAATTATCCAGCCATATAGATAGATTTAATACCGTCAAAAACACAAACTATCAAGTATTTATGATTATGCTTATGTAAAAACATACACCCTTCAATGAGCAGGGAAGGTCCCGACGTTATGTAGACGTTCGACGTCGCTCTGACGCTGCTACAAGTATTTGGGTGTTGGGACCACACTACATTTATCTTTAATGTTCATAGTTTTTCGGACTACCGGTACTATCCATTTGTGTTTATACATTTCTGATGGAAAGGTTGTATCAATTGTCGTTCGCCGGACTCCGGATGCTGACACGGCAATCTTCTTGATTATAGACTTCACTCGCATCACCAGGCCATCACTAATAACTCCCTGTCGTCCAGTTCGTTGATCATCTTCTGTTGAATTTATGCCATTGGTAAATCTTCAATGCCACTTGTACACAAACGAACGGCACACGGTTTTTCTAGTAGCATCTTAGAGCATTTTAATGGTGTCGCCTGGTGATTTCTCAATAGAAACGCATAGTTTAATAATTGTGCACTCTTCCGTGGCGTCAAAATCATACATTTTCTGCGTCATCCACTTAACGAACTTAAACGGCTTACGAAATGTAAACACCTTTACTGCTGACGTCAAATTTTCAGGATATGACGTTGACGTCAAACAGATACTCATTGTAAAATGTTGACGTGTTCAAACCATCTGGCGCTATGTAATGTCCATATGCTCTACGGGTGTGCTGTCTGTTTACCAGACGTCTTATGATGTGCTTCAGCTTTCGCTATATTAGTATGTAATTATACAGATATTTTGGATATACGGATTGAGTGTACAGATGTAATTTATAAAATATAACGTTTTATAGTAGTCGCATTGAATTTGATAAAATTACGCTCCTTTTCTTAATATGCAGGGTGTCCACGATCGATCTTTACGGATACACCTCGTATACTGCTATTCATACTGTCTATCTTTGCCTATACAGTAAGATTGTGTGACTGTAGCCTCATGAAACCGATGCAAATGCTGTAGCCTATTTCATCAACATTGCAAAGTATACTTTACTACCAAAGTATACTTTGAGGGAGTAATCATTTATTTTTCCTGAAATGCATTATTTCATATAGAACTAACAACTGCATATATTTCATGATTAAAAGTATGCAGAATTATTATACTGAATTTATTACATTATCACAGCCATTAAATGGCTGTGATAATGTAATAAATTCAGTATAATAAAAATTAATAAATTTTTCAAAAAATTGAAAATTTCTCCCTCAAAGTATACTTTGCTACTAAAGTATACTTTGCAATGTTGATGAAATCGGCTCCAGATCTCGGGGCTATGTTGGGTTACCTATTATGAGTCAGTGCTTTCTAATATGCTATACATAATCACCTGACCCTGAATGAGCTTCTAACTTTCTTTTGTATGGAATTTATACTCTTTGTTCCACTTTAAGTTCGACAAGGAGATAATATCTATTTTTCTATACCTAGAGCTATATTTAGTGTTGTGTTACCAAAAATAACATTGCACTTGTGACAATACTGTGTGAGGCCAATCATGCAGGGTACAGCACTTTTACAAATATTTCATTTAGGGTTTTATTGTCACTATGCACACTAACCATTCTGAGTTTGTATATCGGTTCAAAATATGTATTTTAGTCGGACAAAGTTTAGTGAAACGGGTCCCAGAACAATAATATCAAATGTAAATGCATGTACAATTCTCATTAAGAATTGCAAGAGGCCACTAATTGCAAATTATCATTAATTGTAGTTAAATGAACATGAGTATTTACATATCGCTACATATAATGTTAAACGCATACTTGTACATGTATATCAGCCAGGCATTTGTAACATCAAGGAACATCAACTTAATCCCATTTCCTCAAAGGAAGGATTTGACCTCTTGACAACCAGCTATCTCCAGCCCTCAACGGAAAACAACCCTTGTTCTGACAAAATCATCAGCGAAGCTCATGTGAGCTATTGTTACCGCTATGTGTCCGGCGTCCATCGTCCGTGAACATTTTCAAACGTCTTCTCCTCGGTAACCATTGGGCCTCTAGTCACCAAACTTCATGTTCGTAGGGGGATTACAAAATTGTTAAAATGACGTCATTACATAATCCAAGATGGCCGCCGTCTAAAAATAGCACAAATTCTTCAAAATATCTTCTCAAGAACCGCCAACCGGATTTCGACAAAACTTGGTAAGAATGATCGATGTACAATGCTCTTTCAAAATTGTTAAAATGGTGACCCCGGGGTCAAAAATGGGCGTGGCCCGTGTGGTCAAATTTTATTTTTTACCGAATATGGTCATGTCATATATCAAATCGAAGGTATCAACGAAGCGATCACTCTGGTGCATTTTTTGTCGAAATCGGATGTTTATGTCATCCAAGATGGCCGCCAAAAGGTCGTTCAAAAAATATAGATTACAAACGTCTTCTCGTGAACCACTTGGCCAATATTGGCCAAACTTCACAGTAATGGTCAGTCCAAGATGGCCGCCGTTGAAAAGTAGGTCAAATTCTCAAAAAATCTCACGAACCGCCTGGCTGATTTCGACGAAGCTTGATATGAATGATCGATAGTTAACGATGTTTCAGATTCCTTCATATGGTGGCCCCCGGGACAAAAATGGGCGGGGCAGGAGGGGTCAAATTTCACATTTGACCGAATATGGTCATATATCAATTTGTATGGACTAAACGATCACTTAGGAGCATTTTTTGTCGAAATCAGATGATTACATCATCCAAGATGGCTGCCGAAAGGTCAAAAGGTCATTCTTTTATTTGAGATTTCAAACGTCTTCTTCATACAAACCACTTGGCCATTGGTAGCAAACTTTGCAGTTATGGTTCATTGGTAAAGCGTTTTCAGTTTTGTTAAAATGGTGGTCGTCGTTAATCCAAGATGGCCGCCATCTAAAAATAGCATAAATTCTTAAAAAATCTTCTCACGAACCACAAGACCGACTTCAATGAAACTTGACAGGAATGATCGATGTACATGTACAATGCTTTTTCAAAGCTGTTAAAATGGTGACCTCTGGGTCAAAAATGGGCATGGCCCAGTGGGTCAAATAGGGGTTAAATTTTTTACGGAATATGGTTATATAATACATAAAATCTAAGGATTGCAATAAAAAGTAGGCTGGAAGCATCCTGTTGTGGTCCGCAAACCTCTGAAAGTTGTGTAAGATATATCTGTACATATCGCGAGACAACTCCTACCCTGGTGACTTCTCAAGTTTGTCGCATTGACATTTTGTGCCTGTCATGGGCTTATGTTGATGTATAAGTAGTGACAACTTTACATACCAGTATTTTGCTTGATTTTTGTGACATTGCACAGGTGAGCGATATCGGGCCATCATGGCCCTCTTGTTTTAAATCTTTTCAAATATGTAATGTGAATGGTCTGAAAAACAAATAACTAGAAATGATATTCAGTGTTAATTTTCAGACCATTACATGTACCGGTACATTACTTGCAAAAAGAAAAAAACATAGAGGTTATTCACAGTTGGTACATATCCTGATGAGATAATAATAATTATAATAGTCTTTATTTACCGAGGGTGACACATTTAGTTGATACTAATCTTCCATGTGGCCCGCTATGTACATGTGCATGTACATAGTGCATACATAACAAGAAAACATGTATATAGACAATTACTAATTGATTGACATAGTATGTTACAAAAATCGTAATCAAATGTTAAGAAAAACATCACTAATGTGGATTATGTTTCTAAATTGTAGCCTACTTGGGGTTTTAATTTGGTTAATAGATACATCAAGACTGCCTATCAGCATAAATTGAAGTAGGAAGTTCCAAGTCTACACAAACTAAACCAAACATATGCAACTTTTGTCACTACCATGACTACTTTTCAAAAACAGGTTCAGTTAAACCTTAGAATGCAGGAAACGTAAACTGCCGTCCGCCGTCGATTTAATTCCTGCATTCCATTCCCCCCCCCCCCCCCCCCCCCAGCAACAAAAACATGGCCTGACAACACTTCAGAATAATTTCCATTGGCCCCAAAGTGCTGCCAAAACCCTGTCCCAATGAAAAAATAATAGCTCTGTATGATTTAACCCTTTCAACACTAGAGCTCTTTCCTAATATTTGCAAATGTTGTAGATCCTGATCAGCTGGCTAATAACAAGCCGTCTCATCAGGGGCCCGTTTCACTAAACTTTGTACGACTAAAATGTTTGTAAGTGCAAATTTAGGATCGTCTGGAAATTTCAATTGATGGATTTACATTTATTGAGCATAGGCTGCATATGCAGCCTATGCTCAATAAATGTAAATCCATCAATTGTTTACAAGAACACATTGTTAATGTGAAATTTACAGACTCATTGTTAATGTGAAATTTACAGACTATCATAATTTTGCACTTAAGAATATTTTAGTCGTATGACGTTTAGTGAAACGGCCCCCAGGATCTGCACCATGGACATTTCTGCCAGTGCAAACATGGTCAAAATAGTTGGTGCTGTGTATAGCAGCAGCATTTGTTACATAAGTGTTACATTTTCGTAGCTAGGAAACTGTTCTTGGTTCTATGGTTTTTGTCGCGCCCGCTTGCGGAAAGCGCGATATAGTCGGCACTTTGGCGTACGTACGTACGTGTGTCCGGTTAAAGTTTTTGGTTAAGTTGTTTGGTTAAGTTTTTTGGTTAAGTTTTTTGGTTAAAGTTTTTTGTTAAAGTTTTTCGTTATACTATATCTCTGCAACTGCTTTGCCCATTACCTTGAAACTTCACATGGGTGTTTATCATCATCTATATTTTCATTCTACCCCCCTCCCGTGTGGCCCCTGTGCCCAATGTCAAGGTCAAATTACTTTGAAGTTTTTGGTTAAGTTTTTTGGTTAAGTTTTTGGTTAAAGTTTATGGTTAAGTTTTTTGGTTAAGTTTTTCGTTATACTATATCTTTTTTTTTAGTGTCCATGCCTCGCCACAAGGCGCGACATGCAGGCCGCGGCCATCTAGTTTTGTGTTCTTATTCGGAGTTAAAGACCTGGTTTCTCAGAATCATGCAGTGTTTTCACTTTATTGATTCTTTGCCAGGAACCAACGTTGTTAGTGTGCAAATCACCTCCTGATGAAAAATGCATTTATTTCCCCGGTATCTGAATGGCAATACCAGTCCAGTCGTTCAGGTTCATACAAAACGATTTGTGAATTTGCTCATTGTACCAGAATTACATCATGAAACCATGCTTTGTTTTCTTCTTGATCTGGTCATTAGCTAAAACTATTTTGTTGTATTTTGCCCTAAACACTAGCATATTTTTTGCTGCTGATGCTAAATTGTGCTCATAATCCGTTTCAGAGATAAAAATCCGCGATTTCCCACCTACTTTTTCTGTCATTATGCCACAGTAATGATAGATGTCGCCCGGCATATAACTCACATGTAGTGTTTATCCTGTCATTTTCATTTCCGTGCGATAACTCAAGTACTGTCTCTCGTTCCTTGCAATAATTCTCATGTACATTCATATCAACCATGGAAAAACCCCTATTGAATGTGTGCCATGTCCAGTCAAAGTTAAGGGTGCTGAAAATATATTGTTTTTGACATGTCAGTTTCTGTGCGATAACTCAACTACTGTCTATCCAATCTTCCCAATACTTCTCATGTACAGTACATTCATATCAACCGTGGGAAGCACCTTATTTAACCCTTTGAACCCGAAAGCCCGCTATAGCAGTTTATACAAACAGTTCAGATGCAGATGAGCCGGCTGGCTCGTTAATTTAGCCTCGTCAGGCACAACACCACTTCCGAGGCGGAATTCTTGTACATGCAGAGCTCCAGATAAGCTGCGTATGTGCGTAAATACCCAATTAAAATTGCCAAAAACCCAATTGAAATCAGAATTAGTGAGTATCAAAAAGCAATTAAAAATTTGTGGTATCTTTATCATGCTACAGAAAACAATAAACAGACCACAAATATAGCATATTTTCTTATTTTTCCATGAAATCACATCTTGGTATTTCATTAGAATTGTCTCCAAGGAGACAATTCTAATGAAATACCAAGATGTGTTTTCATTTAGAAGCAAACTATTCAATAAGTGTGGTCTGCTGATGTGTAAATAGTAGTGTGATTCTATTTTACACAATTAAATTTTGAAATACCCAATTGCTTCAGAAATGATGGAGTGATTGTACAATACTCAATTACTAATTCCTTATCTGAAGCCCTGTACATGTGTATTAATTTCTGCCCATCCACAGTTCAAATTATCACATGCTCTGTGGGATGTCTAATTCAATAAAAGTGCATGTTACACCCTGTGCAGAACAGAATTAGCAACTTGATGCAGAAAGTACATTAAATATTGTGGCATTGATGGCATGCTGTATTCATCCATTACTTGCGAGATACAGTAGTATGAGAATTTGAAAAATATCCTAATTTCTTTATTTCTTCTCGAAAGCATATATTGTGAGTGGTGACAACATGTGTGCCCTGTTAAGGGAAAAGGGACCAGTTGGGTGGTGGTCGTTTAATGCAGACAGTGTAAAATGTTGTGAAGATATAAAACTTTTTTTTGCAAGTTGGTATGATTTAGCATGCAGTCAACGTCGGTTTAGACATAATTTTCTCAAAACTAAGTAATGTACCAAAATTCCCTATTCTCAAGCACATAATTATGACATAATACCTCTGTAATTTGGAGCACTTATAGCCAATGGCTTACCTCATACACTAGGCGAAATCTGACTCGGTTACTATTACTATGTAATACATGTTCACATATTTTTAATAAATTAGTTTATTAGAAGTTCAATATGTGAATTATAACTCACTTATTGTTTACCAAGCCCAGTCGCGGAGCTCCGCCCCTAAACGTGATTTTGAATCGCTATACTAGTAGAAGCTTGCGCGTGCATGGGCGGTGATATGCTTTGCGTCTAGTGAACTGATGACAGACAGCAAGGCGTAAAATCAGTTCTAACTATATTTACATATATACATTTAATGATTAATTTAATAGATATTGGCGAAAGTGTCGCAATATGCGATTAATTGAGACGAAATGCTGTTCTTTCATTGGTTGAGAAACTAGGGTAAACAATAAACAGCATTATATCAGCAGATGCAGCTTGCCTGCTAACGCGGCTTTTTGCATGTATTGTACAACGTCATGATTTGACAGAAAAGTTTGACGTCATGATGTAACCTCATTAAATCCCATTAATGATTTTCAATATGTATGCATTTGGAGCTTAATTAGATCATTTTAACTCTTTGCATGCTGGGAAACTTGTGGGCTACAAATAGTTCAAAACTAGCGGACAAAAATTCATCATAGTTTCTTTTAATTATCCTTGTAAATATCATGAATATGTCTTGGAATTTTATTAGAATTGAGTCTGACTCAATTCTAATGAAATTCCAAGACATATTTACAGAGAGAAATAAAACATATACTCCTAATTTGTTTGGCGGATATTTTCACCGCTAGCATGCAAAGAGTTAAGACAATCATAACATACACAAAGTATATATTTTTGAATTCAGAAAATAATACAGATGTAGAAAATCCAAAAACCCAAAATTCGTAATTTTCACCCAAACTGGTCCCTTTTCCCTTGGCGGGTCACATATACTTTTATGGAGAAATAAAAAAAATAAATAAAAATTCAATCGAAAAATATTATATACTTTTACTGTAATGGATTAACAATGTGTTATTCGCTGAATCCTAGACTGGGTTACATAAATGATTAGTTCGTCAGAGAATTTTAGACTTTTGCGTTGAGATGTAATTAACTGAGCACAATACATTAAACCCAGCCCTGCAAATCAGGTGTCAGATCCAGAACAATGAGACACATTCTGAAATTCTAATTGCTAAACGTTGAGACAAAATATGTGTACTTTCTGAGGGTGGGAACTGTGCTTTCCCATAGAGAATGCAATAAGTGTGGATGTTAGGACACCTGTAGCCTATTTCATCAAAATTACAAAGTATACGTATCTAGCAAAGTATACTTTGAGGGAGAAATTTTCAATTTAAGGATAAATTTATTAATCTTTATATATACTGAATGTATTACATTATCACAGCCATTTTGGCTGTGATAATGTAATAAATTCAGTATAATAATGATGCATACTTTTAATCCTCAAATATATGCAGTCGTTAGTTCTATATGAAATAATGCATTTCAAGAAAAATAAATGATTACTCCCTCAAAGTATACTTTGCAATGTTGGTGAAATCGGCTACAGGGCAGACAATTTCACTCCTTGGACCTTGTTTTGCTCTCCAATGTTAAACAGATGTAAAATTCCATTCAATCAATCAATCACTTGAAATTACAAGACTGACACAAACATTCTAAACGGATGCAAAACTTAAATTCATTCGCTTACATATACACAGAAGAATGTCAACAGAAGGTATACTTTGGGCTGGATTGTGACATGGTTCAAAATGTGTAGATCAGCCAGTTGGTGCACAATAACACATAGAAAATCTTTACATTTCCAATATGAAGTCCCTCTACATATTGGTACATGGACTTATTATTTACTATGTAACTTTTCACTCACCTTTCTGTATATATCAATATTAATAACCACATCTAATCTGCTTAGGACCACTGTGCTATTGACGTCATTTCTTTCATGGCTATTCAGTAAGGGTTAGATGAGACACCATGACGTTTATGCCTGTTTTCTTTCAAATTGGTATATAAACGTCATGGTGTCTCGTACAATATATGCAGGAGTTTAATGATTTTCCTTTCACCAAGACATTTCTAGATGGTTTACATGTACTTGATTTACGATGATTTTGTAGGCCACTCACATCATTGCAAGTCCATGTACATTGTATAAAGTTTACATATGTATGGTATACCAGTACCTGTAATTATTCCTCTACATTTGCAAGGGTTTGTCAATATAAAGTAGTGTCACATGGTAAAGAATTTTAAAAGTTTGAAGTGATTGTTCTATATTCTGTCTGTGTAGCGTCCGCGAGTTCCATGACCATCTGTTACCTTTGAAGTAAATTGTGATAGTGTCGCAACATTCTTTGCTAAGCAACCGTGGTTGGTACATTCGTCACCTGCGGTCAGTGATGACAACGTCATTTCAGTTACTGCAGCAGAGACATTCTAGTGATATTTTAAATTTATGGAACATTTGTTTTAAATGGCTTTTGTATGTGAAAATAACATATTTTGATCCTATTTTTCACGTTTTGATCCCCACGAATTGCATAGCCCATGGGCGTTTATTAGAATAAATATGGTATACAAATGTACTGTAAAGATGAGGCAGGCAGATAGTAACTACTCTGGCTTGAAAGTGTGCACACTATTTATTATACAGTTGTGTATATTTACACGCACTCTGCTTTGTGCGTGTGTCAATAGAGCAATCTACGGCGGATGTTGGCCGCTCGCTATCAGAATCACAACACAGAGTGTGCCAACATTGATTACCTCTACTGTCTCCACTAGACTGTTCTCAGTTTGTTTGTTCGGCTGCCAATACTGCGTGGTTCGACCGTCTCGAAAACCAATCAACTTGCTTGTGATTACAAAATGGTCTGCACGCATGTAAACTGCCAAAGTTAATTCTCTCTCGTTTAACCCATTACCGTGATTTACATGCTGTGAATACACAATTTTGCAGTCCGAAAAATATAAATGTTTTGCTTATTGATGACATTGTTATTTAAATGTTCACAGAAATATACATTGTGACCGCTCATCAGGCCTGTTATTTCTTGGGCATCATACCAGCGAATTTTCAGTTTACATTTAATTTTACTGATTGATATTGGTGTCCAAATATCTCCAGCAATTTGTCAAAAGCCAGTACATATTTTTTTTAAATAACATAAACTTACATTTTGTCACGCCTGCTTTAGAACATTATGAATCTCTGGCATTAGCACAGAAGAATTATGATAAATTAAACCTAGGCCTAAAAATAAATATGTTTGTTACCGGTTACCCGACCCTACCTAGATTTTCCTGCCGACCCTAAAATGTGTAGTAAATAATAATAATGAAAATAAAAAAAAATAATGAAGCACTGAAATCATCCTATAAAAAGTGTTTGTGTCGACATACCGTAGTTGTTTAGCATACACTATATAAACTTAAATAGCTAGCCATGGCACGTACAATAAAGTTCCGCTATTAAGACCACTTGTGGTTCTGAAAAAAAGTGGTCTTATTACCGGAACTACTGGAATATATATATATATATATATATATATATAAAAAAAAGTCATCATTTAATACATGTTTGTTCATCTGTTCACCTGGTCTGTGCATGAACAGCAACACTCACTGGTGCTGCACTCCACACCTGCGCAGACTGCATCACCAGTGATAATAGCTGCTGCTGTATGATGTTGGTCGACTGGGTTAGAAAACAACAGTATGTTCTATGTTTCTGTATGAATTTCTCCTTCTAGATTCATGTATGTACATGTAATTCAATTGGTTTCTGCTATTTACTTCTTTGTATTAGGTTTCTATGATCGGCTGAGCATGTGGTTAATATAATTGTAATAATAACATTTCAACTCTGCTATCTCACCCTGATCAATATGGTAATACAACCTACTAAAAATAATGCTTGTTTTGCTGTAACATTAACTGAACATTTCTTGTTGCATATGTACATAAACAATAATAACTTGTGTGCCTGGTTATACATTAGAATTAAATTATAGCCAGGCACACAAGTTATTATTGTTTATGTAGACAATTAAATCAATCGCTCAATTATCATACTTTATACATGTACATTGTGTGACAACTTGTATTGACTTTATCAAGAATTTTAATGAAATTGCTTGGTCATTTGAAATAAAGGAGAAACATGAAATTAATCAGAAAAACGCATGAACGTTAAAATTGTTTAAAACCCTGAAACTTTTAAATTTGAAACTTTCCTAACTTATAAGATTCAATTTTATTGCAGTTATTGACAAATCTTCAAACTAGTCGAAGTGGTAGGCCAGAATTTGTATGTGCTACCAGGCTGTGTATTTGTGGATCAATGTATTGTATGAGCATGTGATATCATCTGTAGCAATAACTGTCTTGTTATTTTACTCTTCAGTCACATCACTTGTATTGTTTATCTGTTTCATACATAATTGTGGCTGTGAATGAAGAAATAGGGCTTAATGATCTTGCGACCAGTGTAGCCCCGGATCAGCCTGCGCAGTCTGATCAGGGCCTCACTGTTCGACATCAGTGTTCTAAACAGCATCCCTAATGATCAGGGCCACACTGTTTGTCATTCAGTGTATGAAACACACCCGTAATGATCAGGGCCTACACTGTTCGTCATTCAGTGTATGAAACACCCGTAATGATCAGGGCCTACACTGTTCGTCATTCAGTGTATGAAACACCCGTAATGATCAGGGCCTACACAGTTCGTCATTCAGTGTATGAAACACCCGTAATGATCAGGGCCTACACTGTTCGTCATTCAGTGTATGAAACACCCGTAATGATCAGGGCCTACACTGTTCGTCATTCAGTGTATGAAACACCCGTAATGATCAGGGCCTACACTGTTCGTCATTCAGTGTATGAAACACCCGTAACCCGTAATGATCAGGGCCTACACTGTTTGTCATTCAGTGTATGAAACACCCGTAATGCTTCTAGTTTTGTTCCTTATCTGGATACAAGAGTGAATTAGAAGAGAACTTTGAATATCCACAAATTCCATATGCCCCACTTCTCCAGTCACAGCCACATTTTATTTGCATATTACATACGATTTGCACAATGTACTTATTACATGTGGGTACCTAGCTGGGCATTGACAAAACTGCTGATGGTGACATTGCCAAGTGCTGTCAGTATTTAAATGATGCACTAGAATACCCTGCTAGTGTCGTGTGACATTAACTTTATCAAGGCTGGGCTCTGAAACTGTAGGAATTCCTTGTCAAGCCTACTAGGTTTCTTAGCCTTACCTGATAAAACTTAATATCAAAAGACCCTCACCTTGTATTTGTAGTGTGGTATAATATGTATTATTGTGCCATGTGAATTTCATTTAAATTATTATGGGCCAGTTGTTAAGAAAAATTGGGCCCCTACTGACAAAAGATATGTCATGATTTTTTCAACCAGTGTAGACCAGATGAGCCTGCCCATCAAGCAAGGCCAAACATAATATTTGAATTGTTTCCCCTCCCGCTACCTACCCACCAAAATTATCAGAAATAAAATAAATTTTGGGTTGTTGGGTAGGGACAATATTTTATTTCTTTTCAATTACCCACTCATGACCAAATTGGTCCGTATATTTGCTCGTGATAATACATAGATCCCTTTAGTATACAGAGTTTGGCCAAATAGAAATGGTATAAGGTAAAATTATCTATCACAAAAAAAATAATAACATAAAATAGAATATTATTTAGAATAAAAAAAGATTTTCCCTACCGACCTACCCACACCTATATGAGTGGGAGGGGAAACAAATATATTTTTAATGTTGGCCCAAATGTGCAGGAAAATTTAAATGTTGCAGTTATTATCTGGTCGATTTTGTTAAAATCATGAATGATGTGTACCATGCACAGTGTTATGCTACAACTACCGGAATGATGAATGTACACCCAAATCCCTCACACATGTGCATATATGCACATGTGTGAGGGATTTGGGGGTAAATTCATCATTCCAGTGGCTACCAACAGTATTCTGCCAACGTTCACTATGTCATTCTGTATCTTTTTTCAATTGATGGATGATTTTTGTGAATCATGTTAATGTGTTAGCCAGCACAGGAAAGAACAGCAAACTGTGCGTGTGAAACAAGCATACATGCATATATTTGGCGATTCTCCTTATAGACGGACCTCACTGGTGTGCAAATGTTAGAAATCAACATTTGTTTGTTCTTTCAATGTGCCGGCTATGTAATGGGCGTGTTTCCGTACAAAATTTTCATTTACGAATGCACAAAATCATCACATCCAACCCAGTGTGATTCCAGTTACTAATGAATATTCTCACTTTGCCTCGCAGGTGACAGATTTTGGATTTGCAAAACGGGTAAAAGGCAGAACATGGACGCTGTGTGGCACTCCAGAGTATTTGGCTCCAGAAATCATTCTGAGCAAGGTACGTACATATTAAATGAAAGTTTTTTCCCTGCTATTTATATTTGTCTCACCCGCGTTTGTGGAAAGTGAGACATAACGTTTACAATTTCGTCGGCGTAGGCGTCGCCAATTTTGGATGTGCGTCCAAATGTTGCGTATCTCTTGATACGTTCATCGGATCTTACCAAACTTCAGTAGTTTCCTCACATTAATGGCTATGTAATATACCCTGCGTCATTTGAGTAACCTTGACCTTTGAGGATGTGACGATACATGTATGTATTTCAAGCCTTTTAAGTGTTTATTAATCAAATCATTTGAAAGATCTGATGAGGTACAATTTTTGTTTACATTGTACATCTTATCAGGCAATATTGTCATCTATCCCAATTAATTTTGAAATATATTTCTGTTTTTCAGTACATGTAACCACAATTTGAATCATTTCACCAAGATGTTTCAAATTGTAGTCACAACACACATTTTTGAGAATAATAAAAAATGTTTAATATTTTCTGTAAGCATTTAACCATATTGTCCTCGGACAAGGAGTCAGCCTAGTGTAGTAGTGCTGTGAGTGCTTAACCCCACATACCTGTATAGTGGTATTAGCAAACAGTGTAGATTCCGATGAGCCGGCTCGTGACGAGCCGTCTCATCAGGATCTACACTTTTTGCAAGTAATTTTCATATTTTTGAGAGCAAAAACCCCCTTTCATACATGGACTAGTCTTAAGATCATTTTGTGACAATTGGATTGGTTGTAAAATATCAAAATCCATTCCTATTACACAGGGTTGAAAGGGTTAACACATTGTGTAAATGCCTACTGCTGGGCCTTAGTCATAAACTAGATGAACAGTGTAATGTTAGCTATTTTCAGACATTGCTGCATTGAAAAAGCCGATAGTGTCAG
This sequence comes from Conchocele bisecta, assembly GCA_029237695.1. Lineage (NCBI taxonomy): Eukaryota > Metazoa > Mollusca > Bivalvia > Lucinida > Thyasiridae > Conchocele > Conchocele bisecta. The sequence continues at coordinate 21,405,118 of CM055268.1, read as the reverse complement.
TGCTCATGAACTTGATATCATAAACTTGTTGTGTAAACCTGAGCCTACAGAATAAAGCTAACAGTAAATTCCTATTTCTTGTCTCATTTCATGTTGAAAACCCCAGTACCTCTGCATTATTATACCCACCCCCCTCGTTGCGGGGGGGGGTTGGGGGGGTATTCCGTCCGTCCGTCCCTAAGCTTAACATCAGAGAAATATTGTTAGAACTTCTATTTCCTTCATCTAAAATGCTTAATATTTCACACATGCATTCCTGTAAGGCTCTACTACCATGCTGTGCCAAATCCACAACCGTCCAACCCCCGCTGATCCCAAGGTCAAGGTCAAATACTTAGTCTCTTTACAAATCTTAACATCAGAGAAATAAGTTTTAACTTCTATTTCCTTCATCTAAAACGCTTAATATTTCACACATGCATTCCTGTAAGGCTCTACTACCATGCTGTGCCAAATCCACGACCGTCCAACCCCCGCTGATACCAAGGTCAATGTCAAAACAAAATATCAGAGAAATAAGTTATAACTTCTATTTTCTTTATTGAAAATTCTTAATATTTCACCTGTGCATTCGCGTCTAAGGTTGTACTATCATGCTGTGAAAAATCTATGACCGTCCAACCCCCGCTGATCCCAAGGTCAAGATCACATACTTAGTCTAATTACAAAACTTAACATCAGAGAAATATGTTATAACTTCTATTTCTTTCATCGAAAATTCTTAATATTTCATGCATGCATTGCTCTAAGGCTCTACTATCATGCTGTGACAAATTCCCGCTGATCTCGAAGTCAACGTCACATACTTGGTCTCTTTACAAAACTTAACATCAACTGTAGCCTATTTCATCAACATTGCAAAGTATACTTTACTAGCAAAGTATACTTTGAGGGAGTAATCATTTATTTTTCCAGAAATGCATTATTTCACATAGAACTAACAAATGCATATATTTCATGATTAAAAGTATGCAGAATTATTATACTGAATTTATTACATTATCACAGCCATTAAATGGCTGTGATAATGTAATAAATTCAGTATAATAAAAATTAATAAATTTAAAAAAAAAAGGAAAATTTCTCCCTCAAAGTATACTTTGCTACTAAAGTATACTTTGCAATGTTGATGAAATAGGCTACTGTAAATCGGTTATAACTTCTATTTCCTTGCTCGGATACATGCATTTCTCCAATGGACCTCTACCACCCTGTGACAAATTCACATTCATGCCGCTCCTGCTAAGCCCAGAGTGAAGGTCATAAGCCCACACACTTGGAAATGTTTACATATTTTAGGGGTATCTGGGCCCACGCGGGGGGTATTCCATAAGCCTCGCTTACTGACCAATCTAGTTTATATAACATATATGATATGATATGATTGCTCCAATTTAGGAAAACACAATATACTGAAATGGAGAAATGCAAAATATTAATTGTGTAGCTTTTAATTGTATTCCATTAATCTGTATCTGAAAAGCCAGCAGGATTTATTCTGTCAGAATGTAGGAACTTAAATTCTAGGCCAACATTAATTTGAAAAGTAGGTTAGCTCCAGGCGCGTATCCAGGATTTCGGGTTAGAGGGGGCATAACTATTTTGCAATACTTGACTATATTATCGAACGTGCTATGCTCGTTCGATAATATGCATTTGTAGTCAAGTATTGCAAAATAGTCGATTGAGCAGAGCTCGGGATAGCGCTAGTGGAGTCTGGAATTATTTTTAAATCTACATCGCATTTCTTACGTTCTGGCGCATTTTGGAGCAAAAATATTGACACTGTCACAGTATGTTTTGACATGATTTTTGATTGAAAACGTTTAAATTTTGAAACAATAAGACAACGACCGAAAAATACATGGAATACATGGCACTTGGCATGAAATGTGCCTTGTAACTTGTAAAAAATCTTTACTCGGCAAATTTTAGGGGGGGGCTCGCGCCGGGTCCGTCGTCCCCCCCCCCCCCCCCCCCCCCCCCCCCCCACCCCCCCCACCCCCCCCCCCTCCCCCCCCCCCCCCCCCCCTGAATCCGCCCATGAGCTCATAATTTAGATGAAATACATTTTATTATATGTCTGGTGTGCGAGATGGTATGATATGAATGTTAGTTGACATTTATAGTTGAACCGAGAGACGAGCTATTCATGAGCCTTGGCATGTACTTGAACAATCTTGTGCTGGCATACAGCATAGATAGACCATGTTTAACCCTTTCACCCCTAAGTAACTGGAATGGATTTTGATAAGTTAATTTTGCAACCAATCCAATCATCACAAAATGATCTTCAGACTAGTTCATTCATAACGAGGGTGTTTTTGCTCTCGAAAATATGAAAATTATGCGCAAATAATGCAGATCCGGATGAGATGGCTCGTCACGAGCCGGCTTATATGGATCTACACTGTTTGCCAATATATGTACCACTAGACAGGTTTTTATAGTTTTGAAAGCGATAACATTCAGTGTACAGCTACATTGTAATATATCACTAATGATATCAATATTTCGCAGATTATTTATTTTTCTCTACTTATTTGCCAAATTTTGAAGCATTTATGTATGTATTTTACAATACTGAAATTCAATTGTTTAAATGTACATGCCCACTCCGTAGGCACAAAATGTACTTCATATCAGAGACATCATCTGAGACATTTTCTGGCGGCAAATATACATTCATTCACCATGATTACCCCACATATTGATTGGCATTATTATACATTTTATATCAGATGTAAATTTCCACACTGATATCAGGGGCGATAACCGTGTTTCCTTAAAATGCTACTATTTATTCTCTGTATTTATTTTTAGCTCACCTGAGCGAAGCTCATGTGAGCTATTGTTACCGCAATGTGTCCGTCGTCCGTCGTCGTCTGTCGTCGTCCATCGTCCGTGAACATTTTCAAACATCTTCTCCTCGGTAACCATTGGGCCTATAGTCACCAAACTTCATGGTCATGGTCCTTAGGTAGGGGGATTACAAAATTGTTAAAATGACGTCATCACGTAATCCAAGATGGCCGCCGTCTAAAAATAGCACAAATTCTTCAAAAATCTTCTTCTCATGAACCGCTAGCCGGATTTCGACGAAACTTGGTAGGAATGATCGATGTACAATGCTCTTTCAAAGTTGTTAAAATGGTGACCCCGGGGTCAAAAATGGGCGTGGCCTGTGGGGTCAAATTGGGGTCAAATTTTATTTTAGCCCGAATATGGTCATGTTATATATCAAATCGAAGGTATCAATGAGGCGATCACTCTGGTACATTTTTTGCCGAAATCGGATTGTGATGTCATCCAAGATGGCCGTCGAAATGTCAAATGGTCGTTCATTTATTAGAGATTTCAAAATTCTTCTTCACATGAACCGCTTGGCCCATGGTAGCCAAACTTAAAAGTTATGGTTCATGGCTGAAGCCTTTTCAGATTTGTTGAAATGGAGGTCATCGCTAATCAAAGATGGCCGCCGTCTAAAAATAGCATAAATTCTTAAAAAATCTTCTTCTCATGAACCGCTAGCCGGATTTCGACGAAACTTGGTAGGAATGATCGATGTACAATGCTCTTTCAAAGTTGTTAAAATGGTGACCCCGGGGTCAAAAATGGGCGTGGCCTGTGGTGTCAAATTTTATTTTTGACCGAATATGGTCATGTTATATATCAAATCGAAGGTATCAATGAGGCGATCACTCTGGTACATTTTTTTTGTCCAAATCGGATTGTTATGTCATCCAAGATGGCCGCCGAAATGTCAAAAGGTTATTTTATTAGAGATTTCAAAATTCTTCTTCACATGAACCGCTTGGCCCATGGTAGCCAAACTTAAACGTTATGGTCCATGGGTGAAGCCTTTTCAGATTTGTTAAAATGGAGGTCATCGCCAATCAAAGATGGCCACCGTCTAAAAATAGCACAAATTCTTAAAAAAATCTTCTTCTCATGAACCGCTAGCCGGATTTCGACTAAACTTGGTAGGAATGATCGATTTACAATGCTCTTTCAAAGTTGTTAAAATGGTGACCCCGGGCTCAAAAATGGGCATGGCCCGTGGGGTCAAATTGGGGTCAAATTTTATTTTTGACCGAATATGCTCATGCCATATATCAAATTGAAGGTATCGATGAAGCGATTGCTCTGGTGCAACATTTGTCGGAATAAGATGATTATGTCATCCATGATGGCCACCAAAAGGTCCATTTATTCAAGATTTTGAACGTCTTTTTCTCAGGAACCACATGGCCGATGCTGGCCAAACTTCATAGGAAGTTAAGATCTTTGGGTGAAGCATTTTCAGATTTGGTAAAATGACAGTCATCGCTTAATCCAAGATGACCGCCATCTAAAAATAGCACAATTTTTTTAAAACACATGAACTCAATGTCACATTCTCCTCTGGTGTTCATCGAGTCAGGTGAGCGAATTAGGGCCATCATGGCCCTCTTGTTTAATTATTTATACTAATTAAAGGCGTCACCTGAATTATTTTTTTTTAAAAATTGCAGATTATAAAGTTTGATCATTGTACATCAAAATATAAATACAGAGAATAAATAGTAATGTATGTTAAAATTTTAAGAAAACGCAGTTATCGCCCCCGATATCAGCATGGACATTTATGTCTGATATAAAATGTATAATGATGCCTATCAATACGTGGGGTAATGGTGAATGAATGTTTTTTTGCCAGAAAATGTCCCAGATGATATCTCCGATATAAAGATCAGTTTGTGCCTACTGAGTGGGCATGTACCTTTAACGCAATATTTAGATACAATATATTTTTGCTGGAAAAATATGATTTCATTTATTTCTCCATAAAAAGAGTATATTGTTACCACTCATTACAACCATTAGAACCCCCACCCCTCCCACAACTAACAGACACTAACCCCCCTCCCCACCCCCTCCACCAACACACACATCATTTTCAGTTCAAGTCACTGAACATGCGCCCCTCACCATGATGGCCACCAAAAGATCCATTTATTCGAGACTGAACGTCATTTTCTCAGGAACCACATGGCCGTTGCTGGCCAAACTTCATAGTAAGTTAAGATCCTTGGGTGAAGCATTTTCAAATTTGGTAAAATCAGAGTCATCGCTTAATCCAAGATGACCGCCATCTAAAAATAGCACAATTTTTTTAAAACACATGAACTCAATGTCACATTCTCCTCTGGTGTTCATGGAGTCAGGTGAGCGAATTAGGGCCATCATGGCCCTCTTGTTTAATTATTTATACTAATTAAAGGCGTCACCTGAAAAAAAATATAAAAAATTGCAGATTATAAAGTATGATCATTGTACATGTACATCAAAATATAAATACAGAGAATAAATAGTAATGTATGTTAACATTTTAAGAAAACGCAGTTATCGCCCCCGATATCAGCATGGACATTTATGTCTGATATAAAATGTATAATAATGCCTATCAATATGTGGGGTAATGGTGAATGAATGTTTATTTTACCAGATGATGTCTCCGATATAAAGATCAGTTTGTGCCTACTGAGTGGGCATGTACCTTTAACGCAATATTTAGATACAATATATTTTTGCTGGAAAAATATGATGATTTCATTTATTTCTCCATAAAAAGAGTATATTGTTACCACTCATTACAACCATTAGAACCCCACCCCTCCCATAACTAACAGGCACTAACCCCCCTCCCACCCCCCCCCTCCCACCACCAACACACACATCATTTTCAGTTTCAAGTCACTGAACATGCGCCCCTCACCAGACACTAACCCCCCGCCTCCCCCCCCCCCTCACCACCAACACACACATCATTTTCAGTTCAAGTCACTGAACATGCGCCCCTCACCAAACACCAACAGGAAGGACTGACAAATATTCAGGTCCTGATCATACTGAGCAGATGTACAGACAGTGACTACTAGTATATTGGTCAGAAAGTATGTGAAAGCGAAATTTCACTCTTGAAACATTCACATTTGAATGATTCTCTTTGAAGTAGTTTTCATCGTCAGATCTCTTGATACCTTGTATGTTTTCCTTGGTGTAGTTGGTACCGTATTTACATTTTGTTGCATATGATTACAGGACATATGGGTCAAACAAAAGTTTTAGTTTCTGAGGGGATATACCCATCAGTGTTACTGATGTCTTTTTCCATGGAGCTATCCCACCCTTGTATACCTGCTACACCTGTCATTGTGACCTTTGGCACTCTTGTTTTTAACTGCTACACATGTTACTTGTATATCACCATCCTATAGATTTTGTTTCTATTGTTTTGAAAGATAACACTCACTTTGAGTTAGTTGTTTGCATTAAAAGGATGTGAGTGTAGGAGAATGTCACTGACAGTTCATGTCTGATGTATCTGCCTTCTGTATAGCTTGTGGTATTGACAGTCTCCATTGTGGTAAAGGCTGTAATTAGCCTCCAATCAATATCTGTCTTATATAAGCCTGCCAGCAAAGCATGGGTGTTTATGCAGCTTGATATCTGAGGCCAGTGTAACCGAGATTTGTGCAGTGTTGAAAATGTGTGTGTAAACTAAAACTATGGGTGTTACTCTATAACAATGTCATTGTGTTCAAAGTACCAACTGTTGGCAGTATGGCAGTTAGATTATAGAGACTGAGCACAGAAATCTGCATTTCGTGGATGTCACTGGTATCTGTGGTGTGTGTTGTCCGAAGCATGTGCCAGTCCCATTAGTCCCTAAGTGGTTGTAAAACTACAGTTGTGGCCCTGGTTGAGAAAGTATGCCTTTTGGAGATTGCACTCTTTGTTGATCCAGACCAGACGGCACATCAATATAATCTACACTGCTTCGGTTTTCTAGGTGTACATTTGGTAATGGAATTATAATAATGTGTCAGTTGATTATCATATGGTTGGTGAGTAGATTAGCTTCTTGGACATGTTCCAAATGCTGATTACAGGTTCTGAAATAGGAAGCCCCATTTTGCGTTTCCATCATCCTAACCATGGGCTATAAGTCCATCACTCGGCAAGTCTTAACTGCTTGGTTCAGGAGACAGCCTGAAAGTTTAGTTAGATGGCAGAATTTATTGCTTTACCCATTAGCAAAGTACATGTCCAATTGATTTTCACCAAGCCAAGGGACCAAGGGACCAGGAATTAAATGTCACATAACGTCCAAAACAACACAGAATCTGTGGGTCTACAGAATATGTCTGTTCACGTGTCTGTGTATTAGATACATGTTATCAGTACACTAGTCGTTTTTCAGTCTATTTAACGTAACAAATCACGAATGAGACGAGCCATAGGATTTTGAATATTAGAAGATGTGCAGGGTTTGTTTTTTTTTAAATATTTATAGAAATTGAAATATTTGCTGTAAATGATGTTGCGAGTTGACAAAATGTTCATATCATATATTTTGTAAATATTTTTCATGAGATATCGCACAAAACCACATGACTTGTCCAACGTCTACGGTGACTGAGGTAACTTGTGTCTGATTGAACTAACCAACTGTACCTCGGTAACGTTTCACTAAATGTCATACGAGTAAGAAGTTCGTAAGTGCAAATTTATGATCGTCTGGAAATTTCAATTGATGGATTTACAATTATTGAACATAGGCTGCATATGCAGCCTATGCTCAATAAATGTAAATCCAATAATTCTTTACAATAAAACAGTGTTAATGTGAAATTTACTCATAATTTTGCACTTACAAACATTTTAGTTGTGCGAAGTTTAGTGAAACGGCCCCCTGGTCTGTTTGCAGGGCTACAACAAGGCCGTGGACTGGTGGGCCCTCGGTGTGCTGGTGTATGAAATGGCCGCCGGCTACCCTCCGTTCTTCGCCGACCAGCCGATACAGATCTATGAGAAAATTGTGTCAGGAAAGGTTGGTGGCTTCATCAATGTTGTCAATTCCACTTTCGGAGAGCATTAACCCTTTCAACCCCACATACGTTGAGTCCAATATTTGCAAACACAGTAGATCCAGTTGAGCCGGCCGTCTCATCAGGATCTACATCATTTGCAAACAGTTTTCGAAATTAAAAAAAAACCTACCCCTTTTATTGTCGCGCCTATAGTCGGCGCTTTTTCCGTCGTCCGCATCGTCGTCGACCGCATCGTCGTCGTCCGCGTCGTCCGGTTTTTTTGTAAGGCAAATGCGTTAAAGTTATTGTTTTTTCACAATATCTCTAACCCCTTGCCAGACATTGATAATATTTCACATCAATGTTTGTCTAGGGATGATGCTTCATTACGCACACCCTCACATCCAAATTCTCATGGTCAAGGTCATTTATTTCCTTGTAATTAATTGTTCACTGGTTTTGTAACAGAAATGCGTTAAAGTTATTGTTTTTTTCACAATATCTCTTTAACCCCTTGTCAGACTTGATAATATTTCACATCAATGTTTGTCTAGGGATGATGCTTCATTACGCACACCCTCACATCCAAATTCTCATGGTCAAGGTCATTTATTTCCTTGTAATTGTTCACTGGTTTTGTAACAGAAATGCGTTAAAGTTATTGTTTTTTTCACAATATCTCTTTAACCCCTTGTCAGACTTGATAATATTTCACATCAATGTTTGTCTAGGGATGATGCTTTATTACGCACAACAACAAAACATTACCCACATCAAATCTCAAGGTCAAGGTCATTTATTTACTTGTAATGTTCACTGGTTTTGTAACAGAAATGCGTTAAAGTTATTGTTTTTTCACAATATCTCTTTAACCCCTTGCCAGACAAAGATAATATTTCACATCAATGTTTGTCTAGGGATGATGCTTCATTACGCACACCCTCACATCCAAATTCTCAAGGTCAAGGTCATTTATTTACTTGTAATGTTCACCGGTTTTGTAACAGAAATGTGTTAAAGTTATTGTTTTTTCACAATATCTCTTTAACCCCTTCCCACACATTGATAATATTTCACATCAATGTTTGTCTAGGGATGATGCTTCATTACGCACACCCCCATATCCAAATTTTCAAGGTCAAGGTCATTTATTTACTTGTAATGTTCACCGGTTTTATAACAGAAATGCGTTAAAGTTATTGTTTTTTCACAATATCTCTTTAACCCCTTGCCAGACTTTGATAATATTTCACATCAATGTTTATCTAGGGATGATACTTCATTACGCACACCCCCACATCCAATTCTCAAGGTCAAGGTCATTTATTTACTTGTAATGTTCACCGGTTTTGTAACAGAAATGCGTTAAAGTTATTGTTTTTCATACAATATCTCTTTAACCCCTTGCCAGACTTTGATAATATTTCACATCAATGTTTGTCTAGGGATGATGCTTCATTACGCACACCCCCACATCCAAATTTTCAAGGTCAAGGTCATTTATTTCCTTGTAATTGTTCACTGGTTTTGTAACAGAAATGCGATAGTTATTGTTTTTTCACACAATATCTCTTTAACCCCTTGCCAGACTTTGATAATATTTCACATCAATGTTTGTCTAGGGATGATGCTTCATTACGCACACCCCCACATCCAAATTCTCAAGGTCAATGTCATTTATTTACTTGTAATGTTCACGGTCAAATGCCTCGGCAGGCGCGACACCGCTTCCGTGGCGGAATTCTTGTATTAATAATGGACTAGTTCAGGAAATGCCATGGAACAGTCAATGTCGGATATTCATGGGTGAAAGGGTTAATCAACACAATTTCCAGGTGTCCCATCATTGCACGTATGTACTTGTTTATGTGTGTATCCATCTATGAGACACGCCATGGGATTTTGTACCTAAGAACCTGTGCGATTTTTCATGAAATGTGTTTACAGAAAATGTTATCTTTTTTAGCTCACCTGAGCAAAGCTCATGTGAGCTATTGTTATGGCAAAGTGTCCGTCGTCCGGCGTCGTGTCCGTCCGTGAACATTTTCAATCATCTTCTTCTCCCGAACTGCTGAGCCGATATTGGTCAAACTTCACAGGGATGATATATGGGTGATGCCATTTCAGATTTGTTAAAATGGAGGTCATCGACAATCCAAGATGGCCGCCATGGAAAAGTAGGTCAAATTCTTAAAAAATCTTCTTCTCACGAACCGCCAGGCCGATTTCGACGATACTTGGTATGAATGATCGATAGTTAGCGCTGTTTCAGATTTGTTCATATGGTGGCCCGTGGGTCAAAAATGGGCGCGTCGCCCGAGGGGTCAAATAGGGTCAAATTTTATTTTTAACCGAATATAGTCATGTAATATATCAAATCGAAGGTATCGACGAGACAATCACTCTGGAACATTTTTTGTCTAAATCATATGATTACGTCATCCAAGATGGCCACCGATAGTTCAAATGGTCATTCTTTTACTAAAGATTTCAAACGTCTTCTTCTTGTAAACTGCTTGGCCGATATTGGCCAAACTTAACTGTAATGGTCTGTGGTTGAAGCCTGTTCATTTTTGTTATAAATGGAGGTCATCACCAAATCCAAGATGGCCGCCGTTGAGAAGTAGGTCAAATTCTTAAAAATCTTCTTCTCACGAACCGCCAGGCCGATTTCGACGATACTGGGTATGAATGATCGATAGTTAGCGCTGTTTCAGATTTGTTCATATGGTGGCCCCTGGGTCAAAAATGGGCGTGGCCCGAGGGGTCAACTAGGGGTCAAATTATATTTTTGCCCGAATATGGTCATATAATATATCAAATCGAAGGTATCGACTAGTTGATCACTCTGGACCATTTTTTGTCTAAATCAGATGATTTTGTCATCCAAGATGGCCACCGAAAGGTAAAAAAGTTGTTCTTTTACTAAAGATTTCAAACGTATTCTTCTTGTGAACTGCTTGGCCAATATTGGCCAAACTTAACTGTAATGGTCTGTGGGTGAAGCCTGTCCATTTTTGTTAAAATGGAGGTCATCACCAAATCCAAGATGTCCGCTGTTGAAAAGTAGGTCAAATTGTCAAAAAATCTTCTTCTCACAAACCTCCAGGCCGATTTCGACGAAACTTGGTGTGAATGATTGATAGTTAACGCTGTTTCAGATTTGTCATATGGTGGCCCCTGGGTCAAAAATGGGCGTGGCCCCGACGGGGGTCAACTAGGGGTCAAATTATTATTTTTGATTTTTACCCGAATATGGTTATATAATATTATTTCAAATCGAAAGGTATCGACTAGTCTATCACTCTGGAGCATTTTTTGTCTAAATCAGATGATTTTGTCATCCAAGATGGCCACCGAAAGGTAAAAAAGTTGTTCTTTTACTAAAGATTTCAAACGAATTCTTATTGTGAACTGCTTGGCCGATATTGGCCAAACTTAACTGTAATGGTCTGTGGGTGAAGCCTGTCCATTTTTGTTAAAATGGAGGTCATCACCAAATCCAAGATGTCCGCCGTTGAAAAGTAGGTCAAATTGTCAAAAAAATCTTCTCACATACCGCCAGGCCGATTTCGGCGAAACTTTGTATGAATGATGGATAGTTAACGCTGATTCAGATTTGTTCATATGGTGGCCTCTGGGTCAAAAATGGTCATGGCCCGAAGGGGTCAAATAGGGGTCAAATTATATTTTTGACCGAATATGGTCATTTTATATATCAAATCGAAGGTATAGCAGTAAATCACATGCACATTCGCAATATATGTTAGATCAGAAGGTACCAACAAATTCTGTGGAACATTTGAAGTTGTAAGTGAAGAGTCTTTGTGAAATCAAGATGACCACTATGGAGGCTTTTAGGTGAGCGATACAGGCCCATTTGGGCCTCTTGTTTGTAAATGACGTCGAAAGATGACAAAAACGGAATACTATGAAAGTTTTGTCATCTTTTTGACGTCATTTACAGAAAATATTGTACATTTTGTAAATATTTTTTTATGAAATATCGCTTGTGTTCTTAGGTACAAAATCACATGGCGGGCGTGTCTCATATGTGTTTACCTTGGGCAGTTAAATTGGTTGAAAGATGGGTGACAACAGACAGCCTCATTGTGTTTTTGCCCACGCAGGGATAGATCGATATAGTAATGACAGCGATTTCTGGGTGTCCATGTTCTCGTCCATGCATCCATCCAAAATCTGTGTTAAGTTTGGGCAGTGTGGTTGGTTCTCAAAATCAGTTAAGTTTTTATTACTGGAAGCTGTACATTGTCACAAAGGTTTATCACTGGCCCAAGCCAACTTCAACATCATTTGTGGCTGTGATTGGAAAAATTGGGCTTATGGATTTTGTGAAAAGTGTAGATCCAGATCAGCCCATGCATCTGCATCTGTTCGCCATTCCATCAATGAAACACCCGGCATGCTTCTAATAAGCATGATAGATTGTTATCAGGCTAGATGAGTGTGCTATTTGATCGGAGCTGCACTGGTCACAAAGCCATATAAGCCCCATTTCTCGGGTGACAGCCTTATTTATGGAAATTACATTTAACCTTTTCAACCCTAAGTACCGGTAACTGGAATAGACTGTGATATGCTAATTTTCCGACCAATCCAATCGTCACAAAATGATTTTCAGATTAGTCCATTTATGAAAAAGGGGTGTTTTTGTTCTAAAAAATATGAAAATTGCTTGCAAAAAGTGTAGATCCTGATGAGAAGGCTCGTCACGAGCCGGCTCATCTGGATTTGCACTGTTTGCATACCCGTTTATAACGGGCTTTCGGGTTCAAGTGGTTAAATTACGTTTCCGCAGATCAGTATGACATGCCAACTGCCATGATGGAATAAGGGAGATAACTCCAATCTTACATTATTTTAACTTAAACACTAAATCAGTTAAAACTGTCCATTCTGTTTGCCCAGTGTGACTGGAGAAATGTGGCTTTTGGCATCTGCAACCAGCGTGAACTCAGTCTGTGCATCCGCACTCTCAGTCTCTGCTCAGGATCTGCACTGTTCACTGTTCGTTCAGACCATTCATATTTCTAACAAATGGCATATATCAATAGTAGGCTGACTGACTGTGCAGACCTGGTGTTTCACTGACCACAAATGACATAAGCCCGATTTATCCAGTCACATATAACGGCAAAATGGTGTAAACATTTCATACATTGCATAAAATGTACTTTAGCAGTATAATAGTAATAACATGTAGTTTTAAAAATCATCACATGCTTGGTTATATCAGCAGCTTCAGTGTACAACCACAGGTGGAAGACTCGGACCTGTGACACAAATGCCCATTACAAAAAATCCATTACCCCACCCACTTGGTCTCATACAGTACTACCCCACCCACTTGGTCTCATACAGTACTATCTTCTTTATAAAGAAGATAATACTGTATGAGACCAAGTGGGTGGGGTAATGGATTTTTTGTAATTGGGCATTTTTTGTGTCACAGGTCCGAGTCTTCCACCTGTGTGTACAACAGAGCCTTGTTTCTTATGAAATCGGTAAACTTGTTTAACCCTTTCCCTGTTTTGCGATATTTCGACTCTTCCAAATCAAAAACATCTGAATAAAAGAATCAAATGCTGGGTCAAATGCTGGTTAAATTATCTGATAGAGTAGAAAACATTGTGGGAAAAGGAGAAATTGCTTGTTACAAGCAATTTCTCCTTTTCCCACAATGTTTTCAAAAGACATCTTCTGCAGAGGCGTCAAAAGTCGTCTCTATCAGGGAAAGGGTTAAGGAATATCAAGTGAAATCATTGCTCATGTATGATCCTCTATATATTTGATTGCAGGTCCGATTTCCGTCCCACTTCAGTTCAGACCTGAAGGACTTGCTAAGGAACTTGCTACAAGTTGATCTCACAAAAAGATATGGCAACTTGAAAAATGGTGTGAACGACATCAAAAATCACAAATGGTTCTCGACAACAGATTGGATAGCAATATATCAGAAAAAGGTAGGTGTTAATTATATGTTTCAGTCTTGAATCAACAAAATTAGATTTATTACAACCAGGCATACCAAAATCTGAATGGCCATCTAGGCATACTGCATTCTGATTCAGGTAGTGTATGGAATCATGTGACCCGAAAATGATCGAGATTCAAAAGAGTGCTCACAACAATCAACATAATTATGCATGTATGCATGTATGCATTTTCATTGAGAAATAACAAAAATAAATATTGGAAACAAATTCACACCCATAAAGGTTATTCCAAATGTAATGGTTTCTAAAAACATACCACAGGGGCCATCATCAATCTTCAATTTTGATGTACTCTGTCCGAGATTTGCGTTTAAGTTTTCGGGTACCTACTACCTCTGTAACTGTAAGTCTGATTCGCTTGAAACTTCATATGCTTATCAGTCATCAGGGTTCAAGCTAGGCCAAAAATTTAGGGAGAAGTGACTTCTCCCTCCTGGCAAAATAGGGAGAAGTGAGGCAAAATTAGGGAGAAGTGATAAAAATCATAATTTCACTGAACATTTCTCTTACGGTTATCGCGTAACTGTAAACTCTATGTTTTCAAAGCATCAAACTGTTCTTGTATATAGACCTTAAATGACCTTAGCTGTTGATATGTCATTAAACACCAATATTTAATCAATCATTATGCCTGCACATTATTCGGTACAAACACTTCTGTTGGACATAGAGTATATTTCTATTACTATCATGTAAGAAGAATAAACACAATAATAATATGAAACAAAACTTTATTTTAATTTTTTTTTTCTTCATTTTTCTTCAAGTATCGTAATGTAAAACAATGTATTTGACATAATCAACATGCTAAAAAAAGAAAGGTTTTTATTATCTCACTTTGAAAGTATATGTTGTTACCACCCATTTGAACCATTCACAGTTCAAATGAGTGGTAAAAACATTCCTACTTTTGAGATGAAATAAAATAAAAAAGGTGATCACATCAACTCTGTGTTACCTCAACGAAGCGCGATTAATTTAGCATGTAACAGCTCGACACCCTGTGGTATACACCTGTGGTGTACACAGCACAGGTCACATGTCTCCAATTATCACGTGATCCGCAATCCGCATAAATTTAACAGGTCGTCCAATAGAAAAATCGATACCGCAACCTTCACATCACGTGTTATAGCATGGGCCCAGCTGCGCGATTAGCTTTACATACAACAGAGAACCAGCCATGTGCGTGTGCAGTTTACACAAGATTTGTGTAAACAAACTATGACACTCATCATACTGCCCCCAATACAAAGTTTACGAACCCATTTCATTGCATATTTCTGCGAATGTAAAACTATAACTATTTTAAACGAGCCCAATGTGAAAATTACGCTAATAGGCCCGAGACAAGAATAACATGTAAAGTTTTGCTTGAAATCGGTTCATCAATCGCCAATATAATTATTCAATTAGGCCCTCAATTAAACGATTAAACGAGGAACAATGAATACTGGCCACAATCTATCATTATTAGTAAGCCAAACATATTTGCGCAAACATAATAGCGGTAATTAACGGCGTATTATTGGTTCTTTCAAGTGGTACGTCGTATGCCGATAGACTGCGATAGTAGTCGCCTCCCATTTACCTTGAAACTAATTATTCACGTGTGTCGTCGAATCAAATTAGTCGAAGCCGACCAATGAATTAAATGAAGCTATAAGCCCCGCCTTAATGACGTAAATTCGGGTCTTCAATCCTTGAACGCTTTAGTTAAACAATATTAAGCGCCCAGACGTGTCTGATCAGTTGATACGCATCATGGCGTCGCGAATAACAAACCGATAGTAGGCGACAATAACAAATAAACCCCGCGGGCAAATACACACCAGGGGTCATCAAACAATCGATGCGATCCCATTTTACACGCCTATTTGGTGGGATTAGCGCATTTATGACATGCACTCGCCCCTAGGGTCTGAAATTCATAGTAAAAAAAAAAAATCCAGAAAATTCCAGGGCGACGACTTCCCCCTACGGGAAAAATAAGGCGACTTGGCCAGAAAAAAAGCGACCCCTTCGCCCATGTCGCCCTCAAACATGAACCCTGGTCATCATTAGGGGTGTATCGATTCACCGAACATTCAATGCACCGCGATATTTTGCAGACAATGTGATTCACGATGCGCGACACTGATATTAGATTCGATACGGATTTCACAATCCAATCATTTGGAATCCCAAATTACGCTACAAATAGATGTTATTGTCAGGTACACTGTACTAATACTAAAATTAAATTATTGGGAAGAATATACACAAACCAGTCTTAGACGTCAGTTGCCGATTTCATCAAAATTGCGAAGTATACTTATGTAGCAAAGTATACTTTGAGGGAGTTAACATGTTTTTTTACCCTAAATGCATTATTTCATATAGAACTAACGACTGCATATATTTGATGATTAAACGTATGCAGACTTATTATACTGAATTTATTACATTATCACAGCCAAAATGGCTGTGATAATGTAATAAATTCAATATAATAAAAATTAATAAATTTATCCTTAAATTCAAAATTTCTCCCTCAAAGTATACTTTGCTAGATAAGTATACTTTGCAATGTTGGTGAATTAGGCTACTGGAACCATTGTTCGGTTCGGTTGGATGCGTTGTATGCATTATATGGTGTACATGTAGCAGTGATTCTATATTTTATGTACATCTGGTGTCCCGGTGTAATTTACTGACAAATCACACAATTTATAAGGAAAATTATTTTTTTCAGTAAAGAAACTATGTATAATACCAATCCATTAAGAAAACGGTATTTACAATTCTTGTTATGTATATATGGGGTGAAAAATGGGAGTTTTTAAAGGAAAATCATTACCGTTACGGTCATTTCCGTTACAAAATTGTGTAACGGTAATGACGATCGTGTAACGGCAATGATAAATTACCATGTAAAATCAGAGTAACCTCCCTTTCCTACTGTCAGCTACTAATGCAATGAACACTGTTTATGGGCGCCCGATTTATAAATAAACACGGTGGTAACACAACTTAAGTCATTGCCGAGAATGAGGCCGGTCTGTATTCGGAATTTTTAGGTTACACATTACATGCATCATTACCGTTCAGGGTTTATACACGTCCATATGTATGTAGGTCGACCGAAACCAAAATGGGTAGATAGACACACTTACAACGTTGCCTTTGCATATTCTACCTTCATGATGCGTTGTATACAGAGGGGTGAAAAATGGGAGTTTTTAAAGGAAAATCATTACCGTTACGGTCATTTCCGTTACAAAATTGTGTAACGGTAATGACGATCGTGTAACGGCAATGATAAATTACCATACTAACCAGTCAGTTGATGCGTCAATTAGATATAAACCAGGTCCCATCAGTTGTCGGTCAGTAATGGCACATTTATTCAGACCTACAACATTTATATATCAGGATTTAATTAGTAAAAGCTCTGAAACAACAAAAAACAGACACAGCTTCAAGGAGTGTGGGTTTCTATTGGCAATCACATTAAAGGTAAACACTAACTTGAAGTTATATTGTACAGAATATTCAAAGTATAAATATGTTTGTCATATATGCTGTATTAGTATTTTAAATAAATGGAAAGTCATTACCGTTACGTTTTGTCATTACCGTTACATAATCATTGCCGTTTAATACACACATATTTTTGGAGGCTGTGCTATTAATTAAATGTAGCTTTATAACGATGTTTGGTACATGTGGTAAAACACGGCATTCTGTTACATGCCACGCTATTTTGTTTCGCTTAACTTTACTGATTCATATTAAATACATGTTGTTGGGTTACCATAAATGAGAAATTCCACGATTTGCTACTAAATTTCTCTGTTTCACACTAATACAATTAGCTTACCATATTATTGACACTTTTCTAAATAGATGCCCCTTCAGTTGTATGATTTATGCCGTTGAAAAGAAAAAAATGTAAATGTAAAGCTATATTTACGTCATGTAAATGTACGTAACGGAAATTACATTTCTGAGACCCCTGGTTCCTTGAAGTGGAAATAAAATTAAAAAAATGACGGGAACAATTGGCTATACTATCATAAATGTAACAACTGGACCCAATGGAATAAACACAGTTTAATGAATTATTGGTTCTACATCGAAACTATAAAAATGGCACCAATATGTACATAAAATATAGAATCACTGGTATCAGGACCATGGAACATGTATTTTGTGAAGGCGGTACTAGTAACGCAAGATGAATCGTATCATGACCCAAGTATCATAATATACGCCGTATCGTGAGGTATGCTTATCATTATACCCCTAGTCATCACCCATATTAGTTGCGAACAGTAACTCTTGCTATCTACTCGCGTACCGTCCGTAGCCAGAGTTACGGTTCCACTCATAGGTTTCCTCTGCAGATTAGCAAATCAGATCTGATTCACTAATCTGCAGATGCAGCCTATGAGTGGAATTGTAACTCTGGCTACAAACGGTACGGGAGTGTTCGCAACTACAGCCATATTTCAGTCTCCGCGAAAGTCGTCGGTCCGACGGTAAACCGGAAGTTGCTGGTTCTATTCTATTCTAAGCTTCAATGAAATACCTTCCTTTGGTATGCGCTTCTGGTGCTACTAGCTAGCTTTTCTTATATGACTTATATGCTTAAAAAGCTAAAATGCTCTTAAATATTGATCACACAAAATGAATTTAATTTTTTTATTGGTCTGGTAAAATAAATTCCAATCTGCTAAAATTTCAAGTTTAGCAAACCGAATGTCCTGTAAAATTTTGGGCAGTTTCGCGAAGACTGATATTTACATTCTATATTCCATGCATGCGGCCTTTGTGCCCAAGGTCCAATGACCTGATGATTTGCGTTAAAGTGTTTGAGGGGTATCGTCAGTGTTACTGATTTCTTGTTCTGTGTGCGGTTGCAGGTGGAAGCCCCATTCGTGCCCAAGTGTAAAGGCCCCGGGGACACGAGCAACTTCGACGACTACGAAGAAGAGCCCCTCAGGATCTCCTCGTCGGAGAAATGTTCAAAGGAGTTCGCTGATTTCTAATGTCAATGAAAAACTAGAGCAGTTTAACAGCTACAGTGCAAACTGAGTTTCAAATCAGCTTACCAGAGTTCACTGGTGTAGGTGTGGCATTCGTGGTCACTTAATGAAAAGCATTAAGCGTGCGTCAATCCTTGTGCAATACCGGATTGGAACAGGGATGGTGTCGATATTGTGCGTATACACGATCGTAATGTGTAAACACATCGGACTGAATCAGTGTGTCGTGTGTATGGCGCCTCCATGGATTGTGTTTAGATGTTTGGGTGTGTAAATGGCACCCACAGTATGTTGTTTTCACAGAAATGTTGGAATTTTGTGACCTTGTATTCATCCGTTTTCAGGATGTACTGGATATATAGACTGTAGATAAAGGGAAAGAACTGTGCTTTAAACTTGTAATTCATGTACAAATTGGGTGAATGTTATTTTCAACTTGTGTTTCAGTATGTGTCGAGTGCAAATCGCATCTTCCCCGAGTTGGAAAGAAAAATGTAGAAATAAGTTATTAAGTCCCCGATGTAGTGAAATAAGCACGCAATATTAATGTTGTGAATCGTTACTTGCACAGCTCGCTGTTGATGTATTGTTTTTGATGGTGAGATGTAGGAGTGTTGGCACCAGATCAAGATATGGTTGATTATTAGCTTAATTCACTTTGTTCCCAATATGGTATACAGCACTGGTTATGTCCAACAATATGGGTGTACTAGACAACAATCCATTATTATAAAACTTACTTGCATTTGAAAGTAAACAAATTGATTTAGAATAAATCTGGATGATCATGAACGAACATAATAATTTGTGGCTCTGACTTGAGAAATGGGGCTTAAGGAATTTCTGGTCGGATATATATCTGATATGGATATATACTGTTTGTTAGAAGCAGGTCAGGTGATTACTGACTGAATGGCAAACAGTGTAGGGACGCGGATACGCAGGTTGATCAGTGGCCACACTGGTCTCATAACCCGTAGGCCACGTTTGTCGTGTCACAGTCACATTTATGAAATGCAAAATGGATTAAAGAGGAAAATTGCATGTGCGATCAGTTTAGCAACAGATTTGCCCCCTGATCACAAGTTAAAGATTTCTTAGATGAAACTAATAGAATTGGAGCATATCTCGACTGTGAATTCACACTTGACTAATGCATGCATTGTTAGTAGATGCAAGTTCACTAATTTAATTAGTTAGAAATCAGGTGGGTTTTTTACTATGCTAACAATATTTGACTGGATTTGTACATATTCAAGTGAATATCTGCATTGCTTAATATCAGTGCTGTAATTGTATAGCTGTCTTTGTGAACATGGCATGTATTCTGAGAAATTGTCTGTGGACCAGTGTAGGCAATTGAAGCACCTGTGAATAATTTAGATCCTTAGACCACATGGTTGGAAGTTGCATGATTGTTCAACACTGGTTACGAAGACTTCAAGATTGGTGTTGTCTGAATATGTCTTATTTTGACTGCTGCCTGTCATTATGTATCGTACTTCATTTGCGGCCAGCAGTCCCAGATCAGCCTGATCAGGGACTATGCTGTTCAATTATCAATCACTGAAGTAGGCTTAACTGTTGTCAGAATGGAAACGTGCCAATGTGATCAATATGTACACTTTCTGCAAATGTTGTATGGTCCCTTTGGTCAGCCGGTGGCCCATTTAGTCGTTTGTAAATACACCCCATATGGGCGCACCTCTGGTACTATTTCCCTTATCACATTCATATTGAGTAGTATTGACCTTTTTCACAGTATAAAATGTTATGTAAATCACAATGAAAGTTGCACCAACTTTAATGTGCATACATAATTAATCCACATTGATTGTCAGAGAAAAATATCAATTTTTGTAGAGCATGCTTGCGGATAACTCAAGAAAGTGATCATACCGACATTTGTGTGTCGATGCGGACATTACATCCGGGCTATCATTTTATCCGTGTCTGTGAAATATGGTGATGTGATGTGGGAAATAATTTTGAGTCATGCCTATACATATTATATATATATAGTTTATTCGGTATACATATATCACAGTGCATGGAATCAGAGACATGCTGTTATTTATCTGTAGATATCATATTCTTCTTGCTATTTATATTGCATATTCATAGTAAAACCCAAAGAATATAAATTTCAAACTCAGGATCACAGCATTTTAATTGGATGAGCACTTGTTCAAAATCATACAATACAATTGATTGAGTGAGTGCTTGAGAAATTGGTGAAAACAAGGTTGGAACAAGTTTTTTATAAATGCCAAAACTTCTAGTGGAATAGACAGGAATGACTTGTCTGCAATTCATTCTATGATGGATATGGCAAACACATGACGTATATACATGCTGATCTAGCTAGTCCGGGCTAGCGGATAAAGTTACCCTTGTGAAACACTCAATATAAACTCGTGTTGTCATAGCATGTGTGTTAATTGTGAGTCTTGTTGTGAATGTGTTTAAAGTACTTTGTCAGTGGGTGAAATGTACAGTTTATGGACTATTGGCGTAATGTCACTTTTCAGTTACCGGTATTGATAAGTTTTCTATGTTTCCTTGGCAGATTTGATGTACATATAAATATATATTCTTGAACACAGGAGAAATGTGTCTTCTGAGTTTTGTGATCAGCGTAGATATCGGATCAGGATCAGCCTGATCATGATCCACACTGTTCGCTATTCCATCAATGAAACAAACATGTTTCTGACGAGCAATGCCGATTGTTATCGGACTACAGCAGTGTGCTATTGTCACAAATCCCATGAGCCCCATTTCTCCTGTCACAGCCACATATAATAGTTTCCTTCCCTAATGGAGAGCATTAGATTATGAATTTACGTTGTCTACACATTTGCAGCTTGCAATGTTAAAAATCATTTACTCACCGATCAGCCTGCACAGTATGATAATGACATTCACTGTCAGTTGTTAAGAACAATGAGCCGTTTTTGTTGTGGTGGGTTACATTTAACTCCTTCAACACCACAGGCCTGTATGGTGGTATTGCCAAAAAGTGTAGATCCAGATGAGCCGGCTCGTGACGAGCCGTCTCATCAGGATCTGCACTTTTTGAAAGTAATTTTCATATTTTTGAGACCAAAAACACCCCCCTTTCCATAAATGGATTAGTCTGAAAATCATTTAGTTACGATTGGATTGGTCGCAAAATTAACATATCAAATTCCATTCCAGTTATTTAGGGGTGAAAGGGTTAATATGCATGTAATTTATGTACATGTATTGCTGTTTTTGCATTTAATAATCATGACATACATCTCTGTTGCCAGTTCCCTCTGGCTCCAAATGCAATTAAATACGATTTGATCCACCATGACAAAACAGGCCCAATTTTCTTATTCTGTCATAAGATATTTAATGATCGTTAAGCAACAGTGTACTGTAAATGCTTCAAAGTATTTACAATTCAGCTATTATGTTTTCTTTTCACTGTTTTCTTATTTGCAATGTTTGGTATTATTAAACTGGTATTTTATTAATGGTGTATACAAAAGAATTCTTACACTTAAATTGATTATTTAAAAATGTCAACCTCGATCTACATCCGTTGTGTTGCCATGATATACAGGTGTGAATTCCACTTCCAAGTGTTATGCATCTATAATCATTCTAGACCCTGAACATATAGTATAGAAAAGCATGCAAATCTAGGTCTATGATACTCCGGTTAGAAATACTGTATAATTTCAAAGTCAGGTGGAACATTCACCTTTTACTAATACATGTATACAAACTTGTTGCTAAATGGACTTCAACACCATTCAGTCAATCAAATTAGTTTTATTTATTAAACACCAATAAACAAACATAAAAAAACATTTGCCTGTTTATGTATGATCTCGTTTAGCAAATACTTTCAGTCAATCAATGAATGAAAAGACTTGTTTATATATTTGCAAATGGCTTAAAATATTTAGTTATTTATTACACAAGTATAAGAATATCTGAATCTACCGTAATAACCCTAAATATTCAGACACTATTTATTCTGTGGAACTCGTGTATAAAGTAAATGGTTCCCACAGCAAAGCGTGTCCCAATATGTAGGGTTTGTATGGTTGTGCTGGTGTATTACATTTAATATAAAGGTATTTGGATGCAATTTGTCCAAATATTCGTAGTTATTATAGTGTATGAGTAATGATTTGGACGGTATGGTGACATTTGTATGCCTATATGTGGCTGTGATTAGAGAAATTGGGCTTATGGCTTTTGCGACCAGTGTAGATCCTGATCAGCCTGTGCATCCGCACAGTCTGATCAGGATCTGCACTGTTCGCCATTCCATCAATGAAACACTCGTCGTGCTTCTAACAAGGAATATAGATTGCTACAGGAGCTTGCAATTTGATCAGGAGCTACATTGGTCACAAATCCCATTAGCCCCTTTTCTCCAATCACAGCCACATATGTATGTATATTCAGGTTTTTACCAGGTTTTGTCACATATTATTTTGGTATGTAGTTGAGTAAACGGATCAACGTGTATTTGCAACAAGTTTCGACACTTTCAGTGGCATGCGATGGTTATTTTAACAATCGGAATTCATACTTGTGTGACCTGTAGCCTATTTCATCAACATTGCAAAGTATACTTTACTACCAAAGTATACTTTGAGGGAGTAATCATTTATTTTTCATGAAATACATAATTTCACATAGAACTAACAAATGCATATATTTCATGATTAAAAGTATGCAGAATTATTATACTGAATTTATTACATTATCACAGCCATTAAATGGCTGTGATAATGTAATAAATTCCGTATAATAAAAATTAATAAATTTAAAAAAAAATTGAAAATTTCTCCCTCAAAGTATACTTTGCTAGGAAAGTATACTTTGCAATGTTGGTGAAATGGGCTACTGGTTTGGCATCTTGTATGTGAGAGTTGAATCAGGTTATACCCTTTATATGAGTAATATTATTATTCCTAATCCTATTACTTTCAGGGGAAGGGGCCAAGTGACTTTGGTGTGGTATGGATCTTGCACCAGGTCTGGTTATTCTAATTTCAGGGCTGAATATATTTTTTTCGATGTAAATATTCCGTTCTGATTTTGGGATTTTGCCCCCGATGCAGTATAGTGGGCCGTTTCACTAAACTTTGTACGACTAAATTGTTTGTACCGGTAAGTGCAAAATTATGATTTCACATTAGCAATGTTTTCTTGTTAACAATTATTGGATTTACATTTATTGATGCAGCCTATGCTCAATAAATGTAAATCCATCAATTGTAATTTCCCGACGATCCTAAATTTGCACACAAACATTTTAGTCGTACACAGTTTAGTGAAACAGCCCCCGGGTCTATACTTGTTGCACTTCCGACAGGAAGACTGTTTCTCAATCTCAAGCATTTTGTTGTATGTTCAATATGGCACTGTAGATTGTACAAGTAGATACTGGTGTCTTCATACAGTTTCTGTAGTTCTGTGCTTTAATGTTACCTCACATTACGGTATATATATGAAGTATATGAAGTTTTCCACAACACATAACTGTGCTATATTTGTCCATGTGTATATTTTTATATGAGCTCAATCTGTGGGATAAAATATACCTTATTACTTGGCGATTTTGGCCTGACACAATCCTGAAATTTCCATGAAGTAATATAATAGTAAAATGTATATGTGACACTCTTGGACAAAATGGTGCTTGTATTTCTGATGAGTTGAAACTAGACTGCACACTTATACCTGTTGATTTAGATCTATACTTCTAGCTAGACATCACAGACTCTTCATGAGTGAATGTATTGTCTGGTTCTTTTACCGACACCGACCGCACATCTGGTAATGGTGTTAATATTACTTAGCCAATGTGAAAAAGTTTTTGTTATAACTTTATTTTTATTTTTTCGCTGCTAATGGTGGTGGTTGGTTGGGAGCATGCAACGGGCAAGTTCAACGGTGGGATTCATCCTTGCCAGAATCCCGATATCCTTGTTGTGGTTAGGACCTGGCAGCAGGTCAGGTTATTATATTTTTTTTACATATTCTCCAGTGAGACAGGGATGTAAGTTTTCCGGGTTTCCACGGAATTCCGGGTTTCGTGTTTTTCCGGTCCAAGTCGTATCGGAATTCCGGGTTCCGTTTTTTTACCGTCCCATCCCGCGTGTCGTTCCGAGTTTTAACCGTGTTTTTTTTTACAGTCCCATCTCGCGTGTCCTTCCGAGTTTTAACCCAGTACCGCATTAGTTTTCACGTGTTTCCGGTGTCGGACAAACACGGTTATAACAACGTTTCTGATTGGTTTAGGGGCTAATTTCAGCCAATCATTTCATCGGTAATATTTTAATTTGGTTATCTGTAATCTTTATGCGTCATCTTGAGATTCACAATAATAGAGCTTATATGAACAATCTGAACTGCTTCTATGCTTCTAAAACTTTGCCGAGAATGCAGGAAATGGCATTTCAGGCCACCTGAATTTCAAAATTTTCTCGGGGGGAGGGGGTTGTGCGCTGGGGGTGTTCTGGCTTTTTACTCCGACCCACTTACATCCCTGAGTGAGATCATATGCTTCATCACATATAAAACATTTCCTGAACTTGATTCTGTAAAATCAGAGAACTTATATAAACTGTAAAATCTGATATATTTATAAATAATAGTCTTTGGTGAAACATAAGAGCAGGGGACCATTTTGCTAAACTTTATGCAACTATGCAGTTCGTGAGTGCAAAACTAAAATTTACACAATGTATATTGGTTAATACTGAGCTATATATCACGTGCGGCAAGTAAAAGAGGATGTAGCTTTTACTCATCTAGCACATCCATGCAGGCTGATGCTGGTCTGAGATTTTGTTAAGAGCCATCAGGAATGTTTTTCAAACTCAATAGTTAAAACTGACCTGTCAAAAAGTTTTTTTGTGTGCAAGCGCACGTCACTCGCCTTGGCAAAAAGGGGTATTTGAGTTTTCGAACATTGTCGCGCCAAATCAGCGTGTGCATTCAGTCTAATTAGGGCTACAATAAAATGTTTTGCGTCGAAAAATGCATCCGTTTCCTGTCGGACGAGATGCCACTCGGCTCTACTTAGAGGTACCACACAGAAGCATTTTTCATCTAGTAACCGTTGCAAGGAATGTTGGTCATGGTGAATTACATACAATCTTCTGTACTGGTCTATATTGTCCCATGGTTGAGCTCATATGTTTCTGGAGTGTCGGGCATTTTATTGTTGTATAAACAAATGAAAATGAAGTTTGAAAATTAGATGCACCCCAAAAATATTTGATACCATAGTGTTCGCTGTTTGTGCAGGTCTGATATTTTACATGTGATATGTACACAGCCCACTGTTTACCGACTACTTAACCGTTTCAACACCACATGCCTGCATAGTGGTATTGGCAAACGGTTTAGATCCAGATGAGCCGTCGCGTCCGGATCTGCACTTTTTGCAAGTAATTTTCATATTTTTGAGAACAAAAACACCCCAGTTTCATAAATGAACTAGTCTGAAAATCAGTTTGTGACGATTGAATTGGTTGCAAAATTAACATATCAGAATTCATTCCAGTTACTTAGGGGTGAAAGGGTTAATATTAGTTTGTGCATACCGCTGATAATGCCTGAAATTTGCATTTCAAACTGTCCAAAATATATTGTACAATTTGAAAATGTTCATTTCAAATTCTGTAAAATACGGTCTTGAAACAGCATCCATGTGAAATACGAGTTCTTACACAAATAGCTTGCACTATGACATATTTGTGTATCATGCCACCTTTAGTGATCAGGGGGCCATTTCACTGAACTTTGTACGACTAAAATGTTCGTAATTGCAAAATTATGATAGTCTGTAGATTTCACATAAACAATGTATTCTTGTAAACAATTATTGGATTTTCATTTAATGAGCATAGGCTGCATATTTTAGTCGTACAAAGTTTAGTGAAATGCCCCCCTGGGGGCCATTTCACTAAACTTTGTAGACTAAAATGTTCTTAATTGCAAAATTATGATAGTATGTTTTCTTGTAAACAATTATCCTATGCTCAATAAATGTAAATCCATCAATTGAAATTTCCAGACGATCCTAAGTTTACACTTACGAACATTTTAGTCGTACGAAGTTTAGTGAAACGGGTACCAGATTCCTCACTCGGACATGACTGGTGGCCAGTGTAAATCCTGATCATCATGTGATCACAGACAAATTTGAATCTAATCTGTACACTGACAACAGTTAAGCCTTCATTGTCTGAATGGTGAACAATATAGACCCTGCTCAGATGACATTTTGCTGGAATTTTGGAATTGTATCACTTACAATGGAATATTGAGCAGAAATGTTGCTTGCAGTCAAATTTAATACCACCGCAAACAACTACCAAGGTCCAAAACAGTTCGCTAGTAAAATTTGTGAACACAAAGTCGACATATATTTGATGTTAAAACGTACAAATTGAAAAGAACTGACACAGTCATTATGAATCCTGGACCTGATCTGCAGGATCTACAATGTTCATTAGATTCATATGTTGGCAATGGTAAGACACAGTGTAAACCCAGGTACATGAAATATGTACCTCTGGCTGTGACATGAGAAGTTGGGCTTATGGTATTTGTGAGCAGTGTAGCTCCTGATCAAATAAGTTTATTATAACACACTGGTGTAGCCTGATAGCGATCTATATTCCCCGTCAGGAGCATGACTGGTGTTTCATCGATGGAATGGTGAACAGTGCAGATCCTAATCAGACTGCTGGATCTACACTGGTCACAAATCACATGCGCCCCATTTCTCCAGTGACAGTCACATATATAGAGTAAATTGGCTCTGTTGTTGTAATGGACATATTGTCCCTGTTGGCAGATGGCCATTGGACATTACAGCCTTTACAACTACCACTGCACCAGGGGGCCGTTTCACTAAACTTTGTACGACTAAAATGTTTGTAAGTGCAAATTTAGGATCGTCTGGAAATTTCAATTGATGGATTTACATTTATTGAGCATAGGCTGCATGCAGCCTATGCTCAATAAATGTAAATCCAATAATTGGTTACAAGAAAACATTGTTAATGTAAAATTTACAGACTACCATAAGTTTACTCCATTTTAGTCGTACGAAGTTAGTGAAACGGCCCCATGGACCTTTGTGTATATAACATTATGAGCATGTTCTCCATTCCCATGCTCAAAATAATGAAGTTTGATTGGTTGAGGCTGAGCTATGCTCAGTCTCGGCCAATCAAACTGCGTGATTTTGAGTGAGAATTTGGAGAACATACTCAGAAAGTTTTATAAACACAGGTCCTGGGGCCCGTTTCACTAAAACTTTGTACGACTAAAATGTTCGTAAGTGCAAATTTAGGATCATCTGCAAATTTCAATTGATGGATTTACATTTATTGAGCATAGGTTGCATATGCAGCCTATGCTCAATAAATGTAAATCCAATAATTGTTTACAAGAAAACAAAGTTAATGTAAATTTGAAATAATAATTTTGCACTTACGAACATTTTAGTCGTACACAATTTAGTGAAACGGCCCCCTGATCCATAAATGTCGCGACTATGACTAGAGTGTAGCTGGCAATGTTCTCTACACACATGTCCACTCTTAATATCTTATATTTTCAGTCTGTTCTATATTAGATCTGGTAAATTAAAGACTTTCCATGATGTTTTTGTGTGTGTTCTCTGTCGTGATTCTGAATACCTGTCTGAATAATTGACATTTTTGCTGAACACCTGTCAATTCGTTCGTGGGGGAGCAGGGTAATTTAGCGATCAGGGTTCATCCTTACTGGAATGCCGACATGGTTTGGTCCTCAAGTACATTTTTGGCCGTATTGTACTTGAGAGTTAAATTCTGTTATACCTCATTACCTAGTAATAAGATTAGTGCTGATCATATTACTTTTGGGGTTGGAGCTAAGTGACTTTGGTGTGGAATGGACCTGGCACCAGGTTAGGATATTATAATTTCAGGGCTGATTCAGTTGAGCCTGCGCATCGGCATTGTGTCTGGTCAGAGTCTACACTGGTATTGCAGTATTAAGTTTAAAAAACACTCCTGATTTGTTGTACCGCCCAAAAAATGAGGGTACATGTAGTCGCCACCCTGTCTGTCCCAGATTTCGTTATTCGGCTACCTACTACCGGTATCTCTTTACCGTAAGTTGGATGGCCTTAAAACTTCATGTTGGTTGGGAGCATGGGAAGGGTACATTTAACAATGGGTTTCATCCATACCGGAATCCTGATATCCCTGATTTGACCCGCACGTACATTTTTAGCTCGACTATTCGAAGAATAAGTAGAGCTTATGTTGTCACCCCGGCGTCGGCGTCACCGTCACGCCTTGGTTAAGGTTTTTAGTCAAGTTTGTATATGGAATACTACTGGCCCTACACCCACCATACTTGGACAACTTCATCTCCTAGTGATGTACATCAATAACCCCTGATCTATATTTGACCTTGACCTACATTTCCTCTTGAATTACTTGGTTAATTCCCCTTGGTTAAGGTTTTTAGTCGACCTTGGTTAAGGTTTTTAGTCAAGCTTGTACATGCAATACTACTGGCCCTACACCCACCATACTTGGACAACTTCATCTCCTAGTGATGCACATCAATAACCCCTCATCTATATTTGACCTTGACCTACATTTCCTCTTTAATTACTTACTTAATTCCCCTTGGTTAAGGTTTTTAGTCAACCTTGGTTAAGGTTTTTTTTCAAGCTTGTACATTGAATACTATTGTGCATCCAGACACCATACTTCGGCAGCCTTTTTTCATAGGTATGTACATCAATAACCCCTGATCTATATTTGACCTTGACCTACATTTAACCTTGAATTACATAGTTAATTCCCCTTGGTTAAGGTTTTTAGTCAACCTTGGTTAAGGTTTTTAGTCAAGCTTGTACATGGAATACTAGTGTGCATACATACACCATACTTGGACAACCTTTTCTCATAGGAATGTACATCAATAACCCCTGATCTGTATTTGACCTTCTACATTTCCTCTTCAATTACTTACTTAATTCCTTTTGGTTAAGGTTTTTAGTCAACCTTCTATATGGAATACTACTGGCCCTACACCCACCATACTTGGACAACTTCATCTCCTAGTGATGTACATCAACAACCCCTGATCTGTATTTGACCTTGACCTACATTTCCTCTTGAATTACTTGGTTAATTCCCCTTGGTTAAGCCCTGTGCAGGCACCGGGGCGGGATCAACTGATCCTGAGAATAGTGCTGCAGTAGCCATTGCTTGTCGTAAAAGGCGACTAAACTGGCTTAACGATTGGGTTCATACTTTCCGGAACCCACTATACCGGATTTGGCCCTCATGTACATTTTTGGCTTTCTTGTACGTGAGAGTTGAGTCAGGCTATGCCCCATATATAAAAGTAAGATTAGCGCTAATCCTATTACTTTTAGGGGATGGGATAAATGATGCTGGTGTGGCGAGGGCCTGGCACCAGATCAGGTTGTTCTAATTTCAGGACTGAATATATATTTTGATTGTAAATATTGAGTTCTGAAGTTGGGATTTACCCCCCTCGGACAGGTGGATACGGGACACGACCCCGTTGACCCGTCTGCGTGTAGACTCCCTGAGGCTTGTACCTCTATGTCAGAAAAGCGGACGTTAAACCCTATTCACTCACTCACTCACTCACTCCCCTTGGTTAAGGTTTTTAGTCAACCTTGGTTAAGGTTTTTAGTCAACCTTCTATATGGAATACTACTGGCCCTACACCCACCATACTTGGACAACTTCATCTCCTAGTGATGTACATCAACAACCCCTGATCTATATTTGACCTTGACACTACATTTCCTCTTGAATTTCTTACTTAATTCTCTTTGGTTAAGGTTTTTAGTCAAGCTTGTAGATGGAATACTCATGGCCCTACACCAACCATACTTGGACAACTTCATCTCGTAGTGATGTACATCAACAACCCCTGACCTACCTATATTTGACCTTGACCTACATTTAACCTTAAATTACTTATTTAATTCCCCTTGGTTAGGTAAGGTACTCAACCTTGGTTAAGCTTTTTAATCAAGCTTGTAGATGGAATACTATTGTGCATACAGACACCATACTTGGATAACTTTTTCTCATAGGGATGTACATCAATAACCCCTGACCTTTATTTTACCTTCACCTACATTTAACCTTGAATTACTTGCTTAATGTTTATAGTCAAGCTTGTATATGGAATACTTCGGGGCCTACATCAACCATACTTGGACAACTTCATCTCCTTGTGATGTACATCAATAATCCCTGACCCTTGGTTACGGTTTTTACTCAAGCTTGTATATGGAATACTCCTCGGCCTACAGCAACCATACTTGGAAAACTTTATCTCCTAGTGATGTACATCAATATCTGACATTGACCTACATTTAACCTTGAATTACTTACTTAATTTCCCTTGGTTAATGTTTTTAGTCAACCTTGGTTAAGGTTTTTATGCAGGCCGCAGCCACCTTCTTTGTCAAGCTATGTGTACATCGACAACCCTCGTAGTCGAGCTATGCTGTTCTCCTACAGCTCTTGTTGGCTTTCTGGTACGTGAAATCCGATTATGTGGGTGGCAGGTGGGAACCTGTGATGGGTAATTTAACGATCTGGGTTCATCCTTACCGGAGACCTGGTTTGGCCCTCGTGTACATCTTCGGCATTTTTAGCTCGACTATTCGAAGAATAAGTAGAGCTTATGTTGTCACCCCGGCGTCACCGTCACCGTCACCGTCACGTCACGCCTTGGTTAAGGTTTTTGTCTCGCCCGCTTGCGGAAAGCGCGATATAGTCGGCCGTTTGGCGTACGTACGTGTGTCCGGTTAAAGTTTTTGGTTAAGTTTTTTGGTTAAGTTGTTTGGTTAAGTTTTTTGGTTGAAGTTTTTGGTTAAAGTTTTTTGTTATACTATATCTCTGCAACTGCTTTGCCCATTAC
This sequence comes from Conchocele bisecta, assembly GCA_029237695.1. Taxonomy (NCBI): domain Eukaryota; kingdom Metazoa; phylum Mollusca; class Bivalvia; order Lucinida; family Thyasiridae; genus Conchocele; species Conchocele bisecta. Next base: position 21,373,225 of record CM055268.1, on the reverse strand, counting down.
CTTGAAACTTCACATGGGTGTTTATCATCATCTATATTTTCATTCTACCCCCCTCCTGTGCGGCCCCTGTGCCCAATGTCAAGGTCAAATTACTTTGAAGTTTTTGGTTAATTTTTTTTTTTGGTTAAAGTTTTTTGTTGTACTATATCTCTGCAACTGCTTTGCCCATTACCTTGAAACTTCACATGGGTGTTTATCATCATCTATATTTTCATTCTACCCCCCTCCCGTGCGGCCCCTGTGCCCAATGTCAAGGTCAAATTACTTTGAAGTTTTTGGTTAATTTTTTTGGTTAAAGTTTTTGGTTAAAGTTTTTGGTTAAGTTTTTGTCGCGCCCACTTGCGCAAAGCGCGATATACTCGGCACTTTGGCGTACGTACGTAAAAGTGCCGAGTATATCGCGCTTTGCGCAAGCGGGCGCGACAAAAACTTAACCACTTACGTGTGTCCGGTTAAAGTTTTTGGTTCAGTTGTTTGGTTACGTTTTTTGGTTAAAGTTTTTGGTTGAGTTCTTTGGTTAAAGTTTTTGGTTAAGTTTTTTGGTTAAGTTTTTCGTTATACTATATCTCTGCAACTGCTTTGCCCATTACCTTGAAACTTCACATGGGTGTTTATCATCATCTATATTTTCATTCTACCCCCCTCCCGTGCGGCCCCTGTGCCCAATGTCAAGGTCAAATTACTTTGAAGTTTTTGGTTAAGTTTTTTGGTTTAAGTTTTTTGTTTTTGGTTAAAGTTTTTTAAAGTTTTTTGTTATACTATATCTTTTTTGTTAGTGTCCATGCCTCGCCACAAGGCGCGACATGCAGGCCGCGGCCATCTAGTTAGTCAACCTTGTATATGGAATACTACTGGCCCTACACCCACCATACTTGCACAACTTCATCTCCTAGTGATGTACATCAATAACCCCTGATCTATATTTGACCTTGACCTACATTTCCTCTTGAATTACTTAGTTAATTCCCCTTGGTTAAGGTTTTTAGTCAACCTTGGTTAAGGTTTTTAGTCAAGCTTGTACATGGAATACTATTGTGCATACAGACACCATACTTGGACAACCTTTTCTCATAGGGATGTACATCAATAACCCCTGATCTATATTTTACCTTGACCTACATTTCCTCTTGAATTACTTAGTTAATTCCCCTTGGTTCAGGTTTTTAGTCAAGCTTGTATATGGAATACTCTTGGCCCTACATCCACCATACTTGGACAACTTCATCTCCTAGTGATGTACATCAACAATCCCTGACCTATATTTGACCTTGACCTACATTTAACCTTGAATTACATAGTTAATTCCCCTTGGTTAAGGTTTTTAGTCAGGCTTGTATATGGAATATTCCTGGCCCTACAACCACCATACTTGGACAACTTCATCTCCTAGTGATGTACATCAACAACCACTGACCTATATTTGACCTTCACCGACATTTAACCTTGAATTACTTAGTTAATTCCCCTTGGTTAAGGTTTTTAGTCAAGCTTGTACATGGAATACTGTTGTGCATACAGACACCATACTTGGACAACCTTTTCTCATAGGGATGTACATCAATAACCCCTGATCTATATTTGACCTTGACCTACATTTCCTCTTGAATTACTTAGTTAATTCCCCTTGTTTAAGGTTTTTAGTGTAGCTTGTATATGGAATATTCCTGGCCCTACACCCACCATACTTGGACAACTTCATCTCCTAGTGATGTACATCAACAACCACTGACCTATATTTGACCTTGACCTACATTAACTTTGATTACTTAGTTAATTCCCCTTGGTTAAGGTTTTTAGTCAAGCTTGTACATGGAATACTATTGTGCATACTAACACGATACTTGGACAACCTTTTCTCATAGCCATGTACATCAATAACCCCTGATCTATATTTGACCTTGACCTACATTTCCTCTTGAATTACTTACTTAATTCTCCTTGGTTAAGGTTTTTAGTCAAGCTTGTAGATGCAATACTCCTGGCCCTACACCAACCATGCTTGGACAACTTATCTCCTAGTGATGTACATCAATAATCCCTGACCTATATTTGACCTTGACCTACTTTTATCCTTGGATTACTTTCTTATTTCCCCTTGGTTAAGGTTTTTAGTCAAGCTTGTATATGGAATATTTCTGGGCCTACAGCAGCCATACTTGGAAAACTTCATCTCCTAGTGATGTACATCAATAACCCCTGACCTATATCTGACATTGACCTACATTTAACCTTGAATTACTTACTTAATTTCCCTTGGTTAAGGTTTTTAGCCAACCTTGGTTAAGGTTTGTATGCAGGCCGCGGCCACCTTGTTTGTCAAGCTATGTGTACATCGACAACCCTCGTAGTCGAGCTATGCTGTTCTCCTACAGCTCTTGTTGTATGTGACAGTTGAATCTGGTTGAATCCCTAAATTCGCCTTATGTGTGTATTACTATTGATTATTCGTAATCCTATTACTTTTAGGGGAAGGGGCCAAATGACTTCTTACGTGTGGTGCCAGGTAGGGTTATTCACCCTCCTCCTCCTCCCCCCGCCCCCCCCCCCCCCCCCCCCCCCCCAGCTTACTGAGCATGTATGTGGCTGTGACTGGAGAAATGGTGATTATGTGTTTTGCGACAAGTGTAGATCCAGATCAACCTGTTCGTCCGCAGTCTGATCTGGATCTGCACTGTTCACAATTCCATCAGTGAAACACCCTTCATGCTTCTAACTAGCAATAGAGATCTTTATCAGGCTACAGGAGGGTGCTATTTGATCAGGAGCTACACTGGTCGCAAATCCCAGCAGCCCCATTTCTCCAGTCACAGCCAAATAACAATAGAGACTCAGGAGCCAACAAAACGTATGTGGCTGTGACTGGAGAAATTGAGCTTATCCCGTCAACACAGTGCGTATGTGCCGTGAAACACGGTGCCGTGAAACATTTTTGATATCCTGTCGATACAATTTGGAGATGCGGCTGAGGTTATTTTTTCCATTTTAAAGCTATTTGTAATGTTGACGGGATAAATAGAGTAGTAGGTTAGTGCCGTGAATGGGGAAAATATCTGGCGCGGCACGGAAACGGGATGTGCTCGGCAGAGCCTCGCCAATCCCGTTTCCTGAGCTTTGCCAGATATTTTTTCCCATTCACGACACTAACCTACTATTCTCTATTTATGGCATCCCTGACACACAGGCGGTAGACTTTGAAAAGGCTGTAAGGAGTGTATGGAAATGGGTGGGTGGGGTAACGTTTTCCAAATAAGCCAAGTATTAGGTCCTAGGTCCGAGTCTTCCACATGTGCTCTGACCAGCCTAACTTCCGATATGCCAACACATAAATGTAGCCTTATCAGGATCCATACTATTTTTCTAGAAACTTGGTTGACGTTGCACTTGGGCGTGGTCCTGGAAGACTGCTCCGAATATAGACTAATAGTTCGGGAAAGAGATGGCCGCGTCCAGCATGTCCATAACACGGGCCACCGACACCAAGAGGCGAAATGCGCAAAACGAAGTGTCGTCTGCTGTTGTTTTATATTGTGTTTTCTTTTTCAATAAAAAAACATGGTCTGATTCGGAAATGATGCTTGAGTGTTAAAGTGTTGTCAAACCATGTGTTCGTTGATAAAAATTAAAAATAAAAGATAAACAATAGACGACAACATTAATTCTGCATTATATGGTGTGATGCATGTTACTAACAGACTGACTCACAGACGCATGCATTGCACGTTATTGTGATCACTATCGGTCGAGATCTCTGGGAACAGGCATGACGAAGCACAAACATTTAGGCACAACCAAATTGACTGCTATCTAGAAGATCTGTAGCCGATTTCACCAAAATTGCAAAGTATACTTTGAGGGAGTAATCATTTATTTTTCCCGAAATGCATATATTTGATGATTAAAAGTATGCAGAATTATTATACTGAATTTATTACATTATCACAGCCAAAATGGCTGTGATAATGTAATGAATTCAGTATAATAAAAATTAATAAATGTATCCTTAAATTGAAAAGTTCTCTCTCAAAGTATATTCTGCTAGATAAGTATACTTTGCAATGTTGGTGAAATAGGCTACATAATTCAGAACATAGGAATTCAATTGCCGCTGTCACTCACTCAATGATGTAAACTCTCTCAAATCTGAAAGTAGGTTCGAAGTTGTTCATTTTCGTCACCTTTACTCGTTTCCAACAAAAAAAAAGAAGAGCAAATAACAAACTAAATGAAGATAAATGTTAAAGTCATACGGGGTATGTGGGTTGTTACTTTTTGATATGCAAAGATGTCAAGTCGGTATATAGTCGGTGATGGAGCAAGGTAGTCCACTGTTTCATTCAGCTCACCTACTCGATCGATCGGGACTTTCCACATATTCGTGAATATATAGTTAGAAGAAATTAACATCGTAGTGGTTAGTCGTACGCGTAGTTATGGGTGCATACGTGACAACGTAGCGGAGCGGCCTGTCACAACCCGACACACCTCATATGCCATATTAGACGGGGAATATAAAATTGAAAAATGACATCGGTAGTAAAGTCGTGTTAATGCTTTTCATCCGGGCTAATCTTTATATGTGACCTCACGGGTCACAATAAGCCCGTATGACATTCGATATTTTGATTTGTTGTCATTCTATTTCGTAAAGTAGGTAATTCGACAATTTTCGCTGAATTAGAAACTACATAGACATGGCGGTAAATATCATTAGTAGCGAGCAATTTGGCTTATTTCGGTATGAACGTGTCTGGAATCAGGCAATGGAAAATAGTGCTAGATTCACACAACATCAATTTTCAAGCTATATGTGACAGATATTAACAAACAGTTTAGGAAATCATATTTGCTATCAGTTTCATGAATAAATCCTTATAATTGTATGTAAAGTGTATGTATTGACTTAATATACCAAATATGTTTAGCCAGAATGTAATTCATATCATTTCCAAATAATTTAAAACGAAATATTTGGAATAATAATAAAACATACGCCAATCCAATGAAAACAGATACATTACCCCCACCCACCTATATATATTTATATTGCAAAATGTCATTCTTCTCAATCTGATCGCATGGCACATCTGGCGGAGTTACATACAATTCTTACTGATTGAACAACCGAATCTAGCTGTGTTAGTAAGTACTGGCGAAATTAGAGATGACACTGGCGTCAGGTCGTTCGTCCGTCCATCTGTTCGGACATGAGAATATATGGTCAACCGTCCGCCCGTCCATAACACAACTTAATGTGGGTTAATTTCTTAATTTTCGTTTTCTATTAAATTAGAAAATGTTTCACATACTTAGTCCAGTAGTGATGTTCCGTTATCCTGTAACAAATGATTGAATATGTGTATGTCACTGTCACAGACGGAATCCGGCGTCAGTGCCAACGCATTACAGCTTGCTTAGTCCAGACTTAATATTACATCTTGATATGGTAGTTTATCACAGAAGCATCTTCACATGACCGCATACATGTATATGACGCTCACGTGTTCATGGCACACATGCAGCATGTTGCATTTGCTCTCTTAACCGAATTCACTTGTCAATTGCACGCATTTAGATAACTACACTAAACGGTATTTTGTCACTGGAACACCTTTTATATCACAAGATTTCATGTCCAGTTGAAATGCATACATGGGACCACACAGCACAATCTTCTGTACACGGAACACATTCAGATGGCTCTACGATCACTTATTCATTTCTCTCGATAACATCGTCATATGGCTGCATACCTCTGATGAGGGTTCAGAAACTCCAACATGTGGTAACACAACGCATTAATTTGTATATGTACATGCTAAATTGATATGCCTGGCTAATGCAATATTTCATTTATTCCAAAAAATTACGAGTGCCCGCTATACAGACATAATCATTTTGTAGTAGTTGGTTTACTGATAGTGACGTGCGGTGGTATCAGGCTATTTTCATATGCAAATCATAGGCGTCGCCAGGGAGGGAGGGGGGGGGGTTCGGGGGTGCGAACGAACCCCCTTTTCAGTTTTAACTTTTGGATGCAAATATGACTATTGGTAATTCGGTGGTGCGATTGTGGAAATTATAGCTCTAAAATGCATTAGAACGTCGGAAATTGCACATAGAAATCAAAAAATTTCGGGGGAAAACCCCCGTACCCCCGTCTAACGAGAGGGGACACCCACTCGTGCACTCCCCGTCTCCAGCGAACCCCGCTGGAAAATTCCTGGCGACGCCTATGCAAATGAAGCATGATATTTTTAATTATTTATACTAATTAAATGCGTCACCTGAAAAAATAATATTTTCGACAAATTATAAAGTATGACCATCGCACATCAAAAAATAAATACAGAGAATAAATAGTAATGTACACGTTAACATTTTAAGGAAAAACGGTTATCGCTGCTGATATCAGTGTGGAAATCTGCATCTGATATAAAATGTATAATAATCAATACGTGGGGCAATGGTGGACGATTATTTATTTTGACAGAAAATGTCTCAGCTAGATGATGTCTCTGTTATAAAGAACATGTTGTGCCTATTGAGTGGGCATGTACCTTTATGCACATGATTTACACAAATATCGAATAAATTATACAGTTAGAATGTATACATGTAAACACCGATTAACAAAACACACCGTATTCAATGAATTAGACATAAATAAAGTACGTAAGTGTCTCGCCATAATATCTTTCAATGCGTACGCACCCCCCTAAATTCGCCGAGGTCCGCTATTTTTCAAACAGTAATCTCAACAAATCTTGAAATGAATTAATATACAGGTAATTTGCATGAAAATGTCACAATTTACCACCGTTGAAATCCGAATTTAAATAACATAAAATGCAGGAAAGTGCATTTCAGGCCATCTAGGCTTAAAATACGGTACCCCCCTAGCGTACTCGCGCCACTACATGGGGCGAGCCCCTGACGCACCCCCCAATAGAAAATCCTGCGTACGGGCCTGATGTGATCATAACATGTAAAGGTTATATATAGATAAACATTATATAGCATGGATGACAAGCATTAACATGAGCGATATATATGTTGTGCCATTTCTAGGGCAAATTTCTAGGGCAAATCTCTAGGGCAAATTTCTATACTATATATATAGTGTATTAAATTCTGCCTGTTTCACGACTATACATAAACTATGTGAAAATAAATACATATCTTCTTTTTTTTCTTAAAATTTATTTTTAGCTAAATATTAGCAACGTCATATTTTGTGTGCCATAAAATTCGGTCATTATAATATTGACTATGTTACACAAATATATAACTTGAAAATATCAATGTAGCATATATGGGTTGGGTGCAGTTGGGATGGGGTGGGGTGGAAGGAGGTGGAGCAGCTGCTGGATAACTAGAAAACAAAAGCAAAATGACTGCGAAGCATACACAGATAGCTTTGAAATGACCTAACAAATTAAAAGTTAAAAACTTAGGATATATATATGTAATATATATAAGCCCTGTTGCAAATCGCGAGTTAACAAATTCCAAAGATAATACAAATTAATAAATTGCCTTATTTAAAAAAAAATGTCACTGCTCAAAAACGTTAATTTGTTTATACATTTAGCCACAATGGAAAAATATATTATTGCATTTTTAAAAAATAAAAATTTAAGAAACCACTAATTGATATATAGCAGTTCATACTTAATACTCTATCAAATTACCTAGTTGGGAATCGTAACTTGCACTTTACTCCGGCTACGGACAGTACGGGAGTAGATTGCAAGAGTTACTGTATGCAACTGCGGTACGGGTCCCGCTCCGAGTAGATTGCAAGAGTTAGTGCTCACAATTACAAATTATAGCCTGATGTTGTCGGGTGCTGTCGCTCCACCGCCGCCACCCTATAGCTATGCACTATCACAATCCCCGCTGTAACACACCATCTCAAACTTGGGTCACCTGGTACGACTTTGTGATTTGACTGAATTATCTCCAATTTAATTTCATATTTTCTCCGGTGGCAAATAGGCAAATATAATTCAACAACAGACTTAACAAGGAAACGATTTTAGTATGGGACGAATTGACTTGAGGACGACTTGACCAGTTACTAGGGTGTTCTCGCGTATGAATCTAACAATACAACATATTGAATTAACTGTTAAATGTTGCAACTTCAACATTAACCACGATCTTTATTTCCATTATAATATGAAATGTACCACTGATATGCATTATAAGTTTTTTTTCTAGCAGAATTTAATAGTTACACTTGGACCTATTTTATAAATAACAATGTTTCTGAGCGTTTTTGTGTGCTAACAGTCCTATTTCCGGTATTAGAAATAAACTATCAAAAAATAAAGTTTGTTGTGAAGAACACTCGTTTTTTTTGTACCTTCCGGTTAATTAATAAGCAGTCAAAATGTCCAGATCCGCAGGAACACTTATAACAACACATAATTCAACTTTCATTCCCCCAAGGTTCATGCCAGGGTAAGAACTATTAGTATTGCAACTATATTACCAGTAACCGATGATAATCAGTAACCGACGATACTTTTTATACTGAAGGCGTAGAAGATTGAAGATACGAGGTTGTTATGTAGAGAGACATATTTTTGCTCTTTTTCACTCATTCTTTAGATATGTGGAGCGTGTGGCTGAGTGTTCTAGAGCGTCGGGCTGCTGATCCTACGGTCATGGGTTCGAATCTTACCAGATGCAATGTGTTGTGTCCTTGAGCAAGACACTATCCACACTGCTTCAGTCCACCCAGCTGTAAATGGGTACCAGTTACCAGGAAAAAGTTGATTGTATTTGTTTGTATGTTACTTGTTCATGTATCTTTAAATAAAATATGATCCTGCACATTATCTCCGAAAGGGGGTGTTGCAGTAGACCCAATTCTCATGGATTTGTGCCTTCTCATTGATTCATGCCGGTCTCACTAAAAAGTGACAAGAACAATATTAGCGACAAGAAGCGACAAGAAGCGTCAAGAAGATAAAAAAGGCAATAAATGTCAAATTAATCACTATTTAATATCATATAATGTAACATAGTAATGTAATGAACCTAACTAAATTATATTTATTGAAAAGATGCGTTAATTCAATGATATATAGCAAATAGTATCAACGACAGATTTCCTGCCCGAGCGTTAACAATCTGAGCGAAGACTGAGATGTGGACAATATTTATAAGACGATAATTACTATTCAAAATACAATCAATAGTAGTAAAATCTTACCTTTGGTCACAAACTAATCCTTTTTATACCCACTTTTTTTGTAAAAAAAAACGGGTATATTGTTTTCGTCACGGGTGTCCGTCCGTCCGTACGTCCGTACGTCCGTCCGTACGTCCGTCCGTACGTCCGTCACGTTTCAACCGTTTCTTGTAACTCGAAAAACTTTTTCACCTTCATACCTATCTGCGCCTGATATTTGGTATGTAGCTTCGTTATCATGTGCAGATGCGCAAAGTGAATTTGGATTTTTCATCCACCACCCTCCATCATGGATTATCTCCCCCTTTCGGACTCAGAATTTCCCATTTTTTCCTCGTAACATCGAAAACTTTTTCACCTTCATACCTACGCGCCTGATATTTGGTATGTAGCTCGTTATCATGTGCAGATGCACAAAGTGAATTTGGATTTTTCATCCGACCCTCCATCATGGATTTCTCCCCCTTCGGACAGATTTCCCATTTTTTAATTCATCAACTCAACTCGAAAAACTTTTTCACCTTCATACCTACGCGCCTGATATTTGGTATGTACCTTCGTTATCATGTCAGATGCGCAAAGTGAATTTGGATTTTTCATCCGACCCTCCATCATGGATTAATCTCCCCTTTTCGGACTCAGAATTTCCCATTTTCTCCTCGTAACTCGAAAAACTTTTTCACCTTCATACCTACGCGCCTGATATTTGGTATGTTACCTTCGTTATCATGTGCAGTCATGCGCAAAGTTGAATTTGGATTTTTCTCTGACCCACCATCCATGATTATCATTTCGGACTCACAATTTCCCATTTTTCATCGTAACTCGAAAAACTTTTTCACCTTCATACTACGCGCCTGATATTTGGTATACTTCGTTATCATGTGCAGAATGCGCAAAGTAATTTGATTTTTTAAATTTTCCATCCACCCTCATCATGGATTTTTTTTTTATCTCCCCCCTTCGCTCGGACTTCAGAAATTTCCCATACTCGTAACTCGAAAAACTTTTCACCTTCATATACGCGCCTGATATTTAGTATGTACCTTCGTTATGTGCAGATGCGCAAAGTGAATTCCCATTTTTGATCCGACCCTCCATCATCGATTACCTCCCCCTTTCCGACTCAGAATTTCCCATTTTTTCCTTTTTCCTTGTAACTCGAAAAACTTTTTCACCTTCATACCTACGCGCCTCATATTTGCTATGTAGCTTCGTTATCATGTGCACATGCGCAAAGTGAATTCGGATTTTTTATCCGACCCTCCATCATGGATTACTTCCCCCTTTCGGACTTAGCATTTGGGGAAAGTGGGTATATTGCGATGGCGCGCCATCGACTTTTTCTAGTTGATATTTGTTATTATATAATACAAATTTAATATCCATCACATTAATACACTATGTAACTACCAATATGCATGTAGTATTGGTAAGCATAAACTGTGTCGAATTTGCTATTGGCAAAATTTAATGCAAAATCCAGAAATATCCATCACGAACTGAATATTAGTCCATACTGTTTTGGAATAAAATAATATGTAACATTTTTTACGTATTGAATAACAAAAATCTGACGTTCAGTACTATGATATTGATTGTTAGCGTGCAAGCTAGATTGAGTAATTGTGGGCACGCGCAAGATACTTCAGTTTGGTCACTCATATTGAGTAATTAAGGACGCGTGTGCAGGTAAGCGGCTTCGGCTTTGACACCCATGCTAAGTTAATTGCTTCTTATAGTGATTTTACAAAGCTGCGTTGATTGATTATTATAGTTTATTGACTAGGCTGTATAAATAGACGACGAAAACGTTATTCATTGCATTTGTGTTAATATATAGTCTCACCAGTGCTCTAAATCATTGATCTCTGATCAGCGAATTTATTTGTGATATTGTACAAATTTATTTATACGGATTTATTTGTGTCATATAACGCTCCCATACGGAAAATCTTACAGTAATTTAAAAGTGAAGATGTAATATTGATTAAAAGAAAAATAAATCATGAAACTATTCTGATAAATTAGTAAGAATAAACATAAAATTATGGCTTATCCGTGTGGTAACTGTAACAAAAACTGCAAAACTCAATGTATAACGTGCGAGAAATGTGAAAGATGGTTTCATTTTAAATGTCAAACTCTTACAAAACAGCAATTTACATCTCTTACTAAAAGTTTGTCGCTTTTTCTTTACACATATTGCATGGAGCTTGTTGGCACTTTTTCTATGAACTTGTTGACGCTTATTCTATACACATATTGCATGGAGTTTGTTGTCGCTTTTTCTATACACATATTGCATGGAACATATTGCTTGGAGTTTGTTTTTATACACATATCGTATGTAACTTGTTGTCGCTTTTTCTTTACACATATTGCATGGAGTTTGTTGTCGCTTTTTCTGTACACATATCGTATGGAACCTGTTGTCGCTTTTTCTTTACACATATTGCATGGAGCTTGTTGTCGCTTTTTCTATACACATATTGCATGGAGTTTGTTGTCGCTTATTCTGTACACATGTATCCTGGAACTTGTTGACGCTTATTCTGTACACATATTGCATGGAACTTGTTGTCGCTTTTTCTATACACATATTGCATGGAACTTGTTATCGCTTTTTCTATACACATATTGCATGGAACATATTGCATGGAGTTTGTTGTCGCTTTCAATCGAGTTTCTGACGCATTTTCTATCTAACACAATATTTATATTACAATTGTTATCTTTATTATTGTAAAAGTTGTTATAAAATACATAAAATAATGTTCTTGTCACTTCTTGACGCTTCTTGTCACTTCTTGACGCTTCTTGTCGCTTTTTAGTGAGACCCGATTCATGCCCCTAGAAAACAAGTGAATAAGCATATTCTAAGAATAGTTTTAATTGAAACTTATTTTAAAAGGGTATATTAAGTTGTTTCCCACAGTTTCTACGTTACGCTGAAGGGGTCTATGTCGCACAGGGTACTACACATATGTACCCTAGCATGTAGGGTACTACATTTATGAAGAGGGTTTGTTCGCAAATTATGCATAAAATGTGACACATGTTGATTTCTAGGTGTATCTGGACTTCACCATATTTAACTTTGATGCATCTAGGCAGCAACAAAAGTTGTAGAGCGCGAACCTGATACGTTTCAAGATCAATTCGGTGACTTGGGTTGGTTATTTCTCGGGACTCTCAGACTTGCATAAACAACAATTTTGGTGAATTCCTTATGTGCACTCATAGTCAAATGTTTGAACTTTATGTTGATGTATACATTTTCAGGAATTAATCCGAATATAATACATAATATGAATTTGTGTTCTTAGGGGCACGAATCCATGAGAACAGTGACTGAAATTGCTTCATAGACACACATTTTATGGGACATATAAGCATGGTATGTGAACAAATGTGTGCATGCAGAATACTATAATACCAAGGAATCATGTAGTGATTTGATAATATAACATGTATTCACATTGTAATAGGGGAAATACACACACTATGTCCTATATAATTGATACTGTTAGCAAACAAAAATTTCATGGATATTTGGGAGCCATTAGTGGGACTGCAACCTTAAGCTGGAGAGAAAGAGGCAATAAGCAGCCTTTGTGAATGTGGCAAAGAGGAGACAGTCCTCCACTGCCTCATGACATGCAGCAGATTTGCAAACTACATGGCAAAATGAGATTTGCCATCTCCTACCATACCGGAATGACCGACTTCAAATTTCCTCTATTCATACAGCAACACCACATTATGGAGAACATAAATGATTTATCCATATACATGACGTACATAAAAATATATATAATCAATGTTCCCAGTGATTAGTACCCATTTACAGCTGCGTGAACTGAAGCAGTGTGGATAAAGTGTCTTGCTCAAGGACACAACGCATTGCCTAAGGTGAGGCTCAAACTCTTCATTTCTCCATGAAAATACTTATATGTTGTGATCTTCATCATCAAAAGGGTCAGTAGCCAACTTCATGGTTTTAACCTGCACTTATTTGCCACCCACCAATTCCTTGCTCTATTTTATGTTAACAGATACCGGGGGAATTGTCCGACAATAAAGTATGATTACGGTGAGACATACGGTGATGCCACGTCCAAGTACTTCCAGGACTACAGGTATACTGTTGCAACACAGATCGATCATAGCTGAAAATTGGGTTTGATCTCAGTGAACAGTTCTTCACCTTTCACCCCTAAGTAACTGGAATGGATTTTGATATGATAATTTTGCAACCAATTCAACCATCACAATATGGGTCTTCAGACTAGTCCATTTATGAAAAGTGGGTGTTTTTGTTCTTAAAAATATGAAAATTACTTGCAAAAAGTGCAGATCCCGATGAGCCGGCTCGTCACGAGCCGGCTCATCTGGATCTACACTTTTTGCCAACACCACTATACAGGCCTGTGGTGTTGAAAGGGTTAATAAAAATTATGGAATTATCATTTCATCCCAATTGTGCTATTCATATTGGTTGTCAAATAACTTGTCTTACAATCACTACATGATGTCAATTTGATGAATATAAAATTGATGAACAGGGTTTCTAAGATTCTGCTATTACATGTATATATATGAAATAAATTTCAATCATGTCACGGACACCAAGGAAAATTAGTTTCAACAAGCCATTGTTTATGAAACATTGTTACATGGTTTCCGTTGTTTGCACGTATGTGCAAACAAATAGCGCGTGCTGTTTGCACATGGCTTTAGGCAATGCTCATTCTGGGGCCGCGTGTAATGGAAGTGCCTTCATGACGTCACTACGCGGAAGTGCCTTCATGACGTCACTACTTCATGACGTTCATGACGCGGCCTCGGCGTATGCATACCGAAAATTATCTACGTGAATGGGACGATTTTATAAAAGTACTGAAAATACTGAATATAATGCTCAAATTACATCAGTTTTTTGTTGGAAATGTAACAATAACGTTTGATCATGTCCAGCCGTGTGCAAACGTTTGCTGTGGCCCTCAGGAACTGTTTGAACCCGCGGCCTGCGGCCTTGGGGTTCAAACAGTTCCCTCGGGCCACAGCAAACATTTGCACACGGCTGGACATGATCAAACCTTATAATATATATGGTTGTGACTGAAGTGAAGAAGACGACGTGCTAAAGCAAATTGTGTTAAGTCTAGTCCCTGATGTTTTAGTGCACCCTGGGGTCAGATGATATGATGTTTGTTATAACATCCATAATATGTTCGTCAGTGACTGAATGGCGAACAGAACAGACTGCTTAGACTGTGCTATGGCATATTATTGTATGGGTGTACATAGAAACAAAATTGATACCACGCGCGAGATAACATATCGGAGGTAAATTATTGTAGCTAGGGTGTACAATGGTTGCAAAGGAACTAAGTGCAGTCACATATTGATGTTATGAGTACAGTTTTAGTGTAACTGTATATCAATATGTACATCATTTAAAATATGGCAATAGAGCTTCCTACTGTCTGTTCCACGTTTTTCTGCCGACAAACTTTTGGCTATTAAACACATTAAATCTAAAAAATATCTAAAAGTAAGTTTTTTTTAAAAAAAAAACTTTTTCATCAATAAAACAAAAAAAGTTACCCCTCCCCCAAAAAAGTTTGTTTTGATGAAATTCCATCAAATATTTTGCCCCGTGCAGGCACCGGGGCGGGATCAACTGATCCTGAGAATAGTGCTGCAGTAGCCATTGCTTGTCGTAAAAGGCGACTAAACTGGCTTAACGATTGGGTTCATACTTTCCGGAACCCACTATACCGGATTTGGCCCTCATGTACATTTTTGGCTTTCTTGTATGTATGAGTTGAGTCGGGCTATGCCCCATATATAAAAGTAAGATTAGCGCTAATCCTATTACTTTTAGGGGATGGGATAAATGATGCTGGTGTGGCGAGGGCCTGGCACCAGATCAGGTTGTTCTAATTTCAGGACTGAATATATATTTTGATTGTAAATATTGAGTTCTGAAGTTGGGATTTACCCCCCTTGGACAGGTGGATATGGGACTCGACCCCGTTGACCCGTCTGCGTGTAGACTCCCTGAGGCTTGTACCTCTATGTCAGAAAAGCGGACGTTAAACCCTATTCACTCACTCACTCACTCCATCAAATATTGATTTTTTTTAAATCAATATTTGATGGAATTTCCTAAAAAAAAAAATTTTGGGGAGGGTGACTTTTCTTATTGATAAAAAAGTACTTACTTTTAAATATTTTTTAGATTTAATGTGTTTAACAGCCAAAAATTTGTCGGCAGCAAAACGTGGAACAGATAGTAAATTCCTCATGATTCACTTACATAATACTTGATTGATCAACATCTTCCTATATTATATATACCCAGTAATCAAAATTTACTTTCAATTTATTAACCCTTTCAACGCTAGAGTCTTGTTCCCTAATATTTGCAAATGGTGTTGATCCTGATGAGACGGCTCGAAAATTCTGAACTGCCTCATCAGGATCTGCTCTTTTGTGGGCATTTTTTTTTATTTTTACAAAATGAACCCCTTTTCTACATAATGGAGCAGTCTAAAACTTAACATGACACAGTCCATGTCAATTGCTTAGGGATGAAAGGGTTAATCACTACCTACAGGTCCGAAGCGCTGAATGCCTCGCACAACCCCTACGCGAGGGGTGGGGAGTTCCCCAGCTACTACACCCACAAGCCGGAGTCCGTGATCAGTGCTCGAGGCAGGACTAGGGACAGATGGCTCGACGCTCCCAAGTATTCGCTAGCTAATATAGACTTCGACAGAAAAGAGGAGTTATGTTCGTTTGATAAGGTATATAGAGAAATGGCTCCATGTGGGCCTTCAGTGAGCTGTGTTATATAATGGTGTATCAGGCAATAGCCAGAGTTCCAGATAAGGTGCGTATTGGAGTATTTTACACACTCATTTTAGCAGAATACGCATTTATTTATTTCAGCTGCAACAGTGTTTTCTTTTGCAGCTCAAATAAGTGAATTTGTAAAGTTGTTTTATTTTTCATCATATTTTCCCTATTTAATAAGGAAGACAACCAATAATACAGTTGTAAAAGTAAAATACGCATTGGATTTGAAATCTGGGAGATATCTGGAGCTCTGAATAGTTGCACCAACATAAGATAACTGGTACATCGGTAGCCTATTTCACAAACATTGCACAGTATACTTTTCTAGCAAAGTATACTTTGAGGGAGAAATTTTCAATGTAAGGATAAATTTATTAATTTTCATTATACTGAATTTATTACATTATCACAGCCATTTTGGCTGTGATAATGTAATAAATTCAGTATAATAATTCTGCATACTTTTAATCATCAAATATATGCAGTCGTTAGTTCTATATGACATAATGCATTTCGGGAAAAATAAATGATTACTCCCTCAAAGTATACTTTGCTAGATAAGTGTACTTTGCAATTTTGGTGAAATCGGCTACAGATGTTGAGCATTGCTATTGCATGGAACATGATGTACACAGCTAACTGTGGGTATATTATTTCCCTTAAATGAAGTGCGGCATATTAAAATCCTGTAATCTCACAGAATGGGCTGTACCGGTATTTGCATTGTACATGTATTTCTGTGTGTCTATCAGACTATTACAACTATATACCCGGTAGTTTTCATTCTAAAGATCATGTGACTTTCTGCAACATTGTGAACACATCTTCTTCACGTATGAGAGAATTGCATCTGTTTAATGTTTACTGAAACAATATTGTTTTTATTGTAGGAATGAATGGCCTTTTTGTGGAATTTATCGGCGTATAAACTTGGAAAAGTCGCGGGAATACTGGACGAAGGCCGGAAGGCCTCGTCCAGTATTCCCGCGACTTTTCCAAGTTTATATCCCCGATAAATTCTACAAAAAGGCCATTCATTCCTTATAATTCCAGCATTTGAAATAAATTCATCAAGAAAATGTGTTTATTTTCTGTTTTCTTAAGAATTATTTTAACTGCGCCTCACGGTTACGGAAAGTAGTTTGGCGTGGGAGTTTACTGGGATATAAATTTTGGATAGAGACTTGCTATGGGCCAATCAAATGTTAGGGAATTGTGTAAATATTTTTGTGCTGGAATTATATGCATGTACTCGCATTTAGCTAACATTTAAGTGTTGGAATTGGCTCAAACACCTTCCTTACCCGGACATAATGTATATGTCCGAATTGGCCAAATTTGGGAGTCTTATTGTGTTTTATGTTGGTGTAAGTGGGACATATGTGTATAATTGTGTGTACAAATGGGACACTGCTTTAGTTACAATACAGTCCTATTATTCAACATAGTATCTCGGTGCACAGGAAGACATATGAGAATGGCCATGTGATTTTGTACACATTTTTTTTGCACACATCTACGTAATCTCATGACATACGTTTACAACATTTACAATATTTTCTGTAAATGGCGTCAAAAGTTGACAAAAATTTCAGAGTACATGCGAAATTATTTTCCGCATGTACTCTGAAAAATTTGTCAGCTTTTTACTTTATTTATGAAAAATATTGTAAATTTTGTAAACGTATTTCATGAAATTACGTAGATGTCCGAAGGTGGTGTGTCTCCTGTTAGTTTGAAGCAATGCGTGACTGTTGTAGTTGGGCCAGAAGCACAGAGAACATTATGCGGATAAAAGTGGAACAAAGAAGCGCGCCGACTACTTCCTCATACCAACCAGTGCGGAGGATCAAATTAAAAACAAGTCGCAGTAGTAAGTATGGTGTACTAATGTAGGGTGCTAACACATAATCTCTCTGCTGTCTTGTAGTATGCATGTAGATGCTAGACCTCATATAGCCGTGATTTCTGTCGGACCGTCTTGGGTAAGCATAACTTCTTCATCATTTCAGAGCTCATCTGTACCCAGTTGTACAAACTATCCATTCATTGATTGCATTTTCCTGACACCTAACATTTGTAATTTGTTGTCATCATTTTCCAAGTTCTTTAAAATTTGGTGATTGTTTTGAGTTATTTTCTCAATTTCTGTTCAAAGTATATTTTGTTACCAATCATATGAACCGTCTCGGTTATATGAACCACCTCAATGAGACGGTTCATATGAGTTGTAACAACATAAACCTTTATAGAGAATACACAAAATAATCATTGTAATAAAATTTAAGTATTGTATCCATCGACTTCAATGGGTTAACCCTTACTACGCTGAATTAAATTTTATCGTCTGCTGGAAATGTTTTATTTTCAATATTTCTCGACAAAAACCTGGTTAACAATGCGTTCCCTCGAATTAACAATTCGTCCTCACGATATAACAATTCGTTCCCACGAATTAACAATTTGTTCCCACAAAATAACAATTTGTTCCCTCAATTTAACAATTTGTTCCCTCGAATTGACAATTAACAATTTGTTCCCACAAATTGTTAATTAGAGGGAACAAATTGTTATTTCGTGGGAACGAATTGTTAAATTGAGGGAACAAATTGTTAATTTGTGGGAACAAATTGTTAAATTGAGGGAACAAATTGTTATTTCGTGGGAACAAATTGTTATTTCGTGGAAAAGAATTAATAAAAAAATTAATTTTACGTCCCTGCGGGGCTCCGTACTTTCTCTATGATCTCTCGAATAATTTACACTATGATCATACTATCTGTAGAGCACAAAGAACAATGCCAAAGAAAGGATAGGTCACTGTCTTCTTTCCGCATGTAATGGGTTAATAGTGCAGCCAAGAATCTTGGCTGCACTATTAACCCATTACATGCGGAATACACCTTTAGCATGTTTTTTTTTAAATATTTTATTTTTGTTATTTCTCAATGAAAGTATATGTTGTGACCACTCATTTGAACCGTCTCGACAAGACGGTTCAAATGGTGGTCACGACATATATTTCTGAGCTCATATAAAGAAAACAATTAAGTATTTTCTACAAACAAAATGGCGTATCCTCAGCATGAAATTGGTTTAAAAAAAAAAGCTTAGCAATATTATCATAGTGCCTGTTTATATACCACTAGATTATAGGGTTTCTCTTTTAGTTACATCTATATACATGTACATGTATAAACACATTTTCTCTTGCACTTTCTCTGATGTATCTTTCATCTTCTGTACCTATCAGTGGCCAACAGTTTTACCATTGAAAAAGATACAGTTAAAAGTGTGAAACAATATTGATATTACTAACATGGGCATACTTTTCATTTGGTAGAAGTTATTTTGTGACGTTCTAGTTATATATAAACATCTTATTTGTATTATGGAAAATGTTCACAATCAGATTACAAAGGATAACGTTACCTACACGGCTAAACCTATATATTATTTTGATTATTCCACAATGTTCCATATCGCAATCAGTGATTATATTGGAGATTTATCTTAACTTCAATGACTGGTTGATTGTATTCATGATCATCAGACATGATTGCACTACTTTGTGGTGTGGAATTGGCAATTAAATGTATGCTTCTTTGATGAACTATTAAATAACTCAATTACTATTATGCAATCATCTTCGTGGTTGTATCGTTACTGCATCATTGTGGGAAGTGAGCTCAGGTTAATTGGCGAGGCTTTAGCTGTGTAGCCATTGATGGCAGTTGTAGCTTAGAACATGTATACCAGAGCTCCAGATAAGGTGCGTATTGGTGTATTTTACTCAATTATTTTAGCTGAATACGCATTGATTATCAAAATTGGGAGTACAAAATACGCACAGCAATGTGAAAATATGCATTGATTTTCAAATTGAGTAGTGAAAATACTGTCATAAAGTTGAAAATTCACTTAGTGTTTGCTTTTTGCAGCTCAAATAAGTGAATGTTTAAATTTTTTATATATATTTATTTATCCTTTGTTCCCTATTTAGTAATGAAGAAAATCAATAATCCATTTGTAAAAGTAAAATACGCAATGATTTTGAAATCAGGGGTATAGTACGCTTTAGACACAAAGCTTATCAGTAGCCGATTTCATCAACAGTGCAAAGTATACTTTACTAGCAAAGTATACTTTGAGGGAGTAATCATTTATTATACCCCCCGCAACGAGTTGAGGGGGGGTATACTGGAGTCAGGTTGTCCGTCCGTCCGTCCGTCCGTCCGTGCGTCCGTCCGTCCGTCCGGATAAACTTAACATCAGAGAAATATTGTTATAACTTCTATTTCCTTCATCTAAAATGCTTGATATTTCACACATGCATTCCTGTAAGGCTCTACTACCATGCTGTGCCAAATCCACGACCGTCCAACCCCCGCAGATCCCAAGGTCAAGGTCAATTACTTAGTCCGTAAACTTAACATCAGAGAAATATTCTTATAACTTCTATTTCCTTCATCTAAAATGCTTAATATTCACACATGCATTCCTGTAAGGCTCTACTACCATGCTGTGCCAAATCCACGACCGTCCCAACCCCGCAGAATCCCAAGGTCAAGGTCAAATACTTAGTCTCTCTTTACAAAACTTAACATCAGAGAAATATTGTTATAACTTCTATTTCCTTCATCTAAAATGCTTAATATTTCACACATGCCTTCCTGTAAGGCTCTTACTTACATGCTGTGCCAAAAAATCCACGACCGTCCAACCCCCGCAATCCCAAGGTCAAGGTCAAATACTTAGTCTCTTTACAAACTTAAACATCAGAGAAATAATGTTATAACTCTAATTTCCTTCATCTAAAATGCCTTAATATTTCACACATGCATTCCTGTAAGGCTCTACTACCATGCTGTGCAAAAATCCATGACGTCCAAAACCCCCGCAGATCAAGTCAAGGTCAAATACTCTTTAAACAAAAACTTTACAAACATCAGAGAAATATTGTTATAACTTCTATTTTCCTTCATCTAAAAATGCTTAATATTTCACACATCCTCCCTGTAAGGCTCCAACTTACCATGCTGTGCCAAATCCACGACCTGTCCCAACCCCCGCAGATCCCCAAGGTCAAGGTCAAATACTTAGTCTCTTTACAAAACTTAACATCAGAGAAATATTGTTTATAACTTCTATTTCCTTCATCTAAAATGCTTAATATTTCACAATAGCATTCCTGTAAGGCCTCTACTACCATGCTGTGCCAAATCCACGACCGTCCCAACCCCCGCAGATCCCAAGGTTCAAGGTCAAATACTTAGTCCTCTTTACAAAACTTAACATCAGAGAAATATTGTTATAACTTCTATTTCCTTCATCTAAAATGCTTAATATTTCACACATGCATTCCTGTAAGGCTCTACTTACCATGCTGTGCAAAATCCATGACCGTCCAACCCCCCTAACCCCCCCGCCAGATCCAATGTCAAGGTCAAATTACTCTTTAACAAAAAAAACTTAACATCAGAGAAATAAGTTAATAACTTCTATTTCTTCAATTGAAAATTCTTATTATTTCACTTGTGCATTCCTCTAAGGTTGTACTATCATGCTGTCACAAATCTATGAGTGTCCAACCCCCGCTGCTCCCAAGGTCAAGGTCACATACTTAGTCTCTTTACAAAACTTAACATCAGAGAAATATGTTATAACTTCTATTTCTTTCATGGAAAATACTAATATTTCATATGCTGTGACAAATTCCCCGCTGATCTCGAGGTCAACGTCACATACATACCGTATAACCTTGGCTTAACGCCCCCCTCCTAATCCCCCAAAAAAACGCCCCCCCCCCCCCCCCCCCCAAATACAAATAAAAAAAACAAAAAAAAATCCTTATTTGTGTTTGAAATGGCGGTCCTTGGTAAAAAAACAATTTATTTTTTTTTATTATTTTTTTTTTTTAATGGCTAATATAAACGCCCCCCCCCCCCCCCCCCCCCTAATAATTTTTTTTTTTTACCAATGACCGCCAATAATTTCAAACACAAATAGTCTTTAAATCTTTATTTGTGTTTGAAATTGGTGGTCCTTGGTAATTTTTTTTCTTTTTTACTGGCTAATAATCCCCCCCCCCCCCCACCCCCCCACCCCCACCCCCCCCCAAATAAAAAAAAAAAAAGAAATAAATATTTTTTTTTTACCAATGACCGCCAATTTCAAACACAAATAATCCTTAAATCCTTATTTGTGTTTGAAATTGACGGTCCTTGGTAATTTTCTTTTTTTTTTCTTTCTTTGTTTTTACTTTTTTTCTTTTTTACTGGCTAATAAACGCCCCCCCCCACAATAAAAAATAAAAATAATAATAATTTTACCAATGACCGCCAATTTCAAACACAAATAATCCTTAAATCCTTATTTGTGTTTGAAATTGGCGGTCTTTGGTAATTTTTTTTTTTTTTTTTTTTTCTTTTTTTTTTTTTTTTTTTTTTTTTTTTTTTTACTGGCTAATAAACGCCCCCCCCCCTTTTGTAAAATGTAACGCCTCCGGGGGCGTTAATTCGAGGTTATACGGTAGTCTCTTTACAAAACTTAACATCAGAGAAATCGGTTATAACTTCTATTTCCTTGCTCGGATCTGCTTCACATTTCACACACTCATTGCTCCAATGGACCTCTACCACCCTGTGACAAATTCACGTTCATGCCGCTCGCGCTAATCCCAGAGTCAAGGTCACAAGCCCACACACTTGGAAATTTGTACATATTTTAGGGGTACCTGGGCCCACGCGGGGGGTATATTCCGTAAGCCTCGCTTACTGACCAATCTAGTTTTTCCTGAAATGCATTATTTCATATAGAACTAACAAATGCATATATTTCATGATTAAAAGTATGCAGAATTATTATACTGAATTTATTACATTATCACAGCCAAATTGGCTGTGATAATGTAATAAATTCAGTATAATAAAAATTAATAAATTTATCATAAAATTGAAAATTTCTCCCTCAAAGTATACTTTGCTACTAAAGTATACTTTGCAATGTTGATGAAATAGGCTACTGGAGCTCTGGTATATGCATATCACTAGCTCTCTTAGCACTCTATTATATACAGTTCAGCAGATTTTTATTTCTTTTATTATATGTTGTGATGAGTTCTCCTCTATATTTGACATAGAACGTATCAGACAATTTACTAACCTGTAGCGAATCTTTGCATGCTATAAGTTTTGTGTTACAATAACTCAAATCAATATGGAATATAATGTTTCCCTGAACCTTGACATCTGTGGACTTTAACCAATCCAGCATGATTGATAGTAATAATAATACAATATACATGTAAGTGTAAAGTTACATTGTAATTAACACACATGATCTACTGGTATTCAATTTATATCAGATTTAATACAAATTTGGAGCTATAATCAATATTTATTAATAACCATCTATTTTAACCATTTTATTTACAATTACATGTACAAACAAACGTGGATGCCCTCATATATTCTATTGCCACAGATTGAAGGGTAACGTTAAAACAATGCAATGTTCAGCATGTACTGTAATACATAAGTATTATAGGCATGCAGGCACATTTTTAGCTCACCTGAGCAAAGCTGATGTGAGCTATTGTTACCGCAATGTGTCCGTCGTCCGGCGTCCGTCGTCCGTGAACATTTTCAAACGTCTTCTCCTCGGTAACCATTGGGCCTAGTCACCAAGCTTCATGGTCATGGTCCTTAGGTAGGGGGATTACAAAATTGTTAAAATGACATCATCACGTAATCCAAGATGGCCGCCGTCTAAAAATAGCACAAATTCTTCAAAAATCTTCTTTTCAATAACCGCCAACCGGATTTCAACAAAACTTGGTAGGAATGATCGATGTACAATGCTCTTTCAAAGTTGTTAAAATGGTGACCCCGGAGGCAAAAATGGGCGTGGTCCGTGGGGTCAAATTTTATTTTTGACCGAATATGGTCATGTCATATATCAAATCGAAGGTATCAACGAGGCGATCAATCTGGTGGATTTTTTGTCGAAATCGGGTGGTTATGTCATCCAAGATGGCCGCCGAAAGGTCAAAAGGTCGTTCTTTTATTAGAGATATCAAAATTCTTCTTCACATGAACCGCTTGGCCCATGGTAGCCAAACTTAAAAGTTATAGTCCATGGGTGAAGCCTTTTCAGATTTGTTAAAATGGAGGTCATCGCTAATCCAAGATGGCCGCCGTCTAAAAATAGCATAAATTCTTAAAAAATCTTCTTCTCATGAACCGCCAGCCGGATTTCGACGAAACTTGGTAGGAATGATCGATGTACAATGCTCTTTCAAAGTTGTTAAAATGGTGACCCCGGGGTCAAAAATGGGCGTGGCCTGTGGGGTCAAATTGGGGTCAAATTTTATTTTAGCCCGAATATGGTCATGTCTATATCAAATCGAAGGTATCAAAGAGGCGATCGCTCTGGTGCATTTTTTGTCAAATTGGATGGTCATGTCATCCAAGATGGCCGCCGAAAGGTCAAAAGGTCGTTCTTTTATTAGAGATATCAAAATTCTTCTTCACATGAACCGCTTGGCCCATGGTAGCCAAACTTAAAAGTTATAGTCCATGGGTGAAGCCTTTTCAGATTTGTTAAAATGGAGGTCATCGCTAATCCAAGATAGCCGCCATCTAAAAATAGCATAAATTCTTAAAAAATCTTCTTCTCATGAACCGCCAGCCGGATTTCGACGAAACTTGGTAGGAATGATCGATGTACAATGCTCTTTCAAAGTTGTTAAAATGGTGACCCCGGGGTCAAAAATGGGCGTGGCCTGTGGGGTCAAATTTTATTTTAGCCCGAATATGGTCATGTCTATATCAAATCGAAGGTATCAAAGAGGCGATCGCTCTGGTGCATTTTTTTAGTCAAATTGGATGGTCATGTCATCCAAGATGGCCGCCGAAAGGTCAAAAGGTCGTTCTTTTATTAGAGATTTCAAAATTCTTCTTCACACGAACCGCTTGGCCCATGGTGGCCACTTCAACTTCACAGTTATGGTCCATGGGTGAAGCCTTTTCAGATTTGCTAAAATGGAGGTTGTCGCTAATCCAAGATGGCCGCCGTCTAAAAATAGCACAAATTCTTCAAAAAATCTTCTTCTCAGGAACCGCCAGCCGGATTTCGACGAAACTTGGTAGGAATGATCGATGTACAATGCTCTTTCAAAGTTGTTAAAATGGTGACCCCGGGGTCAAAAATGGGCGTGGCCCGTGGGGTCAAATTTTATTTTTGACCGAATATGGTCATGTCTATATCAAATCAAAAGTATCACTAGGCGATCGCTCTGGTACATTATTTTATCAAAATTGGATGGTCATGTCATCCAAGAATGCCGCCGAAAGGTCAAAAGGTCGTTCTTTAAATATTAGAGATTTCAAAATTCTTCTTCACACGAACCGCTTGGCACATGGTGGCCAAACTTCAGAGTTATGGTCCATGGGTGAAACCTTTTCAGATTTGTTAAAACAGAGGTCATCGCTAATCCAAGATGACCGCCATCTAAAAATCACAAATTCTTAAAAAATCTTCTTCTCATGAACTGCCAGCCGGATTTCGACGAAACTTGGTAGGAATGATCGACATAGAATGCTCTTTCAAAGGTGTTAAAATGGTCAAAAATGGGCGTGGGCCGTGGGGTCAATTTTATTTTTGACCGAATATGCTCATGTCATATATCAAATTGAAGGTATCGATGAGGCGATTGCTCTGGTGCAATATTTGTCGGAATCGGATGATTATGTCATCCATAATGGCCTCCAAAATGTCCATTTATTCAAGATTTTGAACATCTTTTTCTCAGGAACCACATGGCCGATGCTGGCCAAACTTCATAGTAAGTTAAGATCCTTGGGTGAAGCATTTTCAGATTTGGTAAAATGAGTCATCGCTTAATCCCAGGTGACCGCCATCTAAAAATAGCACAATTTTTTTAAAACACTTATGAACTCAATGTCACATTCTCCTGTGGTGTTCATGGAGTCAGGTGAGCGAATTAGGGCCATCATGGCCCTCTTGTTTTAAGAAAGAAAACAAAAATAAGCAATAGAATAGTTTGTTCATTATCTTTAATTTCTACCTTTGTTCCTTATTATCTTTTATCTTCTTTTAGCCTACTGTCTGTTCCATGTTTTGCTGATGACAAACTTTTAGCTAAACTTTCGGCAGCAAAACGTGGAATAGACAGTTTAGATGATGACATGCATGCTACATGTACATTTATATAGTGCATGGTTGCTATGCTATAGCTTCTTCTATTAACATCATGTAAAGCTAAAATTGTATACACAGATGTACCGGTAATTGTAAATGATTTTTCATAATTTTATATAATAACCTGTAACTTAATGTACAAGAATGACTTATTACAATTTATATCTCGGAGACAAACGTTGAATTAATGCATACAAATCAGTTATCTAGACAACTTTCTGTGAAAATCTGCAAATGTTGTATGATGAGAAAATATGGAAGCTATATTACTAAAGTCCAATCTTGAGATAATCACAGGTTGAAGTAACGGACCGAGGTCTATAAATACATTAAATATGCCTAAAAGCATCAATAAATGAAGAAAAAATAAGCTAAAATTATTGTTTTTTACTCCCTATATGTCTATATATAGGGAGTAAAAAAATAAATTTTAGCTTATTTTTTTTTCATTTATTGATGCTTTTAGGCATATTTAATGTATTTATAGACCTCGGTCCGTTACTTCAACCTGTGGAGATAATGTGCCTTACTTCATATACACAATTGGCTGATGTATGTGACTTCTCATGACAAAAGGGGATTAACCCTTAGAACGCTACTCACAACAATTGTCGTCTGCTGTTGCTGTATGTCTTGCCTTATTTCTCAATAAAAACATGGTTTGACAGCACTTAAGAATCATTTCCAACGGAAATGATTCTGAAGCGCTGTCAAAGCATGTTGTAAATTATTCTAAAGTGCTGTAAAAGCATGTTTTTGATGATAAAAATGGAAAATGGAAAATAAACAGCAGACGACAAAAAAATAAGATAGCGGTCTAACGGTTAATGAGTTTGTTACCAGTGTAGCCACAGAGCAGCCTGCATGTACGTGCAGTCGGAACAGGGCCAATACTATTCACTATTGGGTGAGCGAAACAGCCTTGAAACCCGGTAACAAATTCTTTAGCCTATATGATTGTGCTGTGTAACACTGGTCAAACCTCAGTAAGCCCTATTTTTGTCTCGCCCACGTCATCGGTGTCGTAAATTTTGGAGATAGCCTTATTTCCCATATCTCTTGATCCGTTAGTCGTTGATCCGTTAGTCGGATCATTACCAAACTTCACCAATAGCTTCCTCAGATTGATAGCTATCCATCCAGTGTCATTCGGGTGACATTGACCTTCATCTTGGTGACCTTAACCAGATCATCTCCAAACTTCATCAACATTGATGGATATCTGAGTAATTCGGCTGACCTTGATGTCAACAACTTTGGACATACATGTACATCCAAATGTTGGATATCTCCTGATCAATTAGTCATATCATTACCAAATTTTATAAATAGCTTTCTCACATTGATAGCGCTATCCATCCAGTGTCATTCCAGTGACCCTGACTGTCACCTTGGTGACCTTGACTTTTGTGTCAATTATGTTGGATGAACATCCAACTGTTGAATATCTCCTGGTCCATTCGTCAGATCATTACCAAATTTCATAAATAGCTTCCTCACTTTGATGACTATCCACCAAGTGACATTGACCACCTTCGTGGTGATCGCCTCGTTTAGTGGGCGAGACACTCCCCAGCAACCACCTTGTGTTGTGATAGGTCATACCGGTATATATATCTCCCTTTATAATATACATTTGTACAGTGTAATACTTGGCAAAAAATAATCATCACTTCAGGGATCCAGCCAAATGTGCCTATGCCACGATGCACATTATTTCCTTAATAACTCTTTCACCCCTAAATAACTGACATTGACTGGTTCATGAATGCTAAGTTTTGTGCGAGTTGACTGATCATAATGAGGAATGTTTGTTTTTAACCCTTAGACCGCTACTCACAACAAATGTCGTCTGCTGTTGCTTTTATATCTTGCCTTATTTCTCAATAAAAACATGTTTTGACAGCACTTCAGAATCATTTCCAATGGAAATGATTCTGAAGTGCTATCAAAGCATGTTGTAAATTATTCTAAAGTGATGCCAAAGCATGTTTTTGATGATAAAAATGAAAATAGAAAATAAACAGCAGACGACAAAAAAATAAATTAACATAGCGGTCTAAGGGTTAAAATTCTGATAAATACTCACAAATACTGTAGGTGGCTTGATGAGTCGGCTTGTTACGAGCCGGCTCATCTTCATTTACAGTGTTTCTAAATGTTGGATCTATCATCTGTAGGGTTGAAAGGGTTAATTATCAAGTTAATATTATAAACAAGAAATATAATTAAAAATAAAGCATTTCTACAAAATACATATCATTTTGCTTCGCCATTGCATTTTGAGCACTGTTTCCTCTGTTGATGATTCTGTGTGTTTGCTGTGAATTCCATAGACGCCCAACTACCGGGTTTCCAAGGAAACGGTCAAGGTAAGTCTTATTGACAATGTTTATAAAGTTTGCATTCAAGTTATTTTGGAATTCAGCAGTTTTCAGGGATAACTACACAGCTATGGTCCCGACCTGGGTATAAATACTATGGCCCGGGTATATATATATATGTGTGATGGCGTCAAACAAAGGTACATGTTTCATATGTTATATTATAAATCACCCACCAGCGGACGTGTGTCCATCCTCTGTTGATAATCTATGCTGGAACAGGTGTCTGAAACCTCGACAAACACACTTTCCCTCATTAATCCTTTAAACTCCACAGGCCTGTATAGTGGTATTGATAAACAGTGTAGATCCTGATGAGCTCTCATCAGGATCTGCACTTTTTTGCAAGTGATTTTCATATTTTTGCGAACAAAACACCCCATATTCATAAATGGACTGGTTACAAAATAAACATATTAAAACATATTAAAATCCATTCCAGTTACTTAGGGTGAAAGGGTTAAGGCAAATGGTAGAACATTGTGAATGTGTTTCCGCTGATAATATAATATAAAACCCATCTTTGCCTCTCATTGTTCGCCGCCATCTGAGATGTATATACCTGGGACCAATTATTTACACCCAGGTCAGCTTCATAGGTGGGAACTAAGGACAGAAACAACTGCTGACTTGACTCCAAGTCCTGGAAGACTGCATTTGCAATTTAATTTTCGGATGGAGGACGTAAAGCGGCGGTCCCATGTTTCAGATTGGAAGGAAAATCTGATCAGATGAAAGCACCAAAAATGAATATTTGATTGTAAGAACTAAGTCACTTGTGGGCTGGTTCTTTCCGTATCTAAGTCTGCAATACTGTGCCACAATACAGTCGATGTTCTATTGACAGTCACCATTCGTTACACAGTGGCACATCTGTATTATGCGTGTACCTTGTTATTACCTTGTTATTGACTTATGTTAAATGGCAGCAACCGAATATTGTTGTCTTTTTTTGTGTGCATAATTACCTTATTTCTCAACAAAAATCTGTTTGCCAATGTATGAGAAACGCATTCAATGGAGACAATTCTCATTGGCAGACAAATCTTGTTTTATTGATAAATATGGAAAATATACGGAACAAAAAACATCTATATGAACAGTGAATCTTACTCACCTGGGGCTAAGTTATCCGGTGTAGTAAGGGTGCTTGGCATCGCATCAGGTCGCTGTATTTCAGTGCTGATCATATGGTTCCCCCTCCCCCCCCCACCCTCAACCCACATCAAAGGTGCATTCCCATCTGTATATGTGGCTGTGACTGGAGAAATCGGGCTTATGGGTTTTGTGACCAGTATAGCTCCAGATCAAATAGCATCGTGTAGCCTGATTACGATCTATATTGCTTGTTAGAAGCATGATGGGTGTTTCATTGATGGAATGGCGAACAGTGCAGATCCTGATCAGACTGTGTGGATGCACAGGCTGATCAGGATCTACACTGGTCGCAAAACCCATAAGCCACATTTCTCCAGTCACAGCCTCATATGACCTTACTATTGAATACACAGGCATTCGGTGTGTTTCGGCTTTCATCGGTATAACTACATATATGAACAAGGCTTCTAACTTTGGTCGGACAGGACCTCGTATCATAACACATTCCGTGATTTCATTAACGCTAATGTGAATATTTTTGCGGAAAGTGCACATGTTCATTTGAGAATTATTGTTATCTTGCTAAAATAACATAGTTAGAACATATTTATGCAAAGAATATTGAATTACAGCTCATTTTCCTTGGTCAGACACAACCTCGTATCATAACAAATGAAAAAATGTGTTAAGGCTCTAACGTCAATATTGTAGTGGCAAGTTCATATGACCATATGTGAATTATCAATATCCTGTAGAAATACATAGAATGCATAGAAAATTACAATTTTAAACATGTTATTTTGTTATGATACGAGGTCGTGTCCGACCAAAGTTAGAAGCCTTGTTCATATATATATATATACCAATGAAAGCCGAAACACGCCGAATGCCTGTGGTTGAATACATGTATATATAAAACCATGATCAATCAATCATATCACAGCATGACCTATTTCTTCATGATTTGGATTGTAATTTTCATGCTTATATGCGGCTTACGTTTTACGCTGCTATTTACATGTATTGCTTTTTTTACATTTTTGCAAACATTGAAATTTTGCCTGCAATCCGTATTCAAATGCATCTACATGTATGTGATATTTCTTATCTCTTGTCATGCTTCATTATGATTTTGATGTCATGCTCTGTTATGTTGGTTGTCTGTTCATCGAAAAAGGAAAAAAAGACTATGAAAGTTGTGTCAATCACCGAGGCTGTATTTTGGTTGCTGGTTCACAAAATAAACCTTACAAATGGGCTGCCCGCTGAGGAAATGTACCATACGACGTTTGCAATAATTGCCGATTCTGATCATCTCGCAGTCGCTCAGTCAAATTAGAATCCAATCCATTGGATAACAGCACCGGTGGAAGGTTCGGACCTGTGACACAAAAAAATGGCCATTAAAAATATCCCATTACCCCACCCGCTTGGTCTTGTATTGTACTGTGCTATAAAGACCTTTATAGTACAGTACAATACGAGAGCAAGTGGGTGGGGTAATGGGACTTTTTAATGTCCTTGTTTTGTGTCACGGGTCCGAGTCTTCCACCTGTGGATGACAGCAGTAAGAACTTCAGTGACTGAATAGTGAACAGCGTAGGCCCTGAGTGCGGATGCACAGTCTGATCTGGGACTGCGCTGACCGCATACATCATAAGGTCCTCGTGTCACTTGGTGGCCTAAATATGAGCAGTGGACATGTAGCCCCAGAGCAGGGCCTATGCTGTTTCAGTCTCCGTGAAAGTTGTCGGTCCGTCAAACATGTCCATTAAAATTGCCGCCAGTCCAATGGTAAACTGGAAGTCGCCAGACCAAATTTGTTTTTTTTACTTTTCTATTCTAAGATTCAATGAAATCACCTTTCTTTGGTATGTGCTTCTGTGCTAGGTAGCTTTTCTCATATGACTGATATACTTAAAAAAAGCCTTTAAATATCACACAAAATCGATTTTATTTTTATAAATATTCTTTTTTGGTCTGTTAATTTTTTGTCCGGTCTGGTAAAATTTTCAAGTTTACCAGACCGAATGTCCTGTAAGACTTTGGCAGTTTCGCGGAGAATGCAGTGTTTGTCATACAGTAGCTGAAGTGTAGTTATAAGACTCGGATCGGGGGTCCGTCCCAGAACGGGGGCCAATGCCAGAATGGGGGCTAATCCAGGAATGGTGGCTGAGAAACATTACATCAATCCCAGATCGGGTCTGAAAATTCCTAGAAAAGGCAGGAAAATTTCACACAAGCGACATTTACAAGACAATAGAAGCAAGAAAGGCATACGTTACTTACTTCACTTTATTTATAATGACTTCACGGTGGTATAATGTATGTTCAGCCTTGATGACAAACCAGACGTCTTCATGAGTCACCGCCATCTTTGATCTGGACGCCCGTGGCCAGAGCATGACTTTACGTCATGACATCATTCAAGCTTGAAACCAAACGGCATGTTCAGAATGTGCGGATTTAGCCCCTGTTCTGGGAAAAATTTATGTATATTTTTATTTAAATCTTCCGTTCTTATTTTGGAATGTCCACCCACCCCCTTCCCACATTTTAAAGGTGCAATACGGGATTCGACCCCATTAACGCTGTTGACAGGCCATTAAATACCATTAAGCATGCATTTATTACTAATTTGTGGCTGTGACTAGAGAAATGGGGTTTATAGGATTGTGACCAGTGTAGATCCAGATCAGTCTGTGCATCTGCAGTCTGATCAGGATATGTACTGTTCGCCATTCCATCAATGAAGCTCCTGATCAAATAGCAGACTCCTGTATCCTAATTGTATTTGTCCGTGTTTTCAGCATGATATTGGCGACCCGGCACACAGACGACATAAACCTGCCATTCTTGAACCACCGTGCTAGAAGATTCCCGTTGATCAAGCGAGTTTCGACGATGTCCTCTCAGCGCGACCGTGAGATGAGAGATGTATACTTTGAAAAAAGATAATTACACTTATTATTGACTTATAATGGAACTGTTTTGTTAAAATATCACAGCTCTATTTATTTTAAAGTAAATATTTTGACTGTTATATACATGTATTTTTTTCTATTTGTCAGTATTACAACTGCATGTACATTGTACATGACTTTGTAGTAGGTATAAATGGATCATAGCCTGACAAAACCCGGGGCCCCGTTCACTAGACTTCAGTCAATAAAAAATGGACAATATTGGCTGATAATGCAAACTTTGTTGTAAATTTTAGATTTTCACTTACAACTTTTTTCGTCAAATGGGCCAGTGTAGAACCAGATCAGCCTATAAACCTGTACAGTGTGGTCAATGTTTACAGTGCATGCACACAGTCTGATCACAGCGTACACTGTTCACTATTCTATCATTGTCACAATTTTTCGGGATTATTATTATTATTATTATCTAATTATTTTCCTTATTTCTACTCCCAAGTATACGTTGTTACCACTCATTTGAACCGTCTCGCCGAGATGGTTCAAATGAGTGGTTACAACGTATACTTTTGATGTAAATCATCGTCAAGTAATTTGGCAACAATGTTTGACTTATAGGATGATCAGAATATGTACGGCTCAGACGAGTTGTGGAAGTTGATCCACCCAGAATCTGAGAACTTCCTATTTTTTAGCGAGCTATTGCTACCTCTTTTCGTCCGTCGTCGTCCGTCCGTCCATCATTTCAAACGTCTTTTTCTTCCGAAACGCTGGGCCAATGTCCTTTCACATCCATGAAAAAATGTATGTGAGCTAGAACTATTATTTACTAATCATGCATTGTGTATGGTAAGTGACTAATGTGGGGGAGGGGCGCTATACACAATGTAGTTAGATTTCTGATCACTTGATATTATTTTCTGCATCTGTACTGCTCGAGTAGATTAGCAACATATCAAATGGGTCACAATCTGACAAACCCAGACTTATTTCACATCTGGCCAGTGTAGACCCTGATCAGTCCATGTATTTTTTCTACCAATTAATAATCCT
This sequence comes from Conchocele bisecta, assembly GCA_029237695.1. Taxonomy (NCBI): domain Eukaryota; kingdom Metazoa; phylum Mollusca; class Bivalvia; order Lucinida; family Thyasiridae; genus Conchocele; species Conchocele bisecta. The sequence goes on along the minus strand of CM055268.1, from coordinate 21,339,470 downwards.
GGATGACTAACCCCGTTTCATGCTGAAGATACTGGTAAAAATGTTTTCTCCTACAAAAATTAATAGTTTTTTCTTATTTCTCACCAAGACTATATGATGTTACCACTCAGTTGAACCATCTCACCGAGACGGTTCAAATGAGTGGTAACAACATATACTTTCATCTAGAAATAAGGAAAATAGAAAACAAATGTTGGTAAATTTTGATACCTGTGAATTCTACTCATAAATGCAACATGTTTTCTCAGATTGTGGCCCAAACGTAATTTTAATGTTAACTCTTTGCATACTAGCGGCGAAAATATCCGCCAAACAAATTAGGACTATATGTTTTATTTCTCTCTGTAAATATGTCTTGGAATTTCATTAGAATCGAGTCCTCAGGACTCAATTATAATGAAGTTCCAAGACATATTCATGATATTTACAAGGAGAAATAAATTTTTGTCCGCTAGTTTTGAACTATTTATAGCCCACAAGTTTCACAGCATGCAAAGAGTTAATGTGATCATGATGACTTTGTGGAGTAATCATATAGTCCACAGGTTGAAGTAATGGACCGAGGTCTGTAAATATATTAAATATGTCTAAACGCATCAATAAATGAAGAATTTTTTTTAATTTTTTTTACCCCCTCCATATAATTCATTATAATGAATACAGATAATGATCAGACACAGAATAAGATAATGATCGCCACAGAATAAGTAGCCTATTTCACCAACATTGCAAAGTATACTTATCTAGCACAAAGACTTACTAGCAAAGTTATACTTTGAGGGATAAATTTTCAATTTTAGGATAAATTTATTATTTTTTATTATACTGAATTTATTACATTGTCACAGCCATTTTGGCTGTGATAATGTAATAAATTCAGTATAATAATACTGCATACTTTTAATCATCAAATATATGTAGTCGTTAGTTCTATACGACATAATGCAAAAATAAATGATTACTCCCTCAAAGTATACTTTGCTAGATAAGTATACTTTGCAATGTTGGTGAAATCGGCTACTGGTTTGGCCCTCAGTTACGTCTTTGACATTCTTGTGTGTGAGAGTTGAATCTGGCTATACATCTTATAAGAGTAAAAGGAGTATTCCTTATCCTATTACCTCTAGGGGAAGGGGCTAAGTGACTGGTGTGGTATGGACCAGGCACCATGTCAGGTTATTCTAATTTCAGGGCTGAATATATTTTCTTTTCGATGTAAATATTCTCTTCTGATTTTGGGATTTTCCCCCCAACGCAGCAGATTAAATATGGGATCGAACCCGTTGGCCTGGCCTTAAATTACCTAAGCTGTTGATAGGCTGTTAAACACCAATAAATTAATCCATCAATCAACCCTTAGCATAAAACATTACCTGATATAATACCAGGCAACTGTGTTTTCATATCTTGTTATCAGTCGCGGCTCGGAAATGTTACCTGTGTAAGAAATTTGTCTTGGACAGAACTTGACCGATGTTGTATTGTAGTCTCTTGTTTGTGGCTGTAACTGAAGAAATGGGGCTTATGGGTTTTGCGACCAGTGTAGATCCAGATCAGCCTGTGCATCTGCACAGTCTGATCAGGATCTGCACTGTTCGCCATATCCATCAATGAAACACCCATCACGCCTCTCGCATGCAATATAGATCATTATCAGGCTAAACGAGTCCCATAAGCCCAATTTCTCCAGACACAGCCACATTTACTCTGTACATACAGTGAAACCTCTCTAAACCGGATACAGATAAACATTAGTTGTGCTTCTTTTTGATATGTTTCATTGCCCTTTATCTCTGATGATCATGTAGTTTCATAATTACAAAGCACCCACACTTGTCTTGAAGTAGTCATCCGTCTTTTTTTCAGTGGAACATCTCTAAACCTCCCAGGGTGTCCAGTTTAGAGAGGTTCCACTGTACAACCCTTATTCCACTCCATGTGTAGTTAATAAGTTATGCTTGTGCACACATTTCTTCATGCGTCATGTTTTTTAGCATTTTATGTGTTTTGCATTTTGTTTTAGCAGTATTTTGTGAGCAAGTATTTGTCTCTTTTTGTGGCCCACAACTATTTTGTGATTCCGTTTTGAAATAAAGTCTATTATTATCATTACTTATTCTGATATGCTTCTTTGGACCCCATTCTGAATCCCAACCAGAAACTTACTGTCTGTTCCACATTTTGCTGCCACAATAACAAAAAAGTCACCCTCCCCAAACAAAATTATTTGATGAAATTCCATCAAATATTGATTTTATTGCAAAAAAGCGATTTTCCTATGGGAATTTAACATGGGGGCTAAAAATAGATTTTTTTTTAAATATTTTTTTCCAAATTATCCAAATCTAACTTTTGCTTTCTTAGTTACAAAGTTTTGGAAATTGATTCCACATGTTAAATTCCCATAGGAAAATATTTAAAGTACTTACTTTTAAATATTTTTTAGATTTAATGTGTTTAATGGCCAAATGTTCGTCGGCAGCAAAACGTGGAACAGACAGTAGTCTTTGGAATTTTGTATGCGACAGTTGAATCTGGTTATACCCCTTATGTGAGTATTACGATTATTCATAATCCTATTACTTTTAGGGGAAGGGGCCAAATGATTTTGGTGTGGTATTGACCTGGCACCGGGTCAGGTTATTCTAATTTCAGGGCTGAATATATAGTTTTTTCGATGTTAATATTCTGTTCTGATTTACCCCCCAATCAGGCTAATAATTTGATCAGCAGCTACATTGGTCACAAATTCCATAAGCTCCAATTCACCAGACAGGGCCACATTTACTCAATGGTCATATGACCCTTTATTCCACTCCATTTGTTGTGTAGCTATGCTTGTGCACACATGTATATCCACATGTCTTCATGTGTCATGTTTTTTTTTAGCATTTTATGTTTTTTGCATTTTGTTTTAGCAGTATTTTGTGAGCAAGTATTTGTCTGTTTTGTGACCCACAACTATTTTGTGATTCCCTTTTGAAATAAAGTCTATTATTATCATCAATTATTCTGACATGCTTCTTTGGACCCCATTCACTGTCTACCTTATGGCTTCTCCATAATTCCCTGATATAGACCAGTCTTATGAATAGGTTAGCAAACTTGGAAAATCACAAGTAACTTACTTAACCCTTACAGTGTTGAAGTAAAATTTGTCGTTTGCTGTTTATTTTTTATCTTCCATTTTTGTTATCAAAACATGGGTTGGTGGGTGGAAGGTGGGTGCAAGTGATGGGTAATTTAACGATCGGAGTTCATCCTTACCGGAATCCCGACTGGAGACCTGTTTATTTTTTATCTTCCATTTTTTTTATCAAAACATGGGTTGGTGGGTGGAAGGTGGGTGCAAGCGATGGGTAATTTAACGATCGGAGTTCATCCTTACCGGAATCCCGACTGGAGACCTGGTTTGGCCCTCGCATACGTTTTTGGCATTTTGTATGTGACGGTTGAATCTGGTTATACCCCTTATGTGAGTATTACGATTATTCGTAATCCTATTTTAGGGGAAGGGGCCAAGTGACTTTGGTGTGGTATGAACCTGCCACTAGGTCAGGTCATTCTAATTTCAGGGCTGAATATATTGTTTCTCGATGTAAATATTCAGTTCTGATTTTGGAATTTTCCCCCCAATGCAGCAGGTTAAAACGGGATCAAACCCGTTTGCCCGGCCTTACATGACCTTAGCTGTTGATAGGCTGTTAAACACAAATAAACAAACAAACAAAACATGGGTTGACAGCACTTTAGAATCATTTCCAGTGATTCTAAAATTCTGACAAACCATGTTTTTATTTAGAGAAAATACAAAATAAGAAACAACAGCAGACGGCAATTTTCGATTCCCACCTTCTGAGGGTTAAAACAGTTTCCTGGCCATCATTGTGTTAGAATTGGCAGAGTTTGTCGGTTTTACATCACATTCTTTCGTTTAACCCTTACACCGCTATCTTAATTTTTTTGTCGTCTGCTGTTTATTTTCTATTTTCCATTTTTATCATCAAAAACATGCTTTGACAGCACTTTAGAATAATTTACAACATGCTTTGACAGCACTTTAGAATCATTTCCATGATTCTGAAGTGCTGTAAAACCGTGTTTTTATTGAGAAATAAGGCAAGATATAAAAGCAACAGCAGATGACAATCGTTGTGTGTAGCGGTCTAAGGGTTAAACTAAGTAACATGGTGTCAAATGGACAAATTTGGAAAATCTCAAGTAACTTAAAACTACTTCAGGGGCATTTAATATCAGTGTTTAGAATTTGAGTTGTACTAAAGGAAGTTACTCAAGTTTTCTAAGTTCAGTAACCTATTTTTAAGACCGGTCTGTGGACTCGATACATGGCTATGGTTGGAGATTTCGGACACTGGTGGACAGTCTCGGCTTGTTAGAACGTACCATGTGTTGTTTCAGGACTGAATAGCAAACAGCACATTCTTTGGTTAGATTGCATGAATGCTGTCTGATCCAAGTCTGCATTGGTTCATGAAGATCGTAAGCACCATTTTCCCTGTCAGAGCTACCTATTTGCAAATACTGACATTCATCAACTCTTTGCATGCTACTAATTTCAGGACTGAATATATATTTTGATTGTAAATATTGAGTTCTGAAGTTGGGATTTACCCCCCTTGGACAGGTGGATACGGGACTCGACCCCGTTGACCCGTCTACGTGTAGACTCCCTGAGGCTTGTACCTCTATGTCAGAAAAGCGGACGTTAAACCCTATTCACTCACTCACTCACTCACTTTGCATGCTAGCGATGAAAATAACTTCCAACAAATTATGAGTATGTTTCTTATTTCTCTCTGTAAATAGGTCTTGCATTTTCATTAGAATTGCGTCCTCCGGACACAATTCTAATGAAATTCCAAGACATATTCATGATATTTATAGGGAGAAATAAAAGAAAATACAATGAATTCTCGTCTGCTATTTTTGAACTATTTATAGCCCACACATTTTCCAGCATGCAAAGAGTTAAAACAACTGTGTCTCAGATGGTATACTGAGCAAAACTAGAAACGTCCCTCCATGTTTAAGGAAAGATTCATCAAAAACCAAAAGGGTTATTTTTAAAAATCAAAATGGAAAAACAAGTTCATTCATTTCTGTATCAAAGCCAATAAATTGCATTTGGATATCTTGTTAAATATTCGAGAGATAACCGGCCAAGGGCGGTAGGGGTCAAAATTAAAAATCACAAAAACTCAGAAATGTGTTACTTAATGTTTAGAGATGGAATTTCAATAAGTAATGTGGCAAATTCAGTAAATTTCGTTAGTACCGAGTGTGGCCACCATTTGCATGAATGCATGCAATGAGCCTACGCCGCATCGACGTGACGTAACGCAATACCAGTGTGTTGGGCAAAATTCCTCCATTCCCGTTGTAACGCCCGTGTAAGATCGCGAACATTGTCAATCTGATGGTTAGCTCGTACTTTCGGCCCAGCTCATCCCATATGTGCCTCAATGGATTGATCCGGGGAGACCGCGGGCCATGGCATGACGGTCGACGTTGTTTTGCTGTAAGTATTGAGTGGTGACCCTGGCTACGTGAGGGCGGGCATTGTCGTGCATCAATGTTACACCAGGACCATGCTGACGGATAAATGGTAAGGCATGTGCATTTAGCACATCTGCAACATAACGTTGTGCATTGATGTTACCCTGTACAACAACCAAATCTGTCTCTTCCGGTTTCCCATGATCCCACCCAGGACCATTACGCTCCTCCCCCAAACCTGTTCTTCTCAACAATGCAACAATCGGTGAATCTTTCATTTTTACGCCTGTATACCCGTAATCTTCCGTCAGCATGACTAACTGTGAACCGAGATTCATCGGTGAACAAAACTCGGTTCCAGTCAGCCCTTCTCCAGTTCAGATGACGTCGCGCCCATAACAGTCTGGCAGCACGGTGACGTTGGGTCATTATCTGACCAGTGTACGGGCGGCGTGCCCGGATTGGTTGGGCGTTACGACGTAAACCGGTTGCGAATGGTCTGCCCTGAGACACCGTATCGCCTAGCATGACTGTGGCTGCCAATCGACGTTGACGTAAGTGCGTCAACGTAATGCAACGATCGGCTCTAGCCGTCATTACACGAGGCCTACCAGGTCGCTGCCGGTCGTGAACAGCCCCAGTCTGCTGGTACCGGGCTGCAAGACGATCAATCGTCTTCCGACAGCAACCAAACCGAGGCGCGACCGCCCCCCTGGCGGCCATCCCACCCGCAAGCATCCCAATTGCCTGATTTCGCTCGTTTTCGGAAAGCCGTGGCATATCGAAAACAGTGAAAAATTAAAAAAGTTTTTTAATTTTCCGAATAGCCCCTTTCGCATGAATGGTACGACATGAACTGAATCACCTTATCGATGACAAGTATAGCGTGCACGTGCAAAAAGTGAAAATCAACGTTCCGGTCACTGGCCGCTATGTAAACCGTGTGTATCGGCTAAACTCTACACGATCGTATTCTGAACATCGCCACGGTTTAAAATACATGTACTTTGAACATGTGGTACATACATAGACAGAGCTACACCGGCTATAAAACAGGGACGTTTCTAGTTTTGTTGAGTATACATATATCAACAAAAATTGTATGAAAATATTCGTAACTTGTCATTGGTCATAAATATGTGTTTGTTGGCTAATTATCACATTTGCATGTGAGCTTTTGGTGCTGTAAACAGCAAGTTGAGGAAATTCCATACGTTAACTTAATTGACCTCATTGCGCCATCTATCTGGAAACCCCACTAGTTACAAGTGACATAATTCCTTTCATCGATTCACAGTTACCTGACTGCTATGTTGCTGAAGATACGACATGACAGACTCTCTGAAATCTTGTCAAAAGCTATTTTCAGCATTGCACTTCTATATAATCACAGTAACGACAGTAATACCTAATACACGATGCATGTGCATGATGGCTTAAAATAACCAAGTTCAAGTTTCACTAAGCAATGACAACGCTATCGCTGATGTAGTGGATGACTATAGGTAAGGTAGTGTCCACTCTAAAACAAGTTTTGTCACGTGACAACTAATCGTGAGAACATCCGCAGAAAGTATATCTGCTATATTTAGAATTATGTCTTTCCTTGATTGAATCTGCTTGATATTTCACACACGCATTGCTTTAATGGTCATCTACCACCCTGTGACAAATCAATTATGACTGTCCCGCCCCTGCTAAGCCCAGGGTCAATGTCACATACACAATTCACACACTGCTTTAATGGTCCTCTACCGCCCTGTTACAAATTACGAGTGTCCCGTCCCTGCTAAGCCCAGGGTCAAGGTACTTACTTGGTGCATTCGAAACCTTAGCGCTCGGGTAAATGTCTTTCAGGATCTGCTTGATATTTCACACACACATTGCTCTAATGGTCCTCTACCACCCTCTGAAAAATTCATGATCGTTCTGCTCCCACTAAGCCCAGGATCAAGGTCACATACTTGGTGGCAGGTGCATTCGAAACTTGGGTAAGTGTTTTATGATGTCCGTTTCTTTGCATGGATCTGCTTAATATTTCACACACCCATTGCTCTGATGGTCTGCTTTAATGCTGTGGAAAATCCACACTTCTCTGGCCCTCTGTCTTTTCAAAGGTGCCTCGTTTTCTTGGCTGACACGACACATAGAAGAAAGCCAAACATGTACCCAAGAGCCAAACCAGGGATGAACCCCATCGTTAAATTACCCATTGCATGCTCCCAACCTGCCATCGCGCCATCTAAAAACAAGAATTCTGCCACGGAAGCGGTATAGCGCCTGCTGAGGCATTTGACCGTGAACATTACAAGTAAATAAATGACCTTGACCGTGGGAATTTGGATGTGGGGGTGTGCGTAATGAAGCATCATCCCTAGACAAACATTGATGTGAAATATTATCAAAGTCTGGCAAGGGGTTAAAAAGATAGTGTGCAAAAACAATAACTTTTAACGCATTTCTGTTACAAAACCGGTGAACATTACAAGTAAATAAATGACCTTGACCTTCAGAATTTGGATGTGGGGGTGTAAGTAATGAAGCATCATCCCTAGACAAACATTGATGTGAAATATTATCAATGTCTGGCAAGGGGTTAAAGAGATATTGTGAAAAAACAATAACTTTAACGCATTTGCGTTACAAAATCAAAGTACTGAAAGTACTGAACATAGGGTACTACAAGATTAAACTAGATTGATTGATTTATTGTTGGTGTTGCAGTTTCATTAACCCTTAAAGGTACATGCCCACTCAGTAGGTACAAAATGTTCTTTACATCAGAGACATCATCTGAGACATTTCCTGGCAAAATAAACATTCATGCGCCATTATCCCACGTACTGATTGGCATTATTATACATGTTATATCAGACGTAAATGTACACACTGATTATCAGGGGCGATAACCGTGTTTGCTTAAAATGTTAACGGACACTACTATTTAATCTCTGTATTAATTTATGATGTGCAATGATCATACTTTAAAAATAAAATCTGTCGAAAATATTATTTTTTCAGCTGACGCATTTCTTTAGTATAAATAATTAAAAAATGTCATGCCTCATTTGCATATGAAAATAGCCTGATACCACCGCCACTATCAGTAAAATAAATATTACTAAATGATTATATCTGTACACTGTATAGCGGGCACTTGTAACGTTTAGAAACTTGTTAGATTTTTTTTGTCGTATTTCAGTACTTGCATTAATATGGGTATTAATATAAGCTGGTTGTGTTATACTGTCATTAATGTGTTCCCTGACTGTAAGTTATCACCTTAAATACTGACTTATTGACCCCCTTCCCTGAACGTAGAATTGACACTCATGTTGGCGTGTATTGGCCACCATAGACAAATGTCAATCGGGCCATATTCAGGAATGTCACTAAAATCCACTGTAAATCCATCGATAGAGAGAGAGAATGAGGATTAAACATCAGTTAGACCTACACGTGCGAGTTTTGTTTCGCACAGGTGTCGGGTGAGTTTAAAAATAGGCTGTCGGAATGTCAAACTTGATGTAGTTTGTGTGTTAAACGCGTCGCTTGTTTCGGAGAGTATTCGGAGGGGAGTTAACTCTGTTACTAAATTTAGCGATGACCGCACGATTTGTGCTGCAAATGGGGGCAAATCACGTGCAACAAAATAATTCGATGTATTTTCGTACGTAGAACATCCGTTGTTGATATTGTGCAGTGCAAGTAGTTTTTCATAATATTATTTTCAATTAGCGGTTGCGTATGCCAGTTAAACGTTGAGTAACACAATGCATTTTGTTGTTATGGTTATTCCAAAATATCACTACGGACGTGCCCATCGAGGGGGGTCTGGGGCGTGGCTAACTGTCCAACGCGATTCCAATACATAGGCTGAGATTGGCTGTTTTATATGCAGATATTCTCAGCTGTCAATCACAGGCGTCCGCACCACGGGGGGTCGTGGGCGGAGCCAAATGATCCCGCTCGATCGCAATACATACGGATACACATGTACCCTATGTAAAAAACGGACGACAACGCGGACGAAGACGCGGACGACGGAAAAAGCGTCAACTATAGTCGCGCCTCTGCTAAAGCCAAAAACAGTATCCCAACACCATGCAAGCCCGAACACAGGAATTATATATAGGGAGGGGGGGGGGGGGGGGGGGGGGGGGGGGGGGGGGGGGGGGGGGGGGGGGGGGGGGGGGGGGGGGGGGGGGGGTGGGGGGGGTGGTGTGCGTTATCGATGGCTTGAAGGGCCGCAGTTACTAAAAAAAATGTTTACACATCCACAGACTGACCTCGGCGGATTAAGGGGGGTGCGTACGCCTGCCATGACAGTAGAGAATACAAGATAGCTTGCAGTTTTATATTTAATGATAAAATATTAAGACAGTAAAATATGATACAACAACATATACAAGGTTCGTTAAAACTGGGTGACAACACGGATCATTTTCGATGTTTCTGATAGTTTTTGTTAGTTCAAAGCAAATACTTTGTTCTAATCAATAAATATCCATTGAAAATTTGTGTATTGGAGTTTGCCAAATGCTTAGTATGATTTAACCTGTACACCGCTATCTTAATTTTTTTGTCGTCTGCTGTTTAATTTCTATTTTCCATCATCTATTTTTATCATCAAAAACATGCTTCGACAGCACTTTAGAATAATTTACAACATGCTTTGACAGCACTTCAGAATCATTTCCATTGGAAATGATTCTGAAGTGCTGTCAAACCATGTTTTTATTGAGAAATAAGGCAAGATATGAAAGCAACAGCAGACGACAATTGTTGTGTGTAGCGGTCTAAGGGTTAAACAATAATTATTTATTTTCTATGGTGCCTCATATTCATTACATGTAATATGTAACTGTGGCTGTTGCTGGCGAAATGCGACCACCGTAGTTCCAGGGCCTCAACTGTTTGTTATTAAAGGTAAATGTCCACTCAGGAAGCACAAAATGGTCTTTATAGGAATTAAATAAGTGTATAATTGTGTCACTATTGCATCATTGCTACCATCAGGCTTCTAACAAACAATATAGATTGTTATCAGGCTACAGAAGTGTGCTATTTGATCAGGAGCTACGCTGGTCACAAATCCCATAAGCCCCATTTCTCCAGTCACAGCCTGAAGAAATGGGGCTTATGGGTTTTGCAACCAGTGTAGATCCAGATCAGCCTGTGCATCCGCACAGTCTGATCAGGATCTGCACTGTTCGCCATATCCATCAATGAAACACCTATCATGCCTCTAGCACGCAATATACCGGTAGATCATTATCAGGCTACAGAAGTGTGCTATTTGATCATGAGCTACGCTGGTCACAACACCCATTAGCCCCATTTCTCCAGTCACAGCCGCAAATAAGGGAAATATTTACATTATGTCAACATCCTCTGTTTGGTCTTGGTTAATGGATTTCAATGATCTGTAAACTAGCACTACTTCAGGATTAATATACATGTATATCTAATGTGTACACAGGATAATCGAGAATGAATTCGCCAAATCACACTTAAAATTTTCGGTTAAACAATGTAAAAACAATATATTTTTCGATAATATTAAATTTTGTCAAAATTTAAGAATGAGCCTTCTTTTTAATTTGTGAAATTTGGTCAAATATTGATTTTATTACGAAAAATTGATTTGTAAAAAAGTTCAATTTTGAAAAGCAGTCCAGTATTTCTGAAATTTGAAAAGAATCCATAAAATTTATATATGACCAAATTTCACTAAATAAAAAGAAGGCTCATTCTTAAATTTTGACAAAATTTAATATTATCGGAAAAAAATATTGTTTTTGCATTGTTTTATGGCCGTAAAATTTGGGCAGATTTCGTGAAACGGACTGTAATTCAATGTAAGACCCACAATAAATAACAAATTAACCCATTTCATGCTGGGGATTCCCCATTTTGCTGATAGAAAAATCGTAACTCCCTAAAAGTATAATGAGAGTGGTCACAACATGTACTTTCAATGAGAATTTTTTTTTTTTTACAAATTTTTTATGCCCTTATATGATTATATGGATGGGTATTCCGCATGGAATGGGTTCATGTAGCGCGGAGAGTCCCATCAATACAAATGTTTTGTATGAATAACAAAATACATGCCCAGATAAATCACCAACCACCGTGCATGAGGAGGATAAATCTTATGGTGTGTGTGTGTGTGTGGCTTAACCCTTAAAGGATACGAACCGATCATTTTCATCTGCTGATGTTTCATATTATAGTCTTATTTTCTAACAAAACATGTGGTCAGCATTGATAAAACATAGTTTTGTTGATAAAAACAAACATAAACTATACAGTATGTTTGTAAAACATGGATATACCTCCGTGGCATACTGGACTTTAACTGGAGAAACTCTTACAAACTTTTTGACTTTTCTCGACATAAATGTACACGGACGGACGTACGGAAGCTCAAGAACAACGCAATATGCCCCCATTGCTATCGCATAGGTGGCATAAAAAATAGCCAGCAGATGACAAAATTTAAATTTAATGTAAGGGTTAAATATATGTATTTTAATACATACATGTACCATATATTGTACTAATGATATAGTGCAAGTTTCAACAATGTGATATGCTTCGAGTAAATGGGCCCTACAAGTTTCTTAATCTGGCCCAGATTAGCGTGTTCAGTCTGGTTATACTATTTTGATTGTAAGTATCAGAAATGTGACTATCCTTAAAAAAATGGGGGAATAATATTGTCATCTGCTGAATTTTCCACATTAGCCGTTTCAAAACGAGCAATTCTTCTGGCAACATGTTTTGTAGAAAAGTATAAACTAAGAAAAACAGCTGATGACAAAATTGTAATTCAGCATATGATCAACCATATGCCTGTATAGTGGTATTGGCAAACAGTGTAGATCCAGATGAGCCGGCTCGTAACGAGCCGTCTCATCAGGATCTGCACTTTTTGCAAGTAATTTTCATATTTTAGAGAACGAAAACACCACCTTTTCATAAATGGACTAGTCGGAAAATCATTTTGTGATCATTGGATTGGTTGCAAAATTAACATATCAAATTCCATTCAAGTTACTTATAGGGGTGAAAGGGTTAAACAGCAAACATGTTAGACCCTATCAACCTGTATGAGTGTCCGATCTATTTAACATCGGCAAGTTGGAAAGGCAAAGTTCCCATTTTCTCATAACCTGTCACATACAGAATCCAAGTCTAAACAAGTGAATAAAATTTAATAATACATCACAACCAGGGGCCTATTTCATCAACATTGCAAAGTATACTTTACTAGCAAAGTATACTTTGAGGGAGTAATCATTTATTTTTCCTGAAATGCATTATTTCATATAGAACTAACAAATGCATATATTTCATGATTAAAAGTATGCAGAATTATTATACTTAATTTATTACATTATCACAGCCATTAAATGGCTGTGATAATGTAATAAATTCAGTATAATAAAAATTAATAAATTTAAAAAACAAATGAAAATGTCTCCCTCAAAGTATACTTTGCTACTAAAGTATACTTTGCAATGTTGATGAAATAGGCTACAGAGCTGTCAGAAGACAATGAAGAATGAAGTGAGTACAATGACATGCAACGTAGAGAGGTGCAAAATAATGCAGCTGAAGTTACACTTGCATTGATTATGGCAGTGAGTAAGAGAAACGGGGCTTATGGTATTTATGACCAGTGTAGACCCATATCCGCATGGGAGTTCGCACAGATCATCATCAGGATCTGTACTATTTGCCATTCAGTCGATAAAACATTGGCTTCAAACAAACAGTATATATCTTGAGACAACAATAGTGTATCAGAGAGTAAACCAGTCGCAAATACCATACGCCCAATTTCTCTAGTCACAGGCATAGGAAAATCGTATATTTTGTAAATATTTGTCATGAGATATCGCACATGTCATCTTAGGTACAAAATACCATGGTGTCTCGTATATAGTCGACCCTCACGCCCATAAATATTTGACATTGGCTGCTCCATGATATTTTTGGACTATTCATTAACTGAACAAAGGGTATGTTTTTCAAAATCTCGAAAATAATGACAAATACTGCAGATCCAGGTGAGGTTCGTTACGAGCCACTTCACCTGGATCTACAGAATTTGTAAATGGCAGCTTTATAATATGTAGGGTTGAAAAAGTAAATAAATGAAACATGTTAACCATGACTCACACTCAAATCTAGTCTGTTTCACGAAAGCTGCCCAAATTTTACGCCCATATAAACAATTCGAAAACAATATTTTTTTTCGATAATATTAAATTAAAGGAAAATTTAAGAATGAGCCTTCTTTTTATTTCGTGAAATTTGGTCAAATATTGATTTTATTGAGAAAAAACAATTTCCCCATGTTAAATCCCCAGACATCAGAGTGAAGATGTCTATGGCGATTTAACATGGGGAAATTTTTTAGAATTTCAGAAATACTGGACCGATTTTTAAAATTTAACTTTTGTTTTCTTAGTTGGATCATTTCCAAGCTATCTAGATAGGTTTCGGAGTCAATTTCCAAAAATATTCGTTTTTTGACTCCTCCCACACTTCCTTACCACTCAACACACTTCCCCCCCCCCCCCCCCCCCCCCCCCCCCATGTTAAATTCCCATAGATAAATCAATTTTTCGTAATAAAATCAATATTTGACCGAATTTCACGAAATAAAAAGAAGGCTCATTCTTAAATTTTCCTTTAATTTAATATTATAGAAAATAATATTGTTTTTGAATTGTCTATATAGCCGTAAAATTTGGGCAGCTTTCGTGAAACAGACTATAAGTTTGATAGGATGGGTATCAGCACATGAGTTAGTAAGTTACATAAAACGGTTGTAAATTTGCTTTAGCGTTAGTAGGTTACATACATAAGTAAACAATATATTTTGCTAAACCTGAAAATTTTAACCAATGACTAATGAACCACACATCAATTGGATCCATTCCCTGCCTGCAGGGCAGTTAAACATCTACATCAAACGATTGATTGAATGAATTTTGTGCATTGTGTCTGTTTGCAAACAAGAGTTATACTATATTCTCCATAAAAGGAACCCTGAAAGTAACTAACATGTGACACAACATAATACAAGTGTTTTATTTTATTGAAGTAGGACCATGATTAATAGAATGTTCGTTTCCCATCTCCTGACCCCCTGCAGTTTCAAGTTTGGCAGGTAGGTAGGGAAATTCATTTTTTTAAATCTCAGATCGCTAGTCTTAGTATAAAATGCTGACCATGGGTAGACACCAGGACGACTCGAAATAATATTATTCTTTTTAAAAATTGGCAATATAATTATTTGAGTCGGGCCGATTTCAGCGGGTGGGTCGGGCAGTGGGAAACGGACACCTATCTGATTATCGTCTATGTATGTTCAGTGAGCATCCCTCCATCCTAATACAGCGTATGTATGTATGGTCCCTGCTTGCACCCATTAGAATAATTTACTTGGTTACTCAAATCACCAAGATTCCGCAATAAGGATGGGTGTTCAGTTCGTGACCAGTGTTCGCACAGAGCAGACTGCACATCCATGCCGTCTGATCAGAACATAGCTACACTGTTCACTATAGCATTGGGGACTCATCTGTGATACCTCAATGCACTTTAGTGTAGGAGCTACAACGGTAAAAAAAAACCTTTTGCTGTAATGTGCCACATAGGATCATCAGAAAAAGAATTGCTACACATATTTGTGAATGTGACCGCAGATGTGGAGTTTATGGGTATTGCAACCAGTGTAGATCCAGATCAGCCTGTGGATCCTACAGACTGATCACGATCTGCAATGTTCACCATTCCATAAATGGAACACACTGTTTGTAAGTGCAAAATAATGAGTCTGTAAATTTCACATTAACACTGTTTTCTTGTAAACAATTATTGGATTTACATTTATTGTGCATATGCTGCATTTGCAGCCTATGCTCAATAAATGTAAATCCATCAATAGAAATTTCCAGACGGTCCTAAATTTGCACTTACAAACATTTTAGTCCAACAAAGTTTAGTGAAACGGACAGAACCAGAAAAGTATCCATATTATTTGTTTATAGGTGGGCAGGTATTTCAATGACTCCGTGGTGACCAGCACATCCCGTGGATCTGCATGCGAGTCCGAGTTTGCACTAGCCACAAAGGCCATCAGCATCTTTTCTCCAATCATAGTCACATATGTGGCTGTGTGTGAGAAATAGGGCTTATGGGATTTATGCCCAAGGCGAGGTTTGAAACCACAACCTCTGGATTGGAACCCATCCCTGTTTTATTGATGGAATGGTGAACAGTGCAGTTCCAGACCAGACTGTGCGGATGCAAAACGCAAAACCCATTTCTCCAGTCACGGCCACATACAAGTGGCTATGACTGAAGAAATGAGGTTATAGCATTTGATCAAGCCTCGCTTCTGATCCTCTGACTCACGTGTGCAACCTGATAATGACAAATTATGTTTGTTGGAACCCTGGTGTTAATTTCCCTGACTCTGGCGAGCAGTGCAGACCCTGTAGGCTGGTCTGGGCCTGCACTGGTCACAAAGACCATAAGCCCAATTTCTCCAGTCACAGTCACATAAGAACACCACAAAATCGCTACACGTACCTGTAAATCGCTGTCAGTGAATAGAGTACACATTCGGTCAGAATTGGTCGAGTTGCAGACAAGAGTAAAAAAATAGAAGAAATGAAAAGCTATTTACAGCAATGGAAACGATGAATGATGAAAATTGATTTCCAATTTAGTACAGGACTCAACGGAGAATAATCTAACAACATGATTATACGTCTCGTATCATCATTAATATCGATTTCCAGGAATATTTTTGGATTTTTATGAACATCTCAGAATTTTGTATACACATGTACTAAGACAAGGCAGGATATATACTAATTTCAGGAAATATTTGGTTATTTTCATGGAGTACGTAATTTAAATCCAATTCATGTTAACCCTTACACCGCTATCTTAATTTTTTGTAGTCTGCTGTTTATTTTCTAATTTCAATCTTTATCATCAATCTTTAAAAGCAACAGCAGACGGCAATTGTTGTGTGTAGCGGTCTAAGGGTTAATGAAAGCACTGCAAGTAAACTCCTTATATCCAGCATGTTAGAACATTGTGTGGGCAATTCCCCACATGTGCATTGATGACAACTTCCATATTAAAATTCCGATGATTTTTCCCCCGACGTCATATAAATTTACTATATTTGAGATAACAATAAAATGTGGCGTGTCGGCACACACGTCTCTGTTCGCAGATTGGATAAATTCTGGAAAACTTCTTAAACAGACCCAAAGGCCAAACAAACATAGAGATGATCACACATTCCAAACAATATATGCCTCCCTGTTCTACCGAGACAGGAGGGGCGGGGGGTGGGGGCGGGGGATGAGCTATAAGCATGAATTTGCACGCGATTTGTGAGGTCAAGCTGGACCGATGCAATACGGGCCAAGATCAGACAAAATAGAGCTGATTACAGTTTAAGACGACAGCTGAGAAAATAAAATAAATTGAGACAACTGGTGTGGATTTGTATCTAAGAGGATGAGTGATATCTCATGATAAAACAAAAACTGCGTCTGTCGAACGCGGATGCCACCTGCAGCATATTTGAGAAACTGTGACAAAGTGGTTAACCAAAATTGTTAAGTCTTCAGTAGCCCTGTGAAGGTGAAAAGGCGAAGGTGATATTAGTGTTGGCAAAGCAGGTGTAGCATACATGCAAACGAATAAAGTATTGAACTATTGAAGCAATTAAGCAAGTTATGTAGATGATATGGCCAGTTTCAGAAACTGTGACGAACTGGTTAACCAAAATTGTTAAGTCATTTAAGTAACCTGGTGAAGGTCAAAAGGCGAAGGTCATATAAATTATGAAAAGGCAGGTGTGGCACACATACCAATGAATGAAGTGTTAAAGTATTGAAGCGATTAAGCAACTTATGTAGATGCTATGGCCAGTTTGAGAAACTGTGACAAAGTGGCTAACCGAAAAGTGTGACGGACGGACGGACGGACGGACGGACGGACGTTCTTACAGTACTATACTTATGTGGCTTATCACATGTTAAATATTAGCCACATAAAACGATTTTTAGCCACATAAAAGGATTTTTTAGGTGGCTAATTGTAACCAACCCTATCCTTTACTAAGTCCATAACCCTGTGGGGCTAGCCACATAAGTACCCTAATGTGTGCCCGGACAGACAGACGGACGGACGGTCCAAACACTATATGCCACCCATTTCTTCGAAACCCGGTGGCATAAAAATACGAGTTTCCGTAAATGATGCCGATAGCTGACAGAGCATTTCGTATTTTTCTATGAACATTTCATCAACTTTCATCACCATTTACAGAAAATATCAGTTTTGAAAATATTTTTCATGAAAAAATTGCACAGGTTCTTAGGTATATAATCGCACGACTCATCTCAATTAGACAATCAATCATCATGCAAATGTCTGAAGAGGCCTTACAACCTACCAGATATCTAGTATCACAACGTCTTTTCACTGCAGCTAGACTGCAGCACAACACAATGTTTGCTTTGTCTCATCAGTCATATTGGATGTTTTTCTAACCGAATGAACAACAGTGAAGACCATGACCAGTGCTGGCTGGGTCTACACTGGTCACATATGCAATTAGTCCAGTTTCGTCACATCATGCCGGAAGCCCATACAATTTGTCCGTTTAATACTCTATGTGCTGAGGATAGAACATTTTCCAAAAAAAATAATCTAAAAAAAAAAAACTTTCTTCTCTAAAATATTTGTTGTGACCACCATTTGAACCGTCTCTTAGAGACGGTTCAAATGAGTGGTCACAACATATATTTTGGACGAGAAATGAGAAAATACATGGATTTTTTTTTTAAATTCCAACATCCCTGAAGTAATGAAATTGGTTTAAAGCAATATGCCCAGTTGCTTCTATACCGCTGGACCATGGTCTAACGTCAGATCTGAAATAGTTTATAATGCTGATGCATGATGGAGCATTCATAATGAAAACAATTGTGCAGAAATGAATGTGCAGATCTAATGCTCGTATTTTGATTTGTCATCCGTCACTGTTGTCTCCATGGCGATATGTGGTACTTGATCCAGTCACCATGGTTACGTCAACCGGGTCTTAAAGTCGGATTCGGAAGGAGCTGTGGATGAAATAATAAGATACGAGATATCATACATCATGATTGTGACCATTCTGCTTCTGACGGTGTTTTCATTATTACATTATAGGCCAGATACAATCATAGTAGGGTAGTATGAAATTATAAGATGGTTCAAATGAGTAGTAACAACATACACTTTTATGGAGAATAACTAAAATAATAAACTTTTTGTTTCAAAAAAGAAAAGAAAAGTAGACTGGTTAACTGAATGGCGAACAGTGCATACCCTGATCAGACTACGTGGATGCACAGGCTGATTGGAGTCAGCATTGGTCTTACAGACCATAAACTCAATAACCATTCACACTCATAAATGTTGTTAAGTATTTGCCAACATTTCATGTCATTAACAGAAACTGATGTTCACAATCTACATGTACATGTAGTTGAGTCTGGAGAACTGGGGTTTATGACATCTGTCTAGCTGCCAGGGCCCGCTTCACTAAACTTTGTACGACTAAAATGTTTGTAAGTGCAAATTTAGGATCGTCTGGAAATTTCAATTGATGGATTTACATTTATTGAGCATAGGCTGCACATTGATGCATAATGATCATTTCACTGCTCACACATGAAAAGTCAGAGCTCCAGATAAGTTTTCAAATTCAATGTGTATTTTACTTTGCCAAATGTATTATAGATGTTCTTCCTTATTAAACAGGGAACAAATGATTAAAAAAAATCACTGTAATAAAGTTGAAATTTACTTAGTTGAGCTGCAAAAAGCAGCTCAACTAAGTAAATTTCAACTTTATGACAGTAGTTTCATTATTGGAAAGTCAATGTGTATTTTCACATTGCTGTGAGTAATTTGTACTCATACTCCGCGCGTAGTCTGTGCAAATAAATACGAAAAATACGCCAATACGCACCTTATCTGGAGCTCTGAAAAGTATCCCAATCTTGTCACAACACCTCCCAAATAGTGTTATTTCCTCCCGTTCACAGCCGACTTACTTGACAAAGTCTGGTGCCTTGGAGATCACATGTTCAAATTCCGCAAATGACAGCGATTCATCATCATCAAGGTCGGCCTCTTCAAATATCTACAATGAATACATAACAATGATCAGGATATGTACAGAGCTCCAGATAAGGTGCGTGTTTGGCGTATTTTACGCGATTATTTTAGCTGAATATGCATTGATTATCAAAAGTGCGAGTACAAAATATGCACAGCAATGTGAAAATATGCATTGAATTTCAAATTGAGTAGTGAAAATAATGTTATAAAGTTGAAAATTCACTTAGTTGAGCTGCAAAAAGCAAACGGTGTTTGCTTTTTGCAGCTCAATTAAGTGAATGTTTAAATTTGTTATATTTGTTTATCATTTGTACCCTATTTAATAATGAAAAAATCAATAATCCATTTGTAAAAGTAAAATACGCAATGATTTTGAAATCAGGGGTTATAGTACGCTTTAGACACAAAGCTTATCTGGAGCTCTGTATGTAGTATGGTGCACAAACAAAAATTGCCATACAAGATTCTTAATTATGAAATTTGTAAATTCATATGCAATCTGATAAAAATTAATTATACTTTTGTACTGCAATTATTTGACATATCACAATTATAATATATACTATTATAGATATGCTATAATTTAGTTTTGAGTTTATTGCTGTGGGAAATGGTTTCATGAAAAGAAATTAAATCTAAATACAAGATGCAAGCATAACAGCTGACAAGTTTCCAGACTTGCTTACGTTGTCAATCAGTTGCTGCATATCTTCATTATCGAGCTTCTGTTCGCCGGTCAGTCTGTCCACAACTTCCTTCAGGTCCTTGCTGGATATCATGTCATCTTCATCGAAGTCTACAAGATAAACATTGCTGGATATCATGTCATCTTCATCAAAGTCTAATCATGCTGGATATCATGTCATCTTCATCGAAGTCTACAAGAAAAACTTGCTGGATATCATATAATCTTCATCGAAGACTACAAGGTAAACTTCCTGGATATCATGTCATCTTCATTGATGTCTACACAATAAACTTGCTGGATATCATGTCATCTTCATCGATGTCTACAAGGTAAACTTGATGGATATCATATCATCTTCATCGAAGTCTACAAGATAAACTTGCTGGATATCATATCATCTTCATCGAAGTCTACAAGAAAAACTTGCTGGATATCATATCATCTTCATCGAAGTCTACATGGTAAACTTGCTGGATATCATGTCATCTTCATCGATGTGTACAAAATAAACTTGCTGGATATCATGTCATCTTCATCGAAGTCTACAAAATAAACTTGCTGGATATCATGTCATCTTCATCGATGTCTACAAGGTAAACTTGCTGGATATCATGTCATCTTCATCAAAGTCTACAAAATAAACTAGCTGGATATCATGTCATCTTCATCGATGTCTACAAAATAAACTTGCTGGATATCATGTCATCTTCATCGAAGTCTACAAAATAAACTTGCTGGATATCATGTCATCTTCATCGATGTCTACAAAATACACTTGCTGGATATCATGTCATCTTCATCGATGTCTACAAGGTAAACTTGCTGGATATCGTGTCATCTTCATCGAAGTCTACAAAATAAACTTGCTGGATATCACGTCATCTTCATTGATGTCTACAAAATAAACTTGCTGGATATCATGTCATCTTCATCGATGTCTACAAGGTAAACTTGCTGGATATCATATCTTCATCGAAGTCTACAATCTAAACTTGCTTGATATCATATCATCTTCATCGATGTCTACAAGATAAACTTGCTGGATATCATGTCATCTTCATCGAAGTCTACAAAATAAACATTACTGGATATCATGTCATCGAAGTCTACAAATACTGATCACTTTATGGTCACCTCTACAGTTAAATTGCATGGGAAGTTTTAAATTGGCCAGATTCAGTCTAAATTATTGCAGTCACAAACACAACTGAAGAGGTACCGGTAGTCACTGATACATACCATATATTCTGAAAGCATATTCCACTTTGACGCTTTTCGGTGCATTGTCACTGAAGACAGACATCATGTCTAGGAAATCCTCGAATGTCATATCACCGTCGTTACTCGATGAGAAGACCTTAGCTATTCTGTCTTTGAACGGATTCACCTGGAAGTGGTTGTACAGAGACTGCCCATTAAAATCTGAGACAGTTCCGAGCATAAGCAACACAGCTCACAATATTACTGTCTGTTTCATGAAACCTGCCCAAATTTTACGGCTATATAAACAATTCAAATTTTTTTTTGATAATATTAAATTAGAGGAAAATTTAAGAACGAGTCTTCTTTTTATTTCGTGAAATTTTGTCAAATATTGATTTTATTGCGAAAAACAATTTCCCCATGTTAACCCCAGTCTATGGGGATTTAACATGGGGAAATATTTTGAATTTCAGAAATACTGGACCGATTTTCAAAATTTAACTTCTCAATTTCCAAAAAAATTTGTTATCTGACCCCTCCCACAGCTCCTCCATGTTAAATTCCCATAGAAAAATCAAGTTTTCATAATAAAATCAATATTTGACCAATTTTCACGAAATAAAAATATCAAAATAAAGAAAAACAATGGTTCCTCAATCCTGTGATGCCCAAAATTGAATGTGATATCATTTATTGTATATGTACATGAACCCATTTTGAAACATCATTACCAGTAACTTGAATTAAAAATTAAAGTTGGGGTCTCATTTATTAGGCACAAACTGTTCTTTATAGGAATTGAATAAGTGTATAATTGTGTAACTATTCCACCAGTTTTAAACATTATAATGATTGTCTGCTATGCAGATATAATCATTTATTAATATTTAACTCTTTGCATGCTAGCGGTGAAAATATCCGCCAAACGAATTAAGAGTATATGTTTTATTTCTCTCTCTAAATATGTCTTGAAATTTCATTAGAATTGAGTCCTCATGATATTTACGGGGAGAAATACAAGAAAATATGATGAATTTTTATCTGCTAGTTTATAACTATTTATAGCCCACAAGTTTCCCAACATGCAAAGAGTTAAATTACTGATAGACGCGCAGTTGTATCAGACTAAATGAGGAAGGGTATGTTTATGCCTCACAACAGTTAACCGTTTAAGGAAACACGGTTATCGCCCCTGACATCAGGAGTGGCAATTATGTTTGCTATTATTATAACCTGGGGTGTATGATTCCAGGTTTAATGTTTTACATAAATGACAGTTAAAGTTGGCAAAAAAAATCAGAGTTCATGCAGAATTGAATTATGCATGAATTCTGAATTATTTGTCAATGTTTGATGATATTTACCGAACATATGACTAATTACTGAGAATTTATTATTTACTTTTAGCTCTGGTAACTCTAGAATTTCATCTCTGGTCAGCCTGGCATTCTTGTCCTTGGCAATTGCACCTGGTTTCAGCATGGAGTACCTCTTGTAGACACTATGAATTGAAAACAGGAAACATCACACGGTAATGGAACATTTCTACATAGGTTTCCATCTAACTTTTCACATTTTGATTGGATTCTCTGTAAGGATCTATTGCCACTATACGAGACACGCCATGTGATTTTGTACCTTCGGACATCTGCAATTTACCATATTTTCCGTAAATGGTGTCAAAAGTTGACAAAATTTTCAGAGAACACGCATTCAGAGTACATCGCATGTACTCTGAAAATTTTGTAAAATTTGTGATAATTAATATAAAACAATAGATGCGCCATGGATAGAAATGAATATCGATGTATCAATTTTACACAGCTGTCCATACTGTATCGATACATATTTTCAAATATTGATACCACAAATGTTGTGGTGTGATAATGATTTTGTACTTAGTATAAACTTTAATGTGCTATTATTTTGCTTAAAAACTGAAATTGAAGAAAATATGTTTCTAGATATAAAATGTAAGCATGGTGGTACTAAATGTTTGAATAATATTTTTTGTATAATATATGAATTATATTTAATCATGTTAAATAGTCCACATACAGCCTTGTAAGTGTAACTTCTATATGTTATCTAACATTCGATACATCGATGTCTCAGAGCTCCACTTAAGGTGCGTAATTTGACCAACTTGGGGTGAAATTTTGTTATTTCTTCATCACAAATGGCAAGTTGGGAGTCCTTTAGAATCATCTCATTGAGATGATTCTAAAGCACTCCCAACTTGCCATTTTTGATGGAGAAATACGAAATTTACCTCCAAATTACGCACCTTAACTGAAGCTCTGTGTATAGTTGATATTTTAGTTTCATTGTCCTAAAAATATCAATATGAATGTTTCAATCAATGACGCCTGTATAAAAAAAGACTTACTGTAAGATTTCTTTCTTTGTGAAGTACGTCAGTTCCTACAATAGAAGCACACATTTAATTTGGACCACAATCTGATAAAACCCGACTTATTCATTTCAGACCAGTGTAAATCCTAATAACTGATACACTTGAGCAGGCAGATCCCAGTCCACATTTTCCATGGGATGACTAATAATTCAGTTTTGCAGATCAAATGGCAACAATGTATAGTGGGATCGGACGACTAACAGTAACAAGACTAATTCTGGAAGAAGTCGGCATGACGTATCACTAGTCACGTAGTTCTGAGTACATAACTCTAATTACATTTCATTGTAGAATTGTCTCTCAATCACAATAGAGCGAAGTATGAATGTCAACACCATGCACGTTTTTTCTATATTTTAGTATGCGAATTGTAAATGCTTTTACGCACTCAGGCCTTTCCCAAGAAATAATTGAAGGCGCTGGGGTATTTCACCATGAACGTCATATTTTGATGAGTCATGTTTATTAAATTGGGCATATACCCATTTATCTCGTTTTAATACACATTTAAACCTTATAATACACTCTTATACTCAGTAGTGCTTTCACGGATCAAATGGAACTGAAACTAAATGATTTTTTTTTTTGAAATTAAGGCGCTATAATGGGCTAGGGCCTGGCACATAGCGTGGTGTAGCGATATAGTGCAACCTGAAGATGAAAGCGTGCAATAAGCTACGTGACTTCCAGAATAGTGAGGAACCGTTCCACGCAATGTTACGACTTATGTAGAAGCAATTAGAGTATGATGGTGGGTCTAGTTTTCAGGGTATTAACAAGTTCATCAACTAGCGATTTTTATAAAACATACCATATGAGCTAACTTGTCAGTTCAATCCAATGCTAAACATTTCTTTCAATGTTTCTTGCCTTCAAAATAAGATTGTTGTTAGATTAAAATACGCGTCAGCGCATTTAGCAACACAGGAGTCAGCCATCTTGAATCTTGACTTATGGTTGGTGTTTTCGGGGTATGTTCCGAAAGTGTGAATAAATCTGCTAATTTGTCCCGAGTTTTCATTGGCTGTTGATGTCTCACAGATGAATGAGGCACAGTGAAGGAAAACTTGAAACTTTTCTATTGTTTATGATTTGAACAATATTAAAGAGCAGATTAATGGCGGACGTAGAAAATCAAGGTAGGTTTGTGAATAAAATTACCTAAATGCCTAAAATGACAAAAATTACCAGTATTTAGTCCAAACACTGGATTTGGTGGCATTTTAAAGGACATAATGTACGTCAAGTCACTCTTATTTTAATCACCTGACGTAAAACACATCGCGGCTGCACACATGTCTATAAATTACAACATATTTCAATACCCCGAAAACTCCGACTACCCCGAAAACTGGCGCCTCGACCATATGTAGCACTGAGACAGGTGATGCAGTCGGAGGGGGGTGGAGTATACAACAGGAATTAGTCATTACTTAACATCACAAGCTATGTGTGGCTATGTAAAAAGGGAACAAATGGTGAGCAACATCAAATGATTACGAAATGTATTGGGTACGAACATACCCGGAAGTGTCAATAGCGTGACTTTATGACGTCATCAATGCCAATGGTCGACTATTCTCGTAAGGTTTCGCTTATTTTGGTGGAATGCCAGCTTTAGCACATATAGAACTTTCCAAAATATAATTCAGCCTAAGATACAAGTAACAGTATAATCTACCTGATAATCATTGAGCTCTTGCTCGGTAAAAACACTGTGTGATCCGCCCATATCAAAATTTGTTGATTTCGTTACCAAAATATAATTCGGAACACCTCAGCTGAATGGCAGCTGCGAATTATTAACGCAATGAACTAAATGGTCGAAATGGATAGAATAAATTATGCTTGGTAAATCACTTCTACTTATTCTTCTAAATACATAACAAGCCTTCTTCAATTATAATGTTTATGGGACGGCTCAAATAAAATGTTTCAGTAATGACAATGTACTATACAGATATTAATGAGACTTTTCAGTGCTAAGTTCAAACTACATACACATGTTTGAAGTGAATATATTGTGAAATATTGGTATATGACAGTCACAGGGGTAAAGGGTTTTTATAGCATCCATTGTGACTTCCTTATACACAGACGGTGGTAACGCGGTTTCATTTGGATAACAAGCCGAGGGCAAAATGAAAACGCATACAAGTCTTGATAGTTGTATGTATATGTATGTATGTGTAGAGATTGTTGTGTCTGTTTATCTGTTGGTGGTGGTGGTGGTGGTAGTGTGTGTGTGTGTGTGTGTGTGTGTGTGTGGGGGGGGGGATGAGTACTTGAAAATATAGTCCGGAATAATTATATGCTAGTGTATCAGTAGGCTGATTGTCGGCAATTCTGGTATGATCACAGGCGCGGATCCAGGATTTCGGGTTAGGGGGTGCGTAACTAGGCTAGGGGGGTCCGGGGGTATTTGCCCCCGGATTTTTTTGGAAATCTACATCGCATTTTCTGCGTTCTGGCGCATTTTGGAGCAAAACTATTGACACTGCCACAGTATGTTTAGACATGATTTTTGATTGAAAACGTTTAAATTTGAAACAATAAGACAACGACCGAAAAATGCATGGAATACATGGCACTTGGCATGACACTTGCCTTGTAACTTGTAAACAATATTTAGGGGGGGGGGGGGGCATAAATAGGCATTTATTTCGGGCCATTTATGACTTTTTTTTGGTAAAACATAAATATATGAGATGATTAAATACATATAACCTACATTAGATTGATTTAATTTCATTTAATAGGCATTTAGTAGAAACATTTGATATTTTATTCTTGTTTGCGCTGTTTCCGAACAAAAATCTTGTTTGCGCCAGACGCATCGTAGTGCAAATAGGCATTTATTTCGAGCCATTTATAATTGTTCTTTATAAAGCATAAATATATGACACGATTAAATACATGTAATCATCATTAGATTGATTTAATTTAAATTAATAGGCATTTAGGAGAGAAATATGATATTTTCTTGTTTGCGCTGTTTCGCCAGACGCATCGTAGTGCAAATAGGCTTTTATTTCGGGACATTTATGATTTTCTTTGTAAAACATAAATATATGAGATAATTAAATACATATATTCATCATTAGATTGATTTAATTTCATTTAATAGGCATTTAAAATAGATATTTTTAAAAATTAACCTTGTTTGCGCCGTTTGCGCTGTTTGCGCTGAAATTATTGTTTGCGCTATTAAACCGGCATATCCATTCCATTACTAATTTTCATTTCGCTATTTAGGCATACGGAAATAAACAAGAAGAATCATTACCAAATTAATCATGGCAATGTTTACTCAGGTTCCTTCTGGAACCAACGCAGGTATTGCCTAACACGGATGGTTTCCAAACCCGATTATTAATCATGGCTACAGTTGCTCCATATCCGTATAGTTTAGCGGTATAATAACGACATATTTGTAGCAGAAGTTTGATCAATCTACACCACCCAGTTACCGACGGTTACCAGTATCCGTTGATAGGGAGTTCAGTACGCTGTCGTAATCCTGTAATTCGGCTGCCTCGTTATGAAAATCAAACGTTTTTAATTCACAAATTTTATATTATAATCAGATTAAAAAACATATTTTACAGCTGAATTCAATAATATAATCATTATTTTGTTCATTTATTGTAGTGTTTACGATAAATAACCCGATTTTAGTACCTAGAACACAATTTGAATACACCGATGTTGACCCACTTTCGCCGACGTTGCGAGATGCGCGCACATATTTTTAGCTGTGTTACAGCACTATGGGGTTACTCTAAGCGATTTACGCAGGGATTTCCCTGTGACGTTTTTCTTGAATGACCAATCAGATTAAAGCTTACATTCTGAACTATACACATATACACAGGTCAATGGCTCGATAAAATCTGACATTGGACAGCGAAATGATGATGATTTAAAGCAGAAACATTGTTTTTTGACAGTTACATACTGTTTTAATCATCTTGAGCCATCGATATTATTAATCAGTGTCCATTTTACTTAAAAAATCAACTAATCTATAATGAATTTAGTAAAACAATTCGCGCGGAAATCCAAACTTTCCAAAGAGGTGCTAGCAATTTTTTGATAATTACACGTCATGTGTGTTAGCGCATACGCTGCCGACAGTCTTGCGATTTGACGTTACACAGCATATACACATAATATACCTTACGATACACTTCACAAAGGAAACGTGTCTTGAGTTTGAATAAGGATTATAATTATCTCTAGATTATTTGTATTATGAATTAAACAAAGTATTTTTAAATAATTAGATATTAATTTAAATAAATATTTCGGCATCATTTACTCAATAAATTAAAATTAAATGTGTAGCTGAAATGAAAGTGAAAGTAGAACGTTTTTGTTATATCCTCTGGGTTACAAATCGCTGAGGATTCCTATTTGAATTGGAAAATGATATGAATTTTAAATTTAGGAGACTGTGTCAGGAGAAAATGGACTGATGACATAAGAAATCCTGATTTTTAAAAAAAACAATTACAAAATATTGTTTTACACATAGATTGTATGGACTGTTATGATCTTCAAATATATAAAAAAAAAATGCAGTAGAATGCAGGAAATGGCTTCCTCAATTCAAAAATGTTCTGGGGGGGGCATGCCCCCGCACCCCCCTAGCCAACTCCCTCGCTCCGCTCAGTCGACGAACGAGCATACCGCGTTCAAGTTTCATGTTGGCCTGTGTGAAATCCTTGATCCGCGACTGACCAGTCTAGTTCCTGAGCTATGGCTGTGACAGGAAAAAAGGGACCGATGACATATGTCACCAATCTAGTTCCTGAGCTATGGCTGTGACAGGAGAAATGCAGGCACGGATACAGGGGAGGGTGGGGCGGGGGTCCGGATATACCCCCCCCCCGGCATACAATGTATGTCGAGGGGTATGTATATAGTTTCGTAATTCCGTCCGTCCACGTTAAAGAGTTTGGGTACCCATTATCTCTGTGACGGAAAGTCGGATGGACCTCAAACTTCATATACTTCCTTATCATCATCCATATTTTCATTACATACATGTACCACACCCATGTGGCCTTCATGTCCAAGGTCAATCATGTTTGTCAAGATAAATATTGTTTTTGCAGCATTGATAATGTATACTGATTCGACGAATATATTGATTTTAAATGGAATATATATGATTTTTTTGTGTGAAATATTAAAATGGTTGCCATGACAACCAATATTATTAACATGTTAAGTGTATTGCTAGATGGTAACAGTACTCGGGTGTATTGCATTGATTTTCAAAAAGTAAACACCTTTTCAACAAATACTATTTTTGTGTTTTCCAATATTGGTTACCATGGCTACTATGGTAATGCATATATATTTCAGAACTAGTGTATAATGCAATTGTTGTATGTTTAATTGTTTATTGCATCCAATGATGTTACTACATATTTCATTTTATTCAGTTATCATAAATATGCAATTGAACAACGATATTTTGAAGGAAAAATTTTGGCAAACTATATCTTGTGCCATAGTAACAGCTCTACATGGATATGAACAAAGATAGTATAGTGCACATATGGTTTGTCAGATAAATTTGGTATTTGCAGTATTGAAATAGTTAAAATAAGCCGGATGTTTGAAAATCAAAGACATAATGTTAATATTGTTACTATGGTAACAATTTGTGCTTTTCAAAAGTACAGTAGCAATACTTGTGTGTCATTTGTATCTATTAAAGTTTATCATAATTTACTGACGTCTTAAAATGTCACAATAGGTATCAAAAACACTTTTTCAAAATCGTTGCCATGGTAACCGATTTTGTAAAAAATGGAGCATTTGCAGGGAATTTCAACATGGTAAATGAATGTAGTTACATTATAATGTTATTATATACCTATTTGTGTTAATTGGTAATGAAATTCATTGGAAATGAGATGAACATTGCAAATAATAACACTTTTGGGTAAAAAAACATGTTTTTGTTGACTTATTTTACATTCCATAAACAATTATTTTCAGCAAAATTGACAAAATATAAGACAAATGTGTATAACGTGATATTTTATTCAATAAAATGCATGGTTTTACACATATTTCTTCATTTATTTCCAAAATAGGTCATTAATAATATGAAAGAAAACATGATTTTAGCCAATTTCGGTGCAATTTGCTCCCATTCAAATACATGGAGGAAAAATTACAAAATTTGCCAAAAAATTGGTTAAAAAAAGTGTGATAACTTTTGAACCGCTGGACCGATTTTAATGATCTATATCTCATTGTAAAGGTCTCACCAAGTCCCACAATTCTGCAATAAAATTAAATAGGTAGCTTATACATTAAAAAATGACCTGAACCCCCTACCGTTGAGCATAATGCCCAGCA
The DNA here is from genome assembly GCA_029237695.1 of Conchocele bisecta. Classification (NCBI taxonomy): domain Eukaryota; kingdom Metazoa; phylum Mollusca; class Bivalvia; order Lucinida; family Thyasiridae; genus Conchocele; species Conchocele bisecta. The sequence goes on along the minus strand of CM055268.1, from coordinate 21,309,039 downwards.
TTGAGGATTTGAGTGAAATGGACGAAGTCAGACTTCCAGAATTTCTGGAAGTCGGACTTCGGTCATTTCACGCAGGCTGTAAATATGAAATATTCTGGCATAAAAATTATGTATTTTAGAGCAAAATGTATCGACTTGCCCCCAAACATATCGGGTCACGTGACTAGTGATACGTCACGCCGACTTCCAGATTGTGATTGTAGTTAAGCCAATTCGTCAGTAATTAGCAATGTATTTAGTTCCATATCCGATTAAACATTGAATTGATTTTGCATATGGTAAAAATATATATATTTTTTTATTGACAATGACTAAAGTTGTAAGGGATTGGCCATGGGGGTGTCAGAGGTACCGTCAATTCACCCATTCGTCAATTGAGACGAACGAGTGATTTGACGGAGCCTCTGGCATGGTACATTGTCAATTAATGGATGTGGTGGGTGATAGGACATTGATTAATGGTTAAGTAGCTGTGATTAATTGTCAATTAATGAAGGTAATGGAGAGATGTTCTGTGATTAAAGGCCCATTCATGAATATTATGAAGTGTTTTAACTTATGAAAAATAAACAAAAGTTATGTTTTTGCCTAAAATATTCCAAAAACGTTGCAAGCGTTGATTAATCAAGTGCTCCAGTGATATGATTTGAGTTATTCAGCAGCGCAAAATAATTAAGCTTCGCCAGTCATCAACTCATTGGTATCTGGTCAGTTTGCTCTCAAGTCGATTCATTCTCATTTTGATAAATTCGCTCTCATTGCATTTTTCAACATCCATAATTTTTGTCATAAATAACACTATTAAATTCAACATTAATGAATATTTATAATAATACTATATAAATAAAATATCTGTAATTGGAGTTTTCTTAGACTAGGTGGACATTTTGTAATTTATGGGTCACAGGTGTTTTTCACACCTTTGTAAATTTTAATGCACAAACAGGTACATGTATGCAGTTTGACACCATCGCATAGGCCAGCCACCCAGCAATGACATGCATAGAATTTTTTTTGTTGATTGTAGATCCTGGTCACATTAAATCGTGAAATGGAAGGCAGTGTTACACCCGTAATATAAAAATGTTTTTTTTAACATTCTCTCTCACATTGCTAAACATGTAGACCAGAATCACCTAAACTACACCTTACAGACGATGGCACAGTATTATGAGAACGAATTGACCATAAATTGATAAATTCGCTCTCAATTTGGTCAGTTCGTTCTCTTTCAGAAAATGAGAGCGAATTGACTTGCCACGAGAGAAAATTTACCAAAAATGAGAACATATTGACCAAAATGAGATCGAATTGACTTCAGAGAGAATTGACTTGAGAACGAATTGACCAGGAAACAATATTTGGTCCGTTTCAATATGAATTGAAAGTGGTCAAGCAAGTAGTCAAGGAGCATTGACAGAATAACCAAACATTTTACTCCTATATTGCCTGATTGACAGAACGGCATTTGACGGAACGTCCTGAATTCGGCCGTGGCATAGGGGATATAGCATTGGACTTCAAAACCGGAGGTTGTGAGTTCAATCCTCACCCTAGGCGTGAAAATACTTACATGTACATAGTATTTTCATCTCACTGAGACTAAACTGCGGTCTTGTCTGTTTCTGACATGGCTGTAGCTGGGATGTTAAACCCATTCACTTTCACTTTTCATCCCCGCAGACAGATCATTAAATAATTAATTTAATACCACATAGGCTCCATCACACCCTGTCTTCAATATAACTTGAATAGTTAGTTATATTTTTGCAACCGTCATACACATGGGCATACATGTATGCAACAAACTTACACTACCATTATCAAGACATTGACCATTTTGACTTTCATAAGGTCATTGCACTGAATTACGTTGTCATTTTATTTCACAGGGTTTGTAAACGGGGTTTCTTCATCAGGGCAGAAACTGATAATTACATTAGTATTCGGAAACGTGGAAATATGTGATGAGCTCCATTAACCCTTTCACCCCTAAGTAACTGGAACGGAACTTGATACAATGTACCGGTATGTTAATTTTTGCAACCAATCCAATGGTCACAAAATGATTTTCAGACTAGTCCATTTATGAATAGGGGGTGTTTTGTTGTCAAAAATATGATAATTGCTTGCAAAAAGTGCAGATCCTGAGGAGACGAGCTGTGTCATCTGGATCTGCACTATTTGCCAATACCACTATACAGGCCTGTGGTGTTGAAAGGGTTATCGTGACATTTACCACCACCAGGTCACTGTATTACTCGGCTATCATGTTTTTATACCAAGGCCTTAGGGATTAGGCGAGGGAGCATACGCTTGTTTTACAAATATTTACATATTCACCCTTTTGAGAAACGGGACTGGTATACCAGTGACCATCCATCTGATTTGCGTTAAAGGGTTTGGGTACCTATTATCTCTGCAGTCCTTAGTCCGATTAACTTGAAACTTCATAATACTTTCCATAGCCCACCCATGCGACCCAAATGCTCAAGGTCAAAGTAAAATTACTTCATATTACTGTTTAACACCATCTATATTTTCTTTCCATAGCCCACCAATGTGATTTACGTGCCTCCGGTCAAGGTCAAATTACTTAGAAATTTGTTGTAAATTTTGGTTTATGATTTTGGTAATCTGTTGTATCTCTGCAACCCTAAGACAGGTTAACTTGAAATTTCATCATCCATATTTTCATTCTATAACCCACCCATGCGACCCCTATGTTCAAGGTCAAGGTCAAATGACTTAAAACTGTGCGTTTTTTGCCTACCTGTTATCTTTGCAACCCTCAGTCAGATAGGCTTGAAACTTCATAATATACTTATTTGTCATCATTAACATTTCTTATTTCTTTCTTTATAGCCCACACATGCGGCCCCTGTGGTCCGGTTCAAGGTCAAATTACTTTTTGTTTATTTTTTTTAAATTTGCGTTTTTACAAGTTTTTATGCTCCACCACGATAGTGGAGGGGGTATTTAGTGTTACCCTTGTCCGTCCGTCCATCAGTCACCAACAGTGTAAGTCGTAAAACTTTTAAACCATACTAGCTACAGACCTGAAACTTGGTACATGTATGTAGCTTCCTTATGATGGGTAGATGTGCAAAGTTGATTTTTGATTCGACCCCGTGGTCATGGATTATCCCCCCCCCTTTTCCAATTTTGGCTTGTGAGTCATAAAACATTTAAACCCTAATAGCTACACACCTTAAACATGGTCTGTAGCTTCCTTATGATGAGTAGATGCGCAAAGTTTATTTCGATGTTTGATGCGACCCCCGGGGTCATGGATGATTATCTTTTTTACTTAGAATTTTCCAATTTTGGCTTGTAAGTCGTAAAACTTTTAAATGAGAGTCCCAGGACGCCCAACATTTCTGTAGTGGTGGTCCCTGTTGATTTTTAGGGGTCCCAAATTTTACAAGCATGTTTTTAGCTTTTCTGTTGAAAGTGAAGGGGTTTAACGTCCCACCAACAGCTAAGGTCATATAGAGACGTGTTTTCTGTTGAGCAGAACCTGATCTGTGTATCTTCGTGATCTAAATTGTGTAAACGCTTTGTGCATCTGTGTAATAAGCAAGCACTTGGATAATAAAGACTTAATATGTGACACGTCGTCAATTAATGTGGACAGTAACCGATGACATATTTCCGTTTCAAACTTTATATTTATTACGCATTGAAGAAAAATACCGAAAAAGGCAAAATTGAGCCGCCTACATGTAGATTTTGTGGGTCCCAGGGATGCAGTACTAGTTGGCAATGCACGTCCTCGCTCACTTTTGCGAGACAGGGATGCAGAAAACACGAGTCCGGGAAATCCCTGGACCTGAAACTTGGTATGTAGCTTCCTTATGATGAGTAGATGCGCAAAGTTTATTTTGATTTTTGATTCGAGCCTCGGGTCATGGATTACCTGCCGGTTGGACTTGGAATTTTGCCTCGTTTATTATCAAAGTGATATCTGGGGCATCCGTGTTCTATGAACACAATTTTCTATAATTTTTTTTCAGTTTTAGTTTTTAGCCAGGTTTTTTTTTTGGAAAAAAACCCAGGCTATTAGATTGGCGAAAGCGAAGTTTTCGTGTTTTCATCCATTTCTTTGTTACTGTACCACATAGGACCAACACACTTTCACAGCTTCATAACCAAGGGGTTTCCGCGCAGTCGACTTAGCCATTTTCAATGTTAACGTTTTGCGTTTACAATGTTAAGTTTTCGTGTTTAAGTCCATTTCTTTGGTACTGTACCACATAGAACCAACAAACTTTCACAGCTTCATAACCAAGGGGTGCCCACCACATATCACTATTCAACATGTTTCCTTTTTATGAACGTAACCCATTTTTTCAGCGCAGTCGACTTAGCCATTTTCAATGTTAAGTTTTCGCGTTTACAATGTTAAGTTTTCGTGTTTAAGTCCATTTCTTCGGTACTGTACCACCTAGGACCACCAAACTTTCACAGCTTCATAACCAAGGGGTGCCCACCACATACAACTATCCAACATGTGACCATTTTTTTTACCGTGACCTATTATTTCTACGTAATTGACTTAGCCATTTTCAACATTAACTTTTTAACGTACGTCTGGTTAAAGTTTTTTGGTTAAAGTTTTTTGTTATACTATATCTCTGCAACTGCTTCGCCCATTACCTTGAAACTTCACATGGGTGTTTATCATCATCCATATTTTCATTCTACCCCCCAACCGTGCGGCCCCTGTGCCCAATGTCAAGGTCAAATTACTTTTGTTAAAGTTTTTTTTGTGTACTATATCTCTGCAACTGCTTTACCCATTACCTTGATACTTCACATGGGTGTTTATCATCATTGTCGCGCCCGCTTGCGGAAAGCGCGATATAGTCGGCATTTTGGCATACATGTACGTCCGTCCGTTCGTACGTCCGTGTGTCCGGTTAAAGTTTTTTGGTTAAACTTTTTCCATTTACTATATCTCTTTTTTTAGTGTCCATGCCTCGCCCCAAGGCGCGACATGCAGGCCACGGCCATCAAGTCTACAAAAAATGGGTATAATTATGTTATCCAAGTGTCTATGCTTGGAAAAAACCTGGCCTTCGTGGCTTTGCCTCGTTTCTTGTTGAGGGGTATATCCATGTGTGTTATTGATTTCTTTTTCCATGGAGTTATCCCCTCTTGTATGCTGGCTATACATTGACGGGCGTATATTGTGACCTTTGGCACTCTTGTTCATATACATCGCATGTTTTGTTCCAAATTTCTTTTGTGCATTTCAGGTCCTGCAAATAGACCAGAACTCTATGAGGTAAGATAACTAGTAAGTGAGTCTAAATTTAACGACGGAGTTCATCTTTACCGGAATCTCAATATTCCTGGTTTGGCCCTCAGGTGCATTCTTGGCTTTCTTGTTACTTGAGAGTTCAATCAGGTTACGGTATACCCAGTATAAAAGTAATAATATTACCGGTGGTACTAATCATACTACCATGGGGCTAAGTTACTCTGATCTGGTGAGGACTGGCACCAGTAGCCTATTTCATCAACATTGCAAAGTACAGTCAAACCTGTCTTAAGCAGCCACCCAAGGGAAGGGACAAAACTGGCTGCTTAACAGAGGTGACCTCTTAATAGAGGGTTGTGTATTCAGGTACATTTCAGGTAAATTTTGAAAATTGAAATGAAGATAAAGATAACATAGACATGTATGTTAACATGATAATACAAATGTAATAAATAATATTAATGATAAATTTAGAAATTATAGTACCATATGATTAAATATCAATATAAATGTGTATCTTTATATTTATTTAATATTTTCAAAATTGAACCTGAACATGTAATGAGTGGATTTCTTAACAAGTAACAAATATTTAGTTGAATTATATCATTTAATGAAATAAAAATTCTATCAACAAATAAAAACACGAATGTTCACGTTTTTGTTATTTTACAGCCTACTGCAACTGCTAATCTGCAAGACTTATATTGTAGACAACTTATTGTACTAGATAATAGGGCATAATCGGACATGGTGTGGAATAAGTTATGCGAATTTGTATTTTTATTTATTTTTTTTTGTCGGGTATTGGTCAAGTCGAATTTGGATTAATTTCCAGTCGTGTATGTAAATAATGCATAGGCGATATCAGCAAAAGCAGTCAATAAGTGCGACATTCGGCTCATATTCAACATATGAGGTCATTTGCTTAAATTATATTTGAGCCGGCTACATTCGGTCCTGGGCAATACACACCAATTATATCAGCTATTCGTGTTTTGTCAATTTGGTAATTGGCAATGGGCTGTTCCTTTTTACAACATTTGTGTCGGTAACCTATAGAAATTACGAATCGACGGACAAGGGTTCAAGAACCCGGATGCGATCGGCTGTTCTTTCAATAATGCGCCGACAGTTCGGGCAATACAATTTGCATCTGTGAAACATACCCTCTCAATATCGCCGACGCGGCGACGTGTTTGGTGTTTTAATTAACCGCATTGACTGCTGACATCATTGTTAATTCGCGCTTCGGTAACGACCGCCGCAGGGTACATTGAAATCGGGATTAGCGGTTGACCGTTTAATGAAATTGAATCACTGTTTGGGACGATAATTAATGACCGCTGGCCGCGTTAGACGAGTGACCGTGAATGAAACGTTTTTTATATAGCAAAAATGCGCGGGGGGAATTTGAAGTGGCCGCTTAACGGCGGTGACCGCTGATTAAAGGTGACCGCCCGAGCAGGTTCGACTGTATACTTTAGTAGCAAAGTATACTTTGAGGGAGAAATTTTCAATTTTTTGAAAAATTTATATTATATTATATTGAATTTATTACATCACAGCCATTTAATGGCTGTGATAATGTAATAAATTCAGTATAATAATTCTGCATACTTTTAATCATGAAATATATGCAGTTGTTAGTTCTATATGAAATAATGCATTTCAGGAAAAATAAATGATTACTCCCTCAAAGTATACTTTGCTAGTAAAGTATACTTTGCAATGTTGATGAAATAGGCTACAGGTCAGGTTATTCTAATTTCAGGGCTATATGTTTTCTGCAAATATTCAGTTCTGATTTTGGGATTCCCCACCCCATCACAACAGATGAAATATTGGATTTGACCCCATTAACACAACAAAAAATTACCTTAGCTGTTGTCAGGCCATTAAACACCATTAAATAAAAAAAAAAAAAAACAAGTCTTGTTACGAGGTATATCATATACTGGGTTGTACATGCTGATTGAACACGTGTGGTGCTCACCCTATACATCAGTGGCGTAGCTAGAGCCTGAAAAACACCAAGGCAATAACGTTAACGGAGACATGGTCAGGGGCGTAGCTAGCCTATTTGAATCTGCAGGCCCGGTTGACGACTTCGAGCACCGTTGGTGCGAGTATGCTAGGGGGGTCTGGGGGCAGGCCCCCCCAGAAAAAAAAATCGAAACTAGAAGGTAAATGATGCACATTTCAAAACACAATTTTCTCGAAAATGATTCTGCAGGCCCGGGCCTGCAGTGCCTTAATGCAGCTACGCGCCTGATGGTTACGAATAGTCAATCACGATCTGCTTTAATGATGATCCGGAAAATACACCGAGGCTGTTGCCTCAATGTGGCTATGTACATTCCTCTGTATATGTGCTTGCTTTGAACAGATGTAAAATCCCACCAATCACTGCATTCAACCCTGGATATCCTACACTGGCTTGTTCAAACCATTGATGACAAACTGCTCTCCGACACGGAAATCGATTCTTCGCAAAAACAACATAATGAAGACGCGTTTGCTGCGCCATATTTCATCACAATCCGTTGCATATTAAGGAAAATATCAAATAATACTTAAATTGGAGTGGGCGACGTTGTTATTGTCACCATGTGATCATGCACCTTGATGCTGCTGTTGGTCTATACTGGTCGTAATTGGCAAACATGCTCATTTTGCAATGGGTAATGGGTTTTAAAAATTAAAGTTTCAAGCCCTGGTGTACATTTATTCACCCTTTTTGGTTACCAAACTTCATAAATAGCTTCCTCACATTGATAGCAATCCATCCAGTGTCATTCCGGTGATTTTGACCATCACTTTCGTGACCTTGACATTCGTGTCAATAATTTTGGACTTACGTTCAACTGTTAATCTCCTGATCTGTTAATTGGATCATTACGAAACTTCAGCAATAGCTTCCTCACTTTGATGGCTGTCCACCCAGGGTCATTTGTGTGACCTTGGTGACCGTGACCTTCGTAGCAATACTTTTGGTCACCTTGGTGGCATTGACCATCATGGCGATCGCCTTGTTTAGTGGGTGAGACACTCTCACTTTGTTTATGTCGATGTTCACTTCTTATTTTGGGATTTTCCTTCTTCTGTACAGGTGACATATGGGATTCAAGACTGTTAAAATGACCTTAGCTGGCAGTTAAACACCATTGAATAAATAAAACCTTTAATATCCGTATCAACTCTTTATTTTACAGGAAGTGAAACTGTACAGAAATGCCAGAGAACGTGAAAAGTACGTCTTCGACATAAATCCTTATAATCCTGCGCACTCTCATATGTGGCTGTGACTGTAGAAATTGGGCTTCTGGGATTTATGACCAGTGTAGCTTCTGATCTAATATAACACTCCTGTAGCCTGATCGACATTGCATGTTGGAAGCATGACAGGTGTTTCAGTGATGGAATGGTGAACAGTGTGGATCCAGATCAGACTGTGCGGATGCAGTGTGTGCGGATGCAGTGTGTGCGGATGCACAGGCTGATCTGGATCCACACTGGTTGAAAAACACATAATCCACATTTCTCAAGTCACAGCCAGAGATGTAGATATTGTACTAAGCTGTATTTACTATGGTATGCGAGAATATACTCAGAGCTCCAGTTAAGGTACGTAATTTGACCAACTTGGGGTGAAATTTTGTTATCAAAAATGACAAGTTGGGAGTCCTTTAGAATCTAAAGCACTCCCAACTTGCCATTTTTGATGGAGAAATAAGAAATTTACCTCCAAAGTCAAGTTTCACATTTCCCTTTGGAGGAGGAGCCCCGTGCCAGAGGGTTTTTGACAGGTCATACTGCTGGCTACGCACCCATCCCCACACGCCAATATTTGTGTGTCAAAATGAAAGTTGTATCTGCTCAGAGTCGACATTCATCATCATTCATTCATCAAACAGAAATCAAAAATGTATGTACATGTATACAGTAGGGTGATTAGGATTTTCGCTGGCCAGAAAATAAACAGGTCTGGCTTTGTCAAATTGTGGTCTATATAATTATGTCGCTGTGACTTCAGAAATGGGGCTTATGAAATTCACGACCAGTGATCAGTATAGTCCCAGATCAGCCTGCATATCTCAATATTCTGACCAGTAGCCTATTTCATCAACATTGCAAAGTATACTTTACTAGCAAAGTATACTTTGAGGGAGTAATCATTTATTTTTCATGAAATGCATTATTTCATATAGAACTAACAAATGCATGTATTTTATGATTAAAAGTATGCAGAATTATTATACTGAATTTATTACATTATCACAGCCATAATGGCTGTGATAATGTAATAAATTCAGTATAATAAAAATTAATAAATTTATCATAAAATTGAAAATTTCTCCCTCAAAGTATACTTTGCTACTAAAGTATACTTTGCAATGTTGATGAAATAGGCTACTGGGCATGCATTGTTCATAAGTCTGTCAGTTAAACATCAGTCATGCTCATAAGAATCAGTATAATTCCTTATCAGGCTAGTCGTAGATGAGACTGTACAACAACGACCCATCTCTATATATGACCTTAGCAGAGCTCCAGATAAGAGGTGTATTGGCGTATTTTACGCACTTATTTTAGCAGAATGCGCATTGATTAGCAAAAGTGGGAGTACAAAATACATACAACAATGTGAAAATACGGATTGATTTACAAATTGAGTAGTGAAAATACTGTAATAAATTTGAAAATTTACTTACTTGAGCTGCAAAAAAATGCTTTTTGCAGCTCAAATAAATGAATTTTTAAATTGTTTTTATCATTAAATTTTGTTAATAAGGAAGAAAATCAATAATACATTTGTAAAAGTAAAATACGCATTGAATTTGAAATATGGGGGTATAATACTGTTTAGATACAAAACTTATCTGGAGCTCTGGACCTTACCTGTTGCTGAAACATTAAACCCACATTCACTTTCACTTTGTCATACTCAGGCTGCGTGAGGCTGATAACAGATCAGTCGCTAGAAAGGCCAGAACTGCCATACTCCCTATTTATCCAATCACTGCCACATGAAGGTGACACCTCCATGATCTTATGTACCACGGGGGTCGTTTCACTAAACTTTGTACAACTAAAATGTTCGTAAGTGCAAATTTAGGATCGTCAGGAAATTTCAATTGATTGATGTAAATAAAATAATTGCTTACAAGAAACATGGTTAATGTCAAATTTACAGACTATCACAATTTTGCACTTACAAATATTTAGTCGTACAAAGCTTAGTGAAACGCACCCCTGTTGTATTCATTATACCCCCTATGCGATAGCAAGGGGTCGTATTGCGTTGCTCTTGAGGTTCCGTATGTCCGTCCGTGTACATTTACGTCAAAATGTTTGTAAAAGTTTCTCCAGTTAGAGTCCAGGGGCCCGTTTTACTAAACTTCGTAAGACTAAAATGTTTGTAAGTGCAAATTTCAGATCGTCTGTAAATTTCAATTGATAGATTTACATTTATTGAGCATAGGCTGCATATGCAGCCTATGCTCAATAAATGTAAATTCAATAAGTGTTTACAAGAAAACATTGTTAATGTGCAATTTACAGACTATCATAATTTTGTACTTACAAACATTTTAGTCATACAAAGTTTAGTGAAACGGCCCCCAGTATGCCATGGTGTCATGTCCATGTTTTACAAACATAATGTCTAGTTCCCAATCTGTGTTGCCAGTTACGACAACATGGCTGACTTGTATGCAGTAATCAACACGCTACAGGGCCTGGAGAAGGCTTACATCAAGGATGTCATCCACCCGAAAGAGTAAGTTAATTTTGATTTTAATGTTAATGTTAATTTTACAACCAATCCAATCGTCACAAAATGATTTTCAGACTAGTTCATTTATGAAAAGGGGGTGTTTTTGTGCCATGGCTCAAAGTTGAAGGTCACATATAGAGGTCAAAAATGAGAATAATAGTCCTTGTTCAGTCTGTACTTTTGTCATGCATTGAGGTATTTTAAAATTACTGGACACAAATGTTTATTATAATGAGATGGTGTATCGCTCGCATGACGCAGGTCCATAGCTCAAATTTCAAGGTCACACTTAGAGGTCAAAGGTAAAAAAAGGTACAAAATCAGGATCTTCAGTGTTTGTAATATTCGAGATTTAGAGAGGTTGCACATGCATTAGCCTCCCACAGATCTCCGCCGGGGAGTGAGAAACAGCCGGGGAGTGAGAAACAGCCGAGAAACAGCCGGGGAGTGAGAAACAGCCGGGGAGTGAGAAACCATCCTAAATTTGCACTAACGAACATTTTAGTTGTGTGAAATTTAGTGAAACGGGCCCCAGCTCTTGAATAATACCGGGGACTCCCCGGTATTATTCAAGAGCTGGGGCCCGTTTCACTAAACTTCACACAACTAAAATGTTTGTTTGTGCAAATTTAGGATCGTCAGGAAATTCCAATTGATGGATTTACATTTATTGAGCATAGGCTGCATATCATATGCAGCCTATGCTCAATACATGTAAATCCAATAATAGTTTACCAGAAAACATTGTTAATGTGAATCATAATTTTGTGATTACAAACATTTTAGTCATACAGAGTTTAGTGCAATGGACCCCAGTTCCATTGTGATCTAACCTCGTATTTCTCCTCGCCAGGTACACGGCAGCATGCTCGAAGCTCCTCGTACAATACAAGGCAGCATTCAGACAGGTGGCAAAGGAATTTTCAACGGTGGATGCCTTCATGAAAAAATACAGGGTATGTTACCAGAAAGGTAGTTATACTAGTGTCGAAGTGTCTAATATTTATGATTAGTATGGCATGTACTGGTTTATCACAATATGTGGTTTTATATACTTTTTTGTTGGGTGACAGGGAGGAAACCGCTATTTTTTAGTTGTTTCTCTAAATAAATGGCGGATATTAAGGAAACACTGAAACATTCATGTCATTGCATCTCAGTGTGGCTACTGCCCAGAGTCAGTGACATGTCCGCACGATTGCATCAGATCATATACAAATGTTACTATTGAATGACAAACGCTGTCAGTGCATACCAAATAGTATAAATATTGCAGGGTCTCTTACGCATGTCCTGTACAATATGTGACTGTGGCTGGAGATGTGAGGCCAGTGAAGCTCCTGACCAGCTAGCACTCTCGTGCAGCTTGATAAGGCTACTTGTGGCTGTGACTGGAGGATGTTTATGTTATTTGTAACCAGTGTGTCTCGTGATCAAATACCACACTCATATGGCCTGATAACGATCTACATTTCTTGGTAGAAGCATGACAGGTGTTTAATTAATGGAAAGGCGGACAGTGCAGATCCTGATCAGGCTGTGCGGATGCACAGTCTGATCTGGATCTACACTGGTCGCAAAACCTCGTAAAACCTATTTCTCAAGTCACAGCCACATATAATGTAAACTGTTAGAAGCCTTGTAGGCATTTTACTGACATCATGGCCGTAGTCCCCGTGTCTCCAGTAACACCCCCTATCTGTCTGTGCTACAGTTGGACTGTCCTGCCGCCCTCGAGAGAATCAGGGACGATAAGCCAATCACAATCAAAGATGATAAGGGCAACACCAGCAAGTGTATAGCAGACATCGTGTCCGTAAGTCCATCCTTCATCTATAGACAATGCCTTATATTAGGGCTTTTCCAGAATTAATAGTATGGGGGAGTTGGAAGGCAGTTTTTTTTTACCCACCACCCATACAAACAAATTATTTTCATACCCCACCACCCATGCTTTTGAATTATTGCTTCATGGAAAGTGCGAGGTAGTTAGAAATCGCATCGGTCCCGTTATTATTCGTTGATTATATAACCGACCTCCGTTTCGCCCTTCGACCAACTCAAAATAATACACAATAGCGACCACAGCTGATCATGTCGCTAGCACAGGTGGAAGACTAGGACCTATGACACCAAAATAATGCCTATTACCCCACCCACTTGGTCTCGTACAGTACCATCTTCTATATAGACCAAGTGTACAAGACCAAGTGGGTGGGGTAATGGGATTTTTTAATAGGCATTTTTTTGGTGTCCTAGGTCCGAGTCTGCCACCTGTGATAGCGACATGATCAGCGGATAGTCGACAGGTTACAGCAGGCCCGTATGTAGCGGGAGGGGGGGGGGGGGGTGTCTCGCATTTTCGCGATCTTTTTTTTTTTTTTTTTGCTTATATTTAACGGTGGCACTGGCTCTAGGACCTTGCATGCCGTCTCCCAAGAATGGGAGAAAGAACGGAGGTAGAGTTTTTTTGAGAGAAGCCGGTAATTCGTATTTACAGAGCAACTACGAATTATCGGTACCCATTTACAGCTGGGTGAACTGGAGCAGTGTGGATAAAGTGTCTTGCTCAAGGACACAACGTACGCCGCTAGTCAGGCTCGAACCCACGACCCTTGGATCAGTAGTCCGACACACTAACCATTACGCCACGGCGCTCCACTTTCACGATCTCGCCTTTCGCTTTTGAAAATAAGTTTGGCTCTAACCCGATTTTTCTGTCTGTAACTTAGGGCGACTATCTCGGCATTACAGACAGAAAATTCGGGTTTATTTTGCTCATACATGTGTCGAAAGCAGGCGTGTTGAAATTGCGCATGCATGTGTGTAGACCGTACTTCCAACAGTCATGCGAGATCGTGTGATATTCTATTGTATTCAATATCACGTGGATACATAAATAATACTCCCGTCCCCTGCGACATATCATTTTCAGTCTGGGTGCACACCTGATGGTGTTTACAATCATCTGTCGGTAATCCAGTTTCACGTGCAAAGTGTGACTGTAGAATTCGGCGGGGAACATATCTAAACCACGCTATGTAGTCGCTCACGTCATCGTTCACGTCAATAAATTGATATTTACGCATTAGCTCGACATAGTGCATTTTCACGTGTTTGATCTCTTAATAAAGCAAGTTTGGCAGCACATGAGAATCGTCTCCAAAGACGATTTTCCTATTTTGTCCAAATATGGTTTTGTAAAAAATAAATACCAATGTATTCATGTTTTCTTTATACGTTTGTTGATTCCTTAATAAAATAGTTTTGGAAACACATGAAAATCGTCTCCTTAGACGATTCTAATGTTTTGTAAAAAAAAAACATATTGATGCGTTTTGTCACATTTGATTGATTTCTCAATAATAACACATGTTTTGACAGCACATGAGAATAGTCTCCTAAGACAACACCATTTATATTTTGTACGAATAATAGCATTATTGTCGAGCCCGCTTGCGGAAAGCGATACAGAGTGATCACAATGACGTCCGGGTGTCCGTGCGTATTTTTAATTGTTGACAGTATTATCACCGAAAACCGGCGATGTGACATGGAATGAAATGTCGAACCTAGCCCATAGTCATTGGGGAAACTGTTAGACCGGGCAAACGTTTGACACATTCAGAAATAAACGATTTAATTCGTGTTTCTCGAGTCGGGTGGAGAGGAAATACGATCGATTACACACCGTGAAAATCTAGTTGGAACGTAAATGTCAATTGTCACGTACACCATTTCAGTTTACCGCCGTTACATCAGCGTTATTCTAAGTATGTATGGTCCGTCGTTAGGGGCATGTTTTCCTTCTTTTATAAGGGATGGGTTGTAGCCTAGGGGTAGAACTTCCAATCTGGAGGTTGTGGGTTCAAACATGTCTTATGCATCAAAAATATACGTTCATAGTATGTTCAAAGTATTTCCATCTCACTGGTCTGTCGGATGAGACTATCTGTGTTTACGTCTATATATGACCTTAGCTGTTGCTGGGACGTTAAACCCATTCACTTTCACTTTTTTCCTTCGTTTATACACGTAGAAACAATAATTAAGAACCTTAAAGTTCTTTTCCGCCCCATGAAGGAACGTGAATTTATTTCTCTAAATATTTGTTTCTTGGCATGTCGACACGAGACAAAAACGTTAATTTACATAAAATATATCAATAACCATCGATTGCAAAACGTGATTATAATACCGTATTATATACATTTTTTACACAGTGACTTCAAGTGTTTTTCGTCTTGGAGCCATAGACGAGAAGAAACGGAATTTGTTTCTACACTGCGTCTGCGAAGAAACGAAAATTAGCATCCTTTAGATGAACACACATCGGCGGAAAAAAAACATCATGACATTTACTACAATTACATTATGTTTCGAAGCCTTGAAGGAATGCTAATTATCGTTCTTTCGTGACATAGAAATTAATTTTAAGGTTGTGAACTGGAAAAAAACGAATAAATATGGGGTCTGAATAAATTAAAAAAATATATATTTTCTTCGTATTTGATTTAAATCGTCCCCGGGTCCGGGGGTAAAATTTACGTTCGTTCGTGGCGAGTAAACGAAATGAAACTCCATTCAATCACATGATGTACACAGTGATTCGTCGCATTTTGCGGAGTCATTTTGTCGATGTACAAAGTAGTAACACAGTGATTCGCCGCAATTCGCCACCTCGCGGCACGTCCACTTTTTGTACATGGATTGGCTGCTTTGACGACAGTGCGTTTGCGCAAACAGAAAGAGTCTGACGGAGGATTCGCTACCCTGCAGTTTCTCGCCTAGAGGTTTTGCATCTTTCCCTAAGGAGGTTTCGGTACCCACGAAAGTGTGTGAGGTGCGAAATGTACAGATAGCGAACACACAGGTAGCGAAACCACCGTAATTCCGAAAAAAAGATACCGTCATGTCGGCCAATGTCAACTCGGACTCGGGGGACGATTTAAATCAAATACGACGAAAACTATTTTTTTTATTTATTTATTCTGACCCCCATATTTCTTTTATTTATTTCACCTGCTAAATAGCCACCTTGATTTATTTCACCCTAGGAAGATAGACCCACGATGCACACAATTCAATTTGAGGAAAACCCCACCATGCACAAAATTCATTTTTTGGAAAACCCCACCATGCACAAAATTAATTTGTTGAAACACCCCACCTCCCATCCAAATTTAAATCAGGTGCCGTTCAACCCCCCCATTTCAAAAATTCTGGAAAAGCCCTTATATACAGTGGAATCTCTCACCGGACACCAAGAACACACATGTGATTTTATTTTTTGTGAGTTTCTTGGTAATTTATCTCGGGTGATAATGTCTGTTCATTATCGCATAGAACACAACTATGGCTCGGAATTATCAAATACCTGATTTACAACAGTGAAACCTCTCTAAGCCGGACACCCTGGGAAACTCCCAGGGTGTCCGGTTTAGAGAGGTTTCACTGTACTATCTATAGACAACTCTATACAAATTATAATATATGAGCTGCGTCGTGAGAAAACCTGTCTTCGGGATTCTGGCGACGTCACAAGATATGTGAACTTAGCTGACGTAATTTCCGCTGAGATTTGCACTCTGACTTTGAAGTTCAGTTGCTTGTTTCAGAACAATAGGCTACGATACTCGCTCACTGCAAGGCGAGTTGACTCTCCAAAAGACAAAATGCTACTGTAACACTCCCAAAAACACTACCGTAAACTTCCCCCCCCCATCAGTAAGCACGTTTAAACCTAAATTTGCGACAAACAGTGCAGAGAGTATTGCCAATACAAATTAAATTGTTTTGCATAAATATGATGCAATATGTACATGTACGTAACACATTGTTGTATACATGAATGTACGTAACACATTGGTGTATACATGAATGTACGTAACACATTGTTGTATACATACATGAATGCAGATTTATCTGAGTGTGTCTACCTATTGGAATACCGATATTGTAAGTTACGGCTTGTCGCATTCAAATGAATGTTAGCGTGACATAGACAGCAAACATACAGGTGGCCGAGTATGGCCGACATGAAAAATACCTAGTCGGCTGTATTCGGCCGACAAACCCAACCCATATTTTCTTTTAAAGGTACATGCCCACACAGTAGGTACATGTTCTTTATAGGAATTAAATAAGTGTATAATTATGTCACTATTCCACCAGTTCTAGAAATTATGAGTGCCTGCTGTACAGATATAATCATTTAGTTATATTTATATTACTGATAGTGACGCGCGGTGGTATCAGGCTATTTTCATATGCAAATGAGGTATGATATTTTTCAGTTATTTATACTAATTAAATGTGTCACCTGAACAAATAATATTATTGACAGATTATAAAGTATGATCATTGCACATCAAAAAATAAATACAGAGAATAAATAAGTAATGTCCGTTAATATTTTAAGGAAACACGGTTATCACCCCTGATATTAGTGTGGAAATTTTACGTCCAATATAAAATGTATAATAATGCCAATCAATACGTGGGTAATGGTGAATGAATGTTTATTTTGCTAGAAAATGTCAAAGATGATGTCTCGAATTTGAATAGGTAAGCGTGATGTCAGATCAACGGTTTTACAGAGAAAAATAATATTTGCCGACTTGTCTTACAGATTACATTCAATTACATTCTCTGGCGCGCCATCGACTGTGTACTAGTTGTAATGTAATTTAAAGGTACATGCCCACTCAGTAGGCACAAAGTATTCTTTATAGGAATTAAATAAGTGTATAATTGCGTCACCATTCCACTAGTTCTAAAAAATTAGGAGTGCCCGCTATACAGATATAATCATTTAGTAATATTAATTTTACTCATAGTGACTCGCGGTGGGTATTAGGCTATTTTCATATGCAAATGAGGCATGATATATTTTAATTATTTATACTAATTAAATGCGTCACCTGAAAAAATAATATTTCGACAGATTATAAAGTATGATCATTACACATCAACAAACAAATACAGAGAATAAATAGTAATGTCCGTTATCATTTTAAGGAAACACTATTATCGCCCCTGATATCAGTGTGGAAATACTACGTCTGATATAAATTGTATATTAATGCAAATCAGTACGCAGGGTGAAATTAATGTTTATTTTGCCTGAAAATGTCATATCTACAGAACATACAAAAAGAAACAGAAAAAAAACAGTGTGAGTGGGCATGTACATTTAATGTTGAACGTATTGTCCTCCCCATTTACAGGTGTACATGTATTCCATCTGTATTTGCTGAACTGTCGTATAACCCAATGAACCAACCAATTAATCAATACAGAAATGACATATTAAAACGCTCAGTAAACAGGATGTCAAAAAGAAGAAATCCGTATACCGAATCACTCGGAATCAGCCATACACGCGCACACGTTTATACTTGCTGGTACATGAACTTGTCGGTTTGTCTTTGTCGCTTTTCACTTTGATTACCAAAACAATCAAGCTCATCTGTGTATACATTCATTAATCAATGCCAAACATGCTTCTAGTTTGTCAACTTGCAAACTGTTGTAAATGTTGGCGCATACTCTATGTGTACCGGTAGATACGTAGATACTGTAATGTCATTTTGACGTCGTTTGACGTCGCTTTTACGTGACGTCTCATTTGCTCAAACGACCTGAATAGTGGTGTTGTATAAAATATAATATCTTAATGAATATTGCAGATATCGTGATCAAATAAAAAGCATTCAATTCATCATACAAATACCATCGTCATAGTAACAAAATGTTAATTTGACCAAGAATTTCCCAAAGACAGGTTTTCTCGCGACGCGGCTCATATAATGATAAGCAATAATTCTCTATAGCCTGCATCACAGAATCCCTAGGCTTCCATCAGTAGCCAATTTCATCAAAATTGCAAAGTGTACTTATCTAGCAAAGTATACTTTGAGGGAGTAATCATTTATTTTTCCCGAAATGCATTATTTCATATAGAACTAACAACTGCATATACATGTATTTGATGATTAAAAGTATGCAGAATTATTATACTGAATTTATTACATTATCACAGGCTGTGATAATGTAATAAATTCAGTATAATAAAAATTATCCTTAAATTGAAAATTTCTCCCTCAATGTATACTTTGCTAGATAAGTATACTTTCCAATGTTGATGCAATAGGCTACAGGGCATACTGTGGATTTGACCTTGTCATGTCTCTGCCGCATCCATCTCGTATACTTTTGTGTCGGTCCCTTAGCCTAGAATATTGTCATGAAACTTCAAACATACATAGACTATGATTCAAAGATGTCGCCTTCAATAGGTGCGATAGACCGAGACCGGTAGGTGGTGTGTCACCTTAATTTTTAGTTATCTCCCTTTGTTTTTTTTTGGCTGCGGTTCCTTATCTACGGTATATAACAGCTGTTTCTGGGACGGTAAATCTTTTCACCTGTACACCTGTACCACAGTGTGATATGTCTGTGCCATTGATAGCTGTGGAATGTAACAACTGATGCACAAGTATTCGAAGAGTTTCCCGTTTGCAACTATAATGTTGCTTGGTAATATTATTCTAGTAAAATGCACATATAATGTGGAACTGTATTTCACTTCAGGTAATTTGTATATTATTAACTTTCATTTTGTCTTATCTTTGCATTTCTCCTTCCAGCTTTACATCACTGTTATGGATAAGCTGAGGTTAGAAATCCGAGCAATGGACGAGGTGAGATACTCTGATTTCTTCTTTTAATAACTTGCCATAAATGTAATGATTGACCTTTATAATACTTCCCATAATCTGATCATCAAAACTTGTCATTTGTGACTGGAGAAATGTGGTTTATGTCATTTTTGCAGATTCATATGCTGATATATTTGTCTACACCAGGGCCCCGTTTCACTAAACTTCGTACAACTAAAGGCCCCGTGCAGGCACCGGGGCGGGATCAACTGATCCTGAGAATAGTGCTGCAGTAGCCATTGCTTGTCGTAAAAGGCGACTAAACTGGCTTAACGATTGGGTTCATACTTTCCGGAACCCACTATACCGGATTTGGCCCTCATGTACATTTTTGGCTTTCTTGTATGTGAGAGTTGAGTCGGGCTATGCCCCATATATAAAAGTAAGATTAGCGCTAATCCTATTACTTTTAGGGATGGGATAAATGATGCTGGTGTGGCGAGGGCCTGGCACCAGATCAGGTTGTTCTAATTTCAGGACTGAATATATATTTTGATTGTAAATATTGAGTTCTGAAGTTGGGATTTACCCCCCTCGGACAGGTGGATACGGGACACGACCCCGTTGACCCGTCTGCGTGTAGACTCCCTGAGGCTTGTACCTCTATGTCAGAAAAGCGGACGTTAAACCCTATTCACTCACTCACTCACTCGTACAACTAAAAAGTTTGTAAGTGCAAATATAAGATTGTCTGGAAATTTCAATTGATGGATTTACATTTATTGAGCATAGGCTGCATATGCAGCCTATGCTCAATAAATGTAAATCCACTAATTGTTTACAAGAAAACATTGTTAATGTGAGATTTACAGAATATCATAATATTGCACTTACGAACATTTTAGTCCTACAAGTTTAGTGAAACGGCCCCCAATTGCAAAATATTTATTATTTACCTACCGATGAAATACATAGTTATACGATGTAAATATAAGTCATATGTTCTCACCGATGAAATAAACAACTTCCGGTGAAAATACGACTACTTCTGCTATCTATATTCATAACGTGCACCTGAAAGAAAACAGCGCAGATAGGCTGCAAATACACATTCATTACCGTATACAGTCTAAAAAAATTCTAATTTCCATGGAGCGGTATATAATAAATAGTAGGTAAATAATAAAAATAGAATATTCATATTTTTGCAGAGAATATGTCATATTCGTTGCAAAAATATGAATATCCTCTATTTCTTCATTTAATCACCCATTAACTGACTGATTATATGTAAACTGTCTGTAATAATACATTAAATTTTGTCACGACTGCTTTAGCAGAAGGCGCGACTACAGTCGCTGCTTTTTCTGTCGTCATCGTCCGAAATTTCAAAAAGTTTGTACAAGCTTCTTCATCATGGTATAACTTTAATATTACTTGACGGATTGCTTCAATATTTGGACACTTGATGTATGTGAGCATTTGGAACACACTCATGCTGCCATTAACATGACCTTGACCTTTGTGACCTTCACATGGTTGTGGAAACACTTAGCCATTTTTTATGTCAAAAAGTTTCTTCAGCCTTGACCTTTCGTGTTATAAGCATGCACTTCTCTAACGGTTGTTGTGATGCTTACTTTAGCACATACCCATGATCATGTTACAGTCAAATGCCTCGGCAGGCACGACACTGCTTCCGTGGCAGAATTCTTGTTTTTAATGGCTACAAATTATAGGTTAATTGATGAATTTCAGCCAAGAGCATCTTTCTTTGTCATAAAACATGTTCACTTTCTGTGGCTGCCAGTGGGAGCATGCAAGTGTTGACATGCCACATTTCTTGTAAACAAAACTTTAATTTTTTTATTGGGCTCGAGTCTATGTATGCAACGTTTAGTTATAGTAAACACACACTCTGTCCTCTAAAGTTCTCTCCTACTTCCATCATGTAGATGTATTTTACTGCTATATTTACTACATTTCTATTGCTAAAATGTAATTGGTAATACCATCTGCTGTGCAAAACAAATACAAAATATCAGCGAATGTTTTACCCGCATATTGCGAGTTTAGAGACAAATAAAGAAAATTTGTAATAACAAATACGTTGTTGTGATTCTACAGATTCAAGATGGCATCTCAGTGCTCCAGATAAGGAATTAGTAATTGACTATTGTCACTCCATCATTTCTGAAGCAATTGGGTATTTAAAAATTTTAATTGGGTAAAATAAAATCACACTACTGTTTACACATCAACAGACAGCAATTATTGAATAGTTTGCTTCAAAATGAAAACATGTCTTGGCATTTCATTAGAATTGTCTCCTTGCCCTTGGAGACAATTCTAATGAAATACAGTCGAACTTCGATGGGTCGAACAGCCTGCGGGGTTAAGTTTTAGTTCGACCCATCCGTTGTTCGACCCATCGGGATTTTCTACTGTAACCATTTCAGATCTACGAGTTGGTCAGTGTACTAAGTGAAACAAGTCGTCATTACGACACGTTGTTTCATATAAATGCGCTTACATTTGCATTTACGGTCGATTGTCAGTCGTTTATTAACAGAAACAGGCTTTAATAAAATAAAGAAAGCGGCAAACTCATGTGTGTTTTTATTTACATAGCCATTATACAGCAATAGAACATGAGAACAACAGAAAATGATTACGAAATACAATTGGCGGACTTGATTGCCCCGTCCGATACGATCATGTGAAAGCATCTCTGAGTTTGTACCTATTGGCATTTGCGTAATTTCATGACAAATATGTATTTGCCATAAAATGATGTGCATGCTTGTAGGTATAAAATTACATCGCTCGTCATACACTGATAAATCAATAGATGCATGCCCAGTCGCCCCATCACTACTTCGGACCCGGAACCACATTCACTGCATATCATAATTTACTATCACATGGAACCCAGTACAAGTTATACATGAAAGTTATACACGTCCGGTATTGAAGAAGTCTGCTATCTCGCCTTGCTTCGTAGTCTTCCGCTTCACCTGCTCGATCACAACACGTCTAAATACCTTATCATCAATGCATAATTACCACGTATGCTGGTCACGACTGCCGTTATTGTTTACGCTCAAATGACCACTTGAGATTTGTTTGAAAACCGGTTAAAAATAGGTGTGAAAGTCAATCAACTAGTCTGGAGACAATCGTCTGACATGTTCGAGTTTTTGTGGTGTTTATAGTGGATTTATACACGACCGGGCGTGACAGCGATTCGAGGCATTGAGGGTTGTTCGACTTTCACAAGTTCGACCTATGGCGGGTAGTTTTAACGTATTTATATAGGAATTCTGCCGGGACCTAAAGGCTAGTTCGAGGCAAGCATGGCTGACGAGTTTACCAGGGTTCGACCCATCGAAGTTCGACTGTACCAAGATGTGCTTTCATGGAAAATAAGAAAAATATGCTATATTTGTGGTCTGTTTATTGTTTTCTGCAGCATGATAAAGGTACCACAAAATCTTTATTGCTTTTTGATACTCGCTACTTCTGATTTCAATTGGGTTTTTGGCAATTTTAATTGGGTATTTAAGCAAATACGCGGCTCATCTGGAGCTCTGCCTCTTGTAAGCCCATCTGAATCTGTAGAGCCCCTCGGCTATATGACACCATGTTCATTGTATCGAATCAGACTAACTTTATGTAAGATTGGGTTTATGAATTCTGTCCATACTTGCCTGATATGGATTGTCTGATACTGTTACAGATACAACCAGATCTGAATGAACTCATGGAGGCCATGAATCGGTTGAGCTTGCTGTCGTCAGATTTTGAAGGGAAGACAAAAGTCAAAACATGGTAATCTGGAGTGTATGACGGCTTATATATTCTTATCTGTGGATGCAATAAAACAGTTTTGTATTCTTCACATACATGTTAATCTAATGCATGGAGAATTGATGCATGGAGAATGCGAGTCATTCACATATGCCTATATCTCAATCTCATTTCGATGGAGAAAATATCGCAACAGTTAAATGACTTGCCATCCTATTTTCACCACATTTGTTTATCTCACACAGTATAAATCACAGGTGATGGGAAAAAATAATCTGATAATCTGACAGTCTCTGATTGTTTAAGTAATATACTATATATACTGTCATGTGAATTTTTCCCGTCACCTGTGGTATAAATCACTGAATGTAAAAACAAATCAAATAACATATATCAGTATAGTGATGTTGTCCAGTTTCATCTTGCGCTTTACAATATAAACAGGGGTTGACAGTAAAAGATATGCTTCTAATAGTTGGCCAAACATGTTGACAAACAAAATTTATATATGTTATTTAGTATAATGTAGAAAAATGTACAACTTCATTGAAGTTAAAGAAATGAAGGTGTCAGTGGAAGAAGGGGGCTAAGTCCATAAGGGACTTAGCCCCCTTCTTCCACTGACCACTTCAAATAGGTATTCCAATTTTATGCTATGTATCAGATAACATGGCTTGTATTGACCGAATACGTACTGACTAATAACATATTGTTGTATCAGGCATTGTCGACGACATCATCTGTGGTCATTTTCGAGCATAACATGTTACCTGATAAATAGAATATAGGCTACTGTCTTTTGATATCAAGTTTATCAGGCTTGGCTCGGAAACGGTAGGAATTCCTCGGCAAGCCTCGGAATTTCTACGCGTTTCCTAGCCTTGCCTGATAAACTTGATATCAAAAGATACGAGTCTGATATCCTCTATTTACATGTTTCTGTCATTACAGGCTAGACACACTAGGCGCGATGTCCGCATCGGAAGAGTTAGACGACAGCCAAGTGCGACAGATGCTGTTTGACCTGGACTCAGCATATAACGCCTTTAACCGGGTGCTTCATGACTGACCACTAGCATACAGCCACGGACATGTTGTATTGTTATTTGTACATACTTGTATATTTGAACTGTTAACGTGGAGTGTATGATCTTGATATGGCTGGCCATATCTTGTACTGGTTTAGTAGAGAATATGAGACGGGCCATTTCATTTTTTACCTAAGAAGATGTGCGATATCTAATGAGAATCAGCTGTATCTCTCTCATGTTTTTAGCAGATTTTCTTTATCTCAATATCGCTTTTCTCGATATACCTGCTTTTGTCAATATACTTCCGAGGTCCCGGCCGAATTCCCTATATAGATCATGTATTTTACTCCTGATAAATCAATATCGGATACGTCAATATTTCGGTTATGTCGAGGTGGAAATCAATGCGATATATTTAGGGCAATTCCAGAATTAATCGTGGGGGGTGGGGGCACTTTTTTTCAAACCCCCACCACCCATCAATAACAATTTTCGTTGACCCCCAGCAACCATCAATTTAAAATATTATCGAACCCCACCACCCATCATTTAGAAAGAAGAAAAAAACCCACCCCCCCTGTCAATAATAATAAAAAAAAAGCCAGCCCCACCACCCATCCATAAAAAAAAATATGTCAACCCCACCACCCATCAATAAAAATTACTGACCCACCTTATAAACGAAGGAAAGTAATGCCCATAATGAGCGACCATACGTACTTAGAATAACAGCTGATGTAACACGCGGTAAACTGAAATGGCCTATGTGACAATTGACATTTACGTTCAAACAAGATTTTCACGGTGTGTAATCGATCGTATTTCCTCGCCACCATATGAAACCCGACTCGAGAAACACAAATTAAGTTGTTGATTTCTGAATTTGTTTGCACGGTCTAAGAAATCAAACTAATGTGAAAACAATTTTGTTTTTACAAAATATTAGACTCGTCTAAGGAGACGATTCTTATGTGTTGCCAAAACATGTTTTATTAAGTCATCGGGCAAATGTGAAAAGAAAACCTGAATATATTGGTATTTCTTTATAAAAACATATTTTGACAAAATATGAGAATCGTCTTACTTAGGAGACGATTGTCATGTGCTGCCAAATCTTGCTTTTATCAAGAAATCGAACAAATGTGAAACTGCACAAGCTAATGCGTCAATTCGATGACGTGAGCGACTACATAGCGTGGTTTTGGTATGTTCGCCGAGTTCTAAAGGTCAATCACACTTTGCACGTGAAAATGGATTACCGACTGATGATTGTAAACACCATCAGGTGTGCACCTAGACCGAAAATGATATGTCGCAAATGTGCTAGTTGCGGATGGGTGGGTACGACGGTATATTTTTTTTATGTTACAATCTCGCGTATTTGTGATCTCGATCTCGCCTTCCGCTTTTGGAAATACGATTTGCCCATGCATGCGTAGACAGCATGTGTGTTGGATTTGCGTTCTACATGTACGTACGCACATATTTATAAAAGCATGCTAGTTCGAATTGCGTTCTACGTACGTACGTGCATGTAATGTATGCGGAAAACTCAATTTCACCCGAAATTTAGTACAATAAATAGCATTAATAGGAACCTGCCAATCTCTGTATTCTATGTCTCTGACAAGACGTATGGTAATTAACGATACCACCATTAATGTTTTGCAGTTTTACACTGCGAACCCACAATTAAATAATTGCTGTGTTTCACTCGATCCCATAATTAAATAATTGCCGGTTTTCACTGGAGCCCATATTAATTAAATAATTACTGTTATTCACTGGCCCCCACCATGCATCAATTAAAATTTCCTGTGGACCCAACCACCCATACATTTTAATTTCATGCAGACCCCACCACCCATCAATAAATAATTTGGGTGCCCCCCACCCCCCCCCCCCCCCCCCCCCCCCCCCCCCCCCCCCCCCCCCCCTCCCCCCCACCCCCCCCCCCCCCCCCCCCCCCCCCCACACCCCCATGTTTAATTTTGGAATCACCCTTAGTGATTTATGAAAACCCGGAAGTAAAGTCTTGAAAGTCGGTATTTTTTAAGTGATTCTGTTCAGATTTTTTTGAGAATGGTCGCCAAATTTGCCGAATTTTTATCTCGAAGTTCGGATATGTCGATATATTTTGCTCCGTCCGGTCAACTTCGAGATAACGAGAATTACCTGTATTTGCAAAATTTAAGATATTTTCCATAAATGATGTTGAAAGTTGATCAAATGTTCAGATCAAATGCGGAATAGAATGATTGGTATGAACATTTTGTTAACCGATTACGTCATTTTCAGAAAATATCAGTTTCTGTAAATATTTTTCATGAAAATTTGCACATCTTCTTCGGTACAAAATCACATGTACATGCCTGGTCTTATCTTATATATGGACTGTCAGCCAATAACAGTGACGTTACAGCATACATGTATATATTTTTTAAAATATGTATTCTTAACGACCAATATATGCATGTTACATAATAAAATAACTCCAAAATTGCTTTACTGAAATCAATAAAATCAGCAAAGTAGTAATTTGTTAAAAGTCTTGACATGAGGTCACGTGATGTCATGTCACAGCCTTTGCGACATTATCATAGCAATACTGCCACCAACCTGTCACACTTATTCTGTGTATATGCTTGTTTTAATGAGTGGCATCCTCGTATAGAATTAGTTCTGGTACATCTTGTACATGGTAATTTCTAATATGATAGAAATGATGTTGTGTGTGTGTCAAATTCGTAGAAAAACAGCTGGCTTTTCTAGCCTCAACTTGCCTGTGACTGCTGATATGGACCCAGTTTTCATCAGACTATAATTATAATGTACAAGCTGCTGTGGTACTCTAGTCAGTAATATGTGGCTATGAGTGGAGAAATGGGGCTTATGGGTCTGCAAATCCAAATCGGCCTGTGTATACTGCAGTCTGATCATGATCTGTACTGTTTGCCATTCCATCAATGTAAAAACTTTGGGGAGACTTTCGTTATTTCTTCGCCAAAATTGGCAAGTTGGGAGTGCTTTAGAATCGTCTCGATGAGACGATTCTAAAGCAATCCCAACTTGCCATTTTTCATGAAGTAATAAGAAAAATACCCGGAAAATTTGGTCCAATTACGCACCTTAACTAGAGCTCTGTACACTGGTCACATATCCCATAAGCCCCGTTTCTCGGCCACGCATGTACATGCTGAATGTGAACACATATCCCATAAGCCCCGTGTCTCGGCCACGCATGTACATGCTGAATGTGAAATTTGCTAATAAAACTACTGATCAGTTGTGTTTCTAAATTAATGTTTTATAACATTCCATTAGTTGTCGAGTCGGCCGAGTGGGTGGCAGGTGGGAGCATACGATGGGTAATTTAACGATCGGGATTCATCCTTTCCGGGATCCCGGCCGGAGACGTGGTTTGGCCCTCAATATACGTCTTTGGCATTCTTGTATGCGAGAGCTGAAATTGGTTATACCCCTTATACGAGTAATATGATTATAATCATATTACTTTTAGGGGAAGTGGCTATTTAAAGTGACTGGTGTGGTATGGACCTGGCACCAAACAAACCCGAATGTAGCATTTTGTTTCTAAAAAGCAAAATTTCTGATGCTGTGAAGCATCCAAAATCTGCCTTTGGACCCCTTGCAGATTTCGGTTGTTTCACAGGTGAAAGTCGAACCCATTTTCAAAAATGCTGGCAATGCCCATGAAATACCAGTAAGTCGGTCAGTAACGTGGATGTAGAGCATTGTATTGATATAAACTGGTCTCCAAAAAGGGAGAGCTACGGGTGACGGGAAGTGATACATGTACTTGTAATTGGCCAGGGGATATAATATACTCCACGACATTAAAAACGCAACTTGTGATTTGACTGGTTGGTTTGCTGAAACGTATTTTGTGACTGGATAAATGGGTTTATATTTATGTCGGACCAGTCTAGCACCTGATAAGTGATCATTACTTTCTAAATGTGTCTTTTGACATGTATAGCCCATCCAGTCACAAAATACGGCCCTGCCAAGTGACTACTTAATCGCAACTTAGGTTTGTTGGCGTTTAATATAGGAATGAATGGCCTTTTTGTGGAATTTATCGGGGTATAAACTTGGAAAAGTCACGGGAATACTGGACGAAGGCCGGAAGGCCTCGTCCAGTATTCCCGCGACTTTTCCAATTTTATATCCCCGATAAATTCCACAAAAAGGCCATTCATTCCTTATAATTCCAGCATTTGAAATAAATTCATCAAGAAAATGTATTCTCCGTTTTCTTAAGAATTATTTTAACTGCGCCTGACGGTTACGGAAAGTAGTTCGGCATGGGAGTTTACTGGGATATAAATTTTGGACAGAGACTTGCTACGGACCAATCAAATGTTAGGGAATTGTGTAAATATTTTTGTGCTGGAATTATTGGCCTATCCCAAATGGACACATTTTTTTAATGTCCCTACGTTTAACCTCCAGACAAGAGACGCCTCTACAACAGTCCGTGTCTGCACATGAGAGCTTCCACTGTATTAATCCTTACAATGCTCAATTAAATTTTGTTGTCTGCTGTATATTTTTCTCGTCAGAAACATGGTTTGACAACACTTTAGAATCATTTCCTTTTCTAAAATGCTGTCAAATCATGTTTTTATTGCAAAAAAGAAGACAAAATATAACAGCAGCAGACGACAATTTTCATTTCCCGCGTTTTAAGGGTTGAGTTGCAAACATGTAAGTAAATGGTCAACAAAATACAACAGTGACACAATACTACTGTATAAAAGATCTTTATTAAAAAGTAAGTAGAAGAAATACCACAGACACATGTTTGCACACAATGCCGTGTGTTAATACGTACATGAATTTTGTCCATGAAACTATTTTACATAATTATAGCGAATGCTAGAACTAAATTGCTATCAGCTACGATATCTCTCCACCAGATAACCATATCGTTGGCAACTCTTGTAGCTAAGCAAAAGCATCGGCAATTAACCCTTTCAACCCTAAGTAACTGAATGGGCTGCGATATGTTAATTTTGCAACCAATCCAATCATCGCAAAATGATTTTCAGACTTCCATTTATAAAAAGCGGGTATTTGTTGTTCTCAAAAATATGAAAATTACTTTCAAACAGTGCAGATCCTGATGAGACGGCTCGTTACGAGCCGGCTCATCTGGATCTGCACTGTTTGCATAAACCGATATAGCAGGCTTTCGGGTTCAAAGGGTTATGACCTGAAATTGATGCTACATTTCTATAATTATGCAGAAGTAAGCAAACATTGGCAACCACAAAATCCTAGCGCTCCAGATAAGCTCCATATTTCCAGTTGAAAAATGTAAATAAGCAATTAAAATTGTACTAAAGCCAATTAAAATTGGGAGCAATGTGTATTGAAAAGCAATGAAAAATAGTGTACAGGCGCGGATCTAGGTTTCCGAGAACGGGGGGGTTGTCGAGGTGCACGCAGTGGACCGAGTTTGCTAGGGGGGTCCGGGTGCATGCCCCCACGCCCCACCCCGGAAAAAAATTGAAATACAGATGTCCTGAAATGCATTTTCCTGGGGTTTACGGGATTTAAAATCCGACTCGAGCTGGTAATAAACTGTTATATTTTGTACCGCTATGATGATATTCTTTTGTAAGTTAACTGATTATCAAAACCACATACCTGTAATCAGCTGAAAAATTATTTCATGCTGGTCTGTCGCATCTTTTTCACGACAGGCTCCATCGTGCAAATCTAGAGCAGTCAGGTTATTGTTGTTGTTGTTTCTGCTGCGTGCACATGTTTCCAGCGTTTACTTTTCATGGCACCGTAAATGATCAACTCTCTATGATCAATCATGAATCATGCGAATACAATGTAAAGTAGCTACAGTAACAAACACAATACATATACATATTCAATCGTTTAATTGTGTATGGTTCACGTTTTTAAATATATATCGAACATGTTTGTCCATCATGAATACCATCATGACAATTTAATATCAGTTCATATTTGCGTAACCTCCGTGGTTGAACGGGGGGGTTGCAACCCCTACAACCCAGTGCTAGATCCGCGCCTGGTGTACTGTGGACGCTTGGTTAGAAGAAATACACAAAATATGCACAAGGATCAGCTAATTTAGGTTATGCCTATGTGATTCTTGTATAACATATAACCAATGTTATTTATCCACCCTTTCTCGCTAAGGCCATAACAAGTACTTTGGTTCTCAGATATTGCCGTGTCTCAATAATCCCTGCGTGTCGAGCATTTTATCGTCGTGGAGAAATACAATTGCACTATAAATTCGCCACATGATCAATAAAAAACACTACCATGCAAAAATATAGTAAATCCAATCGTGTCTGATGCAAATCTTGTGATTTTTCTCGTCTTAAGAGGCTATAGTAGCTATATTGAACATATTTTTTTGTTTCAGATGTTCGTCTCTGATTGTTTTTCAGGTTGCCAGATGCATATGCATCTGGCAACTTGAAAAAAAATCAAAGACGAACATCTCGAACCAAAAAACATATAAAATATATTACAACAATCCGCCCTCCTGCTTCACATTCCGCAAACCCCGTGTCTGAGAACCAAAGTTCATGTACTTATGTTTTGTGGCCTAACATTGTGATTGACGCAAAATATTATAAAGTGTTTTCTGTCAATTTTCAAACAAACTCATTTAAACCCATTTAACCCTTTCCCTGTTTTGCGATATTTCGACTCATCCAAATCGAAAACATCTGAATAAAAGAATCAAATGCTGGGTCAAATGATGGTTAAATTATCTGATAGAGTAGAAAACATTGTGGGAAAAGGAGAAATTGCTTGTTACAAGCAATTTCTCCTTTTCCCACAATGTTTTCAAAAGACATCTTCTGCAGAGGCGTCAAAAGTCGTCTCTATCAGGGAAAGGGTTAAAATGCTTGGTGTTCTTGGTACCCAATGTTCACAATTACTTATCTGGAGCACTGCAAAAGCCCTATCAAATAGTAGTAACAGGACAAAATTCATATTGCAGTTTGGGGGGTTTTAAAGTCACACAGAAGCCCTTTCAAATAGCTATTACAAGCTGAAATTTATGATGCATGATGCAGAAATGACGAAGTGTTGGTTAAACTGTTGGGATGTCAAGACATTGTGACCCATCAGCATTAATAATGTTATGCTGTTGCCCGGGTCCCAAACTCAGAACTGAATATTTACAAAATATATAATATATATTCAGTCCTCACCACGCCAGAGTCACTTAGCTCCACTCCCTAAAGGTAATATGAATAGTAATAATCCTACTACTTTTATAATGGGTTTAACCGGATTCAACTCTCAAGGAACAAGAAAACCAAAAATGTACCTGAGGAAAATGTAACCAGGGATATCGGGAATCGGTAAGGATGAACACATAGTTAAATTTACCCTTTACAAGCTCCCAACCAACAGCCCAATCAATTAACCCGTAGACCGTTATCTTAATTTTTTTGTCGTCTGCTGTTTATTTTCTATTTTCCATTTTTATCATCAAAAACATGCTTTAACAGCACTTTAGAATACTTTACAATATGCTTTGACAGGACTTGAGAATCATTTCCATTGGAAATGATTCTGAATTGCTGTCAAACCATGTTTTTATTGCAAGATATAAAAGCAACAGCAGACGACAATTGTTGTGAGTAGCGGTCTAAGGGTTAAAATAAATAGTTGTTTGTTTATTGGTGTTTAATGGCCTATCAACAGCTAAGGTCATGTAAGGCCGGGCAAAACCTTAACCAAAGAGAATTAACTTAGTAATTCAAGAGGAAATGTAGGTCAAGGTCAAATATAGATCAGGGGTTACTGATGTATATCCCTAGGAGATGAAGTTGTCCAAGTATGGTGGGTGTAGGGCCAGGAGTATTCCATATACAAGCTTGACTAAAAACCTTAACCAAGGGGAATTAACTAAGTAATTGAAGAGGAAATGTAGGTCAAGGTCAAATATAGACCAGGGGTTATTGATGTACATCCCTATGAGAAAAGGTTGTCCAAGTATGGTGTCTGTATGCACAATAGTATTCCATGTACAAGCTTGACTAAAAACCTTAACCAAGGTTGACTAAAAACCTTAACCAAGGGGAATTAACGAAGTAATTCAAGAGGAAATGTAGGTCAAGGTCAAATATAGATCAGGGGTTATTGATGTACATCACTAGGAGATGAAGTTGTCCAAGTATGGTGAGTGTAGGGCCAGTAGTATTCCATATACAAGGTTGACTAAAAACCTTAACCAAGGCGTGACGGTGACGCCGACGTCGGGGTGACAACATAAGCTCTACTTATTCTTCGAATAGTCGAGCTAAAAAGTAGCGTGGAGAAAGTAAATGTCGGATATCTAGCGGTGAAAGGGTTAACTCATAGTATTTAAAGCCACAAAGTAAAATCGTAGACTCCTAATGACCATGTGTTGACCAATATGAAAGGGTTAATGGCCCACGTATGTTAGATCACTGCCCACCAATATTATTATGCATGATAAAGATACAGTGTATCAGTTAATCTGGATTCAAAGCTACATTGCCTGGTTAACAGACATATGAAATGAAGTATTATACATGTAAACAAGTTCTCGGTCTCATTGTTGTATAGACTAATACTGTTTGTTTTGTATTAATATGATTCTATGCATTTCCGAGCCCAAGCAACGTAAACAAGTTAACTCGTTAACTGGATTTTGATCCATAGGTAACATAATTTTAAAATTATGTCTTCTATTTTTCTTATTCATGCATGCAAGTATGTTTTGTGACCGCTCATTTGAACCATCTCATCAAGACGGTGAATCGCCAATATTTTGGTAACGTTAATTGAAAGTTGTGCTTCCTCAGCATGACTTGGGTTAACAAGACACTAGCGCGGTATTCTCTATCACAAACATATTGTACATTTTTCAGAATAAATGATGACACACATGATTATTAACCCATTAAAGACGGGATACAATTATAGTAGTATGAAACTTTTATGAGAAAAAATCCCTATTTTCTTTTATTTCATCTCAAAAGTATATGTTGTTACCACTTGTTTGAACCGTCTCGACGAGAAGGTTCAAATGAGTGGCAACAACATATACCTTCATGGAGAAATAAACAAAATAATGAGATTTTGTTTATTTTTTTTTATCATATCCTTAGACTGAAATGGGTTAATTGATTGGCATGTGAACTAAATTGTATATATAATTCATATATTATAGATCTATACGTAGTTCACAAATTTGATGACAATGCACTGTTCCAATACAATTTTGAAGGATACAAGAGAGCATTTATAGTACATTTACAATGGTTTATGACATAAAGTACAGTGGAACCTCTCCTAACCAGTTTGGAGAGGTTCCACTGTAAATCAAACATGTGAGCACTTCATGACAAATTCTAGTGTTTTGCAATCATGAAAAGTCATCGTAATCAGAGATACATAACAGCGTAACACATCTAAGGTAAACATCCATATTTCCGAGTGTCCGATTTAGAGAGGTTCCACTGCATTTATCATTCTTCTACAAAAGCAATATAATGAGTGCAGTTCCTACAGAGTGGTGGTATACTGGTTCTGAACACATAGTACAACTGTCGTGATGAATTTGAGCAAGACACTGCACAATGAGCAGTAGGTACTAAGTAGGTAGAGAAAATAGAGAAACAAATAGAAACGATTGAGAACTTGAGCAAATGGACGCTCACATATAAACATATACACCTTGATGCCGTTCTAGTTCACCACAAGTATGTATTAACCCATTAAATTCGGACTACACCTTTATGGGTATGAATTTTTTTGAATATTTTATTTTTGTTATTTCTCAATGAAAGTATATGTTGTGACCACTCATTTGAACCATCTCGACGAAAATATATGAGACGGTTCAAATGGTGGTCACTACATTTACTTCTAAGCACATATAAAGAAAATATTTATAAAAAAATTCACAAAGAAAATGAAATATTATGAAAAATGTTAAAACTGGAAATTTTAGAAGCCCTGCTCATCAGGGATAAGTATAAGTTTTTATCTTGAACTAGAAAGGCAGTTAACCCTCATAATGTGGACACGACAATTCTTGTCTGCTGTTGTTTCGTATTTTATATTCCTTCCCAATAAAACCATGTTTTGGCAGCACTTTAGATGCATTTCCATTGGAAACGATTCTAAATTACTGTTGAACCACATTTTTGTTGAGACAAATGGAAAATAAACGAGAGTGCCGAAGGTCACAATATACGCCCGTCGAGGCATGGCCAGTCAGGAATATAGGAATGAATGGCCTTTTTGTGGAATTTATTGGGGTATAAACTTGGAAAAGTCGCGGGAATACTGGACGAAGGCCGAAAGGCCTCGTCCAGTATTCCCGCGACTTTTCCAAGTTTATATCCCCGATAAATTCCATAAATAAGCCATTCATTCCTTATAATTCCAGCATTTGAAATAAATTCATCAAGAAAATGTGTTTATTTTCCGTTTTCTTAAGAATTATTTTAACTGCGCCTCACGGTTACGGAAAGTAGTTCGGCGTGGGAGTTTACTGGGATATAAATTTTGGACAGAGACTTGCTACGGGCCAATCAAATGTTAGGGAATTGAGTAAATATTTTTGTGCTGGAATTATAACAACTTTAACGCAATTTTACCTTGACGTTGGACAAGAAGGCCGCATGGGTGTGGTATGGAATGAAAATATGGATGATGAAAAGGATATATATGAAGTTTGAAGTCAATCTGACTTACAGTCATAGAGATAATGGGTACCAAAAAACGTTAACGTGGTACGGACGGACGGACAGACGTTCAAACATTTGGGAGTTATGAGCTTTTTGTTCTTTAAAAGATCAAAGGATTAGCTCCTAAAGATCAATGGAATTACGAGCTTACCGACTATAACAAAGGAATCCTTTGTTACTAACCCTTACCCTAAGCTCCTAAACCCCCGATGTTGGCCCGGACGGACGGACGGACGGATGGACAAACGGAAGGACTGACGAAATTATGAAAACTATATACTCCTCGTCATACTTCGTATGCCGGGGGTATAAAAATACTTTCAGTACTGAAAGACAGTGTCCTGATCCAGTGCCAGGCTCCCTTACTACATCAGTAGCCAATTTCATCAACATTGCAAAGTATACTTATCTAGCAAAGTATACTTTGAGGGAGTAATCATTTATTTTTCCTGAAATGCATTATTTGATATAGAACTAACGACTGCATATATAATTATGATGATTAAAAGTATGCAAAATTATTATACTGAATTTATTACATTATGTAATAAATTCAGTATAATAAAAATTAATAAATTTATCTGTAAATTGAAAATTTCTTGCTCAAAGTATACTTTGCTAGATAAGTATACTTTGCAATGTTGGTGAAATAGGCTACAGATCCCTTGGCCCCAGGCGTGAACCCCAGTAAGGATCCTTAAGGAAGGATTCATTGGTACGATACACATATACTCCCATCATGAAAACGTTACATCTATCAGTCTAAGCGAAACTGCCAAAATGTTATAGGACATTCGGTCTGGTAAACTTGAAATTTTTACCAGACCAGACAAAAATTTAAGACCACCATTTTTTTATAAAAAATAAAATTGATTTTGTGTGATATTTAAGAGCTATTTAGCTTTTTAAGTATATCAGTCATATAAGAAAAGCTAGCTAGCACCAGAAGCGCATACCAAAGGAAGGTGATTTCATTGAAGCTTATTGATGAATTTCGCAGGAGACTGATCTATACTATTATTATGTTAGCAGTAAGCAGCTACATTTGTCAGAAACTCAATAAGCCTATTTTGTGGTGGGCCACAAGTATGAAAACTCCATTCGCTGCTATTATTCACTAAACCATCTTCGACATATCTCAACATACTATCTTGACTCTATTCTCGCATCTATATAACATTCTTAAATAAATCTAACCTAATCATGTATGAACAATACATTATATTCTGTAATTATTTACAATAGTCACAGTTTATTGTAAACAAGGTTTGTAACCTATAAATATATGTTGTTAAACTGCTATTGTTTGTATATGACTATATATGGAAATTAAAACTGAAAACTCATTCTCATACTTTGTATGCAATGGGTATTACTGATTACCGGTTACATGTTATAGTACTATGCTTGCATATTAGTGGGTTAGAATATGTGAAAACTGTAAACTGTTCAAACGTTAATGTAACACATGAAGGAGTCAGTGGAATAAGGGGGCACAATATGTCCTTCATGAGGGAGTTAGCCCCTTTCTTCCATTGATCCCTTTATAAATTTACACACAAGGGGGCCGTTTCACTAAACTTCTTACGACTAACATGTTCGTAAGTGCAAATTTAGGATCGTCTGGAAATATCAATTGATGGATTTACATGTATTGAGCATAGGCTGCATATGCAGCCTATGCTCAATAAATGTAAATCCAATAATTGTTTACAAGAAAACATTGTTAATGTGAAATTTACAGACTATCATAATTTTGCACTTACAAAAATTTTAGTCGTACGAAGTTTAGTGAAACGGCCCCCAGATTCTCACACTACTCGGACATTGGTCCATTACCATCTTTATTTATTACAGTGCTATCTTTTGCCAGTAATGACTAATGTCATTCTAGAAATAAAATGACAATACCCTAATGTCGTGTCAGATGCTCTTACAAGAGCAAATCATCAACTTCACTGCATCTGAGGGACGTTTCACTAAACTGTGTACGACTAAAATGTTCGTAAGTGCAAACTTATGATAGTCTGTACATTTCACATTAACAATGTTTTCTTGTAAACGATTATTGGATTTACATTTATTGAGCATAGTGTGCATTATGCAGCATATGCTCAATAAATGAAAATCCATCAACTGAAATTTCCAGACGATCCTAAATTTGTACTTACATTTTAGTTGTACAAAGTTTAGTGAAAAGTCCACCTGTTCTAGTTTACCAACCACACAAGTTACAAGGCCAAACCAGTACAATACTGTTATACATGTATTCTCTAAACATGTTATATAACACATGTTAAGATACGAGTCAACAGAGAAGAAGAATAATATATTTTAATACGTGTTATGATAATTATTACGTGGAATTGTGACCCACACGAGAGGTAGTGTAAGCTATGCCCTAGTTAGAATCATCTCATACTGGATACATAGAGAATAGTAGGTTAGTGCTGTGAATGGAAAAAATATCTGGCAAGGCTTAGGAAACGGGATGTGCACGGCAGAGCCAGGCACATCCCGTTTCCGTGCCACGCCAGATATTTTTTCCCATTCACGGCACTAACCTACTATTCTATTTATCCCGTCAACACCTACAAATAGCTTTAAAAATGCAATAAAAATAACCCCAGCCACCGGACATATTCATACGCAGTGATTAGGTCGTATTGACAGATATCAAAAATGTTTCACGGCACCGTGTTTCACAGGCACATACGCACTGTGTTGATGGGATAAATCATAATAATGGTTATTACAAGTGAAAAAATAAATGAAAATAACTTGGCAAAGAACATGAAAATAGAGAATAGCATGCTACTGTATTTTGACATTTGATTTATCAGGCAAGGCTAGGAAATGTGAAGGAATTCCTCGGCTTGCTGTGAGGAATGCCTACTGTTTCCAAGCCAAGCCTGATAACTTGATGTTTAAAGGGGCATATCAGGATTTTTTGATTGATTGGTTGATCTGTGTTTAATGGCCTATCAACAACTAAAAAAATTGCGCATACATACAAGATATTAAATATTACATGGACGATCTCAAACAAGTTTCACCGGTTCAACACATAAGGCTTCTATCCCAATCTTTGCAAATACTGTAGATCCAGATGGGACGGCTCATAATGAGCCGTCTCATCAGGATCTGCAATATTTGTTAGTTTGTTTGTTGGTGTTTAACGGCCTATCAACAACTAAGGTAATTTTAGGCCGGGGTCAACGGGTTCGATCCCGTATGTACCCTGTTACATTGGGGGAAAATCCCAAATTTTACTTCGAAAAAATAAAATATATTCAGCCTTGAAATTAGAATAACCTGACCTGGTGCCAGGTCCATACCACACCAAAGTCACTTGGCCCCTTCCCCTAAAAGTAATAGTAGTACAACTAATTATAACACTCACATAAGGGGTATAACCAGATTCAACTGTCACATACAAAAATTCCAAAGACGTACATGAGGGCCAAACCTGTAGCCTATTTCATCAACATTGCAAAGTATACTTTACTAGCAAAGTATACTTTGAGGGAGTAATCATTTATTTTTCCTGAAATCCTGAAATGCATTATTTCATATAGAACTAACAAATGCATATATTTCATGATTAAAAGTATGCAGAATGATTATACTGAATTTATTACATTATCACAGCCAAATTGGCTGTGATAATGTAATAAATTCAGTATAATAAAAATTAATAAATTTATCATAAAATTGAAAATTTCTCCCTCAAAGTATACTTTGCTAGATAAGTATACTTTGCAATGTTGGTGAAATAGGCTACAGGTCTCCATTCGGGATTGCGGTAAGGATGAACCTCGATCGTTAAATTACCCATCACATACTCCCATCTGCCACCCATAGGATTTTAAAGAAAAAAAATACTATAAAAACGTTCCTAGTATCGTCATATATCTTCAATTAAACCACTTTACACAGGACCATGATGAAAACACGCTTTTATTTTTTATAGTATTTTTTTTAAAAAATCCTGTTATGCCCCTGTAAGGACAATAGCCTGGTATTCTATTTATCAGGTAAATTACTAATGTATTATGCTACGCAGTGAGCAAATATGATGTGGTTTTCATTGAACTGGACATATTATGTTGCATCATTACATTCATGTCGTAACGTCATACGACATCGTGACGTTAGAAAACAAAATGTGAAAGTAGTTTTTAATCCACCGTCACCCGGATAGGCTTAACCCTGTCAACACCACAGGCCTGTATAGTGGTATTGGCAAAAAGTGTAGATCCAGATGAGCTGGCTCGTAGCAAGCCATCTCATCAGGATCTACACTTTTTGCAAGTAATTTTCATATTTTAGAGAAAAAACGCCACCTTTTTATAAATGGACTAGTCTGAAAATTAACATAACAAAATCCATTCCAGTTTCTTGGGGGTGAAAGGGTTAACTAGTCAATGAAGGATAGGACAATTTGTTAACAGTCAGCGTGTATTAGGCCAATGCAAAGCTCATTACCTGATCAACACCAAGAAGATCTTTTGCTTAACTCTTTCACCCCTTAATAACTGGAATTTTCATGTTTTAGATTTGATTTATTGGTATTTAATGACCTACCAGCTAAGGTCATTTAAGGTCATTTAAGGTCATTTAAGGTCATTTAAGGTTCAATCCCGTATTTAACCTCCTGCATTGGGAGGAGAAATCCCGAAATCAGAACGGAATATTTACATCCAAAAAAATATATATCGTATTTTAGAAAAAAAACACCCCCTCTTTATAAATGGATTAGTCATATTTTGTGATGATCGGATTGGTCAGAAAATTAACATATTACAGTCCATTCCAGTTACATGTGTTTAGGGTTGAAAAGGTCAACCGTTACAATGCTGAATTAAAATTTGTTGTCTGCTGTTTATTTTTATTTTCCAATTTTTCTCATCAAAACCATGTTTTGACAACACTTTAGAATCATTTCCAAAGGAAATGTTTCTAAAGTATTGTAAAACCATGTTTTTATTGAGAAAAAAAAGACAAAACATAAATCGACGGCAGACGACAATTTACATTTCCCACGTTCTAAGGGTCAATATTCCCTGTTGAATACATGCATGGCTTCTAGTCTATATGAAGCAATATCCAGACTACAGCTAGTTATCCATAAAAGGATGTACCTATGGATAATTGCAATATAGAAGTTTAATTATGTAGTTTTGTATAAACAGTTAAATATAAATATATTGTAAAATATCTAAATGCTGATATATAGAGTAGCAAGCACCTATGTTCATCAAAACACCAGGTACTGACCATACATAAAATAAACACCAGGTACTGACCATACACCAGTTATATATCCATAAACACAAGTCGTTGAAAGCGCTCAGCATTATACCATATTTGGAATGCAGGCTGAGAATAAAAAAAAAGTACTTTGGTCTTCAAATATCGCCGGGTCAGAAAAATCAGTTCGTATCAAGTATTTTATCATCATAGAGAAATACAATTGTACTGTAAATTCACCACATGATCAATACAAAACACTACATGCAAAAATATATTAAACCCAATCATGTTTCATGAATGTCTGGTGATTTTTATGTCTAAAGAAGTTATATTAACTTTATAGAACATATTGCATCCGGCGACTTGAACAAAATCAAGAGACGAACATCTCAACAAAAAAAATATATTAAAAAACAAATCCGCCCTCCCGCGTCACATTCCGCAAACCCTGAGAACCAAAGTACGTTATTTCTATTGCCTTACCTACATGTATTTTATTTTCTATTTGCTTTATTTCTCAATGGAAGTACATTTGTATATGTTGTTCAGGGATTCCACTGGGGAAAATAAAAAAAATCGCCACTTCAAAAAAACAAAAACAATTGGCGATAAAAAATTACAATTTTCGAAAAAAAAAACAAAAAAAAAACGAAAACAAAATCTCGAAAATTGTAATTTTTTTATCGCCAATTGTTTATTTTTATCGCCAATTGCGAAAGTGGCGATCGATAGCGGAATCCCTGGTTGTTACCACTGAGTTGAACTTCCATCTCGATGAGACGGTTCAACTGAGAGGTAACAATTTACGGCAATTTTCTTGAGAAATAATAAAAATAATTATCTTTTTTCTACTAGGAAAATAGTTATATTAATA
This sequence comes from Conchocele bisecta, assembly GCA_029237695.1. Classification (NCBI taxonomy): domain Eukaryota; kingdom Metazoa; phylum Mollusca; class Bivalvia; order Lucinida; family Thyasiridae; genus Conchocele; species Conchocele bisecta. The sequence goes on along the minus strand of CM055268.1, from coordinate 21,267,603 downwards.
ATAATAATAATAGACTTTATTTTAAGAGGGTTACACATTTAGTTTCAAACTAAACTTCCATGAGGCCCTCATATATACATGTACATATATACAACAGTGGATCACGTTACACAATAATCTAAGTAGGCCTTGGCAATAAATTAATTAGCAGACTCTCATCCGATTTTTGTAATAAAAATGGGGTACTTGGTAAAAATATTTTTCTTCATTGACATTGGTTTAAAATTAATGTATGAAACAATGATCTCTATATTTTTGAAACTATATATACCAGGATGAATGCAATTTACATGTATGTACAGGTGGGTGGGGATGAGAGTATGCAAATTAACCCTCTCTGGTCTTCCACATGCCAAATGACATGGAATACAAATTGATCACCGAGCGAGGAAAAAAATGGATCACATGTGCTATATGCACAAACCCAGCCATGGATCATGTTGGAATATATCATTTGGCATGATATGGGCTAAAATCTAAAAGCGACATTTGCTAAAGCCTCATTTCCAGAACACCTTGTGGCAAGTGATGGCAATGTACCAGCAAAGAAATGAGAATAATTACATTTCATGTCGCAATACTAGTGATGTACATGTACACAAATTTAGCATGAGCACGGTTTCATTTGAATGTTTTCCTACTTATTTGCTAAAACATATGACATGAGCCAAGATCATTGGAATATTTTGCCAATGCATTGTATGTTTAGTCGTAAATGTGAAACAATGTTCAAACATTACAGATGGCAGGAATACAACTTGACATATGACCCATTGCTACTTTATGTTTTTGCAAAATATATTGTGTGCATCACCAAAGTACCATACACAGTAGAGACCATACAAAGTTGTAAATAACATCAGGGCTCCAGATAAGGAATTAGTAATTGAGTATTGTCACTCCATCATTTCTGCAGCAAAATTTTAATTGGGTAAAATAGAATCACACTACTGTTTACACATCAGCAGACCAGACCGCACATATTGAATAGTTTGCTTCTAAATGAAAACACATCTTGGTATCTCATTAGAATTGTCTCCATGGAGACAATTCTAATGAAATACCAAGATGTGTTTTCATGGAAAAATAAGAATATATGTGGTCTGTTAATTGGTTTCTGTAGCATGATAAAGATACCACACATTTTTCATTGCTTTTTGATACTCAGTACTTCTGATTTCAATTGGGTTTTTGGCAATTTAATTGGGTATTTATGCAAATACGCAGCTTATCTGGAGCTCTGTAACATACCATACTAGCCCAGTTCTCATATTACCACTCTTATTGCATCAACTTTTTTCACCATTGATTTCCAGGAACATTTTTTGTAAATTATGTCAAAAAGTTCAAATCTTATCCGGAATTTAGCTCTAACAATGTTGTCAAATTCCGATGTGAGTTACGAAAAATACAACTGATTTTCAAAATCAGTATCAGCAAAGAAAAGAACAGTGATGTGATAAGCGACGTAATACCAGAGCCAGATTCATATGAGACACGCTATGTGATTTTGTACATAAGAACATGCAATATTTCAGAAAAAATATTTACAAACTTTACGATAGATACTTTCCATAAATGATGTCGAAAGTTGACGAAAATTTTATAGCAAATGTGGAATTCAATTCCGCATATGCTATGAAAATCTTGTCATCTTTCAACGTCATTTACAGAAAATATCACAGCTTCTGTAAATATATTTCATGAAAAATTGCACATTTTCTTAGGTACAAAATCACATGGCGTGCCTCATTTGTGGCTGTGACTGGAGAATGGGGCTTATGGGATTAATTACCAGTGTAGTGAGTGTAGCTCCTGATCAAATGGCACACTCCTATAGCAGGGATTCCGCTGGGAAAAAAATCGCCACTTTTTTTTTTTTTTTTTCGAAAATTGTAATTTTTTATCGCCAATTGTTTATTTTTTTTGAAGTGGTGATTTTTTTATTTTTTTATTTTCCCCTTGTTAGAATCATGATGGGTGTTACATTGATCAAATATGCACAGGCTGAGCTGGATCTACACTGGTCGCAAAACCCATAACCGCCATTTCTCCAGTCACAGCAACATATTGTATATCACTGCAGAATTTACCATGGTACATACATCTGGGGGCCGTTTCACTAAACTTCCTACGACTAAAATGTTCGTAAGTGCAAAATTATGATACATGTAGTCTGTAAATTTCACATTAACACTGTTTTCTTGTAAATATTTGTTGGATTTACATTTATTGAGCATAGGCTGCATATGCAGCCTATGCTCAATAAATGTAAATCCATCAATTGAAATTTGCAGATGATTCTAAATTTGCGCTTACGAACATTTTAGTCGTAAGAAGTTTAGTGAAACGGCCCCCAGGTCTTTTTATTGTATGTAGGGGTGATACATATACATGTACAGGCTACATTGATGGCATTGATGTACCGATGAAATGGGATATTGTGTCTTCCTTGTCGCATCTCCATATTTTGTAAATATATATTAAATACATATCAGTTTTGTAAATGATGTAAACAAAAAATTCAGAGCACTCATAGAATTCAATTCTCCTTGTGTTCTGAAATGTTCGTTAACTGCGAACATTTCAGGACATGAACAGAATTGAATTATGTTAGAGCTCAGGAAGTGTTATCAATTTTCGACATGAGTTATGAAAAATAAATATCAGGGCTCATCGTAATCCATTTTGGAAGAAAGCAGAAAATCTAGTACTCTGGTTGAAACAGCATCTGCCTTGTGCTGTACATCATCTTCAAAAAGATGGCAGTGTCTGTTAACTACACTCTTCGTAAATCTCTGAAAGTACAAAAGGCAAATTAATTAATACAACTTTCTTAAGAAATATTAATTACTATAGGTGTGTCCGATGACCAAACAGAACTTATCGCCTTTGTACAGTGAAACGTCTCCAAACCGGACGTCCGCTTTGGCGATGTTCCACTGAAAATCAGACATTTGAGCATTTCATGATGCATTCTAGTGTTTTGCAATCATGAAAAGTCATTGTAATCAGATATACATAACAGGGAAACACATCTAAGTTAAACATCCATATTTTCATGAATGTCCGGTTTAGAGGGGTTCCACTTTAGTGGCAAATACAAAGATTGAACAAAGTTTAATTATTGCCTACACATTTTATAACTCAAGTATCAGGTGACATGTGTCTGGTAGCTGGATCCGGATATATACAGTGAAACCTCTCTAAACCGGACACCCTGGGAGGTCCCCAGGGTGTCCGGATTATAGAGGTTTCACTGTAAATCAGGCAGACATTTGATCATTCTGAGCCATAGTTGTGTGCTGTGCGATCACGAATAGACATTATCATGTGAGTTAAACTAGATTGGTCAGTAAGCAAGGCTTACGGAATACCCCCCCCTCCCCCCGCCCCCCGCGTGGGCCCAGGTATGTGTAAAAAAAATCCAAGCTGGGGCGGCACGAACGTGAATTTGTCACAGGGTGGTAGAGGTCCATTGGAGCAATGCGTGTGTGAAATGTGAAGCAGATCCGAGCAAGGAAATATAAGTTATAACCAATTTCTCTGATGTTAAGTTTTGTAAAGAGACTAAATATGTGACCTCGAAATCAGCATGGATTTGTCACAGCATGATAGTAGAGCATTAGAGCAATGCATGCAGGAAATATTAAGAATTTTCGATGAAAGAAATAGATATTTTTACATATTTCTCTGATGTTAAGTTTTGTAAAGAGACTAAGTATGCGCCCTTGACCTTGGGATCAGCGGGGGTTGGACGGTCATGGATTTGGCACAGCATGGTAGTAGAGCCTTACAGGAATCCACGAGTGAAATATTAAGCATTTTAGATGAATTAAATAGAATTCATAACATATTTCTCTGATGTTAAGTTTTGTAAAGAGACTAAGTATTTAACCTTGACCTTGGGATCAGCGGGGGTTGGACGGTCGTGGATTTGGCACAGCATGGTAGTAGAGCCTTACAGGAATGCATGTGTGAAATATTAAGCATTTTAGATGAAGGAAATAGAAGTTATAACATATTTATCTGATGTTAAGTTTAGTGACGGACGGACGCAAGGACACACGGACAACCTGTCTCCAGTATACCCCCCACAACTCGTTGCAGGGGGCATAATGACCAAGAAACTCATCAAACATAACCTCACAGGTGTTTTATTGGTGTCCAGTTTAGAGGGGTTGCACTGTACTGGCTAAACAGTTATTATGGCAAGTTTCATATAAATTTCAAAGCTGTAGGAGAAAATAATGAGAAACTAAAACACCTAGACAGGCAGATCCAATGGATAAGACTGTTAACTTAACTCGTTTTACTTTTCAAGTTGGCATCAATCACAAAATGGTGGATATTATAGGAATGAATGGCCTTTTTGTGGAATTTATCGGGGTATAAACTTGGAAAAGTCGCGGGAATACTGGACGAAGGCCGGAAGGCCTCGTCCAGTATTCCCGCGACTTTTCCAAGTTTATATCCCCGATAAATTCAACAAAAAGGCCATTCATTCCTTATAATTCCAACATTTGAAATAAATTCATCAAGAAAATGTGTTTATTTTCCGTTTTCTTAAGAATTATTTTAACTGCGCCTCACGGTTACGGAAAGTAGTTCGGCGTGGGAGTTTACTGGGATATAAATTTTGGATACAGACTTGCTACGGGCCAATCAAATGTTAGGGAATTGTGTAAATATTTTTGTGCTGGAATTATAAGGATATAAACTAAAGAATTTGAGTTTCTATTTGACAGGTTAAAAGTTAATATTATGACAATAGCAATACGATTGAAGGGCAAGTGGAAGAAGGGGGCTCACTGCATGACGGAGTTAGCCCCCTTCCTCCATTTACACCTTCAATTATATTCATTATTAAGTCACATATATGGAATCTGACGAATGTGAAAAATTTACTTTGAAAATGGACATAAAGTAAACATTAAAAATTAACCCTTCCGTGCAACATGTCATCTTTTTTTGTAAATTTACTTCCCTGTCTGCATTGCTGAACCCCAGTATTTTGATATTGCTGGATACAAGTCTTAGCATGAGTATTCACACTCCATACATGCTTCCTGTTGAAACTCACAAAAGAAAACAAATATGTGACTGGCGAAATAGGTCCTATGATTTTGTGACCACTGTAGACCCACAAGTCAGCGCATCTGCCCAGTCTGATCAGGGTCAGCACTTCATCATTCAGTCCAATAAAACAAAGCATTATAACTCCTTATCAGGCTGTTGAAGTGTGCTAGCAGATCAGAACTTAGACTAGTCAAAATTCAATAAGCCCCATTTCTCCAGTCACAACCACATATGAGAGACAGTCATTATAGGAATGAATGGCCTTTTTGTGGAATTTATCAGAAGGCCTCGTCCAGTATTCCCGCGACTTTTCCAAGTTTATATCCCCGATAAATTCAACAAAAAGGCCATTCATTCCTATAATTCCAGCATTTGAAAGAAAATGTGTTTATTTTCCGTTTTCTTAAGAATTATTTTAACTGCGCCTGGCGGTTACGGAAAGTAGTTCGGCATGGAAGTTTACTGTGATGTAAATTTTGGACAGAGACTTGCTACGGACCAATCAAATGTTAGGCAATTGTGTAAATATTTTTGTGCTGGAATTATTTGACCTTGACCTTGAACATTTAAGAATAAATTTATTAATTTTTATTATACTGAATTTATTACATTATCACAGCCACTGGCAAAATGGCTGTGATAATGTAATAAATTCAGTATAATAAAAATTAATAAATTTATTCTTAAATTGAAAATTTCTCCCTCAAAGGATACTTTGCTAGATAAGTACCGTATACTTTGCAATGTTGGTGAAATAGGCTGGTACCACATTATTGGCAATATTGCTTACCTTCCTCTATCAAATCATCAGTTGTGCCATCCCCATCGACATCCTCATACACTTGCTCTCCTCCCCTGGAAATGAGGGATTGTCGTTTAACCCTTTGAACCCAAAAAGTCTGCTATAGAGGTTTATGCAAATAGTGCAGATCCAGATGAGCCGGCTCGTAACGAGCCGTCTCATCAGGATCTGCACTTTTTCAAAGTAATTTTCATGTTTCTTAGAACAAAAAATACCCCCCTTTTCATAAATGAACTAGTTTGAAAATCATTTTGTGACGATTGGATTGCTTGCAAAATTAACATATCAACAAATGCAATAGTGCTTATGCAAATGCTTTCGCTGGTACAGATGAAGGTATAAGCGTGATCCTTCACTCTTTGCATGCTGGGAAATTTGTGGGCTATAAATAGTTAAAAAAAAGCAGACGAAAATTCATTGTATTTTCTTTTATTTTCCCTATAAATATCATGAATATGTCTTGGAATTTCATTAGAATTGCGTCCTCTGGACGCAATTCTAATGAAATTCCAAGACATAGTTACGGAGAGAAATAAGAAACATACTCATAATTTGTTGGATGTTATTTTCACCGCTAGCATGCAGAGCTAATGCCATCTCACATAATGCACCGGTCTAGAATAGAACCCGGGCCGAGTTGGTGAAAATCTTTCTTATTACCAATTGCGCTAACAGGACAACCGATGAACAAATTGGTATCAAATAATTTAATTGTAGATTTGTGTTGTATTTTGACCAAATTAGGCATATGAGCCACCTGAAAAAATATCTGGGTTTGTTAACAAGTGTTTATATTAGTTACAAATACTATCATTACAAGCACAAGTTTTTCTGCAATCGATGGATATCTAATATAATTTCACAACAAAAAGTCATTATGTATTACAAATTGTGCTTCCTGGTGCAACAATAGCAGAAATGTATTAGCAATTATCTCCCCTACGTATCACCCTATAGATATGATAGAACACAGTAGAATAAAATAGAAATTTCTTCAAGACTTGATATTTTATCAGGTAAAATGGTGAGATTGGTGAACATAGGTCATTTGCAGTCAATAGACCAAACAAAAACATAATGAATATCTGAGACAGAGTACCTTACAATAGAGGATCTTACATAATATGGCAGTTATTACATGGCCACAGGCTGACAAAAACTACCTTACAACAACACAATTATTGTACATATGTCCTCTTGCATACTCACTCGGCAGGTTTTGAATCCAGTCATTTTCCTGATGACGCGAAGCCAATCATTTTCCTGATGACGCGAAGCCATCTTCAGTGAATGAATGACAAACAACGTAGGCCCTGATCAGACTGCGCGGATGCGCAGGCTGATCTGGGCCTACGGTGGTTGCAAACATCATTAAAGGAACTTTTTCTCAGCCAGGGGACCTATAAGGCTACTTACACATCGTCCTCTGCGGAAGGGTGCGGTGTTGTTGGGGTCACCCCAGGATGTTTAGCATAGGACCCTTCCATCGCCTGTGATAGGAAATAAAATATTTGAGACACGCCCCGTGATTTTGTACCTAAGAACATGTGCGATATCTTACAAACAATATTTACAAAAACGTACAATATTTTCCGTATATGGAGTAGAAAAAGGATGAAATTTTCATAGCAACTGCCGAATGCTATTCTGCATTTGCTCTGTAAATTTTGTCCTCTTTCGACGTCATATCACAGTTTCTGTAAATATATTTCATGAAAAATCGCACATGTTCTTAGGTACAAAATCACATTTGTGACTGAAACTGAAGAAATGGGGCTTATGGGATCTGTGCCCAGTGTAGCTCCTGATCAAATTGTACACACCTTTCAATTTGTGATCCATGTAGATCCAGATCAGCCTGTGCATCCGCACATTTTTTCAGTTTCATTCACAAATGTGGTTCTGACTGAAAAAATGGATCTTATGGGTTTTGTGACTTTTATCCATTTCTTCAGTCAGAACCAAATTTGTGACAGAAACTGAAAAAATGTGCAGTCTGATAAGGGTCTACACTCCATAAGGGTCCATTCACTCAAGTAGCTTTATTGCCGTCAGAATTTTTGGCTGTGGCTGGAGAAATACAGCTTAAGGGATTTGTGACCAGAGTAGCTACTGACCAAATAACACACACCTGTAGCCTGGTAAGGATCTATTTTGCTTGTTCGATGCATTGCGGGTGTTTCTTTGATGTAATGGCGAACAGTGCATATCCTGATCAGACTGTGCGATCTACACTGGTCACATAACTCATAAGCCTCATATCTACAGACAGATCCACATATGTGGTGCATCAGACAAAATTGGGTCAACTGAGATTCAGGTCAGTGTAGCTCCTCATCAACTGGCCCTCCCATTTAGCTGTGATTCAGCTGAATTATTCCCTACAGGCATACAATGATGCATGCATGGGTTGATACAATATGTGACTGAGACTGCATAAATGGGGTTTATGCCCAAATTTTACAGCCATATAAACAATGCAAAAACTACATTTCAATAATATTAAATTTTATAAAATTTTAAGAATGTTTCGTGATATTTGGTCAAATATTGATTTTATTACAAACTAGAAATGTGGCCTGTTGGCACACGAATGCCCCCGCTGGCAGCCAAAGAAAACGAGGCATATTTGATTACAAGCCATTTACCTGAGTATGGACGGACGCCGGTAACACTATATGCTCCCCTCACCATTCGGTTGCGGGGGCATAGAAAGGTGAAGGTCAAAGGTGAAGGTCGAAGTACTGGGTGGTGGAGTGTGTAGGGCATGTTCATATGTATCATGTGTATAAATATTTAAGCGATTGGCAAAAGTATTGAGAAGTTATTGTAGGATTGAGAAACGTGCACGTAGATTTGTCCCAAAGTGCTAAGTAAACATTTAAAGTAGAAAAGGTGAAGGTCAAAGTGGCAAAAGTATTGAGAACTTATTGTAGGATTGAGAAACGTGCACGTAGATTTGTCCCAAAGTGCTAAGTAAACATTTAAAGTGGAAAAGGTCAAGACCAAAGGTCAAGGTCGAAGTACTGGGGGGTGGAGTGTGTAAGGGATGTTCATATGTATCATGTGTATAAATATTTAAGCGATTGGCAAAAGTATTGAGAAATTAGTGTAGGATTGAGAAAAGTGCACGTAGATTTGTCCCAAAGTGCCAAGCAAACATTTAAAGTGGAAAAGGTCAAGGCCAAAGGTCAAGGTCGAAGTACTGGGGGGTGGAGTGTGTAAGGGATGTTCATATGTATCACGTGTATAAATATTGACATAATATGTGAAGCCATGTAGAAGTTACTAAAGAATATAATATCGGGACGTACGGACAGACGGGACGGACGTACATTTAAAGTAGAAAAGGTGAAGGTCAAAGTGGCAAAAGTATTGAGAAGTTATTGTAGGATTGAGAAACGTGCACGTAGATTTGTCCCAAAGTGCTAAGTAAACATTTAAAGTAGAAAAGGTGAAGGTCAAAGGTGAAGGTCGAAGTACTGGGTGGTGAAGTGTGTAGGGCATGTTCATATGTATCATGTGTATAAATATTTAAGGGATTGGCAAAAGTATTGAGAAGTTATTGTAGGATTGAGAAACGTGCATGTAGATTTGTCCCAAAGTGCTAAGTAAACATTTAAAGTAGAAAATGTGAAGGTCAAAGGTCAAGGTCGAAGTACTGGGTGGTGGAGTGTGTAGGGCATGTTCATATGTATCATGTGTATAAATATTTAAGCGATTGGCAAAAGTATTGAGAAGTTAGTGTAGGATTGAGAAACGTGCACGTAGATTTGTCTACGTACAGGACGGACGTACGGACGGACGCCGGTAACACTATATGCCCCCGTACCTTTGGTAGTGGGGGCGTAAAAATTGATTTGTCTATGGGAATTTAAAATGGGGGAAAAGGAGGTCGAGGAGCTGTGGGAGGAAATTTACTACGAAACCTGGTTAGATAACTTGGAAATGATCTAACTAAGGAAACAAAAGTTGAATTTTGAAAATCGGTCCACTATTTATGAAATTAGAAAAATTTCCCCATGTTAAATCCCCATTAACATGGGGAAATTTATTTTTCGCATTAAAATCAATATTTGACCAAATTTCACGAAATAAAAAAAAGGCTAATTCTTAAATTTTGCTTTAATTGAATATTATCACAAAATATATTGTTTTTGCATTGTTTATATGGCCATAAAATGTGGGCAGGTTTCGTGAAACAGACAGTAACTCCTACTCTATACTCATGTGGCATGGGGACCTATACTGTTTGTTTGAGACACATTCCAGGTGCTTCACTGATTAAATGCCAATCGGTGCAGATCCTGATCAGACTGTGTGGATGTGCAGGTTGATCCTGATCTACACTGGTCGCAAATGCAATAAGCCCCATTTCTCATATCACAATCACTTAGAATGAAAGCACTTAGCTCAAGTTTCTCAGTACATCTTAATAAAGAGAAAATAAATATAGAATTACCATTAAATGTCTCATCTCATGCTTTATCTCATTATAATGTTTGATATTTAACGCTCGGGTAAATGGCTTATAAATGGCAACTAATAAAATCCACAATGACACTAAGTAGTTGCAAACTGTTGGCGATGTGGTCACCATGCTCATAAAATCTTCAGGGAATGTCACTAAACTATTTTCAGCAATGAATGCAAATCTAACTAGAAATGTGGCCTGTCGGCACATGAATGCTCCCGCTGGCAACCAAAGACAAGAATTCCGCCACGGAAGCGGTGTCGCGCCTGCCGAGGCATTTGACCGTGAACATTACAAGCAAATAAATTACCTTAACTTTCAGAATTTGGATGTGGGGTGTGCATAATGAAGCATCATCCGTAGACAAACATTGATGTGAAATATTATCAATGTCTGGAAAGGGGTTAAAGAGATATTGTGAAAAAACCATAACTTTAACGCATTTCTGTTACAAATCCGGTGAACATTACAAGTAAATAAATGACCTTGACCTTCAAAATTTGGATGTGGGGGTGTGCGTAATGAAGCATCATCCCTAGACAAACATTGATATGAAATATTATCAATGTCTGGCAAGGGGTTAAAGAGATATTGTGAAAAAACAATAAGTTTAACGCATTTCTGTTACAAAACCGGCGAACATTACAAGTAAATAAATGACCTTGACCTTGAGAATTTTGATGTGGGGGTGTGCGTAATGAAGCATCATCCCTAGACAAACATTGATGTGAAATATTATCAAAGTCTGGCAAGGGGTTAAAGAGATATTGTGAAAAAACAATAACTTTAACGTATTTCTGTTACAAAACCGGTGAACATTACAAGTAAATAAATGACCTTGACCTTGATAATTTGGATGTGGGGGTGTGCGTAATGAAGCATCATCCCTAGACAAACATTGATGTGAAATATTATCAATGTCTGGCAAGGAGTTAAAGAGATATTGTGAAAAAACAATAACTTTAACGCATTTCTGTTACAAAACCGGTGAACATTACAAGGAAATAAATGACCTTGACCTTCAAAATTTGGATGTGGTGGTGTGCGTAATGAAGCATCATCCCTAGACAAACATTGATGTGAAATATTATCAATGTCTGGCAAGGGGTTAGAGATATTGTGACGGACGACGCGGACGACGCGGACGACGCGGACGACGCGGACGACGCGGACGACGCGGACGACGCGGACGACGCGGACGACGCGGACGACGCGGACGACGCGGACGACGCGGACGACGCGGACGACGATGGAAAAAGCGCCGACTATAGTCGCGCCTCTGCTAAAGCAGGCACGACAAAAACGAGGCATATTTGATTATAAGCCATTTACCCGAGCGTTAAGGTTTCGAATGCACCAAGTCTGTGAGCTTGACCCAGGGCTTAGGCGGGACAAATGTGGATTTGTCACATGGCGGTAGAGGACCATTGGAGCAATGCGTGTGTGAAATGTGAAGCAGATCTGAGCAAGGAAATAGAAATTATAAGCCATTTACCCGAGCGTTAAGGTTTCAAACGCACCAAGTCTGTGACCTTGACCCTGGGCTTAGCGGGGGCGGGACGAATGTGGATTTGCGACAGGGCGGTAGAGGACCATTGGAGCACTGCGTGTGTGAAATGTGAAGCAGATCCGAGCAAGGAAACATAAATTATAAGCCATTTACCCGAGCGTTAAGGTTTCGGGACATGCGTACGTACGTACGTACGTTACGTACATACGGACGCCGGTAACACTATATGCCCCTCTCACCATTCAACCAATTAAAGGATTGTTTCGCGCATGAGTAATGTACACAAACATCCATCATAATTATTTGATTTTTGTGAGGCTTACTTTCGTAAAATTATATACATTAATATTTATTAGATTTTATTACATTGTTAATTAAAGAAAACAAGAATTTGAGAAACTGTGACAAAGTGGTTAACCGAAAAGTGTGACGGACGGACAGACGAACAGACGGACGGACGGACGGACAGACAGACAAGACAGATGGACGGACGGACAGACGGATGGACGGTCCAAACACTAAATTTTTGTGAGGCTTACTTTCGTAAAATTATATACATTAATATTTATTAGATTTTATTACATTGTTAATTAAAGAAAACAAGAATTTGAGAAACTGTGACAAAGTGGTTAACCGAAAAGTGTGACGGACGGACGGACGGACGGACGGACGGACAGGACGGACGGTCGGACAGACAGACAGACAGACAGACAGACAGACAGACAGACGGACGGACGGACAGACGGATGGACGGTCCAAACACTATATGCCACCCGTTTCTTCGGAACCCGGTGGCATAAAAAGTGAAAGGGTTTAATGTCCCACCGACAGCTAAAGTCATACAGAGACGGAATTAATTGAGGAAAGTGTAAGATATATTGAATAGCAAGACAAGGAGTGAAATAGTAATCATATGATATACTGTATTATATATTTAGAAAGATCCAAGTACCATTGTGTCAGATAAGATTTATTATTAATTAATATTAAGAAATACTATTAAGAAAAACAGATACAGATGATCTGAAACAAAGAGATAATACATTGAAGCACAATGCAAAGCTGTCTATATACATCAGTTTTGATTTGATAGTTTTTGTGTTAATCCTTAACAGAAGAGGATTTGACAAGTGAAAATTGTAACAGAATGCCAGTGGTTCCATCTAACCCACATAATCCATGTTAACCCTTTGAACCCGAAATCCTGCTATAGCGGTTTATGCAAAAAGTGCAGATCCAGATGAGCCGGCTTTTTGCAAGTAATTTTCATATTTCTTAGAACAAAAACACCCCCTTTTCATAAATGAACGAATCTGAAAATCATTTTGTGACCATTGGATTGGTCGGAACATTAGCATATCACAGTCCATTCCAGTTCCTTAGGGTTGAAAGGGTTAAAATAAGTACTTTGGTTCTCAGATACGCGGTTTGCGGAATGTGAAGCAGGAAGGCAGATCTTTAAAATATATTTTATTTTTGTTTCTTTGAGATGTTCGTCTCCGCTTTTTTTCAAGTTGACAGATGCAATGATTATTTCTCCATGACGAGAAAATGCTCGATGCGCAGGGATTATTCAGACGCGGCGATGTCTGAGAACCAAAGTAATTTTTTTTATGGCCTAATGTAACAAGCAATGGTTTGAAATATACATGTATGTGACAAATCGGCCTATTAACTCTTTGCATGCTAGCGGTGAAAATATCCGCCAAACAAGTTAGGAGTATATTTATTATTTCTCTCTGTAAATATGTCTTGGAATTTCATTAGAATTGAGTCCTCAGGACTCAATTCTAATGAAATTTCAAGACATATTCATGATATTTACAAGGAGAAATAAAAGAAAATATGATGATTTTCTGTCCACTATTTTTGAACTATTTATAGCCCACAAGTTTCCCAGCATGCAAAGAGTTAATGTGGCAATAAGTGTACAGGATCAATGGATAACAAGTAGACTGTGGCCTTGCAGCATGAATGTGCAAGCCGACCAGGACGAGACATTTTTTTTCTCAAACAAGGTCTAAATTGTTTGTAGTAATTCTGTCACTATTATACAATTATACATATATGTTGCAGGTACCTGTACATCATTGAGTTCAGGGAAAATATTTAAAAAATCTTATTTATGCATCACGTATGTGTTGTGACCAAACATTTGAATCTCCTAAACATAAAATATAATTTTTGTGAAGAAATTAAGAAATAAATGTGTTTTTTTTTTTAAAGAAAAGACGGGAGAAACCAGACTTATTGCCTTTGCAGCCAGTGTAGACACAGATCAGCTTACACATTCGTAAATTCTGACCAGGGTTTTGCAAGCAGTGTAGGTCCAGATCAGCCTGCACATTTGTGCAGTATAATCAGGGTCTACACTGTTCGTCAGCACTTTCTGATCTGGGTCTTCACTGTTTTCCGGTCGTCTGATCATGGTCTACACTGTTTACCACCACAGCCTATTTCAATGTGAAACATTTTATGCCGGCACGGAGTGCAACAGCAGAGGTTACCTGTTCTGGATCTACACTGATCAGAAAGGAATAAGCCTGGATTTATCAGATGGTGGTTCATATGAGGCACGCCATGGGATTTTGTACATTCGGACATCTGCGGAATTTCATTTAATAATTCCAGCACAAAAATATTTACACAATTCCCTAACATTTGATTGGCCCGTAGCAAGTCTCTGTCCAAAATTTATATCCCAGTAAACTCCCACGCCGAACTACTTTCCGTAACCGTGATGCACAGTTAAAATAATTCTTAAGAAAACGGAAAATAAACACATTTTATTGATGAATTTATTTCAAATGCTGGAATTATAAGGAATGAATGGCCTTTTTGTGGAATTTATCGGGGATATAAACTTGGAAAAGTGGCGGGAATACTGGACGAGGCCTTAAAAAATTACAATTTTCGAAAAAAATATAAAAAAAATCAAAAAAATCCACAAAAAGGCCATTCATTCCTATGATACGTTTACAAAATTTACAATATTTTCCGTATTACAAATTAAAGGTACATGCCCACACAGTAGGCACAAAATGTTCTTTCTATCAGAGACATCATCTGAGACATGTTCTGCAAAAATAAACATTCATTCACCATTACCCATGTATTGATTGGCATTACTATACATTTTATATCAGACGTAAATAATTAAACCAGATGGCCGTGGCCCGCATGTCGAGCCCACCGAGGCATTTGCTGGTATTTTTAAAAACTTTAACGGAGATTTCGGATGGACAGGCGGACGGACGTTCTTACATTAGGGTACTTATGTGGCTTATCACATGTTAAATATTAGCCACATAAAACGATTTTTAGCCACATAAAACGATTTTTTAGGTGGCTAATTGTAACCAACCCTATCCTTTAACAAGTCCATAACCCTGTGGGGCTAGCCACATAAATACCCTAATGTGTGCCCGGACGGACGCACGGACAGACACACGGCAAGACGGACGCACGGACACCCAGACACCCGGACGTCATTGTGATCACTATGTCTCGCTTTCCGCAAGCGGGCTCGACAAAAATGCCTCATTTGCATATGAAAATAGCCCGATACCACCGTGAGTCACTATCAGTAAACTAAATATTACTAAATGATTATATCTGTATAGCGGGCACTCGTAATGTTTAGAACTGGTGGATAGTGACACAATTATACACTTATTTGATTCCTATAAAGAACATTTTGTGCCTACTGAGTAGGCATGTACCTTTAAATTATGCATGTACTCTGGAAATTATGCATGTACTCTGGAAATTATGCATGTACTCTGGAAATTATGCATGTACTCTGGAAATTTTTGTCAACTTTTGAGGTTATTTATGCAAAATATTATAAATTTTGTAAACGTATTTAATGAAATTACGCAGGTGCCTGAAAGTACAAAATCCCATGGCATGCCACATATTCACCAGGAAGGAGGATTCTAGCATTAGTACAGTGGATTATTATTAAAAATGGTTTGGGCACATGCGAAGCATTAAATTCGCTTACACCACGAATAATCTGTGGTTCTACCTCAATATTGGCCGCGTCTACATATCCCACTGAAACATAAAGGAAACAATACAACAATACATGCATGAATACAATGACGATATACAACAGGAAACTCTAACTTGTTCAACATTGGACTAATCATTGGACTAATCATTGGACTAATCATTGGACTAATCATTGGACTAATCAGTGTATTGTACTTATCATTAAATTAGGTGGAAATCTTTCTTGATTGTTGAAAAACTAAAAAAAAAAAAATCCAGGTGTGGATATGATATTCCCTATGAACTATAAATCTAACCATATCCCAAACAAATTATTGCGTGCTTATGTTACGTTTGAACGGACCACCTATACGGTACATGCTTTCAAATCCCGATACTGTTACCTGATTGGCATTTTTACAACAAATCGATCATGTACACGTGGTGACATCTTTCGCATCACAGGAAATTACGCCAACAAGGCGGGACATCTGTTTCTAAATATAACTTAATAACATTTAATGATTAATTTAATATACATTGTACAGTCAAACCTGTGAATAAAGTCCAGCAATGGAAAGAGAAAAATCTGGCCTTTATTCACAGGTGGTTTTTGTTCTCAGTTTCATTTATGTAGTAATTGAATAATTGGGAAAACAAACACGTGTCTGCTATTGACAGGCAATTGCTTTTCAGAGGTGGCCTTTAGCACAGGTTCGACTGTATATTGACGAAAGCGTTGTAATATGCGATTAATTGAGGCAAAATGCTGTGCTGTCATTGGTTGAGACATTAGGGCAAACAATACCGGTAAATCAAATTATGATAATGTATAAGACATAATTTCAGGATAATTATAACAATCTTGAAAGTATCTGTTATACAATATCCCTGAATTTCCAAATTACCGGTCATCAATCGATTGTTGTCAATAACTAGAAATGGACGCTTGTCGACAAGCGCATGTGTATCCCCCTCCCCAGATACACAAGTAGTTTGAAAAAAGGGTGTTTGAGTTATGCTCCGGAGACAAAATCAGTGACGGAAAAAACAAAGGGAGATAACTAAAAAATTAGTGATGCAAGAGTTGTCATTCTTGCGTGACACACCTTTAGGGTTGTGGTCTATGCATGTGTGGAGTTTCATGAAAATATTCCAAAGGGTGTTCGAGTTATGCTCCAGACACGAAATCAGTGCACGAAACAACAAAGGGAGATAACTAAGAAATTAACGACGCAAGAGTTGTCATTCTTACGTGCGACACACCTTTGGGTCGTCTTCTATGCATGTGTGAAGTTTAATAAACTAGAAAATGTGTTCATAGAACACGGATGTCCCACATATCGCTTTGATAATAAATGAGGCCAAATTCCAAGTCAAAATTTTTCTTTTACCTGAGAGTTAAAGTTTTTGAAGCACCAAGTATGTGACCTTGACACTGGGCTTGGCGGGGGCAGGACAAACGTGGATTTGGCACAGGGCGGTAGAGGACCATTAGAGCAATGCGTATATGAAATATGAAGCTGATCCGTGAAAGAAAACAGAAATTATAAGATATTTACCCGAGCGTTAAAGTTTTTGAAGCACCAAGTATGTAACCTTGACCCTGGGCTTGGCGGGGGCAGGACGAATGTGGATTTGGCACAGGGCGGTAGAGGACCATTAGAGCAATGTGTATATGAAATATGAAGCTGATCCGTGAAAGAAAACAGAAATTATAAGATATTAACCCGAGCGTTAAACTTTTTGAAGCACCAAGTATGTGACCTTGACCCTGGGCTTGCCGGGGGCAGGACGAACGTGGATTTAGCACAGGGCGGTAGTGAACCATCAGAGCAATGTGTATATGAAATATGAAGCAAATCGGTCGAAGGATGAAGAAATTATGAGACATTTACCCGAGTGTTAAAGTTTTGTGACAGGACGGACGGACGGACGGACGGGAGGACGGGACGCACGTTCCTACGAATGAATACTTGTTGGGTTTTTACTGTATAAAAATACCCAACAAGAGTACCCAACACTATCCTAACCCTACCCAATAAGATCCCCGTACGCTTACAACAAGTACCCATTCGTGTGTGCGGACGGACGGACGGACGGACGGACGGACGGACGGACGAGGGTAACACTAAATGCCCCCTCCACTATCGTGGTGGGGCATAAAAATATTCCAAAGGGTGTTCGAGTTATGCTCTGGATACAAAATCAGAGCACGAAACAACAAAGGGAGATAAGTAATCAGATGCCTCGCCTTGTCCCGCCTTGACCTCGAGCCTGGGCCCGAAAGCAATTTTCACTGGCCCGAACATATTATACAATTATTGACTAGTGAGCCATAGAATATCAGATTATATTCTATATATGGCTCACTAGTCAATAATTGTTTTATTATATGATAATAGTCTGTATATAGCACTTACGACCTTATGCTACTAGACAAAAATTGAAAATAATAATGCTTGCTACTGGAGCCCAGAATTTTTGTTAATAGTCCTATAATTATCTACATATATCTACATATATCTGCACAGGTCCACATAATGCCACAATATTTTCAACACAGTTTACGGAAATGTAATATACAAAAAAAATAAATAATAATGCTCGCTACTGGAGCCCAGAATTTTTGTTAATAGTTACGGAAATGTAATAATGTACCTGTATAAATTACCTGTAATAAGTTAGTGGTCAGGTAAAAAATTGAAAAAGAATGTAAAAAAAAAATGGAAAAAAAAAATTAAATTAAAATAAAATAAAAGAATAATGCTCCCTACTGGAGCCCAGAATGTTTTTCAATAGTCCTATATTTATCTACATATCATATATACACAGGTCCACATATTGCCACAATATTTTCAACACAGTTTACGGAAATGTAATATAATTTTTTACCTGTATAAATTACCTGTAAGTGGTCAGTGGTCAGTTGCACATGCTAGCACATGCACAGGTGAATAGTCTGTATATAGCACTTACGACCTTATGCTACTAGACAAAAATTGAAAAATAATTTGAAGAAAAAAAAAAGAAAAAAAAAAAGAAACAAAAAAAAAAAAAAAAAAAAAAAATGGAAAAAAAAAGTTTAAAAATAATAATGCTTGCTACTGGAGCCCAGATTTTTTTTAATAGTCCTATATTTATCTACATATATCTGCACAGGTCCACATAATGCCACAATATTTTCAACACAGTACCCAATGTAGTAATTTACCTGTATAAATTACCTGTGGTCAGCAGTGGTCAAGCACTGGACATTTGCACATGCAAGCCCATGCTAGCACATGGTTCTCCCAGTCTCTATTGTTCTCTCTACAGGTAAGGTGTACAGAGCGCACGAGAAAAGGTGTACAGAGCAGACGAGAAAACGGGTCTTCATGCATTATTGTCCAGTTTGTAGAGTGCGCAAAACAAAAAAGGGAGATAACTAAAAAATTAGCTAAGCAAGAGTTGTCATTCTTGTGCGCGACACACCTCCGGGTCGTGGTCTATGCATGTGTGAAGTTTCATGAAAATATTCCAAAGGGTGGTCGAGTTATGCTCCAACAGGAAATCAGTGCGCGAAAACAAAAAAGGGAGATAACTAAAAAATTAGCTATGCAAGAGTTGTCATTCTTGTGCACGACACACCTTCGGTTCGTGGTCTAATTGAATGTGTTAAGTTTCATAAAAATATTCCACAGGGTGGTCGAGTTATGGTCAATCAGTGCGCGAAACAAAAAAGGGAGATAACTAAAAAAATTAGCTATGCAAGAGTTGTCATTCTTATGCGCGACACACCTTCGGGTCGTGGTCTATGCATGTGTGAAGTTTCATGAAAATATTCCAAAGGGTGGTGGAGTTATGCTCCGGACACGAAATCAGTGCGAGAAACAATAAAGGGAGATAACTAAAAAATTAGCTATGCAAGAGTTGTCATTCTTGTGCGCGACACACCTTCGGGTCGTGGTCTATGCATGTGTGAAGTTTCATGAAAATATTCCAAAGGGTGTTCGAGTTATGCTCCGGACAAGAAGTGTCTGCGGTGGATGCGGACGCGGACGCGGACGCGGCGCGCTGTCAAATCCATAGTATCCCCCGACGGAGTCCGGGGGATACAATTAGCTTGTACAGCAATTGGTTTGGAATTATTTTCCCATAGACTTATACTGTATTCTTGGGTGTTGGTTTTTGGCTGTCACGGTACGGATCTAGTAACTCAGGAGAGAAGATATGTGTCTGTGCCAGTTAGCTCAGTCAGTAGGGTGACTGCCTTGTAGCGGGAGGTGCCGGGTTCGACTCCCGGGCCGGGTACATATTTTTCTCTTCCTGTTACATGAGTTAAATCTGAGCTGAAATGCATTATAGGAATGAATGGTATTTTTATGGAATTTATCGGGGTATAAACTTGGAAAAGTCGCAGGATTACTGGACGAAGGCCTTTCATTCCTTATAATTCCAGCATTTTAAATAAATTCATCAAGAAAATGTGTTTATTTTCGGTTTTCTTTAACTGCGCCTCACGGTTACGGAAAGTAGTTTGGCGTGGGAGTTTACTGGGATATAAATTTTGGACAGAGACTTGCTACGGGCCAATCAAATGTTAGGTAATTGTGTAAATATTTTTGTGCTGGAATTATGTACATGTATATGTGGCAGTTGCAATTTGTGGGGGGTTTGAATACATAACAAACCCAGGTTTTGTATATTTATTCAAACCCCCCACAAATTCCAACTGCCACATACTCCCCCTCTTTGCGAAAATGTCGTCCCGACTTTCATATTATACATGCATGCACATGCATCAATAAAAATAATAAGATGGTAATTACATATACATAGATATGTATATATGTATCCTTAATGAAAGGTAATGGCTGGCATCTGAAAAATAACAAGAGGACATGAAACACGAAAATTTGTTGGTTGATTTGATTTAAACATATTTTATTGCTCTGTTACAATTTACATTATTTCCACGATATACAATATACTGTTAAAGAGAGCAAACGGGTTGGGCTACAAGTTTGCTATAGTGTGTCACGTTGGTGACTGCATACGGGTAAAATCAAATCCGATATAAACATGAAAGAACAAAAAATATAACAGTCTCAATATTACCACCTCGTCAGCTCCAGTTACCATCATGATGGTAAATGGTACCGTGAACACAATCGACATGTGTCGGTTGACGAACTGATCTAATCAGATTGTGTCAGGAATATCAACATAGTTTTCAAACTATTTCAACATTTGTGGTGCTTCAACACAAATACCAGAGACCTGGTACTTGAAAACATGTGTTCGTGCCTAAGTACGCCCTGGAGCTCTCTTTTAGCAATAAAGGTGGCATACAACCACCTCCTGCCTATATAGATGTACACAACCATATGTAGCTTTGGTACACATTAGGGTGAGACGGTTAAAACTATACATTCCTTAAAATCTTGAGGCCACAGAGTGCCAAACTCGAGTTTCTCCCACAGGATGACTGTTTGCTACCCCTGTGGCCTATCTCTACACTCGACGGTGATCATTGTCAAATCCGGGTTGTCACGTTTGGGTTATGGTCATCATTTCGTGGTAATTTTCGGTCAACCCCACCTATACCCATATGACCTGTTCCCGCGGGACCGAGAACACATGAGTCTGGGCTTGCGGCATTACATAGTCTCCGCTAGTGATCCATGCTGGTTGCTTTGTTAGACGCCGAGGTCTTCCAGTAGAGGGAACGGATTCATCGTGATTCCTCGAAGGTGGAGGAAGAGACACGGGTGTAGTCTCGGTTGTCTTCTCTTCCCGCGGTAGTAATCGAGGCAGCACACCACGCTCTCCATGTTTCCTCCGCATGGGAATCAGATACGGCCGAGTAGGCTCCTGATCAGGCGGCAGATGTACCATTGAAACATCCTCCTCGGCCACTGATCCCCGACTGCTAGAGATACGCGGTGAGGTGGGTGGCTGTACATCCGCTGGCATGGACTCCTGCCGATCATCCTCAATAGTGGATGCCACACACATGAAGGGCAAGAGGAGATTTGCAACGTCCTTGCCTTCCGTGCTCGCGTCTGATCCGGTACTACCTCGTATACAGGCATCCCCGGAATGGGTTGGCGCTTCACAACGTACGGCTGTCGCTCCCATTTGTCTGCAAGCTTCTGCTTCCCGCGGATGCCGACATTACGTACGAGTACTCGGTCGCCCGGATGGAGAAGTGAGTTCCGCACCGTCTTGTCGTAGACCTGCTTCTGCCGCTGTGAACTTTTCTTGGCTTCCTCCTTGGCTTTTGTATACGCCTTCTCCAACCGGTCTGTTAGTTTTCTAACATACTCGGAGGAATTACGCGCTTCGATGTCGTCTGGCTGGATTCCAAGGAAGGCGTCAATTGCTAGACGTGGGTGTCTCCCGAACATTAGATAGTAAGGGGAGTATCCCGTACTGTCATGTTGGGTGCAATTGTACGCATGTACCAATGTCGGTACATGCGCCTTCCAGTCACTCTTCTGCAGATCATTCATCGTTCCCATCATCTTGAGGAGTGTCTGGTTGAACCGCTCAACCATTCCATTACCCATTGGGTGATACGGGGTGGTTCGGGACTTGTGTATGCCCGCAATCTCGCAGAGCTCTCTGATGATATGGGATTCGAAAGTCTGACCCCTGTCGCTATGTATGGTGGCCAGGAATCCATAGTGAACAATGAAGTTGTCGAATAACATTCTTGCCGTCGTGCGTGCGGTCTGATTTTTCGTGGGAATTGCCTGCGCATACCGCGTAAAATGGTCAGTGATGACAAGAATGTTCTCGACCCCTCCCTTTGATCGTTCCAAGGATAGATAGTCCACACATACAAGCTCCAGGGGTGTGGATGACGTGATGCTGACCAGTTCTGCACACTTTGTAGGGGCCGTCTTCCGGAGGATGCACCGATTGCAACTCCTGACCTTGTCCCTGACAAAGGTTTCCATCCCGGGCCAGTAGAATCTCTGCTTGAACAGTGATATGGTACGATCGCGCCCCTGATGTCCTAAGTCATCATGAAGAGCCCTGAACACTTTGTCATGCAAAATGTCAGGCAAAATTAGTTGCCGGATTTCCTGGTCTTGGAATGTTGCCTTCTTGTAGAGGACGTCGTTGAAGAGGATGAGCTGATCCCAGTTCTTCAGGTATCGCCTATCAATAGCCCCAGTGTCGACCCGCGTAGCAGACAGTCGATCACCGCTCTTGATAGCTGCGATGATGTGATGAATCTGGTGATCAGCTGACTGTATCTCTCTCCAGTCGTTGTCACTCAGCGCATAGGCGTTCAGGAGCTCCGTGGGTGGTTCTGGAATCCCGATATCGGTCAACTGAGTACTGGCGACTGAGGGGCCTAGACTGTCAACGTAGGGGCAATCCTCCGTTGCTACCACCGATACAGCCTGGCAAACAGCCTTCATCACGGGAGTACCAACATCAACAACTGCCTCTGGACGTCGGGACAACCCATCCGCATCGTCATTTTCCTTTCCCGCTCGATAGCTGATGGAGAAGTCGTAGTTGGCCAGCGCGGCTACCCATCTCTGGCCTGTGGCATCCAACTTCGCCGTAGTCAAGATGTATGTCAGGGGGTTGTTATCGGTGACGACGGTAAACTTGGTCCCGTAGAGGTACCGTAGTCGTGTAGCTTGTCGGTAATCGCCCATTTTAACACCAGGAACTCGAGTTTGTGGGTGGGATAATTCTTCTCTGATGGTTTGAGGCTTTGACTGGCATAAGCTACTACCCGATCTTTCCCGTCCTGTCGCTGGTATAGTACAGCGCCTAATCCACTGCCGGAGGCGTCGGTGTGTACCATAAATGGGAGGTCATAGTCCGCATATGCCAGGACTGGTGGGTTCGTCAGTTGCTCGACCAGTGTGTCAAATGCTTCCTGTTGGGCCTCTTTCCAGACGAACGGCGTTCTGGGTTTCTTACTCTTCGTCGTTTTGGACGTCGGAATCCCAACTAACAGGTCATTGAAAGGCCGGGCGATACTGGTGTAGCCCTTGATGAAGCGCTGGTAGTAGCCAGTGAACCCCTATATAGATTGTGTATATTCGCTTCATGGCAAACTTGATCAATTCATAACCTGGCAACTATTTAACCTGAATTTTCTGGCTTTAGATGCAGGATGATTCACAGCCAGTATGCATATACATATATCAGGGCTCCAGATAAGGAATTAGTAATTGAGTATTGTTACTCCATCATTTCTGAAGCAATTGAGTATTTCTACATTTTAATTCGGTAAAATAAAATCACACTACTGTTTACACATCAACAGACAACAATTATTGAATAGTTTGTTTCGAAATGAAAACATGTCTTGGCATTTCATTAGAATTATCTCCTTGGAGACAATTCTAATGAAGTACCAAGATGTGTTTTCATGGAAAAATAAGAAAAATATGCTATATTTGTGGTCTGTTTATTGTTTTCTGCAGCATGATATAAGGTACCACAATTGTTCTCATTGCTTTTTGATACTCACTACTTCTAATACGCAGCTTATCTGGAGCATGAATGATTTAATTGATTTTAACGGTTGAAACAGCTTACCCAATCGGGCCAGGAATAATTGACAACAAATTCATGATCATTTAGGCTGTCAATCGCGTGACACAATAAACAGAAACATTTAGTGGAAACATTGTGTACATGATGAATATGATGAAGCACTGTATTCCATCACAATATCTGCAAAACAAATCAGTTGTATGTACCGAAGATTATCTGTCCATCTGTCTGTCTCGCATTGCCGGGCCAGCAAATTACTTCTACAGTTTTCATCCATTGCATGTTATACACTGTATACTTAACCCTTTCAAAACTGCAGAATTCTCTAGATATCACAGTGTTGGTAAACAGTGTAGATCCAGATGAGACGGCTCGTGACGAGCCGTCTCATCTGGATCTACACTTTTTACACAAGTAATTTTCATATTAATACACATGTACATCAAAATCCAAACCCAGAGCTCCAGATAAGCTGCGCATAAGCAATACAAAATTGTGGTACCTTTATCATGCTGCAGAAAACAATAACCCGACCACAAATATAGCATGTTTTTTCTTATTTTTCCATGAAAACACATCTTGCCAAGACATGTTTTCATTTCGAAGCACATTCAATAATTGCTGTCTGCTGATGTGTAAACATAAACAGCAGTGTGATTTTATTTTACCCAGTTAAAATTTTGAAATACTCAATTGTTTCAGAAATGATGGAATGACACTACTCAATTACTAATTCCTTATCTGGAGCCCTGCAATCCAGTAACTTGGGGGGTTGAAAGGGTTACCTACAATACAATGCAGTAATACAGATATGTTGCTTTTGTTCCGGTCCATCCCGGTCCATCCAATGCAAAACATTTCTAAGTGACTTTGCCTTGACACCAAGGGCATAAAATGACAACAAAAAGGTTTTCACAAATCTGAATTTCTGAAAATCAAGCTTAACCCTTACAATGCTGAATTAAATTTTGTCGTCTGCTGTTTATCTTTTATTTTCCATTTTTCTCATGAAATACATGGTTTGACAGCATTCTAGAATCCTTTCCATTGAAATGATTCTAAAATGCTGCCAAACAATGTTTTCTTCAGAGAAAAGACGAAATATGAAACAACAGCAGATGTCACTTTCGTTTCCCGCATTCTAAGGGTTAAATATGCATTCCTTTAAGTGTAAAAATAACTCGAAATATTTCCTCAATGTAATCAATGAAAGTATTAACCACTACACAAACAATTAAAACATAATTTTTTTACAACATAAAGATCATTGACAATACTATTAACCCTCAATAGAATGTGGGAACCGAAAATAGTCGTCTGCTGATAATTCATATTTTGTCTTTTGTCTTTGTCAAACATGGTTTGGCAACATTTTAGAATGATTTTCATTGGAAATGATTCTAAAGGGCTGCCAAACCAAGTTTTTGATGAGAAAAATGGAAAAATAAAAAATATTCAGCAGACGACACAAATGAATTCAGCATTGTAAGGGTTAAGCACATTACATAGAGAGAGAGAGAGACATGTCATGATTTTAGTAGAACATCAGTGATACATCAACAAATGCAAACAATAAGAATAGCATAAATGGACCCCCAGCTCTGAAAATGGATCTTACGACATGTACAACCGTAGTTTCACTAAACTTTGTACGACTAAAATGTTTTTAAGTGCAAAATTATGATAGTCTGTAAATTTCACATTAACATTGTTTTCTTGTAAACAATTATTGGATTTACATTTATTGAGCTCAATAAATGTAAATCCATCAATTGAAATTTACAGACGATTCTAAATTTCCACTTACGAACGTTTTAGTCGTACGAAGTTTAGTGAAACGGGCCCCTCAAGTCAGATCCGGGCATACTGGGTATACTGAGTCAGTGAAGTAGCTGTATTGCTATCAGCCAGCCATCATATGAGACACGACATGTGATTTTGTACCTTCGGACATCTGTGTAATTTCATTAAATACGTTTACACAATTTACAATATTTTCCGTAAATGGCGTGAAAAGTTAACAAAATGTTTACAGTACATGCGGGAATTATATTCCGCATGTACTGTGAAAACTATGCCAACTTTTGACTTTATTTATGAACAAGAGTTCCGAAGGTCACAATATACGCCCGTCGAGGCAAGGCCAGTCAACAAGGGGAGATAACTCACTGAAAACCAATAGGCTTCTTCATCTTGCCTTGATAAACATGTATACCGAATTTGGTTACGATCGGTGAAGTAGAACTCGAGTTATTGAGTGGACAATGATACAAAGTGCGAAAATTAAAAATGGCCACCAAGGGTAGATAAGTCACCTATAAAATTTTCAAAATCGATAGGCTTCTTTGTCTTGCTGTGATAAACATGTATACCAAATTTGGTTACGATCGGTGAAGTAGAACTTGAGTAATTGCTTGGACAAGGATACAGAGTGCGAAAATAAAAAATGGCCACCAAGGGGAGGTAAGTCATCGGAAATTTTTAAAAATCAATAGGCATCTTCATCTTGCCGTGATAAACATGTATACCGAATTTGGTTACCATTGGTGAAGTAGAACTTGAGTTATTGCGTGGACAAGCATACAGAGTGCGAACATTAAAAATGGCTGCCAAGGGGAGATAAGTCATTGCAATTTTTTCAAAATCAAAAAACTTCTTCGTCTTGCCGTGTTAAACATGTATACTGAATTTGGTTACAATCCGTCACGTAGAACTCTAGTTATTGCGTGGACTAACTGTGCCCGCCCGCCCAATGCCAGCCCGCCTGCCCGATGCCAGCCCGCCCGTACAAGATGACAAAATATTGTAAATTGTGTAAATGTATTCAATGAATATTACGCAGATGTCCAAAGGTACAAAATCACATGGTGTGTCTCATATGTGGCTCACAGTGACTGGAGAAATGGGGCGTATGGGATTTGTGACCAGTGTAGCTCATGATCAAATAGCACATTCCTGTAGCCTGAAAAGTAGCCTATTTTGCTTGTTAGACACACAACAAGCGTTTCATTGACGAAATAGTGAACAGTACAGATCATGATGTGGATGCACAGGCTGATCTGGATCTACACTGGCCATAAATCCCATAAGCCCCATTTCTCCAGTCACAGCCACATATACTAATTGCATTGTGTGAATGAGCCAGATGACCATTGTATACAATTATCCCATGTGTAATAAGATCCCCTTTGACAGCAAGTGGCCCAAACATGATGCACCACAAGAAAATAGGACCAAATGAAATGATGACTAGTGATGGGGTAGAACCAGACCAGCCTCTGTATCTGAGCCCCTGACTAGGGTACCTTATTATATTGGCAACCAACATACCCCTAGAACAGTCTGTGCATTGACACAGTCTGATCGCCATTCATTCATTGAATTTATCTTACTAGTTAGGAGATGATTCTAATCCGATTCTTTTACTATACAAAAGGAACGGAAACTGCACTCGTTGAAAATGTTGGCACTTTATGTCAGCCACTTTATGTTACCCAGGGCAATCAATAGAATTACACAATTACCTAAGGTTAGATAAAATGTACATTATGTAATTTTGTCACTGACAGTTATAAAAAAAGTACTTTAGTTCTGAGATATCGCCACGTCTGAATAATCACTGTGCGTCCAGCATTTTATCGTCATGGCGAAATAAAATTGTACTATAAATTCACCACATGATCAATAAAAACACTACCATGCAAAAATATGTTAAATCCAATCATGTCTGTTGAAAATCACGTGATTTTTCACATCTAAAGAGGTTATAGTATATCTTTATAAAACATATTCTTTTTGTTTGAGATGTTCGTGTCTGATTTTTTTCAAGTTGCCATATGGCAACTTGAAAAAAATCAGAGACAAACATCTCAAGCAAGATGTCAATTTCACCCATATTATACAAGATGTGTTTGAGATGCTCTGAAAATGGCGTCTCCGTATTCGTGTAAATTCTGATCGCCCGGTGCCCATACAAATAACTACTGCTGATGAGGAATTTACTGTGACACCGGAAAAAGTTGAATTTCGCTTCCACTTTTGAAAGTGAAAGTAGTAATTATGTTTTTTTTCCCCCGATTTTCAAGGAAATACTGGAAAGAAAAGAAATCTAGTTGGACAATTGGCTCCGATTTTGTTTCAAGTTAGTACTGGTCGTTTATTAGAGGCACAAATTTCATGAAAATCAGCCAAAAAATTGGTCATTTTCAAAGTAAAAAGTGGAGGGTGGGCGTCTATTAGAGCATGGGCGTCTATTCGAATCTTTACGGTATGTCTTTGCTGTATCGGATAATTCCAACTTGCGATGAATGACTGGGCATACCTTATTTTACGATGTTGGCGATGCAATAATGGGGGCCGGGGATGGGGGTGATTCCAGAGTCCGGCTAATTCATAATATGAATCAAGATGGAATATAATAAATCACACAGAAACCCATATTATGCCATGTGATGCCTTATCGCATACATGTAATGTATGAGCATTTTACAAAATGGACTCCGGACATCTGCCATGTATAGCATATATTTTTTGCTGACAAACGTTTAATTTAATTGATTATAAACTATATGCGTGTCTATTTAAACTAGAGAATATCGGTGGCGCGCCATCGCAATATACCCACTTTTCCAAAATGGGGAGATAATCCATGGGCAGGGAATTAAATAAAAATCTAAATTCAATTTGCGAATCTCCACACCATTAGGAAGCCACATACCAAATATGAAGTCTCCACTGGAGACTTCATATTTGGTATGTGGCTTCCTAATAGCTGGAGACTCTCCAGCTATTACTAATCCACAATCCATGACCTAGGGGTTAAATCGAAAATCGAAATTCACGTTATGCATCTGCATACCATAAAGAAGAAACAAACAAAATATCAAGTCCCCAGCTATTACGGTTTAAACGTTTTACTTCTTACAAGGCAAAATTGAGAAATTCTAAGTCAATACAGGGGAGATAATCTATGACCCAGTAGTCAAATAAAAAATCAAAATTCACTTTGTGCATCTACACACCATAATGAAGTTACATACATAAGTCTCCATCTATTAACGGTTTAAAATTTTACGTCTTACAAAAATATGTGACGGATGGACGGAGCATCTCAAACACATCTTGTATAATATGGGTGAAATTGACATCTTGCTTGAGATGTTTGTCTCTGATTTTTTTCAAGTTGCCATAAATCAGACACGAACATCTCAAACAAAAAGAATATGTTTTATAAAGTTACACTATAACCTCTTTAGATGTGAAAAATCACGTGATTTTCAACAGACATGATTGGATTTAACATATTTTTGCATGGTAGTGTTTTTATTGATCATGTGGTGACATACAGATGGACCAGAGACATAAAGAAAATCCCCGGACGGACGGACATCCGTTCCTAAAACAATATACCCATTTTTTGTCATTAAGTTTGTATAATAATGAAACAATCCCAGTTTGTTTATGACATTCCGTTTATGACATTTTAGCATCCATTGTTTGTACCAAGGTGCGATACCCGGATGTATGATTGTCAATTGGTGATTACACAGCAAGTGTATAACAAATGTATTGTCTAGTAAATGGATCATATTGTTTCATGGAGAAACTAGATTGGTCAGTAAGCGAGGCTTACGGAATACCCCCCGCGTGGGCCCAGGTACCCCTAAAATATGTAAAAATTTCCAAGTGTGTGGGCTTGTGACCTTGATTCTGGGATTAGCGCGAGCGGCATGAACGTGAATTTGTCACAGGGTGGTAGAGGTCCATTGGAGGTTTATTAGGAGGGGTTTATTAGGAGGGGGGCGTTAATTCGAGGTTATACGGTATGTACGGTTATACGGTATGTATGTGACGTTGACCTCGAGATCAGCGGGGATTTGTCACAGCATATGAAATATTAAGAATTTTCGATGAAAGAAATAGAAGTTAAAACATATTTCTCTGATGTTAAGTTTTGTAAATAGACTAAGTATGTGACCTTGACCTTGGGATCAGCGGGGGTTGGACAGTCGTAGATTTGTCACAGCATGATAGTACAACCTTAGAGGAATGCACAAGTGAAATAATAAGAATTTTCAATGAAGGAAATAGAAGTTATAACTTATTTCTCTGATGTTAAGTTTTGTAAAGAGACTAAGTATTTGACCTTGACATTGGGATCAGCGGGGGTTGGACGGTCATGGATTTGGCACAGCATGGTATTAGAGCCTTACAGGAATGCATGTGTGAAATATTAAGAATTTTAGATGAAGGAAATAGAAGTTAGAACAATATTTCTCTGATGTTAAGTTTTGTAAAGAGACTAAGTACTTGAGCTTGACCTTGGGATCAGCGGGGGTTGGACGGTCGTGGATTTGGCACAGCATGGTAGTAGAGCCTTACAGGAATGCATGTGTGAAATATTAAGCATTTTAGATGAAGGAAATAGAAGTTAGAACAATATTTCTCCGATGTTAAGTTTTGTAAAGAGACTAAGTATTTGACCTTGACCTTGGTATCAGCGGGGGTTGGATGGTCGTGGATTTGGCACAGCATGGTAGTAGAGCCTTACAGGAATGCATGTGTGAAATATTAAGCATTTTAGATGAAGGAAATAGAAGTCATAACAATATTTCTCTGATGTTAAGTTTACAGACTAAGTATTTGACCTTGACCTTGGGATCAGCGGGGGTTGGACGATCGTGGATTTGGCACAGCATGGTAGTAGAGCCTTACAGGAATGCATGTGTGAAATATCAAGCATTTTAGATGAAGGAAATAGAAGTTATAACAATATTTCTCTGATGTTAAATTTACGGACGCACGGACGCATGGACGCACGGACGCACGGACGAACTTACATTTCGGACCTTAGGGGGTACTTGCTATATAAAAGATCAAAGGAAATACCCTGTAAGACACAATAGGCTTACGGGGTACGGATTAAGTTCCATTGTGTTCTAACCCTAACCCATTGTCTTAGACCACGCCCCCTACCCCATAAGTACCCTAATGTGTGCCCGGACAGACGCACGGATGGATGGATGGATGGACGGACGGACGGACGGACGGACGTTCTTACATTAGGGTACTTATGTGGCTTATCACATGTTAAATATTAGCCACATAAAACGATTTTTAGCCACATAAAACGATGTTTTAGGTGGCTAATTATAACCAACCCTACCCTTTAACAAGTCCATAACCCTGTGGGGCTAGCCACATAAGTACCCTAATGTGTGCCCGGACGGACGGACGGACGGACGGACGTCTTTACTTTCAGGTAACTATGTGGCTTATCGCATGTTAAATATTAGCCACATAAAACCATTTTTAGCCACATAAAACGATGTTTTAGGTGGCTAATTGTAACCAACCCTATCCTTTAACAAGTCCATAACCCTGTGGGGCTAGCCACATAATTACCCGAATGTCTGCCCGGACAACCTGACTCCAGTATACCACCCCACAACTCGTTGCCGGGGTTATAATAAAAATAAAGCATATCGGTTAGATGGCGAACAGCGTAGGCATTTCTTATTGTCGGCATGTGTAAATAAGAGAAACAGAATGACAAATAGTGTAGCGACTGATCATATTGTTTCATGGAGGAATAGGATGAAACTAGCATATTGATTAACCCTTACACCGCTATCTTAATTTTGTTGTTGTCTGCTGTTTATTTTCTATTTTCCACTTTTATCATCAAAAACATGCTTTGACAGCACTGATTTATTGAGAAATAAGGCAAGATATAAAAGCAACAGCAGACGACAATTGTTGTGTGTAGCGGTCTAAGGCACTGATAATTTTTGTTGGCATGGGTAAACTAGATTGGTCAGTAAGCGAGGCTTACGGAATACCCCCCGCGTGGGCCCAGGTACCCCTAAAATATGTAAAAATTTCCATGTGTGTGGGCTTGAGACCTTGACTCTGGGCTTAGCGGGTGCGGCATGAACGTGAATTTGTCATAGGATGGTAGAGGTCCAATTGGTCCAATGCGTGTGTGAAATGTGAAGCAGATCCGAGCAAGGAAATAGAAGTTATGACGGGGGTTGGACGGTCGTAGATTTGTCACAGCATGATAGTACAACCTTAGAGGAATGCACAAGTGAAATATTAAGAATTTTCAATGAAGGAAATAGAAGGTATAACATTTCTCGGATGTTAAGTTTTGTAAAGAGACTAAGTATTTGACCTTGACCTTGGGATCAGCGGGGGTTGGACGGTCGTGGATTTGGTACAGCATGGTAGTAGAGCCTTACAGGAATGCATGTGTGAAATATTAAGCATTTTAGATGAAGGAAATAGAAGTTATAACATATTTCTCTGATGTTAAGTTTTGTAAAGAGACTAAGTATTTGACCTTGACCTTGGTATCAGCAAGGGTTGGACGGTCGTGGATTTGGCACAGCATGGTAGTAGAGCCTCACAGGAATGCATATGTGAAATATTAAGCATTTTAGATGAAGGAAATAGAAGGTATAACAATATTTCTCTGATGTTAAGTTTACGGACGCACGCACGGATGGACAACCTGACTCCAGTATACCCACCCACAACTCGTTGCGTGGGGTATAATAAGACAAACTAGCTAAATGGCCAACATATAGTGACTGGTCATATTGTTTCATGAAGAAATACGAATGAATAGCATATCAGTTAGATGGCGATTCTGATGATTCGAGGTCAACATTTGACGCAATTGGCATACACCATTTGAAGTACAAAGAAATAAATGCTTTAAACATTTTTTTATAGTCTGTTGTTATAATTATAACGTTATGTTCTTGATCATGATCAGGACCTACACTAGTCTCCCGGAAATTTTAAAATTGAAATCGTTTGTCAATACAGTATATGCGACGCAATCAACGACACGGACATGTCCATTATGATTTTAATATAGGAATGAATGGCCTTTTTGTGGAATTTATCGGGGTATAAACTTGGAAAAGTCGCGGGAATACTGGACGAAGGTCGGAAAGCCTCGTCCAGTATTCCCGCGACTTTTCCAAGTTTATATCCCCGATAAATTCCACAAAAAGGCCATTCATTCCTTACAATTCCAGCATTTGAAATAAATTCATCAACAAAATGTGTTTATTTTCCGTTTTCTTAAGAATTATTTTAACTGCGCCTCATGGTTATGGAAAGTAGTTCGGCGTGGGAGTTTATTGGGATATAAATTTTGGACATAGACTTGCTACGAGCCAATCAAATGTTAGGGAATTGTGTAAATATTTTTGTGCTGGAATTAATGCGTATTATGACAACTGCGGAGTCGAAAGTCAGCCAATATTGAAGCTCATCGTAAATAAATCGGAGTTGTAAGCAGATACAATACAGAATCTACCTAGCATGGACGCCACCATTTTGCTTTGAATGACGTCGCTAGATTTGTGACATATGGTGAGGGAATGACGTCAAAACATGACGTCACGCACGTTCAAACAATTAACTTTCGTATGCGGTATAAATTAAATACATGATTAGTGCCGTCGAATATAAAATATATTCGGTTTTGCCCCGACAACTTCATAAAGCTGAATAATCCTTAACCAAATATATTTTATATTTGATGGCACTACCCATGTATTTACTATATAATAGTGGATGATTTTACCAAATAGAGGATGAATTGACTAAGTAGCGGACAATTTGACCAAATAGCGAACAATTTGACTATTGGCTTTTTGAGGTAGCGGATGAATCGACCAAACAAGCAGACGATTTGACCAAATAGCGGACAATTTGACTTGTGGACGAGTTGACCCGATGCCATTTTTAATGGCCTAATGTACATTTTATACGTGTCAGTGACAAAACTACATAATGTACATTTTTAACTAACTTCAGGCCACATGATCACGAGATACACTGGTCAAAACAACAAAATGAAATATTTTTTCATGATGCATCAGAAATACAAATAACGACCAGAACAACAACCAACATCATGCTAGTAAACAGCATAAAACAACAACAAAATAACAAACGGTACATACAGACTTTACCATTCTCTCAATTTGTAGCTGATGGCTGATAAAACAAAGCTATTTACATCTATAAAAGTTCAATAAATTCTATGGGTAGCTGATGAATGACATAACCAGGCTATTTACATACAGTGAAACCTCTCTAAACCGGACACCCTGGGAGGGTGTCCGGTTTAGAGATGTTTCACTGTAAATATGGCTTTTTACCATTCTAAGACATACGTGTGTGCTATGCAGTTACGAATAGACATTCAGATCAAAGATACATGACCAAGAAACCCATCAACAATATGTAAATAGACGTGTTCTTGGTGTCTGGTTTAGAGAGGTTCTACTGTATATAAATGTTTAATAAATTCTGAGAACTGTTGTTGACATTGAATATTTGTACAAAGACATCATTCAATATCAGAGTGATGGTTACAGGCTTAGCGAGCACCATGCCTATGTGATACAGCACGTATTATACCATTAAGTCATCCCCACACAAAATCTCACAAAGACGGCCACCGCAAATAATAATATTAAAACAAATTGCTGGTACTGTTATATCGCCATACAATCAGTCTCCCAGAGCATTGTTAAGGGTGTATTTACAAAAGCTATGTAGATTCATCTATCTAGAATGACATATGCAACGATCAAACTTTGTTCAATATTTATATGTTGAAGAACTCGGCCAATTATCTTGGGTAATTGATTTTGCCAACTTTTTGTGGGGAGGACTTGGTGTGGGGAGGACTTGGTGCTATATCACAAGCATGTGATAATTTTTAACACAGTAAAAAGCAGTGTGATGCTGAATGATAACTTTGATCACCTGGTATATTAATGCACCAACTTGTATCATTTTAATAGAGTTGAAAATATATGTGTTCACCACATACTAACCCTATAAGTTATACTAGAAACAAGACCATCAGCTGATTCTTATTTCTCTGTCACATATGGTTCTATTGATACTGATACTTTTCTCGCAAAGTATACTTTGAGGGAGCAATCATTTATTTTTCCCGAAATGCATTATGTCATATAGAACTAACGACTGCATATACATGTAGTTGATGATTAAAAGTATGCAGAATTATTATACTGAATTTATTACATTATACCAGCCTGGCTGTGATAATGTAATAAATTCAGTATAATAAAAATTAATAAATTTATCCTAAAATTTAAAATTCTCCCTCAAAGTCAAAGTATACTTTGCTAGATAAGTATACTTTGCAATGTTGGTGAAATCAGCTAAAGTACATAAAACAAAGATCTACCATCATTGTAAATGTTGTATGGTCCCGGTTCTCAACTAGGGGCCGATTCCCACACGTACCTTTCTCTGTGTCCGTGATGCGGATCAGCCATTTGCCTTTCTGGTTGTCGACCATCCTGATCACGTCCACCTTGTCACCCTGGGTCACTGCAATGTCCTGTTTGTGGGCCTTCTTTGTGGCCTTCACAGTCCCCTTGCAAACCACCGCCGACAACTCTTCTTCTGATATCTGAAATATATATCAGGTTTATCAGGCAAGGCTAGGAAACATGCTGGAATTCCGAGGTGAGCCTAATCAGTAGCCGATTTCACCAACATTGCTAAGTATACTTTTCTAGCAAAGTATACTTTGAGGGAGTAATCATTTATTTTTCCCGAAATGCATTATTTCATACAGAATATATTTGATGATTAAAAGTATACAGAATTATTGGCTGTGATAATGTAATAAATTCAGTATAATAAAAATTTATAAATTTATCCTTAAATTGAAAATTTCTCCCTCAAAGTATACTTTGCTAGAAAAGCATACTTTGCAATGTTGGTGAAATAGCTACTGGTAACATGTTATGCATTGAATAAAATAATGTTTTCATTGCTTATATTGTGTCATCACACTCACATCATGTGGTACGTCACATGACATGATATAACGTAATTTGACCAATGAAATGGCAGCTAAAGTACATTTTGAACATGTATCGATTTTAATACAGTACTTCATTAATGGTCAGCATGAAATTAACCAAGTACACCAGTTACTGGGGATCCGTTTCACGAAACTTTGTACAACTAAAATGTTAGTAAGTGCAAAATTATGAATTGCGCATAAACAATGTGTTCTTGTAAACAATTATTGAATTCACATTTATTGAGCATAGACTGCATATTATGCAGCCTATGCTCAATGAATGTAAATCCATAAATTGAAATTTCCTGACGATCCTAAAATTGCACTTACAAACATTTTGGTCGTACAAAGTTTAGTGAAACGGCCTTCTGATAAATAGAGGAACTGACATTAGCCCACAGCAATCTATAGAATGAGGGATCGTAGCTACTGTCTGTTCCACGTTTTGCTGTCGATGAACATTTGGCTATTAAACACATTAAATCTAAACAAGAAACGAGGCAAAGCCACGAAGGCCAGGTTTTTTCCAAGCATGGACACTTGGATAACATAATTATACCCACTTTTTGTAGACTAGATGGCCGTGGCCTGCATGTCGCGCCTTGGGGCGAGGCATGGACACTAAAAAAATAGATATAGTAGATGGAAAAAGTTTAACGAAAAAACTTTAACCGGACACACGGACGTATGCCAAAATGCCGACTATATCGCGCGCTTTCCGCAAGCGGTCGACAATGATGATAAACACCCAGTGAAGTATGAAGGTAATGGGTGAAGCAGTTGCAGAGATATAGTACACGAAAAAACTTTAACAAACAAATAAACAAAGTAATTTGACCTTGACATTGCGCACAGGGGCCGCACGGTTGGGGGTTAGAATGAAAATATGGACGATGATAAACACCCATGTGAAGTTTCAAGGTAATGGGTGAAGCAGTTGCAGAGATATAGTACAGGAAAAAACTTTAACAAATAAATTCAAAGTAATTTGACCTTGACATTGCGCACAGGGGCCGCACGGTTGGGGGTTAGAATGAAAATATGGACGATGATAAACACCCATGTGAAGTTTCAAGGTAATGGGTGAAGCAGTTGCAGAGATATAGTACAGGAAAAAACTTTAACAAATAAATTCAAAGTAATTTGACCTTCACATTGCGCACAGGGGCCGCACGGTTGGGGGTTAGAATGAAAATATGGACGATGATAAACACCCATGTGAAGTTTCAAGGTAATGGGCGAAGCAGTTGCAGAGATATAGTATAACAAAAAAGTTTTAACCAAAAAATTTAACCAGACGTACGTTAAAAAGTTAACGTTGAAAATGGCTAAGTCAATTACGTAGAAATAATAGGTGAAGGTAAAAAAATGGTCACATGTTGGAAAGTTGTATGTGGTAGGCACCCCTTGGTTATGAAGCTGTGAAAGTTTGGTGATCCTAGGTGGTACAGTACCAAAGAAATGGACTTAAACACGAAAACTTAACATTGAAAACGCGAAAACTTAACATTGAAAATGGCTAAGTCGACTGCGCGGAAAAAATCGGTCAAATTAAAAAAGAAGTAACATGTTGGATAGTGATATATGGTGGGCACCCCTTGATTATGAAGCTGTGAAAGTTTGGTGGACCTAGGTGGTACAGTAACAAAGAAATGGACTCAAATACGAAAACTTAACAATGATTGTGGACGCCCGCCCGCCGCCCACCTGCCGCCGCCACCGCCCGCCCGCCCGCCCGCACCCGCCCGCCCGCCCCCCCGCCCGGCTTTCGCCAATCCAATAGCCTGGATTTTTTTTAAAAAAACCTGGCTAAAAATATTTAAAAGTAAGTACTTTTTCATCAATAACACAAAAGTCACCCTCCCCAAAAAAAATTATTTGATGAAATTCCATCAAATATTGCGAAAAAACGATTTTCCTATGGGAATTTAACATGGATGATGGGGAGTCAATTTCCAAAATTTTTCGTTTCTTGATCCTA
The DNA here is from genome assembly GCA_029237695.1 of Conchocele bisecta. NCBI lineage: Eukaryota > Metazoa > Mollusca > Bivalvia > Lucinida > Thyasiridae > Conchocele > Conchocele bisecta. The sequence continues at coordinate 21,229,366 of CM055268.1, read as the reverse complement.
AAAGGATAAAAAAAAGAAAAAATTTAGAAATTGACTCTGAAACCTGGCGAGATAGCTTGAAAATGATGTAATTAAGAAAACAAAAGTTAGATTTTGAAAATCGGTCCACAAATGAAAAAAATATTTTTAAAAAATTCTATTTTTAGCCCCCATGTTAAATTCCCATAGGAAAATCGTTTTTTCGCAATAAAATCAATATTTGATGGAATTTCATCAAACAAATTTTTTTTGGGGAGGGTGACCTTTTTGTTATTGATAAAAAAGTACTTACATGTACTTTTAAATATTTTTTAGATTTAATGTGTTTAATAGCCAAAAGTTTGTCGGCAGAAAAATGTGGAACAGACAGTAGATATCTCCTCTTGAATTTATTTATAGAAATCCGGTCCAAATTACGTAATATAGCGCCTTATTGCTTGTAAACTGGGCAAATGTAGCATGATCTGTTATGAAAAGGAGCAATTATAGTAATTTTGACTAGTGTTGATCCAGATCATCCTACATATCTGCATTATTTGCCAGATTAATATTTTCACACTTACATTGTATTAACAGGCCCGTAGCCAGGGGGGTCGGAGCGGTCGGACGACCCCCCCGCCCAGCCTCGAGGTCCACTTTTTTAGCCTCGAGGTCCATTTTTTTAGACCCCCCTAGATACTTCAGACCCCTTGGGCCCCCTGATTAATGTTATTGCCATCAGTGTAGACTCAGATCAGACTGCACAATTGTGCTGTCTGATCTGGGTCTACTCTATTCCCAAAACTCGATGTTTGAAATACAGCAAAGGGTCAGATCTCTATAAATAGATTTGCAAAGGAGATAACTAGCTACGATACCTCATTAGATACACCAGTTTTATTTCAGATATGTTTTCTTATTTCTCCCAGAATGTATTACTCCAGTCATTCTAGCCCTTTGGGTAAACAAATATAGTAATGCAATGAAACAAGCAACACAGATCGTTCCTAGGCTATTCAATCAGGAACTGCACTGGACACAATTTTATTTGATTTATTTTGTAATTAATGGCCTATCAACAGCTAAGGTCATTTAAGTCCATGTCAACAGGTTCAATTCCTTATTTAACCTGCTGCATTGTAGTAATTGTATTGCTCATATAACGTGTATAACTAGATTCAACTCTCACATACAAGAATGCCAAAGCCATACCTGAGGGCCAAACCAGGTCTCCAGTCTGGATTCCCGTAAGGATGAACCCCGATCTTTAAATTACCCATCGCATGCTCCCAACCAACCACCACAAACTGGACATGAATCCCATAAGCCTGATTCATCCAGTCACAGCCAGAGTGTAGCTCACATTGATTACCCGGGTGTCTGGTATAGAGGGTCTATAGTACCTTGTATTTCTCCAGTCACAGACAGAGTGTAGCTCACATTGATTACCCGGGTGTCTGGTATAGAGAGTTTACAGTACCTTGTATTTCTCCAGTCACAGACAGAGTGTAGCTCATATTGATTACCCGGGTGTCTGGTATAGAGGGTCTACAGTACCTTGTATTTCTCCAGTCACAGACAGAGTGTAGCTCACATTGATTACTGGGGTGTCTGGTATAGAGGGTCTACAGTACCTTGTATTTCTCCAATCACAGCCAGAGTGTAGCTCACATTGATTACCCGAGTGTCTGGTATAGAGGGTCTACAGTACCTTGTATTTCTCCAATCACAGACAGAGTGTAGCTCACATTGATTACCCGGGTGTCTGGTATAGAGTCTACAGTACCTTGTATTTCTCCAATCACAGACAGAGTGTAGCTCACATTGATTACCCGGGTGTCTGGTATAGAGGGTCTACAGTGCCTTGTATTTCTCCAATCACAGCCAGAGTGTAGCTCACATTGATTACCCGGGTGTCTGGTATAGAGGGTCTACAGTACCTTGTATTTCTCCAGTCACAGCCAGAGTGTAGCTCACATTGATTACTGGGGTGTCCAGTATAGAGGGTCTACAGTACCTTGTATTTCTCCAGTCACAGACAGAGTGTAGCTCACATTGATTACTGGGGTGTCTGGTATAGAGGTCTACAGTACCTTGTATTTTCCCCTTCCCCAATCACAGACAGAGTGTAGCTCACATTGATTACCCGGGTGTCTGGTATAGAGGGTCTACAGTACCTTGTATTTCTCCAGTCACAGCCAGAGTGTAGCTCACATTGATTACCCGGGTGTCCAGTATAGAGGGTCTACAGTACCTTGTATTTCTCCAATCACAGACAGAGTGTAGCTCACATTGATTATTGGGGTGTCTGGTATAGAGGGTCTACAGTACCTTGTATTTCTCCAATCACAGACAGAGTGTAGCTCACATTGATTACTGGGGTGTCTGGTATAGAGGGTCTACAGTACCTTGTATTTCTCCAATCACAGCCAGAGTGTAGCTCACATTGATTACCCGGGTGTCCAGTATAGAGGGTCTACAGTACCTTGTATTTCTCCAATCACAGACAGAGTGTAGCTCACATTGATTACTGGGGTGTCTGGTATAGAGGGTCTACAGTACCTTGTATTTCTCCAATCACAGCCAGAGTGTAGCTCACATTGATTACCCGAGTGTCTGGTATAGAGAGTCTACAGTACCTTGTATTTCTCCAATCACAGACAGAGTGTAGCTCACATTGATTACCTGGGTGTCTGGTATAGAGGGTCTACAGTACCTTGTATTTCTCCAGTCACAGCCAGAGTGTAGCTCACATTGATTACCCGGGTGTCCAGTATAGAGGGTCTACAGTACCTTGTATTTCTCCAGTCACAGCCAGAGTGTAGCTCACATTGATTAACCGAGTGTCTGGTATAGAGGGTCTACAGTACCTTGTATTTCTCCAGTCACAGCCAGAGTGTAGCTCACATTGATTACCCGGGTGTCCAGTATAGAGGGTCCACACTACCTTGTATTTCTCCAGTCACAGCCAGAGTGTAGCTCACATTGATTACCCGAGTGTCTGGTATAGAGGGTCTACAGTACCTTGTATTTCTCCAGTCACAGACAGAGTGTAGCTCACATTGATTACTGGGGTGTCTGGTATAGAGAGTCTACAGTACCTTGTATTTCTCCAGTCACAGCCAGAGTGTAGCTCACATTGATTACTGGGGTGTCTGGTATAGAGGGCTTACAGTACCTTGTATTTCTCCAATCACAGCCAGAGTGTAGCTCACATTGATTACTGGGGTGTCTGGTATAGAGGGTCTACAGTACCTTGTATTTCTCCAGTCACAGCCAGAGTGTAGCTCACATTGATTACTGGGGTGTCTGGTATAGAGGGTCTACAGTACCTTGTATTTCTCCAGTCACAGACAGAGTGTAGCTCACATTGATTACTGGGGTGACTGGTATAGAGGGTCTACAGTACCTTGTATTTCTCCAATCACAGTCAGAGTGTAGCTCACATTGATTACTGGGGTGTCTGGTATAGAGGGTACAGTACCTTGTATTTCTGCAGTCACAGACGAGTGTAGCTCAACATTGATTACTGGGGGTGTTGGCTATAGAGGGTCTACAGTACCTTGTATTTCTCCAGTCACAGACATGAGTGTAGCTCACATTGATTTACCCGAGTGTCTGGTATAGAGGGTACAGTACCTTGTATTTCTCCAATCACAGCCAGAGTGTAGCTCACATGATTACCTGGGGTGTCCAGTATAGAGGGTCTACAGTACCTTGTATTTCTCCGTCACAGTCAGAGTGTAGCTCACATTGATTACTGGGGTGTCCAGTATAGAGGGTTCTACAGTACCTTGTATCCAGTCACTGACAGAGTGTAGCTCACATTGATTACCGGGTGTCTGGTATAGAGGGTCTACAGTACTTGTATTTCTCCAGTCACAGCAGAGTGTAGCACATTGATTACGGGTGTCCAGTATAGAGGGTCTACAGTACCTTGTTATTTCTCCAGTTACAGTCAGAGTGTAGCACACATGATTACCCGGGTGTCTGGTATAGAGGGTCTACAGTACCTTGTATTATTTCTCCAGTCACAGCCAGAGTGTAGCTCACATTGATAACCCGGTGTCTGGTATAGAGGGTCTACAGTACCTTGTAATTTTTTCTCCAGTCACAGCCAGAGTGTAGATCACATTGATTACCCGGTGTCTGGTATAGAGAGTCTACAGTAACCTTGTATTCTCACCAGTCACAGACAGAGTGTAAAGCTCACATTGATTACCCGGGTGTCTGGTATAGAGAGTCTACAGTACCTTGTATTTTCTCCAATCACAGCCAGAATGTAGCTCACATTGATTACCCGGTGTGTCTGGTATAGAGGGTCTACAGTACCTTGTATTTCTCCAGTCACAGCCAGAGTGTAGCTCACATTGATTACCCGGGTGTCCGGTATAGAGGGTCTACAGTACCTTGTATTTCTCCAATCACAGCCAGAGTGTAGCTCACATTGATTACCCGGGTGTCCTGGTATAAGGAGAGTCTACAGTACCTTGTATTTCTCCAGTCACAGCCAGAGTGTAGCTCACATTGATTACCCCCCGGGTGTCTGGTATAGAGGGTCTACAGTACCTTGTATTTCTCCAATCACAGCCAGAGTGTAGCTCACATTGATTACCCGGGTGTCCGGTATAGAGAGTCTACAGTACCTTGTATTTCTCCAGTCACAGCCAGAGTGTAGCTCACATTGATTACCCGGGTGTCCGGTATAGAGGGCTTACAGTACCTTGTATTTCTCCAATCACAGCCAGAGTGTAGCTCACATTGATTTATACCCGGGTGTCCGTAAAGAGGGTCTACAGTACCTTTGTATTTCTCCAGTTCACAGTCAGAAATGTAGCTCACATTGATTACCCGGGTGTCTGGTATAGAGAGTCTACAGTACCTTGTATTTCTCCAGTCACAGACAGAGTGTAGCTCACATTGATTACCCGGGTGTCTGGTATAGAGAGTTTACAGTACCTTGTATTTCTCCAGTCACAGACAGAGTGTAGCTCACATTGATTACCCGGGTGTCTGGTATAGAGGTTCTACAGTACCTTGTATTTCTCCAGTCACAGACAGAGTGTAGCTCACATTGATTACTGGGGTGTCTGGTATAGAGGGTCTACATTACCTTGTATTTCTCCAGTCACAGACAGAGTGTAGCTCACATTGATTACTGGGGTGTCTGGTATAGAGGGTCTACAGTACCTTGTATTTCTCCAGTCACAGGCAGAGTGTAGCTCACATTGATTACCTGGGTGTCCAGTATAGAGGGTCTACAGTACCTTGTATTTCTCCAGTCACAGTCAGAGTGTAGCTCACATTGATTACTGGGGTGTCTGGTATAGAGGGTCTACAGTACCTTGTATTTCTCCAGTCACAGACAGAGTGTAGCTCACATTGATTACCCGGGTGTCTGGTATAGAGGGTCTACAGTACCTTGTATTTCTCCAGTCACAGCCAGAGTGTAGCTCACATTGATTACCTGGGTGTCCAGTATAGAGGGTCTACAGTACCTTGTATTTCTCCAGTCACAGTCAGAGTGTAGCTCACATTGATTACTAGGGTGTCTGGTATAGAGAGTTTACATTACCTTGTATTTCTCCAGTCACAGTCAGTGTAGCTCAATTGAGTATTTTCTCCAGTCACAGTCAAGAGTGTAGCTCACATGATTACCCGGGTGTCTGGTATAGAGGGTCTATAGTACCTTGTATTTCTCCAGTCACAGCCAGAGTGTAGCTCACATTGATTACCTGGGTGTCTGGTATAGAGGGTCTACAGTACCTTGTATTTGTCCAGTCACAGCCAGAGTGTAGCTCACATTGATTACCCGGGTGTCTGGTATAGAGGGTCTACAGTACCTTGTATTTCTCCAGTCACAGCCAGAGTGTAGCTCACATTGATTACCCGGGTGTCCGGTATAGAGAGTCTACAGTACCTTGTATTTCTCCAGTCACAGCCAGAGTGTAGCTCACATTGATTACCCGGGTGTCTGGTATAGAGGGTCTACAGTACCTTGTATTTCTCCAATCACAGCCAGAGTGTAGCTCACATTGATTACCCGGGTGTCCGGTATAGAGAGTCTACAGTACCTTGTATTTCTCCAGTCACAGCCAGAGTGTAGCTCACATTGATTACCCGGGTGTCCGGTATAGAGGGCTTACAGTACCTTGTATTTCTCCAATCACAGCCAGAGTGTAGCTCACATTGATTACCCGGGTGTCCGGTAAAGAGGGTCTACAGTACCTTGTATTTCTCCAGTCACAGTCAGAATGTAGCTCACATTGATTACCCGGGTGTCCGGTATAGAGGGCTTACAGTACCTTGTATTTCTCCAATCACAGCCAGAGTGTAGCTCACATTGATTACCTGGGTGTCCGGTATAGAGGGTCTACAGTACCTTGTATTTCTCCAGTCACAGCCAGAGTGTAGCTCACATTGATTACCCGGGTGTCCGGTATAGAGGGTCTACAGTACCTTGTATTTCTCCAGTCACAGTCAGAGTGTAGCTCACATTGATTACCCGGGTGTCTGGTATAGAGGGTCTACAGTACCTTGTATTTCTCCAGTCACAGCCAGAGTGTAGCTCACATTGATTACCCGGGTGTCTGGTATAGAGGGTCTACAGTACCTTGTATTTCTCCAGTCACAGCCAGAGTGTAGCTCACATTGATTACCCGGGTGTCTGGTATAGAGGGTCTACAGTACCTTGTATTTCTCCAGTCACAGTCAGAGTGTAGCTCACATTGATTACCCGGGTGTCTGGTATAGAGAGTCTACAGTACCTTGTATTTCTCCAATCACAGCCAGAGTGTAGATCACATTGATTACCCGGGTGTCCGGTATAGAGGGTCTACAGTACCTTGTATTTCTCCAGTCACAGCCAGAGTGTAGCTCACATTGATTACCCGGGTGTCCGGTATAGAGGGTCTACAGTACCTTGTATTTCTCCAATCACAGCCAGAGTGTAGCTCACATTGATTACCCGGGTGTCCGGTATAGAGAGTCTACAGTACCTTGTATTTCTCCAGTCACAGCCAGAGTGTAGCTCACATTGATTACCCGGGTTTCTGGTATAGAGGGTCTACAGCACCTTGTATTTCTCCAATCACAGCCAGAGTGTAGCTCACATTGATTACCCGGGTGTCCGGTATAGAGAGTCTACAGTACCTTGTATTTCTCCAGTCACAGCCAGAGTGTAGCTCACATCGATTACCCGGGTGTCCGGTATATAGGGCTTACAGTACCTTTTCCCTTTATTTCTCCAATCACAGCCAGAGTGTAGCTCACATTGATTACCGGGTGGGTGTCCGGTATAGATGGGTCTACAGTAACCTTGTAATTTCTCCAGTCACAGCCAGAGTGTAGCTCACATTGATTACCCGGGTGTCCGTATAGAGGGTCTACAGTACCTTGGTATTTCTCGAAAGTCACAGTCAGAGTGTAAGCTCACATTGATTACCCGGGGTGTCTGGTATAGATGGTCTACAGTACCTTGTATTTCTCCAGTCACAGCCAGAGTGTAGCTCACATTGATTACCCGGGTGTCTGGTATAGAGGGTCTACAGTACCTTGTATTTCTCCAGTCACAGCCAGAGTGTAGCTCACATTGATTACCCGGGTGTCCAGTATTGAGGGTCTACAGTACCTTGTATTTCTTCAGGAGTTGTTGTAGGTCCCGCTGTTTTTGTTTCTGTTCCTTCTCCAGCTGATCCTGTCGTTTCTGAAGTAGATCATACAACCGTGGTTTCCTGTAGCCGATTTCACCAAAATTGCAAAGTATACTTATCTTGCTAATTACACTTTGAGGGAGAAATTTTGAATTTAGGATAAATTTATTAATTTTTATTATACTGAATTTATTACATTATCACAGCCATTTTGGCTGTGATAATGTAATAAATTCAGTATAATAATTCTGCATACTTTTAATCATCAAATATATGCAGGCATTAGTTCTACATGAAATCATACATTTCGGGAAAAATAAATGATTACTCCCTCAAAGTTTACTTAGCTAGATAAGCATGCTTAGCAATTTTGGTGAAATCGGTTACAGGTGAACAGTAAACTGTGTGATTCAGTAAAACAAAATATGCAGGGCTCCAGATAAGGTGCGTATTGGCGTATTGTACACACTTATTTTAGCAGAATACGCATTGATTATCAAAAGTGGGAGTAAAACATACTCACAGCATGGTATATCAAGCCATTTTATTTTAGAAGACCAAATATTTTAAAATTCGCACAGCTATTTGAGAAAAAATCTGGAAAGCAGTTAAGAAATTTAGCTATTTTTATAAGAAATGCTTTATGGTTATAATGACTAGTGAGCTTATACATATGCATTTTGTATTTTTACCCATCGTCGTATTATGTAATCTATTGTATACCTCGTGTGTCACGTATGTGGCTTAGAGTGAATAAAATGTATTGTATTGTAATGTGCAAATACGTTGATTTTCAAATTGAGTAGTGAAAATACTGCAATAAAGTTGAGCTGCAAAAAGCTTTTTGCAGCTCAAATAAGTGAGAAATTTCCTTTTCATCATTTGTTCCCTATTTAATAAGGACGAAAATCAATACTACATTAAATTTTGTAAAAGTAAAATATGCATTGAATTTGGAATCTGGGCATATAATACTCTTTAGATACAAAGCTTATCTGGAGCTCTCAGTATGTTTAGCATTCAAAAGGCAGGAAACGAATATTGCTGTCTCCAATAGTAATTTTGTTTCGAAAAAAAAATTATGTTTGCAGCAATTGAGAATCGTCTCCATTGGAGACAATTCAAATGCGCTGTCAATATGTTTTGTTGAGGAAAATAAAAATTTAAAACAAGAAAAAATATAATTTACATAATGATAGTCCCTGTAGCCTATTTCACGAACATTGCAAAGTATACTTATATCTAGCAAAGTATACTTTGAGGGAGAAATTTTAAATTTAAGGATAAATTTATTAATTTTTATTATACTGTATTTATTACATTATCACAGCCATGTTGGCTGTGATAATGTAATAAATTCAGTATAATAATTCTGCATACTTTTAATCATCAAATACATGTATATGCAGTCGTTAGTTCTCTATGAAATAATGCATTTCGGGAACAAGAAACGAGGCAAAGCCACGAAGGCCAGGTTTTTTCCAAGCATAGACACTTGGATAACATAATTATACCCACTTTTTGTAGACTAGATGGCCGTGGCCTGCATGTCGCGCCTTGGGGCGAGGCATGGACACTAAAAAAATAGATATAGTAAATGGAAAAACTTTAACCAAAAAACTTTAACCGGACACAACCACGACACGGACGAACGACGGACGTATGTCAAAATGCCGACGATATCGCGCTTTCCGCAAGCAGGTGCAACAATGATGATAAACACCCATGTGAAGTATCAAGGTATTGGGTGAAGCAGTTGCAGAGATATAGTACACGAAAAAACTTTAACAAAAAAATTTAAAGTAATTTGAACTTGACATAGGGCACAGGATCGCGCTTTCCGCAAGCAGGTGCGACAATGATGATAAACACCCATGTGAAGTATCAAGGTATTGGGTGAAGCAGTTGCAGAGATATAGTACACGAAAAAACCTTAACAACAAAAAAATTTAAAGTAATTTGAACTTGACATAGGGCACAGGATCGCGCTTTAATTTCCGCAAGCAGGTGCGACAATGATGATAAACACCCATGTGAAGTATCAAGGTATTGGGTGAAGCAGTTGCAGAGATATAGTACACAAAAAAACTTTAACAACAAAATTCAGAGTAATTTGACCTTGACATTGGGCACAGGGGCCGCACGGTTGGGGGTTAGAATGAAAATATGGATGATGATAAACACCCATGTGAAGTTTCAAGGTAATGGGCGAAGCAGTTGCAGAGATATAGTATAACGAAAAAGTTTTAACCAAAAAACTCTAACCAGACGTACGTTAAAAAGTTAACGTTGAAAATGGCTAAGTCAATTACGTAGAAATTAATAGGTGAAGGTAAAAAAATGGTCACATGTTGGATAGTTGTATGTGGTAGGCACCTCTTGGTTATGAAGCTGTGAAAGTTTGGTGGTCCTAGGTGGTACAGTACCAAAGAAATGGACTTAAACACGAAAACTTAACATTGTAAACGCGAAAACTTAACATTGAAAATGGCTAAGTCGACTGCGCGGAAAAAATGGGTGAAGTTAAAAAAAAAAGTAACATGTTGGATAGTGATATGTGGTGGGTACCCCTTGATTATGAAGCTGTGAAAGTTTGGTGGTCCTAGGTGGTACAGTACCAAAGAAATGGACTTAAACACGAAAACTTAACATTGTAAACGCGAAAACTTAACATTGAAAATGGCTAAGTCGACTACGCGGAAAAAATGGGTCAAGTTAAAAAAAAAGTAACATGTTGGATAGTGATATGTGGTGGGCACCCCTTGATTATGAAGCTGTGAAAGTTTGGTGGTCCTAGGTGGTACAGTAACAAAGAAATGGACTCAAACACGAAAACTTAACATTGATTGTGGACGCCGCCCGCCCGCCACCCGCCGCCCGCCGCCCGCCGCCCGCCCGCCCGCCCGCCCGGCTTTCGCCAATCCAATAGCCTGGATTTTTTTTCAAAAAACCTGGCTAAAAATAAATGATTACTCTATCAAATTATACTTTGGTAGATAAGTTAGTTCTGTGTGACAAAATCTCAGCAACTTTGTGTTTGTCGTTGGTGTGCAAATAAAGAGAATAACAGATTGCAAAAATAGATTTGCAGCCGTTCTATCACATAGAACTAGTAGATAAGTATGCTTTGCAATTTTGATGAAACCAGCTACTGATCATCATATGATTCAAACATAATTACTTTGTAATGTGATGAGATATATGTAAAAGTGTCATTGATTGAAACTAAAATATTGATATATATTGAAACTAAAATATTGAGGACACATCAATATATCGACACATATAATGAAGCATTCAAATAAATTTATATTAAGTACAAAATCATTACCACACCACCACATTTGTGGTATCGACATTTCAAAACATGTATCAATACAATATCGACAGCTGTGTAAAATCGATACATCGATATTCGTTTTCCTCAATGACACCTCTAGATATATGTATAACATATATGTGAACATTCTCTTGTATCCGAAATAGATAGTCAATCTTGAGCTTTCTGTGTTGTAAAAAATGAAAACATTTATCAACAGAAATCAGACTTGGTATTGATTTGGGTTACATATAATTGATAAGATGTAAATAATTTGTTTTAGAACATATTGCACTAAAGTGTATTAGTTTACCTGTCAAAGCATTGGCTGTCTGTGTCAAACACTACAGGACGTGAAATTGGCCAATATTTTGATCATTCTAAGATGGCTCAGATGGCAACTCAATGCACAGTACAGTATACACTAAGACAAACAGAATCTGATTTACTTTATACAAATATCACATTTACGAAGCTATTATATTTGAAATACATCATGCTGTTTTATAAAGTCAGTCCTTAATATGTTCACCTCTAAATATATTTTTTTTGTGTATTACAAAATCAGAAAGAAAATATCTTTTGAAAGATCTGAAACGTACATACAAATGCTGTTGGTCAAGCTCATTACAAGCGAGCTAATCTGTATCTACACTGCCCATATCATGTCTACCAGTAGGTGGCATTGAAGGGACTAAATGTGGGCTAATATAAACTACTATTGTTACATGACTGACGTTGTTCGACACCGCTCACAGCCTTGTTCAAACATACAGTGCGTGCTGTTTGACCATGGCTGTAGACAATGCTCATTTCGGAACACCTACGTAAGGCATGTGTCTAATGATGTTTAGAACTCGCCATTACGTCACCAGATTAGTTCACGGTCGTACTGAAATTTTTAAATTGATGCGGCTGCATCACGCGACGTGTACTGCGGCCACGGAATATGTCAGCTGTTTGAATGAAACTGGTTATCAAAGAAGCGAAAGTAACTGCATATATGCTCAAATTACAAGATATTTCGGACGGAAATGTAACAATAATGTTCGACCATGTCCAGTTGTGGGTAAACGTTTGCCGTGGCACTCGGTAACTGTTTGAACCCGCGGCCTACAGCCTTGGGGTTCAAACAGTTCCCTCGTGCCACGGCAAACGTTTACCCACGGCTGGTCATGGTCAAACTGTATAATATAATACCCCACAGGCCATAAAACACTGTCGGTCCTGATGAGCCGGCTCCTAATGAACCATCTCATCCGGATCTCCAGTGTTTGTCATTACATGTACTTTTAAGATTTTTAAACAATACCCATTATCTGATTAATGGGATATTCCAGAAGTGAGCTTGGAACTGTCCATGACAGATACTCAGGGATGCAATCTTCAGCAAAGAAACTGCATGTAGGGTACTGGGTGTCGTTTCACTAAACTTTGTACGACTAAAATGTTTGTAAGTGCAAAATTATGATAGTCTGTAAATTTCACATTAACAACGTTTTCTTGTAAACAATGGATGGATTTACATTTATTGAGCATAGGCTGCATATATGTAAATCCATCCATTGAAATTTCCAGACGATCCTAAATTTGCACTTACCCACTTCACCCGCCCCCAATATTTTTGTCAAATGTTGTTGTTGCTGTGTTGCTTCTATCTTATGGTATGTCAGAGTCATATGACTACTTTTATATATGGTGGTGACAAAATTGAAAGAGTTGCAGGGGGGGGGGGGGGTGAAAATCTCATGGCCATGATATTTTCACCCGTCAAAAATAAAAAGCGACAAATTTTAAGGTGAATGGTAGGTGCAACTATTAATTCTTTATATAATGAGTACAATTCCCCACTACTGCACACTCAGTCAATTGAAAGTTGTGCTATGTCAATGGATATGTTGTTTAAGACAATTAGGGGGGGGGGGGGGGGGGGGGGTGAAAATATCATGGCCATGAGATTTTCACCCCCCCCCCCCCCCTCCCCTCCCCTGCAACTCTTTCAATTTTGTCACCACCATATATAAAGGTCATATGACTCTCACAAACCATAAGATAGAAGCAACACAGCAACAACAACATTTGACAAAAATATTGGAGGGCGGGTGAAAATCTCATAGGGGGGGGGGTGAGAATCTCATGGCATTTTTTTCACCCACGGGTGAAAATATCGCGTGGGTGAAAATCTCATGTGACACCGGTATTAACAATTTAGTCTTACAAAGTTTAGTGAAACGGGCCCCAGAACAGCAAACTGCGGGATGTCAAGCTTCAGAATTGTAATGTAGAACCAGATAAGATGGGGCATGTCAGAATATGCTGGTCAATACCACAGGTTGAAGTAATGGACCGAGGTCTATAAATACATTAAATATGCCTAAAAGCATCAATAAATGAAGAAAAGAATAAGCTAAAAATTATTTTTTTACTCCCTCCATATACTCCATATTACTACATGTATATGGAGGGAGTAAAACAAAATGTTTTAGCTTATTTGTTTCTTCCTTTATTGACGTTTTTAGGCATATTTATTGTATTTATAGACGTCGGTCCGTTACTTCAACCTGTGGTCAATACTTAGTAAGCTCGATCAGACTATAGGTATGTGCATGTCAGCAAATAGAGTATGAATATTCCGCTAGTGTTTCTACAATGTGGCTGTGACTGGAGAAATGGGGCTTATGACATTTGTGACCAGTGAAGCTCCTGATCAAATAGCAATCATGTAGCATGATAGCGACCTATGTTGCTTGTCAAAAGCATGACAGGTGTTTCAGTGATGGAATGGCAAACAGGGCAGATACTGATTAGACTGTGTGGATGCACAGGCTGATCTGGATCTACACTGGTCGCACAACCCATAAGCCCCATTTCTCCAGTCACAGACACATATCACGTTTATATGGCGAGGTTAGGAAACCTTTAGGAATTCCACAGCTCACTGAGGAATGCCTATTGTTTCCAAGTGCAACCTGCAAAGCTTTATATAAAACGACAATATCGTAGTATTCTATTATCAATTAATGTTTTATGCAACAGAATTGATAAATATAAGGCCATAAAAAAGAACTTCTGTTCTCATATACCGCCACATCAGAAAAATCCCTGTGCATCAGAAAAATCCCTGAATCAGAAAAATCCCAGCGCATCAGAAAAATCCATGCACATCAGAAAATTCCATGTGAGTGTGAACAGCACTGAATTCTCATTGAACATCAAACCACTACACAATAATGAATGACGAACGAACTCAGATAGTGCCAGATCTGTTAGTTTATTAGCATGTGAATTTGTATCACTTGCTTAGGATGCACCGGTGAGAATTGCTATCACAGCATGTAACCGACTTTTTGTGTTTGTTTGTTTGTTGGGGTTTAACGGCCTATCAACAGCTAAGGTCATTTAAGGCCGGGTCAATGGGTTAGTACTAAATCCCATATATTACCTGTACAAGTACATGTTCAAGTACATGTACAAATGGGGGGAAATCCCAAAATCAGAACTGAATATTTACAATAAGAAAACTATATATTCAGCCCTGAAATCAAAATAATCAAGATATGATGCCAGGTCCTCGTCACACCAGAATCACTTGGCCCCCTCCCAAAAGCAGTAGGATCAGTAATAATCTTACTACTTTTATAATGGGCAATAACCCAATTCAACTCCCAGGTAACAAAAGAGCCAAAGATAAAAACGTACCTGAGGGCCAAACCAGGCAAATCGTTTAATATACGCCGTCACGTTCACCCGACCAACTACCCACCAACCGAAATTGTGATCTCACTGGACACGGTATTTGAATCAATTGCAAATTCAACAAAGAATTCCTGATCTGGTGCAACTTGGAAAAGTTGTCCAGTATTCCCGCGACTTTTCCTGTTCGTTACCTCAGACAATCGCTCAGGGGACCGTTTTAGAAGAAGCTGGTGGTATCTACTACTGATCGTAAAATGTGATTAAAAGGGGAAGGACCTGTAGCCGATTTCACCAAAATTGCAAAGTATAATTTTCTAGCAAAGTATACTTTGAGGGAGAAATTTTAAATTTTAGGATAAATTTATTAATTTTTATTATACTGAATTTATTACATTATCACAGCCAATTTGGCTGTGATAATGTAATAAATTCAGTATAATAATTCTGCATGCTTTTAATCATCAAATATATGCAGTTGTTAGTTCTATATGAAATAATGCATTTCAGGAAAAATAAATGATTACTCCCTCAAAGTATACTTTACTAGATAAGTATACTTTGCAATGTTGGTGAAATCGGCTACTCAGGTGTCCGTTTCACTAAACTTTGTATGGCTAAAATGTTTGTAAGTGCAAACTTATGATAGTCTGTAAATTGCACATTAACAATGTTTTCTTGCAAACAATTATTGGATTTACATTTATTGAGCATAGCCTGCATATGCAGTCTATGCTCAATAAATGTAAATCCATCAATTGCAATTTCCAGACGATCCTAAATTTGCACTTACAAACATTTTAGTCACACAAAGTTTAGTGAAATGAGCCCCCGGTCCTTCCCCTTTTAATCACATGTTACGACAAGTAGTAGCTACCACCAGCTTCTTGGAATCTGAAGCAGTTCTGCTTAAAAACATGTGGTCATTTCCATGCAGAATACTGCATCGGAAGTAAGTTATACAATTAAAAGTTTTAGGCCATTCTGGTTACAAGTAACTAATTCAATAGATCAAGACTTAACCTTACAAAAGTTGCGTCCACTGTTGACATCTACGGCCCAATCAGACGTGTAACTTTTCAACATCAATTTAAAGTATTTAGGCCCGTACGCAGGAATTTATATAGTGGCCTGCATTATCGACAGGGCCGGAATTGCTAAAACATTAACACGTCCACGGACGGACCTCGTCAGATTAAGGGGGTGCATATGCCTGTCGCACCCCACCACCTGCGTACGGGCCTGGTATTTATGTACTATCAGCATGCAATGCATTAATATTAATATTGTCTGTGTGTTAATTATCAGAGCTGGGGTTTATTTTCTTGAATATTTTGACACTATTTTGTGTCTTTCATTATTTTGGTAGGGTATTTTTGATAGAATTTTGTTAGTATTGTGTTAGTATCAGCTTCTCAGCGTGTGATTTGTTATGTTTACAATTAAAACGCTTTAAATAATTACTATATGTGACCTACTATATTAAAAGTTGGCTTACTTCCACAGCGAGCATGTAGCTCCCATATCAACTTGTACATTCACATAGCCATGCAATCATGCAGTTTGATTGGTCACAGCTCAGCCATGACCAATCAAACTGCATGCTTTTGAGCATAAATTTGCAGAATTTGCTCAGTAACCGATATCATCAAAATTGCTCAGCATACTTATGTAGCTAAGTATACTTTAAGGAAGCAATCATTTATTTTTCCCGAAATGTATTTCATATTGAACTAACGACTGCATATATTTGATGACTAAAAGTATGCAGAATTATTATACTGAATTTATTACATTATCACAGCCAAAATGTCTGTGATAATGTAATAAATTCAGTATAATAATTTGGTCGGAAAATATTTTATTTCATAAAAATTAATAAATTTATACTTAAATTAAAAAAAATTCCCTCAAACTTTACTTTGCAATTTTGGTGAAATCGGTTACAGAAAGGTTAAAAGCAAAATTAAAATTTAAATTAAAAAAGCCAATTGCTGTGGTAATTAAGTCACATATTGTATTTTCAAAAGCTGGAGCAATGGTTGTGGCCTGGAAATGTAATACTGTATACCTTGTCAGTCGGTAACTAAATGGAGTGGATAAACACATAATTACGACATAAAACATATATAGAAAGTTGACATTATTAAAGAGGGTAATTGGCGGGTAATGGAATAAGTAATTAAAATCTAACGATATCTTTCCACGATAAAACATGAAACCGACATCGTGGACGTATATCGCGACGCTGAAAAAAGATCTGTAGCCGATTTCATCAAAATTGCAAAGTATACTTATCTAGCAAAGTATACATTGAGGGAGTAATCATTTATTTTTCCCGAAATGCATTATGTCATATAGAACTAACGGTTGAATATATTTGATGATTAAACGTATGCAGAATTATTATACTGAATTTATTACATTATCACAGCCAAAATGGCTGTGATAATGTAATAAATTCAGTATAATAAAAATTAATAAATTTATCCTTAAATTGAACATTTCTCCCTTAAAGTATACTTTGCTAGATAAGTATACTTTGCAATTTTGATGAAATAGGCTACAGGTACTAACTAATTTTATTCTCGAAAAAGGTATTTCCTTTCCAATGCTTGGCAACTATTTTCTGTTTTGAAACTATAATTTATGCAGCTTCATCATGTGATGAGTACTGCACCCATGCATGCGCATACACAGACACACTAACATATCAACAAGAAAATATGTATTTATTTCCATTATGCAAATTAGCTGCGTTCCACAAAGTACCACAATTTTTTAATTGCATTTTGATACTCGCTACTTTTGATTTCAATTGGGTTTTTGGCAATTTTAATTGGGTATTTAAGCAGATACGCAGCTTATCTGCAGCTCTGTCCACAGGTTGAAATATATATTTAAAAAAAAATATATCACTTTTTCAGGAATAGACAGCTGTAGGACATGGTCTATTATGTAGAAATGTGATATATTTATATATTATTTAATTGTAAAGTTGATTCCGTCGAGTACACCGTTTTATTCCATTGCCCGCCTATTGCCCTCTTTAATGTAAGAATAGTGTTGAAGCACTGTGCCATGTGTAATTATCTGCTGTGACTGTCAGATGCTGATACAAACGAGTTAGCTTAAAACAAGCATGAGATCAAACTTCAAACTAGATTGGTCAGAAAGCGAGGCTTACGGAATACGCCCCGCGTGGGCCCAGGTACCCCAAAATATGTAAAAAATGTCCAAGTGTGTGGGCTTGTGACCTTGACTCTGGGCTTAGCGGGAGCGGCATGAACGTGAATTTGTCACAGGGTGGTAAAGGTCCATTGGAGCAATGTGTGTGTGAAATGTGAAGCAGATCTGAGCAAATAAATAGAAGTTATAACCGATTTCTCTGATGTTAAGTTTTGTAAAGAGACTAAGTATGTGACCTTGACCTCGAGATCAGCGGGAATTTGTCACAGCATGATAGTAGAGCCTTAGAGGAATGCATGCATGAAATATTAAGAATTTTCGATGAAAGAAATAGAAGTTATAACATATTTCTCTGATGTTAAGTTTTGTAAAGAGACTTAAGTATGTGACCTTGACCTTGGGATCAGCGGGGGTTGGACAGTCGTAGATTTATCACAGAATGATAGTACAACCTTAGAGGAATGCACAAGTGAAATATTAAGAATTTTCAATGAAGGAAATAGAAGTTATAACTTTTTTCTCTGATGTTAAGTTTTGTAAAGAGACTAAGTATTTGACATTGACCTTGGGATCAGCGGGGGTTGGACGGTCGTGGATTTGGCACAGCATGGTAGTAGAGCTTTACAGGAATGCATGTGTGGGAAATATTAAGCATTTTAGATGGGGGGGGGAGGGGAAGGGCAATAGAAAGTTATTTAACAATAGTTTCTCTGATGTTAAGTTTTTTGTAAAGAGACTAAGTATTTGACCTTGACCTTGGGATCCAGCGGGGGTTGGGACGGTCGAGGAATTTTGGCACAGCATGGTTAGTAGAAGCCTTACATGAATGCATGTGTGAAATATTGAGCATTTTCAGATGAAGGAAAATAGAAGGCAATAACAACTATTTCTCTGGATGTTAAAGTTTTTGTAAAGAAAGGACTAAGTAATTTGACCTGTTGACCTTGGGTATCATCGGGGGTTGGATGGTCGTGGGTTTGGCACAGCATGGTAGTAGAGCCTTAGAGGAATACATGTGTGAAATATTAAGCATTTTAGATGAAGGAAATAGAAGTTATAACAATATTTCTCTGATGTTAAGTTTACGGACAGACGCACGGATGCACGGGCGGACGGACGGACGGACGGACGCTGTTACGAGAGCTACACTGTGGGGTGATTTTTAGGTCATATTGTACATAGTGGGGTGTTTTTTTGTTGTGGGTTGCACCCCACAATGACATCTTTCTAAATGAGTTTAAACGGTTATTCTGGGGTGCAGGTGATTTTTGGCGACCGCACCCCATAAAGACTATAGACACGACGGACACTTTTATTGTCTATGACTCGGACACGTTGTAGTACTGAACGTGTGCAACCCACAGTGCAATTTTGCACCCCACAGTGCAATTTTGCAGCCCGCAATGAATATTTGTGCACCCCCTAAGTTAATGCAACCCCGTAATTGTGTAGCTCTCGTGTGTACGAAGCACAGACAGACAGACGGACTGCAAACGGGACGGACGTTCTTACAGTACTATACTTATGTGGCTTATCCACATGTTAAATATTAGCCACATAAAACGATTTTTTTAGCCACATAAAAGGATTTTTTAGGTGGCTAATTGTAACCAACCCTATCCTTTACTAAGTCTTCCATAACCTTGTTTTGGGGCTAGCCACATTATGTAAAAAAAAAACCCCTAAACTGTGTGCCCGGGACGGAACGGACGGACGGACGGACGGACGGACCAACATTTTGGGTTTATGGGCTATTTGCTATATAAAAGATCAAAGGACTAGCCCCTAAACTTCAAAAGGTTTTATGGGCTAACAGAATAAGTTCAAAGAACTTCAAAGGAATCCTTATGTTACTAACCCTTACCCTAAGCTCCTAAACCCCTGATGTTTGCCCGGACAACCTGACTCCAGTATACCCCCCCACAACTCGTTGCGAGGGGTATAATTAAAAAAGAGTCTGAAATGAACTGAAAAAAAGACTAAAAATCCCATCCAACTTGCAAACATTGCAGATTTGAGCAGATCAGACCAAATCTGAAAGCCTCATAAAACAGGAAAAGTGTCATGCCTGTTTCTTAACTGTTTGCATGCTGGGAAACTTGTAGACTATACATAGTTCAAAACTAGCGGACAAAAATTCATCATATTTTCTTTTATTTCTCCTTGTAAATATCATGAATATGTCTTGGAATTTCATTAGAATTGAGTCCTGAGGACTCAATTCTAATGAAATTCCAAGACATATTTACAGAGAGAAATAAAACATATAGTTTGGCGGATATTTTCGCTGCTAGCATGCAAAGAGTTAAAGTGTATTTTATTTCATTAGAATTGTACACATGTCATATAAGCACATTAGTAACGGAGGATTGAGGATAAGTACAGACAAGTTGAGACAGTGGCAGCCAACATACACCTTAACCCTTAGACCGCTACACACAACAATTGTCGTCTGCTGTTGCTTTTATATCTTGCCTTATTTCTCAATTCTCAATACCAGATGGCCGCGGCCCGCATGTCGAGCCCGCCGAGGCATTTGATGGTCTCAGAGTGTATTTATTTGAAGTTTGAATTAAGGGCTGTGGAGATATAAGGTATGTAAAAGCTTAGAATGAAAATATGGATGATAATAAAGAATTATTTGAAGAGAATTGGAGTAAGTGTTGTGGAGATATAAGGTATGTAAAAACTTTTAACACAAATTTCAAAATCATTTGACCTTGACCTTGGGCATGTGGACCACATGGGTAGGCTATAGAATGAAAATATGGATAATGAAAAGGAAGTATTGGAAGTTTGAAGTAAAATGGAGCAACAATTGTGGAGATATAAGGCAAATAAAAATGCAGATTTAATAATATGCAAACTTCTAAGTCAGTTGACCTTGATCTTGGGGCACAGGGGCCGTATGAGTGTGACACAGAATGAACATATGGATGATGACCAATAAGCATATGACGTTTCAGCAAATCTGACTTACGGTTACAGAGATAGTAAGTATCTGAAAACTTTAACGCAAATTTTGATAAAAATTTAACACAAACTTCTAAGTCATTTGACCTTGACCTTGGGGCACAGGGGCCGCATGAGTGGGATACAGCATGAATATATGGAATTGATTCTGAAGTGCTGTCAAAGCATGTTGTAAATTATTCTAAAGTGCTGTCAAAGCATGTTTTTGATGATAAAAATGGAAAATTAAGATAGCGGTGTAAGGGTTAAACCAAGTACGAATCTAGATTCTTCATTGTGGCTGTGACTGGAGAAATGGGGCTTATAGGTTTTGCGACCAGTATAGAACCAGATCAACCTGTGAATCCGCATAGTCTGATAAGGATCTGCACTGTTCGTCCATTTTATTTGATGAAATTCCATCAAATCGTGATTTTATTGCGAAAAAATGGGGCAAAAACGATCATTTGCAAAACGAAAATGTTTGGAATGTGACCACGAAACCTGGCAAGATAGCTTGGAAATGATGTAGCCTTGATAATAAAACAAGTTATTGAATAAACAAACAAAAATTTAACGCATTTGCCTTACAAACAAGGTGAACGTAAGTCCTCAGTGACCTTAACCTCAGACGGTCAGACGTGGGTCATATGCAAAACAAAGCATCATCCCTAGACACACATTGTCGACAAATATTATCAAAATCGGTGAGGCGGTTCATAAGTTATTGCAAACTGAAAGGTGTTACTAACGTAGGTACGCAAATACATGGACTAACGCTATATCTCTCTCCTCTTGCCTATCGGTGGGGGATAACGAAAGTTAGATATTTAAAATCAGCCAAAAAATTCCAAAACTATTTTAAAAAATCTATTTTAGCGCCCATGTTAAATTCCCGTATGGAAATAGTTTGTTCACAAGAAAATCAATATTTGATAGAATTTCATCAAATAAAACAAATTGGGGAGGGTGATTTTTTTGTTATTGATGAAAAAGTACATGTACTTACATTTAAATAATTTTTAAATTCAATGTGCTTAATAGACCAAAGTTTGTCGGCAGAAAAACATGGAACAGACAGTAGATCATCGTGACATCAAAACAATAGATTCCATCAATTCTAATTTCAAGAATGCCCCAGAAGTTTGTTCGAACTCAGTAACCCATTTACAAGGCTACCGGTAATCTATACTTTCGAAGATGAGACTTCAACATGAGAAGTCTGAATACAGACGTCATGGCCGTAAAACACCACCATGACAGCCACAGCGTGCCGTGGCACTATTTTGGGCCATTCTTTTACTTATTTTGTTGTTACTGGTTGTTGTATATTGTATTCTGGAAGACCAATATTCCACCAATGATATTCTCTAGAACGTAGGAAACGACATTAAGTTGTATGGAACGCCAAATCTACATAAACTCAATTAATTAATGCTAGCTGTAAAAACTAGATGGCCGCGGCCTGCATGTCGCGCCTTGTGGCGAGGCATGGACACTAAAAAAAAAGATATAGTATAACGAAAAACTTTAACGAAAAACTTTAACCAAAAACTTTAACCAAAAAACTTAACCAAAAACTTCAAAGTAATTTGACCTTGACATTGGGCACAGGGGCCGCACGGGAGGGGGGTAGAATGAAAATATAGATGATGATAAACACCCATGTGAAGTTTCAAGGTAATGGGCAAAGCAGTTGCAGAGATATAGTATAACGAAAAACTTTAACCAAAAAAATTTAACCTAAAAAATTTCTTAACCAAAAACTTCAAAGTAATTTGACCTTGACATTGGCACAGGGGCCGCACGGGAGTGGGGTTAGAATGAAAATATAGTGACGATAAACACCCCATGTGAAAAAAGTTTCAAAGTAACGGGCAAAGCAGTTGCAGAGATATAGTAAAAAATTAACACTAACCAAAAACTTTAACCAAAAAACATAACCAAAAAACTTAAACCCAAAAACACGTTTAACCCAAAAAACTTTAACCAAACAACTTAACCAAAAACTTTACCAAAAAACTTAAACTCAAAAACTTCAAAGTAATTTGACCTTTGACATTGGGCACAGGGGCCGCCACGGTGGGAAGGGGGGTATGTAGAATGAAAATAAGAATGATGATAAAACCAACCCATATGAAGTTTCAAGGTAATGGGCAAAAGCAGTTTGCAGAGATTATAGTATAACAAATAAAAAACTTTAAACTCCAAAAAACTTAACCAAAAACTTTAACCAAAAAAACTTTAAGAACCAAAAACATTCAAAATGTCAATTTGACCTTGACATTGGGGGGGGGGCCCCCCCAAGGGCCCAGGGCACCGGGGCACGGGAAGGGGGATTAGAATTGAAAAAATATAGATGGACGATAAACACCCATGCTTAAGTTTCTAAGGATTAATGGGCAAAGCAGTTTGGTTGCAGGAGGATATTGGTATTAACGAAAAAACTTTAACCAAAAACTTTAACCAAAAAACTTTAAACCAAAAACCAAAAAACTTAACCAAAAAAACTTTAACCAAAAACATTTAACCAAAGAAACCTTAAACCAAAAAACTTTAACCAAAAAAACTTAACCAAACAACTTAACCAAAAACTTTCCAACTCTAACCAAAAAAACTTCAAAGTAATTTGACCTTGACATTGGGCACAGGGGCCGCACGGGAGGGGGGGGGGGGTTAGAATGAAAATATAGATGATGATAAACACCCATATGAAGTTTCAAGGTAATGGGCAAAGCAGTTGCAGAGATATAGTATAACAAAAAAACTTAACCAAAAAACTTAACCAAAAACTTTAACCAAAAAACTTAACCAAAAACTTCAATGTAATTTGACCTTGACATTGGGCACAGGGGCCGCAAGGGAGGGGGATAGAATGAAAATATAGATGACGATAAACACCCATGTTAAGTTTCAAGGTAATGGGCAAAGCAGTTGCAGAGATATAGTATAACGAAAAACTTTAACCAAAAACTTTAACCAAAAAACTTAACCAAAAAACTTAACCAAAAACTTTAACCAAAGAACTTAACCAAAAACTT
Organism: Conchocele bisecta; assembly: GCA_029237695.1. Lineage (NCBI taxonomy): Eukaryota > Metazoa > Mollusca > Bivalvia > Lucinida > Thyasiridae > Conchocele > Conchocele bisecta. Next base: position 21,205,562 of record CM055268.1, on the reverse strand, counting down.
TAACCAAAAAACTTAACCAAACAACTTAACCAAAAACTTTAACCGGACACACGTACGAGATATAGTATAATGAAAAACTTTAACCCAAAACTTTAACAAACTAGATGGCCGCGGCCTGCAAGTCGCGCCTTGTGACGAGGCATGGACACTAAAAAAAACTAGATTGGTCAGTAAGCGATGGCTTACGAATATAAACCCCCGCGTGGGCCCAGGTAACCCTAAAATATGTACAAATTTCCAAGTGTGTGGGCTTGTGACCTTGACTCTGGGATTAAGCGCGAGCGGCATGAACGTGAATTTGTCACAGGGTGGTAGAGGTCCATTGGAGCAACTGAGTGTGTGAAATGTGAAGCAGATCCGAGCAGGGAAATAGAAGTTATAACCGATTTCTCTGATGTTAAGTTTTGTAAAGAGACTACCGTATAACCTCGAATTAACGCCCCCGGAGGCGTTACATTTTACAAAAGGGGGGGGGGGCGTTTATTAGCCAGTAAAAAAAAAAAAGAAAAAAAAAAAAAAAGAAAAAAAAAAGAAAATTACCAAGGACCGTCAATTTCAAACACAAATAAGGATTTAAGGATTATTTGTGTTTGAAATTGGCGGTCATTGGTAAAAAAATTTTTTTTTTTATTTATTTAGGGGGGGGGGTTTATTAGCCAGTAAAAAAAAAAAAAATTACCAAGGACCACCAATTTCAAACACAAATAAAGATTTAAAGACTATTTGTGTTTGAAATTGGCGGTCATTGGGGGGGGGGGGGGGGCGTTTATTAGGAGGGGGGCGTTAAGCCAAGGTTATACGGTATGTATGTGACGTTGACCTCGAGATCAGCGGGGATTTGTCACAGCATATGAAATATTAAGTATTTTCCATGAAAGAAATAGAAGTTATAACATATTTCTCTGATGTTAAGTTTTGTAAAGAGACTAAGTATGTGACCTTGACCTTGGGAGCAGCGGGGGTTGGACACTCGTAGATTTGTGACAGCATGATAGTACAACCTTAGAGGAATGCACAAGTGAAATAATAAGAATTTTCAATGAAGGAAATAGAAGTTATAACTTATTTCTCTGATGTTAAGTTTTGTAAAGAGTATTTGACCTTGACATTGGGATCAGCGGGGGTTGGACGGTCATGGATTTTGCACAGCATGGTAGTAGAGCCTTACAGGAATGCATGTGTGAAATATTAAGCATTTTAGATGAAGGAAATAGAAGTTATAACAATATTTATCTGATGTTAAGTTTTGTAAAGAGACTAAGTATTTGACCTTGACCTTGGGATCTGCGGGGGTTGGACGGTCGTGGATTTGGCACAGCATGGTAGTAGAGCCTTACAGGAAGGCATGTGTGAAATATTAAGCATTTTAGATGAAGGAAATAGAAGTTATAACAATATTTCTCTGATGTTAAGTTTTGTAAAGAGTATTTGACCTTGACATTGGGATCAGCGGGGGTTGGACGGTCATGGATTTTGCACAGCATGGTAGTAGAGCCTTACAGGAATGCATGTGTGATTAGCATTTTAGATAAGGAAATAGTAAGTTATAACTATCTGATGTTAAATTTTGTAAAGAGACTAAGATTTGCCTTGACCTTGGGATCTGCGGGGGTTGACGGTGGATTTTGGACAGCATGGTAGTAGACCTACAGGAAGAGTGAAATATAAGCATTTTATAAGGAAATGAAGTTATAATATCTCGATGTTAAGTTTTGTAAAGAGACTAAGTATTTGACCTTGACCTTGGGATCTGCGGGGGTTGGACGGTCGTGGATTTGGCACAGCATGGTGTAAGCCTTACAGGAAGGCATGTGAAATATTAAGCCATTTTAGAGAAGGAGAAGTAAACAATACTCTGATGTTATTTTTGAAAGACTAAGTATTTGACCTTGCCTTGGGACGGGGGTTGGACGGTCGTGGATTTGGCACGCAGTAGAGAGCCTTACGGAATGCATGTGAAATATTAAGCATTTTAGATGAAGGAAATAGAAGTTATAAGAATATTTCTCTGATGTTAAGTTTACGGACTAAGTAATTGACCTTGACCTTGGGATCTGCGGGGGTTGGACGGTCGTGGATTTGGCACAGCATGGTAGTAGAGCCTTACAGGAATGCATGTGTGAAATATCAAGCATTTTAGATGAAGGAAATAGAAGTTATAACAATATTTCTCTGATGTTAAGTTTATCCGGACGGACGGACGGACGCACGGACGGACGGACGACGACGGACGGACGGACGGACAACCTGACTCCAGTATACCCCCCCTCAACTCGTTGCGGGGGGTATAAAGATATAGTATAACGAAAAACTTTAACCAAAAAACTTAACCAAAAAACTTAATCAAAAACTTTAATCAAAAGACTTAACCAAAAACTTCAAAGTAATTTGACCTTGACATTGGGCACAGGGGCCGCACGGGAGGGGGGTAGAATGAAAATATAGATGATGATAAACACCCATGTGAAGTTTCAAGATAATGGGCAAAGCAGTTGCAGAGATATAGTATAACAAAAAACTTTAACCAAAAAACTTAGCCAAAAAACTTAACCAAAAACTTGAACAAAGAACTCAACCAAAAAAAAACTTTAACCGAACAACTTAACCAAAAACTTTAACCGGACACACGTATGTAGGTACAAAAACTTAACCAAAAACTTTAACCAAAAAAAAACTTCAAAGTAATTTGACCTTGACATTGGGCACAGGGGCCGCACGGAAGGGGGTAGAATGAAAATATAGATGATGATAAACACCCATGTGAAGTTTCAAGGTAATGGGCAAAGCAGTTGCAGAGATATAGTATAATGAAAAACTTTAACCAAAAAACTTAACCAAAAACGTTAACCAAAAAACTTAACCAAAAACTTCAAAGTAATTTGACCTTGACATTGGGCACAGGGGCCGCACGGGAGGGGGGTAGAATGAAAATATAGATGATGATAAACACCCATGTGAAGTTTCAAGGTAATGGGCAAAGAAGTTGCAGAGATATAGTATAACGAAAAACTTTAACCACAAAACTTAACCAAAAAACTTAACCAAAAACTTTAACCAAAAACTTTAACCAAAAAACTTAACCAAAAACTTCAAAGTAATTTGATCTTGACATTGGGCACAGGGGCCGCACGGAAGGGGGGGGGGGGGGGTGGAATGAAAATATAGATGATGATAAACACCCATGTGAAGTTTCAAGGTAATGGGCAAAGCAGTTGCAGAGACATAGTATAACGAAAAACTTTAACCAAAAACTTTAACCAAAAAACTTAACCAAAAAACTTAACAAAAAACTTTAACCAAAAAACTTAACCAAAAACTTCAAAGTAATTTGACCTTGACATTGGGCACAGGGGCCGCACAGGAGGGGGGGGTAGAATGAAAATATAGATGATGATAAACACCCATATGAAGTTTTCAAGGTAATGGCAAAGCAGTTGCAGAGATGTAGTATAACGAAAAACTTTAAAACCAAAAAAACTTAAGCAAAAAACTTAAACCAAAAACTTTAACCAAAAACTTAACCAAAAACTTCAAAGTAATTTGACCTTGACATTGGGCACAGGGGTCACACGGAGGGGGTAGAATGAAATATAGATGATGATAAACACCCATATGAAGTTTCAAAGGTAATGGGCAAAGCAGTTGCAGAGATAATAGTATAACGAAAAAACTTAACCAAAAAACATTAACCAAAAAACTTAACCAAAAAACTTAAAAACAAAAACTTTAACCAAAAACAACTTAACCAAAAATAAACTTTATAAAAACCAAAAAACTTAACCAAACAACTTAACCAAAAACTTTAACCGGACACACGTACGAGATATAGTATAATGAAAAACTTTAACCCAAAACTTTAACAAACTAGATGGCCGCGGCCTGCAAGTCGCGCCTTGTGACGAGGCATGGACACTAAAAAAAAAGATATAGTATAACGAAAAACTTTAACCAAAAAACTTAACCAAAAAACTTAATCAAAAACTTTAATCAAAAGACTTAACCAAAAACTTCAAAGTAATTTGACCTTGACATTGGGCACAGGGGCCGCACGGGAGGGGGGTAGAATGAAAATATAGATGATGATAAACACCCATGTGAAGTTTCAAGATAATGGGCAAAGCAGTTGCAGAGATATAGTATAACAAAAAACTTTAACCAAAAAACTTAGCCAAAAAACTTAACCAAAAACTTGAACAAAGAACTCCAACCAAAAAAAAAACTTTAACCGAACCAAAAACTTTAACCAAAAACTTTAACCAAAAAACTTAACAAAAACTTTCAAAGTAATTTGATCATTGACATTGGGCAACAGGTGGGGCCGCAACGGAAGGGGGGGGGGGGTCGGGGGGAATGGAAAATGAAAATAAAGATGATGATAAACAACCCATTGACGAAGTTTCAAGGCAATAATGGGCAAAGCAGTTTGCAGAGAACAAAGTATTAACGAAAAACTTTAAACCAAAAACTATTTAAACCAAAAAGAAAAAACATTAACCCAAAAACCTTAACAAAAAACTTTAACCAAAAAACTTAACCAAAAACTTCAAAGTAATTGTTTTGACCCTTGGACATTGGGCACTAGGGCCCAGCACAGGAGGGGGTAGAAATGAAAATATCGATGATGATAAAACACCCGATAATGAAGTTATTTTCAAGGTAATGGGCAATAAAGCAGTATTGCAGAGATGTAAGTAATAACGAAAAACTTTAACCAAAAAACTTAAGCAAAAAACTTAATTAACCAAAAAACTTTAAAAATCCCAAAAAAACTTAAACCAAAACTTCAAAAGTAATTTGTACCCTTGACATTGGGGCACAGGGCTCACACGGGAGGGGGTAGGGGGGTAAATGAAAAATATAGATGATGGAATAAACAAACACCCAAGTGAGTTTTTTTTTTTTTTTTTATTTTTTTTAGAATTTCAAGGTAATGGGCAAAGCAGTTTTGCAGAAGATATAGTATAACGAAAAACTTTAACCAAAAACTTTAAACCTAAAAAACAAAAAAATTAACCAAATAAAAAACTTAAACCAAAAAGCTTTTTAAAAACCAAAGAAACTTAACCAAAAACTTTAACCAAAAAACTTAAACCAAAACAACTTAACCAAAAACTTTTAACCGGACACAATCACCACAAAACCGTACGACCCAAACGGCCGACTATAATCGCGCTTTCCGCAAAGCGCGGGCGCGACAAAAAACTTAATAAAAAAACTTAACCGAAAACTTTAACCAAAGAACTTAACCAAAAACTTTAACCAAAAAACTTAACCAAAAAACTTAACCAAAAAACTTTAACCAAAAAACTTAACCAAAGAACTTAACAAAAACTTTAACCAACCAAAAAACTTAACCAAAAAACTTAACCAAAAACTTTAACCAAAAAACTTAACCAAACAACTTAAACCAAACAACTTACCAAAAACAAAAACTTTAACCGGACACACGTACGTACGTACGTACGTACGTACGTACGTACGCCAAAGTGCCGACTATATCGCGCTTTCCGCAAGCGGGCGAGACAAAAATTACAGCTAGCATTATATATTTAGAGCTAGCTCCAAATCATTTGACGAGCTCTCTAAATCGTTTGGAGCTACCTCTAAATACTTAATGCTAGCTACAAGTATGTTCCAACCATAACCTTTGTATTGAAGTTGGCAGACATATGGGTATTGAAAGAGCTAGCAATAATTATTTGAGTTTATGTTGATTCAGCGTTCCAAGAACGCCGAATCTACATAAACTCAAATAATTAATGCTAGCTCTAAATATTTAATGCTAGCTCTAAATATTTAATGCTAGCTTGCTAGCTTTGATTATTTGAGTTTATGTAGATTTGATAAATGTAGCTTATCGGTTTTGACATGACCAGTGTAGACCCAGATCAGCCTGTGCATTCGCACAGTCTGATCAGGATCTGCACCATTTGCCATTCAATCAATGAAACACCTGTCAAGCTTCTAACAAGCAATTTAGATCGTTATCAGGCTAGAAGTGTGATATTTGATCGGAGCTACACTGGTCACAAATCCCAAGAGCCCCACTTCTCCAGTCACAGACACAATTACCATTGAATGTTGATCTATGTATGGGACTTTGTGTGAATGTAAGAATCTAAAGTCAGACATTTTCTGAAGTCTGTACAGTCAAACCTTCCCAAATGGCCACCTCTCCACAACAAGCCACTCTGAACGAACCGATATTTTAATTCCACTATAGATAATTAACCCATTCCTTCTGGAACACACCTTTACAGGTATGAAATTTATTAAATAATTTATTTTTATTTTTGTTATGTCCCAATGAAAGTATATGTTGTGACCACTCATTTGAACCATCTCAACGAGACGGTTCAAATGATGGTCGCGACATATATTTCTGAGCGCATAGAAGGAAAATATTTAAGATTTTCCGCAAACATAATGGTGTATCCTCAGCATGAAAAAGGTTAATCTCCCTACAACAGCCACCTCTCTACAACAGCCAGTTTTGTGTCTTCCCATGGTTGGTTGTTGTTGAGAGGTTGCGTGGTACCTTTTCTTCTTTTTCTTTCCGTTTTCTCTCCTTCTCCAGTTCTTTGGCATCTGTCTGGCTGTGTGTGTCCGTCTGTGTGTCTGTGGACAGGTCTACATTTGGCTTATATCCGGGTAAAGGAGGGGGTTCATCCATCTCACTGTGACAGAGACAGGTATAGGTTGACATTCATGTGGCCATACATGTACAGTGGAACCTCTCTAAACCGGACACCAAGAAAACACATATGATCTTATTTTTGATGAGTTTCTTGGTCATTTATCTAAGGTGATAATATCTATTTGTGATCACATCGCACACAACTATGGTTCAGAACGATGAACTGCCTGATTTACAGTGGAATATCTCCAAACCGGACACACTGGGGACCTCCCAGGACATCCCAGGGTGTTCGGTTTAGAGCGGTTTCACTGTAGTAGTGTTCTTGTTTAATATTACATGTACATGACAATGCTACATTTTAAAGTTATGAAACAAAATATTGTCTGCTGTTGTATATTTTGTCTTCATTCTCAATAAAAACATGGTTTTGCAGCACTTTAGAATCATTTCCATTGAAAATGAGTCTATAGTGCTGTCAAAGCTTGATTTTGATGAGAAAAAAATGGAAAATATAAGGTTTGACCATGTCCAGTTGTGGGTAAACGTTTGCCGTGGCATGAGGGAACTGTTTGAACCCCAAGTCCGTAGGCCGCGGGTTCAAACAGTTCCCGAGTGTCACGTCAAACATTTACCCACGGCTGGACATGGTCGAACGTTATTGTTACATTTCCGTCAGAAATATCGTGCAATTTGAGTATATATGCAGTACTTTCGGTACTTTGATAATCTGCTCCATTCAAACAGCTGATTACACATACATGTTCCGGGGCCGCAGTACGCATCGCATGATGCAGCCGCATCAATTTCAAAATTTCAGTGCAGCCATTGTGAACTATTTTGGTTACGCAATGGCACGTTCTAGTAACGTCATGAGACACATGCATTACGTATGTGTTAGCTTGGCCCCGGAATGAGCATTGTCTACAGCCATGGTCAAACAGCACGCGCTGTACGTTTGAACACGGCTGTGAGCGGTGTCAAACAACGGCAGTCATGAAACAATAAAAAAATAAACACCAGACAACAAAATTTCATTCAGAATTGTAAGATTTATACTTTCAAATACTTGATATATGGGTCTCAATTGGCATGCAGGCCTATACCAGCGTACCATGCTGCTATATGGCTAGGACCAGCTGGTAGAGCAGAAAATACAACTGTATCTCCACTGTTGGGCATTACATTCATCATACCAGATTCCAGGGGGCCGTTTCACTAAACTTCGTACAACTAAAATGTTCGTAAGTGCAAATTTTGGATTGTCTGGAAATTTCAATTAATGGATTTACATTTATTGAGCATAGGCTGCATATGCAGCCTATGCTCAATAAATATAAATCCAATAATTGTTTACAAGAAAACATTGTACAAAGTTTAGTGAAATGACCCCCTGATTATTTGCATAGTCCCAGTTAAAGCACAGGTTGAAGTAACGGACCGAGGTCTATAAATACATTAAATATGCGTAAAAGCATCAATAAATGAAGAAAAAAAAAAGCTAAACATTTTTGTTTACTCCCTCCATATACTCCATATGGAGTCTATATGGAGGGAGTAAAAACTATTTTTTAGCTTTTTTATTTTTCATTTATTGATGCTTTTAGGCATATTTAATGTATTTATAGACCTCGGTCCGTTACTTCAACCTGTGATGGAGTCTATATGGAGGGAGTAAAAACTATTTTTTAGCTTTTTTATTTTTCATTTATTGATGCTTTTAGGCATATTTAATGTATTTATAGACCTCGGTCCGTTACTTCAACCTGTGAGTTAAAGGGGCATATCAGGATTTTTTTATAAAATAAAAAAGTTATTTTTTTTTATTCATGGCCCTGTGTAGAGTGGTTGAATTGAAGATATATGACAATACTAGGACTGCTGGGTTGTTCCAATTTCCATTGATATCGGTACATATGTATCAGATTTTCTATCTTGTTGAACACCAAGATAATTATTTACCTTGGTGAAAATAGAAACAACCCAGCAGTCCAAGTATCTTTATATATCTTCAATTAAACCACTTTACACAGGGTCATGATGAAAACACATTTATATTTTTTATAGTATTTTTTCAAAAAATCTTGATAGGCCCCTTTAAAATATGGGCAATCATGACAGAATCTACATTAGTGTAAAATATCTTGATGTGATTGTTGCTTTTTATGATATCTTCTTTAACCCTTACACCGCTATCTTAATTCTTTGTCGTCTGCTGTTTATTTTCTATTTTCAATTTTTATCATCAAAAACATGCTTTGACAGCACTTTAGAATAATTTACAACATGCTCTGACAGTACTTCAGAATCATTTCCATTGGAAATGATTCTGAAGTGCTGTCAAACCATGTTTTTATTGAGAAATAAGGCAAGATATAAAAGCAACAGCAGACGAAAATTGTTGTGTGTAGTGGTCTAAGACAATTGTTGTGTGTAGCGGTCTAAGACAATTGTTGTGTGTAGCGGTCTAAGACAATTGTTGTGTGTAGCGGTCTAAGACAATTGTTGTGTGTAGCGGTCTAAGGGTTAATTTCAACATGTACTTACTCAGGTAATGGTTCATAATACTCTTCAGTGTCGTCCTGTAATCAGAGATGGAGGAGGAATATTGGTCTGAATCTAGTATACCATCACCAGGTGCATGATCACATGGTTACAACAACAACAACTACTGAAATTCCCAGCAGCGCCTCCGATTCAAGGTACGTATTGATTTCTGTGTTTACTGTCAATACTGACACGGAAATCGATTCTTCGCAAAAATGGCATAAAAGTATGTGCCGAAGTCCCAAGACCACCAAATGCAGGTCAAGAAGACGCGTTTGCTGCGCCATATTTCATCAAAATACGTTGCATATTAAGGAAAATATAAAATAATATTTACTTTGGAGTGGGCGCGCTTTCAACACTTACAGACATTGTTGTTGTTGTTGTGGTAACCATGTGATCATGCACCTTGCACTAGGAGAGTAAAATACCAGTACTGCAGTAGTACAAAATTTACAATCAGAGGCCCGTTTCACTAAACTTTGTACGACTAAAATATTCGTAAGTGCAGATTTAGAATCGTCTTTTAATTTCAATTGATGGATTTACATTTATTGAGCATAGGCTGCATATGCAGCCTATGCTCAGTAACTGTAAATGCAATAATTATTTACAAGAATCATTGTTAATGTGAAATTTACAGCCTATCATAATTTTGCACTTACAAACATTTTAGTCGTACAAAGATTAAAACGGCCACCTGGTACCGTCTTATCTTTAATGTACACATTCGACTACAAAATATTATGTTATAATCGCTAAAAAAGATATCAACATAAGACTTTCTGATAAAACAGCAAGTTCTTTGTACCTTCGGAAGATTAGAAACTCTCAGTATGTGATATTTCCCCCATAATCATCATTTCTTCAGTTGTATTGCAGGTGCGTAATCAAGGGGGGTGCGACCCCCTAAAATTTGCAAATTTAACAAATTATTAGATAAAATAAGAACTACATTTCGTAAAATGAAAATTTCCCTGCTAAAATAAATAAAATTTCGCATAATATATCTATGTCTGGAGGGCTCTAGAAGCCAGGATTTGCATTCTTTATCCCAAAACAATTTAGGGGGGGGGGTATGCCCCCGGACCCCCCTAGACAATTTACGGCTGTCGACGCTCAATGCGCACCCCACTCAGCAAGAACCTGGTTACGCGCCTGTATTGATATGACTATAACAAGCAGAAATATTAGTCATGTAGGAAGAAATATCGCATAGTGAGATGTGGTAATGTTATAATAGTCTCTTTCTATATCTTTTATCAGGTAACCTGCCTTGTATTGACCGAATACTGACGTACTGACAGATAACATATTGCTGTATCAGGCATTGACATTGATACGAATATCCGGGTTGCAATAAACTGAAAATTATTGTTTCATTGGTAGAACAACGTCACATGATGTTACCGAATTACGTCAGGAGAATGACGTACACGGACACAAGTCCGCTTTCTTTTCAACGAAAACAACATCATAATTGCTAATTTTGTAGCAAATACAATACCTGATAAAATAGAGAATACCTGGGACAAGTTGCTCAAAACCTCTGTTAGCTTAACGGACTGACTGTGAAATCCTTAACAATGTTAAGGATTTAATGAATGAATGGCCTTTTTGTGGAATTTATCGGGGTATAAACTTGGAAAAGTCGCGGGAATACTGGTCCAAGTTTATATCAAATTCCACAAAAAGGCCAATCATTCCTTATAATTCCAGCATTTGAAATAAATTCATCAAGAAAATGTGTTTATTTTCCGTTTTCTTAAGAATTATTTTAACTGCACCTGACGGTTACGGAAAGTAGTTCGGCATGGGAGTTTACTGGGATATAAATTTTGGACGGAGACTTGCAACGGACGAATCAAATGTTAGGGAATTGTGTAAATATTTTTGTGCTGGATTTAACAGTCTGTTAAGCTATTAAACAGAGGTTTTGAGTAACTGGGTCCAGGCTAGTGTCTTTTGATATCAAGTTTATCAGGCTCAGCTTGGAAACAGTAGGAATTCCCCCGCTAGCCTCGGAATTCCTACGCATTTCCAAGACTTGCCTGATAAACTTCATATAAAAAAACACTGGCCTGGTATTCTATATTTATCAGGCAGTTATCTGAGGAATTATTATGGTTTCCAAGCCAAGTCTGAACGATCTCATATCAGAAGTCATTTGGCAACATCATTTGACCAATGGAATTTCAGCAAAAGGTGGTTTTCAAATACAGACTGACCTTGATACATTACATCAGAGTCAATGTCCGATTGCAAAAAGTGCAGATCCTGATGAGACGGCTCGTTACGAGCCGGCTCATCTGGATCTGCACTTTTTTATGGCTGTGACTGGACAAATGGGGCTTATGGATTTTGTGACTAATGTAGATCCAGATCAGCCTGTGCATCCACATAGTCTGATCAGGATCTATACTGTTCACTATTCAATCACCACCCATAATCAGGGCTCCAGATAAGGAATTAGTAATTGCATATTTTCACTCGATCATATCTGAAGCAATTGGGTATTTCAATATTTTAATTGGGTAAAATAAAATCACACTACTGTTTACACATCAACAGACAGCAATTATTGAATAGTTTGCTTCAAAATGAAAACATGTCTTGGCATTTCATTAGAATTGTCTCCTTGAAATGAAATACCAAGATGTGTTTTCATGGAAAATAAGAAAAATATGCTATATTTGTGGTCTGTTTATTGTTTTCTGTAGCATGATAAAGGTACCACAAATTTGTTATTGCTTTTTGATACTCGCTACTTCTGATTTCAATTGGGTTTTTGACAATTTTAATTGGGTATTTATGCAAATACGCAGCTTATCTGGAGCTCTGCATAATGCTTCTATCAAACAATATATATAATGTTATTGGGATACATGAGTGTGCTATTTGATCAGAAGCTACACTGGTCACACAACAAATAAACCCCATTTCTCCAGTTACAGCCACACCTTAATTTCACTTTTCACGCACATACAGTGGGGTCAGCGTGTAAGTGCACACACGAACGAACACGACAGGTTGGTTCCAACCTGTCGTGTTCATTCGTGTGTGCACTTACACGCTGACCCCACTGTAAGCCCCATTTCTCATGAAAGGACCACATACATTATCTGACTAATCGAGATAGAACAAACATCATTTTATAAATTGCTAGTTAAATATGTTATTAATGCCATGTTGTCTATTAACCCTTTCACCCCTAAGTAACTGGAATGGATATTGATACGTTAATTTTGCAACCAGTTCAATTGTCACAAAATGGTTTTCAGACTAGTCCATTTATGAAAGTGGATATTTCTTGTTCTCAAAAATATGAAAATTACATTCAAAAAGTGCAGATCCTGATGAGACGGCTCGTTACGAGCCGGCTCATCTGGATCTGCACTGTTTGCATAAACCGCTATAGCGGGCTTTCCGGTTCAAAGTACTAAAATGTTGTTATCATTGATAGTGAAGGAATTGGAACGTTTCTCACCTCTGGTACAGGGGGCATGGAATCATCGACTTCCTTTTCCTTTGGTGGACCTGCAACAACAATGGTGATATGAGACAAGCCGTGTGATTTTGTACTTAACCCATTACTTTCGGAATCCACCTTTACGGGTATGAAATTTAAAAAAAAAAAAAAAAATGTATTTCTCAATGAAAGTATATGTTGTGACCACTCATTTGAACCGACTCGACGAGACAAATGGTGGTCACGATATATATTTCTGAGCGCATGGAAGGAAAATATTTCTGAGCTCATATAAAGGAAGTATTTAGGTTTGTTTGTTTGGGTTTAACAGCCTACATGTATCAACAGCTAAGGTCATTTAAGGCCGGGTCCATGGGTTTAGTACTAAATCCTATATATTACCTCAGGTAACCCGTACAAGTACATGTACATGTTCAAGTACATATACAAATGGGGGGGGGGGGGGGGGATCCCTAAATCAGAACGGAATATTTACAATAAAAAAAATATACATTCAGCCCTGAAATCAGAATAATCCTGATCTGATGCCAGGTCCTCGCCACACCAGAATCATTTAGCCCCCTCCCAAAAGCAGTAGGATCAGTAATAAAATGGCGTATCCTCAGCATGAAAATGTACGATATCTCATGAAAAATATTTTCAAAATTGACAATATTTTCCGTAAATAAGTTGAAATTTGACGTCATTTACAGAAAATATCACATTTTCTGTAAATATTTTTCATGAAAAATTGCACAACTTCTTAGGTACAAAATCACATGGCTTGTCTCAAATGATGAAAGTTGTTTACTATTGCATATGTCACCAGTTGACAAAAAGGTACATTGCCATGTTTGCAGCGAGCATAGTCCCAGTAGCCTATTTCAGCAACATTGCAAAGTATACTTTTCTAGCAAAGTATACTTTGAGGTGAGAAATTTTCAATTTTAGGATAAATTTTTATTATGTTTTATTTTTCTGAATTTATTACATTATCACAGCCATTTTGGCTGTGATAATGTAATAAATTCAGTATAATAATTCTGCATACTTTTAATCATCAAATATATGCAGTCGTTAGTTCTATATGAAATAATGAATTTCGGGAAAAATAAATGATTACTCCCTCAAAGTATACTTTGCTAGAAAAGCATACTTTGCAATTTTGATGAAATCGGCTACAGATCAGCATCTACATCCGTGCAGTCAGATCAGTGATATTGCCATTAACCCTTTCACCCTGAAGTAACTGACATGGACCATTTCATGTAAAGTTTGAGACTGTTCCTTATGCAGAAACGGGGGTCATTTTGTAAAAATTTAAAACTAACCACAAATGGTGGAGACTTTGATCATGTTGATGTAACGAGCCGGCTCATCATGATCTACACTGTTTTAAAAAAATATATTTCTAAGTTAAAATTTTGGTTGAAAAATGATTATGCTTGTAATGGTGTCTGATCAATTTGTAACAATGTTTTTACACATAATGCATTTTCCCCCATTTGTATTATATATTTTTTTGGGGGGTGTGGTTGGCAGTATGGTGCCACAAAATTCGGGCATGGCACAGTGCCAGACTCATGCTGAGTGAAACACTAGCCATGTATGTATACATACTGTCGGGGAGGGGTGGGGTTGGTTGGTGTGGGGGCAGCATCGTGCCACCAAATTTGGGCATGGCGTGATGCCAGGCTCATGCACAGGTTTAAGTAACGGACCGAGGTCTATAAATACATTAAATATGCCTAAAAGCATCAATAAATGAAGAAAAAAAAAAGCTAAACATTTTTTTTACTCCCTCCATATACATTGTACTCCATATCGCCATATGGAGTCTATATGAAGTCTATATGAAGTCTATATGGAGTCTATATGAAGTCTATATGGAGTCTATATGAAGGGAGTAAAAACAAAATAGCTTTTTTGTTTTCTTTTTTTTTTTTTTTTTTTTTTTCTTCATTTATTGATGCTTTTAGGCATATTTAATGTATTTATAGACCTCAGTCCATTACTTCAACCTGTGGGCTCACTAGCCATGTATGTATACATACCGTCAGACGGTAGACCGGTGAATCCTGCGCTTTGCCATTGCTCCTCATCGTCCTCCGTCATCGGCTCTCTGTAACAAAAATATGGAGCAATGGGACTTATAGGTTTTGCGACCAGTGTAGATCGAGATCAGCCGCACAGTCTGATCAGGAATCGTCAGCAACGATTTCTTTTCCAAAGGTGTCATTTAATTTCTAAATATAACATTTAAATTGATTTATTGATATCAGAGGTGGTGGGGGGCGCAATGGGTTAAACTGTTAGCCAGTAACACAACCGACACTTTTTATTGCAAAAGAAGGCGTACAGTAACTGAAACATTATCTGGATTTTTAACACTGAAAATGGCAGGTAACCGGCAGCTATTGTAAATGCACAAAGTTCTGTTAGAAACTACTGTATTGGGGGCCGTTTCACTAAACTAAAATATTCGTAAGTGCAACTTTAGGATCGTCTGGAAATCTCAATTGATGGATTTACATTTATTGAGCATAGGCTGCATATGCTCAATAAATGTAAATCCAATAATTGTTTACAAAAAAACATTGTTAATGTGAAATTTACAGACTATCATAAGTTTGCACTTACGAACATTTTAGTTGTATGCAGTTTAGTGAAACGGGCCCCAGGTGTGTCCTCATATGTGTACACATTAATCAGTAGCCGATTTCATCAAAATTGCAAAGTATCAGCGCTCTAGATAAGGAATTATTAATTGAGTATTGTCACTCCATCATTTCTGAAGCAATTGGATATTTCAAAATTTTAATTGGGTGAAATAAAATCACACAACTGTTTACATATCAACAGACAATAATTATTGAATAGTTTGCTTCGAAATGAAAACATGTCTTGGCATTTCATTAGAATTGTCTCCTTGGATGTGTTTTCATGGAAAATAAGAAAAATATGCCGTTTATTGTTTTCTACAGCATGATAAAGGTACCAAATTTTTGTTATTTCTTTTCGATACTCACTACTTCTGATTTCAATTGGGTTTTTCGTAATTTTAATTGGGTATTTAAGCAAATACACAGCTTATCTGGAGCTCTGAAGTATATTTTTCTAACAAAGAATACTTTGAGGGAGAAATTTTAAATTTGAGGATAAATTAATTAATTTTTATTATACTGAATGTATTACATTATCACAGCCATTGATAATGTAATAAATTCGGTACAATAATATGCATACTTGTAATCATCAAATATATGCAGCCGTTAGTTGTATATGAAATAAAGCATTTCAGGAAAAATAAATGATTACTCCCTGAAAGTATACTTTGCAACAAAAGTATACTTTGCAATGTTGGTGAAATAGGCTACAGATGGTACCATCACACTTATGGATAGGACATCAATCAGATGGTGTGTGTCAGCCTGTTGGTTAGAAGGCCCTGTTGTTCTTTTTCTTTTTTTAGCTTATATTTAACGGCGGCACTGGCTCTAGGACCTTGCATGCCGTCTCCCAAGAATGGGAGAAAGAACGGAGGTAGAGATTTTTTGAGAGAAGCCGGTAATTCGTATTTACAGAGCAATTACGAATTATCAGTACCCATTTACAGCTGGGTGAACTGGAGCAGTGTGGATAAAGTGTCTTGCTGAAGGACACAACGCACGCCGCTAGTCAGGCTCGAACCCACGACCCTTGGATCAGTAGTCCGACACACTAACCATGCTAACCATTACGCCACGGCACTCCACAAGGCCCTGTTGTCACGATAAGGTGGATTTTATAAGGTATTGGAGAAATAATCCCTCCAGCAGATACCTGTATGCAGCTTGGGACATAATTAGTTATGGTCAGAGGTGTGAAAGTTGTGAACAATGGGTGACTGGTTTACAAGGTAACACCGAGTTGGAGTGGGTGAGTATATTCTGGGGAGTTTGGTGATAGCAATGGTCAGAGACACATGTGCTATATGGGACTTTATTATATTAGAATTATTGCTTGCTGCCTGCTCAGAAGTATCTTTTCTGCAGCCGTTGGGAAGAGAGTGCATACTTGGGGTGACGTACGTATGCGAGACATGGGCTGGCTGATGATGACCTTGGTTTAGTGCAGTGCCGAGTTGTGAATTGAGAGATTATTTACTGTTGCTTGGCAACCAGATACAGTGCCGATTTATGACTATACCAATTCTGTGATCGTATCCATTAACTATTTGTTGTACGGATGGTTTGGAGCTTAGTGCATATAAGCTGTGTGCATTTCATTGCTTATATAGTGCTTAACGTCTTTAGTGACAGTGAATTTTGTGTATATTTATTCCAGTCAATGTATGGACTTGGAATAAATGGGCTTAGTGCCGGGAAAAGCTTTGTGCTAGTGGCTTAGTGCGTAAACGAGTTTGTGCTGTGTGCTCTATAACCTGTGAAGGATACATTGACATTGTGTAATAATATTGGTACAGTAAATACATCTGGGCTGTAAGATACTCACATCAGTGATACGCGGTTCGACGGCGGTCGAACATTGCCGACATCATCGTATACCTCCTGCTCCTCTTCCACCACCTCCTCATGCCAGCCATGATCAGCACCATCTGTAATGGACAATACATGATCTGTAATTGACAATACATGATCTGCTATGGACAATACATGATCTTTAATGGACAATACATGATCTGTAATGGACAACACATGATATGTAATGGATGATACAAGATCTGTAATGGACATTACCTATAAACGATCTGCAACCGTCAATTCAATGACCTGTAATGGATAATTAAATGATCTGTAATCGACAATTAAATGACCTGTAATGGACAATTAAATGACGTGTAATAGACAATTAATTGATCTGTAATGAACAATTAAACAATCTGTAATCGACCATAAATGATCTGTAATGAACAATTAAATGATCTGTAATGGACGATAATCAATCTGTAATGGACAATAAATTATCTGTAATGAACAATTAAACGATCTGTAATGGACCATAAATGATCTGTAATGAACAATTAAACAATCTGTAATGGACCATAAATTATCTGTAATGAACAATTAAATTATCTGTAATGGACCATAAATGATCTGTAATGAACAATTAAACGATCTGTAACGGACCATAAAGGATATGTAATGAATAATTAAACAATATGTAATGGACCATAAATGATCTGTAATGAACAATTAAACAATCTGTAATGGACCACAAATGATCTGTCACTGATGATTTAATTATCTGTAACTGGCATGGCTATGTCAGATTTCTGGTAAAATCGGTAAATAGAAGTTGTACTGATCGCCTAATATATGTTCTGTAGTAGTCTCAATTCAGATAGTCTCATAGCTGCGTATTTGCTTAAATACCCAATTAAAATTACCAAAAACCCAATTGAAATCAGAAGTAGCGAGTATCAAAAAGTAATTACAATTTTGTGGTACATTTATCATGCTGCATAAAACAATAAACAAACCACACATATAGCATATTTTTCTTATTTTCCATGAAAACACAACTTGGTATTTCATTACAATTGTCTCTCTAAGGAGACAATTCTAATGAAATGCCAAGACATGTTTTCATTTCGAAGCAAACTATTCAATAATTGCTGTCTGTTGATGTGTAAACAGTAGTGTGATTTTATTTTACCCAATTAAAATTTTGAAATACCCAATTGCTTCAGAAATGCTGGAGTGAAAATACTCAATTACTAATTCCTTATCTGGAGCCCTGTCAATTCAATTAAAGCTGTCTTAATTTAGTTTATTGTGCTTTTAATACATTGTGTTAACAGCATATATAAGCCAATTTTATGCAATATGTAACCTTGACCATGAACATACTGCAATTCAGAGGCCATTTTCTGTTGTACAAATGTAACTGTGGAACAACTCCAACTCGGACCTGACAGTATTGTACTAAGACAGAGCTCCAGATAAGGTGCGTATTGGCATATATGCCGCAATTATTTTAGCTGAATACACATTGATTATCAAAAGTGGGAGTACGAAATATGCACAGCAATGTGAAAATACGCATTGATTTTCAAATTGAGTACATGTAGTGAAAATACTGTCATAAAGTTGAACATTCACTTAGTTGAGCTGCAAAAAGCAAACAGGGTTTGCTTTTTGCAGCTCAAATAAGTGAATGTTTAAATTCGTTATATTTTTTATCATTTGTTCCCTATTTAGTAATGAAGAAAATCAATAATTCATTTGTAAAAGTAAAATACGCAATGATTTTTAAATCAGGGGTATAGTACGCTTTAGACACAAAGCTTATCTGGAGCCCTGCTAAGAGCGAACCCAGGGGACATTCCCCCATGTCAAAATACAAATGTCCCAATTATCTCCTATTCACGTATATAGAGAATACCGGGCTTGTGTCTTTTGATATCAAGTTTATCAGGCAAGGCTAGGAAACACGTAGGAATTCCGTTTCTGAGCCGAGCCTGATAAACTTTATATCAAAAGACACTAGCCTGGTATTCTATTTGTCAGTTAACGTTTTATGCTCGAAAAAGACCACAGATGATGCCGTTATCTATGGACAGACCGTGCACTTGTGTACGTTGCGTCATTACACTGACGTCATTCAGTAACGTCATCCGACCAATGGAATGTCAGTGTTCACTTCGTTGTAACCTGGATGTTTGTATCAGGTCAATGCCTGATACAACTAGACGGTCGGTAAATCCGACAAATGCTCCCCGATGACGCCTAGATTGAAATTGGAAGTCCTTGACCCTGGGTATTGGTGTAGTATGCTTATTAATCACAATAAATAGTTGACTCCAGGGTAGGCAAATTCTCATATGTGAAAGGGCCTTAGTTGTAGATCAATCCTTTAGTTTTGTTGACAATGCTACTCCATTTTATAAAATCCGAAAACACATCACCATTTGACCTTGACCTTGGGCTCCTGGGCAGCATGGGTACAGTATACAATGAAAATATGGATGGTGATCAATGTGTATATGAAGTTCAAGTTGATATCGCAAGTGGTCACAGAGGTATAGCAATTTGAAAAACTTTAACGTAAAACTTTAACAAAAAATTTAAAGTCATTTGACCTTGGGCTCTTGGGCAGCATGGGTAGGGTATACAATGAAAATATGGATGGTGATCAATGTGGATATGAAGTTTAAAGTTGATATCCCAAGCAGTCAGAGATAATAGAATTTGAAAAAAAAAAAAAATTAACGTAAAACTTTAACAAAAAGTTTAGTCACTTGACCTTGACCTTGGGCTCCTAGGCAGCATGGGAAGGGTATACAGTGAAAATATGAATGGTGATCAATGTGTATATGAAGTTTCTAGTTGATATCCCAAGCAGTCAGAGAGATATAGCAATTTGAAAAACTTTAATGTAAAACTCGGACTGCGGACGCCAGACAAAGCGGTAACTATATGCTCCCCCGGAAAAAAAAAATCGGGGAGCATAACAATATGTTATCAGTCAGTACGTATTTGGCCAATACAGGCTTATACTTATCTAGCAAAGTATACTTTGAGGGAGTAATCATTTATTTTTCCCGAAATGCATTATTTCATATAGAACTAACAACTTCATATATTTGATGATTAACAAGAAACGAGGCAAAGCCACGAAGGCCAGGTTTTTTCCAAGCATAGACACTTGGATAACATAATTATACCCACTTTTTGTAGACTAGATGGCCGTGGCCTGCATGTCGTGCCTTGGGGCGAGGCATGGACACTAAAAAAATAGATATAGTAGATGGAAAAACTTTCTTTACAAAAATAAAACTTTAACCGGACGCAACGGACGTACGGACGGACGACGGACGTATGCCAAAATGTGACTATATCGCGCTTTCCGCAAGCGGGCGCGACAATGATGATAAAACACCCATGTGAAGTATCAAGGTAATAGGTGAAGCAGATGCAGAGATATAGTACACAAAAAAACTTTAACAAAAAAAATTCAAAGTAATTTGACTTGACATTGGGACAGGGGCCGCACGGTTGGGGGGTAGAATGAAAATAATATGGATGATGATAAACACCCATGTGAAGTTTCAAGGTTAATGGGCGAAGCAGTTGCAGATATAGTATAACGAAAAACTTTTAAAACCAAAAAACTTTTAACCAGACGTACGTTAAAAACGTTAACGTTGAAAATGCTAAGTCAATTACGTAGGAAGTAATAGGTGAAGTTAAAAAAAAAATGGTCACATGTTGGATAGTTTGTATGTGGAGTGGGCACCCCTTGGTTATGAAGCTGTGAAAGTTTTGGTAGTCCTAGGTGTACAGTACCAAAGAAATGGACTTAAACACGAAAACTTAACAATTTGTAAACGGCGAAAAGATAACATTGAAAATGGCTAAGTCGACTGCGCGAAAGTAAATGGGTCAAGTAAAAACAAGAAAACGAGGCAAAGCCACGAAGGCCCAGATTTTTTCCAAGATAGACCACTTGGATATAATTATACCCACTTTTTGTAGACTAATGGCGTGGCCTGCATGTCTGCGCCTTGGGGCAAGGCATGGCCACATAAAAAAAATATATAGTGATGGAAAAAACTTTAACCAAAAAACTTTTAACCGACACAATGGACGAACGGACGGACATATGCGAAAATGCGACGATATCGCGCTTTCCGCAAGCAGGTGCGACAATGATGAATAAACACCCATGTGAAGTATCAAGGTATTGGGTGAAGCAGTTGCAGAGATAAAGTACAGGAAAAAACATTAACAAAAAAATTCAAAGAATATTTGACCTTGACATTGGGCACAGGATAGCGCTTTCCGCAAGCAGGTGCGACAATGATGATAAACACCCCATGTGAAGTATCAAGGTATTGGGTGAAGCAGTTGCGAGGATATAGTACACGAACAAACTTTAACAAAAACATTCAAAGTAATTTTGACCTTGACATTGGGGGCACAGGGGCCGCATGGTTGGGGGGGTAGAAATGAAAATATGGATGATGATAAAACACCCATGTGAAGTTTCAAGGTAATGGGCGAAGCAGTTGCAGTGAGATATAGTATAAAAAAATAAAAAAGTTTTAAACCAAAAAACTTTAACCCAGGAGTACGTTAAAAAGTTAACGTTGAAAATGGCTAAGTCAATTACGTTTGAAATAATAGGTGAAGGTAAAAAAAATGGTCACATGTTGGTAGTTGTATGTGGTAGGCACCCTTGGTTATAAAGCTGTGAAAGTTTGGTGGTCCTAGGTGGTCAGTACCAAAGAAAATGGACTTAAACACGAAAAATTAACATTGTAAAACGCGAAAACTTAACATCGAAAACTTAACATTGAAAATGGCCTAAGTGAATGCGCGGAAAAAAAAAATGGGTCAAAGTTTAAAAAAAAAGTAACATGTTGGATGTGATATGTGGTGGGCACCCCTTGATTATGAAGCTGTGAAAGTTTTGGTGGTCCTAGGTGGTACAGTACCAAAGAAATGGACTTAAACACGAAAATTCTTAAACATTGTAAACGCGAAAATTAACATGCGAAAAACTTAACATTGTAAATGGCTAAGTCGAATGCGCGGAAAAAATGGGTCAAGTTAAAAAAAAACAAAAAAGAAATAAAATGTTGGATAGTGTTATATGTGTTGGGCACCCTTGATTATGAAGCTGTGAAGAAAGTTTTGGTGGTCTAGGTGGTACAGTAACAAAGAAATGGACTCAAACTTAACATTGATTTGTGGACGCCGCCCGCCCGCCCACACGGCTTTCGCCAATCCAATAGCCTGGGTTTTTTTTCCATGATACTGGGGGTTACTCAGGTTACTCTCTCCGTGATACTGGGGGTTTACTCTCTCCGTGATACAGGGGTTACTCTCCGTGGTGGTACTGGGGGTATCTCTCCCCGTGATACTGGGGGTTACTCCTCCTGATACTGGGGTTACTCTCTCCTGTGATACTGGGGGTTACTCTCTCCGTGATACTGGGGTTACTCTCTCCGTGATACTGGGGGTTACTCTCTCCGTGATACTGGGGGTTACTCTCTCTGTGATACTGGGGGTACTCTCTCCGTGATACTGGGGGTTACTCTCTCCGTGATACTGGGGTTACTCTCTCCGTGATACTGGGGGTTACTCTCTCCGTGATACTGGGGTTACTCTCTCTGTGATACTGGGGGTACTCTCTCCGTGATACTGGGCAGGGCTGTACAAATTGATTTTTTAGCCACTTGTCCCGGACAAGTGACTTGAAAAAAGTGACTTGACCCCGACTTGTCCTGGAAAATATAATTTTCAGGGCAAGTAATTTGGAAAAAGTGACTTGGCCTCGTAAAGATTTCTTATACGAAACTGTCCCAAAACAAAAATAAACTATTATATAGTTGTTAAATAAATACAATTGACATTCGACACCATACATAGTATATTAAATATCTATAATAATAAAAAACATTGTAATAGTACATATTTATTCTTTTTGTGGTTTTTGTCACTGTGCCATCGCGGAGTAAAAGTTAAAAAGGGTGTGATTTTTTTGTTTAAAAAATTTTTTCGCATAAAAACACCAAGGTGCACATCTTCAAATATGTGAAGATGACGTGTGTGTAAAGTTTAAGAACGATCGACTGAACGGTTTTTCGGAGGAGTTGTGTACACAAAACTCTGTACCCTATATAGAATTGTATAGAAAAATGTAGAAATAAAAAATTATTAAGTTAAAAAAGGTGATATTTTTGTTAAAAAAATATTTGTTTTTTCGCTAAATTTATAAAAAATACAAGGTGCACACTCTTCAATAAAATGTGTAGAAAAAATGGACGTGTGTAATGTTTAAGAAAACCGATCGAAACTGATCGGTTTCGGAGGAGTTATGTACACAAACTCTGTACCGTATGTAGAATTGTATAGAAAAATGTAGAAAAAATGGCCAAGTTAAAAAGGTGATATTTTTCTTAAAACATATTTTTTCGGCATAAAAACATCAAGGTGCCCATCTTCAATATGTGTAGAAGGCGTGTGTATAGTTTCAGAACGATCGACTGAACGTTTCGGAGGAGTTGTGTACACAAACTCTGTACCGTATATAGAATTGTATAGAAAAATGTAGAAACAATGGCTAAGTTAAAAAGGTGATATTTTTGTTAAAAAATATTTTTTCGGCATAAAAAACACCAAGGTGCACATCTTCAATATGTGTAGAAGACGTGTGTATAGTTTCAAATTGATCGACTGAACGGTTTCGGAGGAGTTGTGTACACGAACAATGCACTTTTTTCTGTCAGCCGCTCGTCCGCCCAGCGGTAAAACAAAACATAATACGTACCTTTTTTTATTTTTTTAAAAACGTCGCATAAAAATCGTTTCCTAAAATATTGAGAATCGTCTCGCGTTTTCACGACATCTCACCTTCCGCTTTTGAAAAATTCGGATTATTTTTGCTCATGCATGTGTGGGCGTGTTTCCAAAACGCGAGATCGAATATGATAGAATTTCGCGTTTTCGTCTCGAAAGCTCGAAAACGCGAGGTTGCTACATGTCCCTAATAGGACACGTACACATTGTCTTAGGAGACGATTCTCATGTGCTGCAAATCATTTTAAAGCTTTTATTAATTAAAGAGAACAAATGTGGACAAACATCTATATTTATTGACAACAAAAACATTAATTTGACAACAAATGATACTCATCTTAGGAGATGATTCTAATGTGCTGCCATGCCAATCCACACGTTTATTGACACAATTTTTTTTTCTTCGATACGTGTTATTGGTTAGGCTACTGCATCGCATCGTTCGACCTATACACAAGATCGTGAAAACGCGAGACCAAATCGCGAGGCGAAAACGTGAGATTCTATTGTATTCATGCTGGCGTTTTCGCCTGGCTATCTCGCGATTTGGAGACGCGATGTCGCCTTCCGCTTTTGGAAATACGTTTGTTCATGTCATTATATGTGTGTAGAATGCATGCGCGTGTTGAAATTGAGTTTGCGCATACATTACATGTAGAATGCAATTCGAACTAGCATGCTTTATATGCATGTACGTACGTAGAACCAAATTCAACACGCATGCTGTCTTGTCTACACATGCATGGGCAAATCGTATTTCCAAAAGCGGAAGGCGAGATCGAGATCGCAAAAACGCGAGATTGTAACATAAAAAACAAGAAATGCGTCTGTCGAACGCAGATACCACCTGCAGCATATTTGAGAAACTGTGACAAAGTGGTTAACCGAAAAGTGTGACGGACTGACAGACGGACAGACGGACGGTCCAAACACTATATGCCACCCGTTTCTTCGAAACCCGGTGGCATAAAAATATGGCCGTACCCACCCATCCCAATTATCACATTTGCGATATATCATTTTCGGTCTAGCTGCACACCTGTAGCCTATTTCACGAACCTCCGTTAGTCGACTAAACTGTTAGCAGACTAAACTAAGTTTAGTCGACTAACCATAGTCTGCTAAACTTTTTGACATGTTTGCATTTCACGAACGATTTTATTAGCAGACTATGGTTAGTCGACTAAACTTAGTAGACTAACATCATTCGACAAGGTCAAGGTCGGGGAATCCTCGGGGAAATCCCTCCTGCTTCCGGTATATTCGGATGACGCGTACGGAAAGCGGAAAATCAAACAGCTACAAGCGCAATGGCCGACAGTAAAAGAAAGCCGTTTTCTGCGTCGGCCGAGCTATTTCTGGTGACAGAAGTGGAGAAAAACTGTTCAATTTGTTTGGAAAGCTCACGCCCTCCCTCACCAACACAACGAAGCAGCGGTGTTGGCGAGATATAGCCGAACGGGTG
This sequence comes from Conchocele bisecta, assembly GCA_029237695.1. NCBI lineage: Eukaryota > Metazoa > Mollusca > Bivalvia > Lucinida > Thyasiridae > Conchocele > Conchocele bisecta. The sequence continues at coordinate 21,180,135 of CM055268.1, read as the reverse complement.
AATGCGTAAGCGTCATTATCGAACGCCTTTGACAGTGACAGCTGTCAGCTGTCAGATTCGGCAATTCTGAATAGTTAACTCCCTATATAATATATTCTGAACTAGTAAAAGTAATGATTACCACCTCCCCTATTAAAACTATTTCAACATTTGTATCAACGTTTTTGGATTTTCCATGTGCTGATTTCACGGATTATACATACAGTTTACTAATAATTATTGTATCTATGCAGAAAAAATGTGTGACCTATATATTGTGTTATTGAATGTAAGTGGTTTTTTTTTTAATGTATCGTTATTGCTTTTCTTCTGTTTGATTTAATATACCATAAAACTCAAAGCACCTATTTCCAAACATCACCCATTGTCGAACGTGATCAGTTTGTGTGCAAGTTCAAAACCATATTTGGAATGAATCGTTATGAAGCTGTCTTTCAAAAACCGACAGTATGTCTCAAATTACGCAATCACTGCTTTCATTAACCTGAATTTTTCTGTCTGTAGCAGAGGGCGACTTACCTGTGTTACACATGAAATCTTGACAAGTTTTTTTGTTTACTATTTGCCTCTAGTTAAATAAATGTATTAACAGAATCTTGAAATTAAAATCAATTAACTAGTTGCGATTGTTAACTCTTGCAATTTCAGTACTCCCGTACCCCGTCCGCAGTTAGTTACAATTCCACTCCTACGGTTCATTAGACATTACTTGAATATTTTATTTTCATATTATTAACACTCATTTCAGTTGAATAAATAAAATCTTTCACAATTAACTGCTAAAGTGCAAATCAGATCTGATTCGCTATTCTGCAGAGAAAATCCTATCAGTGGAACTGGCTACAGATTGCAAAGAGTTACCATTCGCAACTAATAAATTCACATGATAAGCTTGAAAATCCACTTTTAGAGATTATACAGATGATCTTACATGATCCTACTTATCATATGTCGATCCATCTGTGTGTTTATTTTTGTAGCAGTTTCTCAAATCACCTATAGTGGCCCCAAGTGCGTCTACAGAACACATTTTCTAGTTAAACTAGTTTTTCTGATTTCATAATAAAATAAGGCTATACATAGTTTCTTATTTAATTGGTCAACAAGTTTAATAAATCAACACAAATGTTAGATTCTATATTATACCCTATTTATTACCTTATTATGTTATGATTGTTAATACACCTACCGGTAGTTGCAGCCTGTAACTCTGTGACCCTCTCGTACCGTACTTATCAGAGTTACAGTTCCTCCCATAGCTTTCCCCTGCAGAGTAGCAAATCAGATCTGATTCGCACTTCAAAATGTTAATTATGAGCAATTTTGTGTATTTTTTTTATGAAGTAAATGTATGTAATATGAAACTACCATATTACATTAATTACTTGATAAATTTACCAATGCACAAGACAATTAAATTGAAATTTAAGCGAAAATCTACTAGAGACCCAATCAGTACCAGCCAAAACTGACATGAAATATTTTTGTTTGACCCTAGTTTGTAAGTAGACAACATTTTATTCCGTGGATATGCTGCAAGTATAGTAAGAAGTTGTACATGTACATGTACTTGTATAGTTAATAATATGGGATTTATATACTAAAACCCATTGACCAGGCCTTAAATGACATTAGCTATTGATAGGCCGTTAAACCCCAACAAACAAACATACAGAACATAATTACTATATAAACTTAAAAGTGCGAATCAAATCTGATTCGCCACTCTACAAGGGAATGCTATGGGAGGAACTGTAACTCTGGTTTGTATGGGATGGTCACAGAGTTACAGGCTGCAACTATAATACACCGTGTTATTACTCTGTAAAAATGCTACAATCGGTCAATGTTTATTATTATGATCTTAATTGATAATCTACATTTATTTGCAGCAACTTTACAGATACCGTCCGAATGTACCAATATACATGTACCATATATGAGACCTGCCATGTGATTATGTACATGCGTAATTTCATGAATTACGATTACAAAATTTACAATATTTTCCGTCAAATGTTAAAAAAAATTATATTCCGCATGTACTCAGAATTTTTTTTTAACTTTTGATTTTAATTATTAAAAATATTGTAAATTTTGTGAACATATTTCATGAAATTACGCAGATGTCCGAAGGTACAAACTCCATGGCGTTTCTCATAATTATGTGACTGTGACTGGAGAAATAGGCTTATGGCTGTTGTGGCCCGTCAAGCTCCTGATCTGCTAACACTCCTGTAGCCTGATAAGGACCTACATGTATAGATATTTGTTGTTAGAAGCATGATGGGTGTTTAACTGACTAAACAGACTGTGCAGGGGCCCGTTTCACTGAACTTTGTACGACTAAAATGTTTGTAAGTGCAAATTTAGGATCGTCTGTAAATTTCAATTGATGGGTTTACATTTATTGAGCATAGGCTGCATGCAGCCTATGCTCAATAAATGTAAATCCAATAATTGGTTACAAGAAAACATTGTTAATGTGATATTTACATACTATCATAACTTTGTACTTACGAACATTTTAGTCTTACGAAGTTTAATGAAACGGCCCACAGGTGCACAGGCCTGGACTACACTGGTCACCAGTACAAAAATCCCCACTTCTTCAGTCACAGCCATACGCACGTACGCACATGGAAAATGAAAATTGAAATAAATATAAATCTCTTTTTCGAAAAATGCAACATAATCTGGAAGGGGTGGGGTATGTGGGGGACGGGGGTACTGGTACTGGGGTCATGGCTGGAGTACACGGAACGACTTGGAGAGATATGATCAGCAAAAGGCATGTTTGAATTTCCAGGACTGTTCGACGAAGACCTATTAGAGTAAATGAGAATCAGCTGTATGTTGAAGAACATATATGGCAGTTAAACAAGAAGTCCGCCACAGAAGCGGCGTCGCATCTGCCGAGGCCGTAGCATGCTAAAATAAGCATCACAAAAAGCGTCGGAGAAGCGCTTGCTTAAAACACGACAAAGGTCAAGGTTGACAATACTTTTTGACACAAAAAAATGGCTAAGTGTTTCCCCAACATGTGACGTTCATGTTAATGGCAGCATGAGTGTGTTCCAAATGCTCACATATATCAAGTGTCCAAATATTGAAATCCGTCAAGTAATATTAAAGTCATACCATGATGAAGAAACTTGTACAAACTTTTTGACGCAAAACAAAATGGCTAAGTGCTTCTGCAAAAATGTGAACGTAAAAAATGTCAAAACCATGTTAATGGCGGCATGAGTGTGTTCCAAATGCTCACATATAGCAAGTGTACAAATATTGAAGCAATCAATCAAGTAATATTAAAGTTATACCATGCTGAAGAAACTAAATTTTTTAAAAACAACATAAGGGAAAACGCAATGCTAGTGCTCTATGTGAAATAAAATACACTGTGACGCAATGGCTAAGTGCTCTGCAAAAATGTGAAGTACAAGTTACAATCTGTAATACAAACACTAGCACAAATGGCTAAGTGCTCAAGTAAAAATGTACGTCAAAGTAATCAAGTCAAATGTAACGCCAAATGAAGTGTATACAAATGCTCTAAGTGCTCTGCTAAAAAAGTATCATCTGTAAATGATAAAGATGTGTAATGCTCACATATAGCAAGTGTCCAAATATTGAAGCAATCAATCAAGTAATAGTCGCGCATTCTGCTAAAGCAGGCGCCACAAAAATCACAGGTTCAAGTTTATATGTGGACATTTGATAGTATTTACAGAACATTTCACATATTGTGTATGGAATTAGATGCATAATTAATTCACCATTAAATACAGATAATCATTTAAAGGCCAATATAATATGACGTTGGAGTGTTTTAATCAAATGCAGTCCATACTGCTTGTGCTAAGTGTTTTTGTAGTGTCTGTAATATGTTTGGGTGGCTTGTTGACAAAAATAACCATACCACAATTGCCACCAGTGTATATCTTGATCATCGGGATCTTTAGAACAGCAAGGAAGTCACTGTAGTGTAACCAATTCAACATCACTACTAACCCGTTTTATGTGAGATTGTAACCCATTCATTCACAGGTATGTAAATCACAAAAATATGTGTCTATTTTCTTCATTTCTCAATGAAAGTATATGTTGTTACCACTCATTTGAACCGTCTCGGCGAGACGGTTCAAATGAGTGGTCACAACATATACTTCTATGTGAAAAGATATAGCAACAAAGTGACAAAGCATATTGACCCTAACCAGACTGTGCCAAATGCTGGCTGATCGTGAGCTAATCTAGTCACAAATGTACAGTTTGTCATTGAGTGGTACATGTACAGTATACTTTACTTACAAACTTCCCCATACTGTATATAGACACTGTAACCTATATAGCCTCTAACCAAGTAAACTTCCCTATCAGGGGTTCTTTGTAACACGATAGCAATTTACTACACCGGATCTGAGAATTATGCATTATGAATATTTTCCTTATTCTTCTGAAAAAGGAAATAATTGTTAACCATTTTATGATAACCATTCAGAATATAATTTTATGCACATTTACATAAAATTTACATTCAGAATATACTTTTATCCAATTTTTGCAGTTGCAAATTTCACAACATTTTCTTACAAATGTACATATACAAGTAGATCTCGTATAATTTTCTTATTCCTCAACACAATTTTATTTCCCGTAATAACCCTATGTTTTCGGACGGGTAAAAATAATTATTATTTTTACTGTCCGAATATCTTAACAAAATAGTTCAACTTGTGGACACAAGCTATACATGTATATATACACATGATGTTAAATCAATTATGATGTTAAATCAAGTTTTAAGTCGGTACGATCAGAGCTCCAGATAAGGCGTGTATTGGCGTATTTTACGCATTTATTTTAGCAGAATTTTTCAAATTGAGTAGTGAAAATTCTGTAATAAAGTTGAAAATTTACTTAGTTGAGCTGCAAAAAGCAAACAGTGTTTGCTTTTTGCAACTCAAATAAGTGAATTTTAAAATATGTTTTATTTTTTATTTGTTCCCTATTTAACAAGGAAGAAAATCAACAATACATTTGGAAAAGTAAAATGCATTGAATTTGAAATATGGGAGTATAATAATAATCTTTAGAAACAAAACTTATCTGGAGCTCTGGTAAGATGTGTATCAGAATGTATACGGTTAACCAACATTTAAAACATCCTACTTCAACATTGTATATGACAGGCCACGCATGGTGGAGAAATAAGGAAGACAAGCTGACAAGTTTGACTCCAAGAATGCAGGAAACTTAAATTGAGACACGCCATGGGATTTTGTACCTTCGGAATTTCATGAAATACATTAACAAAATTTACAATAATTTCCGTAAATGGCAGCAAAAGTCGACAAAATTTTCAGAGTAGCAGAATTATATCCCGCATGTTCTCTGAAACTTTTGTCAACTTTGGTTTGCAGCACTTTTTGTGTATAATTTCAATTTCAAACACTGTAGATCCAGGTGAGTCAGCTCGTAACGAGCCATCTCATCAAGACAGTCAAGCACCAGTATCTCGAAGTCGAGGGAGATCGCCCACATAGTTGAGATAGGACTAGGTTCGAGATAACGATGAAGTGACGTGGTCAAATATTTTCGCGAAAAATATGAAATCATATTACCCATTACAACACGAGTAAACAATCATCAATTAACTATAGACCAAAGGTAGTAAGCTAATCAACATTACAAGGTGGCGTCACAACTTTCAGTGAATTGCTTAAATGACCAGCGTGATGTGCTTAATGAATCGTGTCAAACACTCAAATATATCCAGGTGGACCAATTTTAAGCAAACAACCTGAGGTAGCTATATAGGTGCAAATTTATTTTGTTTTGTTTGATAATAGGTTTCGAAAATTAGTGCCAACCAAATCGATCTTGGCAGCCATGCGCTTCAGCGATTTATCCATGCGTTTATGCGATCGAGATAGCGAAGAGATTTTTAATGTATTTTATACGGATGGGACAGAATGAACAGTCGAGATAGAGAACATATACGAGATAGGGCATGTTCGACATAGCCGAGGAAATTTATATTAAACAAGAAATGCATCTGTCGAACGCGGATGCCACCTGCAGCATATTTGAGAAACTGTGACAAAGTGGTTAACCGAAATTTGAGAAACTGTGACAAAGTGGTTAACCGAAAAGTGTGACGGACGGACGGACGGACGGACGGACGGACGTCCTTACGTGACATCCCTTAGGTGGTTTTTACTATATAAAAGATCAAAGGAATGACCACCTAAGGAACAATAGGCTTAAGTGGTCAACGGAATAAATCTATTGTATTCTTTTGTCTTAGGCCACGCCTCTAACCACCTAAGACCCTGTATGTGTGCCCGGACAGACGGACGGACGGACGGACGGACGTTCTTACAGTACTATACTTATGTGGCTTATCACATGTTAAATATTAGCCACATAAAACGATTTTTAGCCACATAAAAGGATTTTTTAGGTGGCTAATTGTAACCAACCCTATCCTTTACCAAGTCCATAACCCTGTGGTGCTAGCCACATAATGTGTGCCCGGACGGACAGACGGACAGACGGACAGACGGACAGTCCAAACACTATATGCCACCCGTTTATTCGAAACCCGGTGGCATAACAAATAAGGATATAAATCGGGATAGGGGATATCATCGAGATACTGATATTCAAGATACCGGTGCTCGACTGTATTTGTCAGAGGATTTAAAACAAGAGCTGTCAGAAGACAACGAAGCTCGCCTGTTGGCAGCCTTCACTCAAACTTGGCACAGTTGCATAAACAAACATGAATATTATATAACTTGACCTTGGGTTAAGGGGCGTGCGGTGGACCTTGACATTGGGGTCAGTGGTGCAAGGTGGGTCGTGGGTTTGCTGTAGCATAATATAGCATATTAAGATGAATGCATGTATGAAATATCAATGCACTCCCTGAAAACAGAAGTAAAACAAAATTTAACCCAACGTTAAGTTTATGAACGCACTAAGTTTGTGATTTTCTGCAGCATGATAGCTATTGACATGAGGAATGCATGTATGAATGTGCTAAGTTTGTGACCTTGACCTTGGGGTAAGGGGTGGGCCATGGATTTGCTATATCACAATAAAGTATCATCAGATGAATGTGTGTATGAAATATCAAGGCGTTCCATGAAAGGAAACAGATGTTATAAGACATTTACCCCAAAGTTAAGTTTATGAATGTGCTAAGTTTGTGACCTTGACCTTGGGGAAAGGGGTGGGAGGTGGGTCATGGATTTGCTATAGTACGATAGAGTATCATCAGATGAATGCATGTATGAAATATGAAGGTATTCCCTGTAAATAAACAGAAGTTACACAACATTTATCCCATTGTTAAATTTAAGAATGTGCTAGGTTTGTGACCTTGACCTTGGGGTAAGGGTTGGGTGGTGAGTCGTGGTTTTGCTACAGCATGATAGAGGGTCATCTGAGGAATGAATGTATGAAATATCAAGGCGTTGCATGAAAGAAAACAGATGTTATAAGAAATTTACCCCAACGTTAAGTTTATGAATGTGCTAAGTTTATGACCTTGACCTTGGGGTAAGGGTTGGGTGGTAGGTCATGGATTTGCTACAGCATGATAGAGGGTCATCTGAGGAATGCATGTATGAAATAACAAGGTGTTCCATGAAAGGAAACAGAAGTTATAAGACATTTACCCAACGTTAAGTTTGTGGACACCGACGACGACGACACCGGGGGTATGCCATAAGCTCTTCTGCATTTTGTGCAGGCGAGCTAAAAAAGGTTCCTGAAATGATTAATGAACTAATCCAAAGATTAGCATAAACCAGTGTCTATGCCAGTTAATTACAGGTGAAAGGGTTAACCCTTAGACCGCTACTCACAACAATTGTCGGCTGCTGTTGCTTTTATATCATGCCTTATTTGTCAATAAAAACATGTTTTAACAGCACTTCAGAATCATTTCCAATGGAAATGATTCTGAAGTGCTGTCAAAGCATGTTGTAAATTATTCTAAAGTGCTGTCAAAGCATGTTTTCGATGATAAAATGTAAAATAAACAGCAGACGACAAAATAAGATAGCGGTGTAAGGGTTAATTTCTGACCAGTGTCGATCCAGATTCATTGATATGCAGGATAATCTGGGGCTATGTGGTTCATACATAGGGCTATTACAATAGCTTACCCAATGTTGCCAGCATGGAGTCAAAATCTTTAGCCAATTGTTGCATATCCAGGGAAATATCCAGCTTCGAAGGCTTGTCAACAACACTCACACTATTCTCTAGTGTGTCCAAGTCAACTTTGTGATATCTGTTCCCATCTCCTTTACGTATTAGAGATTTTACACATTTTCTTTGTTCTCTACTGGAAGCCATAGCTGTTGAACGTAATTGTATATGTTTCTTCATTTCATTAACAGCACCCGGGACAGGCCCTCGTAACAAAGGTTTAACAGTGGTTTTCGGCTGAGACGCCTTTACAGGTTTTAATTCTGCTTTAAGGGTAGAAACATTTGTGGGAATTTTTCCACCCAACATGTTCGCCATAGCATGGACACTGCCGGCTCTCATGGATGGTAGCCTGTCCCTGGGCGACGTGACATGGCCGGATGTGTTGGAATCATTGTCTGATCTGGTAGGCCGTGCAGATGTAACTGACGGCCCATTAACAATGGATTGCTCATCACTGGAATCAGCGCTTATCTCCCTTCCAAATGGAGCAGGCTTTGGGACCGGCCTCTGCCCACTGGATGCTACATCTTTTTGTCCATCGTTTCTCGTATTATTGTTAGTATCACTTGTTTTCTTAGGGACTAACGGTTTAGGATTAGGTCGTGGCTTAGGTGCAGTTTGTGGGGTTTGGAATATTGGTGGAATGCCAACTTTAATGTCTCTTTCAAGAGAAGCTCCTACTGGTCCATTTGGTGAGTTATATTTGTTGGAAGCAATGCTGGTCTCAGCCTCCCTCGCAGGATTTACTGAGTTAGCCACAGTTGATGCACTCAAATTGTTTTCACTAGTTTTACTTTGTCCCCCACTGTCCCACCGTTTGGCTAAATTTTTGTTTCCAACTGGAATGTGTGGTTTCCCCATTGGCAAAGGTTTATTAGTATCTGGATTTTCAAACCGGGAACGAATATCTTTTAGGCCAGACATGCTGTTGTCTTGTTGAACACTCAATACATCATCGTACACTTCTTCTTCGTAATCCTGAAATTAAACATATCATAAAGAGAGGACCTTACATACAGCAGTGTTTTTGCTACGAGTTTACACCTGGCATGTCATTTTGGTTCGACCCACGCTTGGCTCAGGTTTGCCAGAAAACCATTTCCCTGTTTTGCCTTCACTATGCATGCTCAGTGATGAAAAAATGCTGAAACGTTTCCACAATGCAGCGTTTTCTCCAGAAATGTTTTTTATTATCATTTTTGTATCACTGCACATGTGCAGAGTTTCAGGAAAACGCTTTTATTTTTTCAATGTGCATGTTTTTTTTAGAGGAGATGCTACGTCATAAAACAAGAATTCCGCCACAGAAGCAGTGTTGCACCTGCCAACAAGGTGCATGATCACATGGTTATAACAACAACAACAATGGCTGAAAGTGTTGAAATCTTGCCCACTCCAAAGTAAGTATTATTTGATATTTTCCTTAATATGAAACGGATTTTGATGAAATATGGTGCAGTAAACGCGTCTTCATGCGCTGCATTTGGTCGTCCAGGGAGTTCGGCACAGACATATGTCATTTTTGCGGAGAATCGATTCTTTGCAAAAACGACATAAGTTTGGGCCAATGTACAGAGACCACCAAAATGTAGCTTAACAAGACGTGTTTGATGCGCCATATTTTATCAAAATCCATTACGTAACTAGATTGGTCAGTAAGCGAAGCTTACGGAATACCCCTCGCGTGGGCCCAGGTACCCCTAAATATGTAAAATTTTCCAAGTGTGGGCTTGTGACCTTCACTCTGGGCTCAGCGGGGGCGGCACGAACGTGAAGCAGATCCGAGCGAGGAAATAGAAGTTATAACCAATTTCTCTGATGTTAAGTTTTGTAAAGAGACTAAGTATGTGATCTTGACCTTGCGATCAGCGGGGATATGTCACAGCATGATAGTAGAGCCTTAGAGGAATGCATGCATGAAATAGTAAGAATTTTAGATGAAGTTATAACATACTTCTCTGATGTTAAGTTTTGTAAAGAGACCATGTATTTGACCTTGACCTTGGGATCAGCGGGGGTTGGACGGTCATGGATTTGGCACAGCATGGTAGTAGAGCCTTACAGGAATGCATGTGTGAAATATTAAGCATTTTAGATGAAGGAAATAGAAGTTATAACAATATTTCTCTGATGTTAAGTTTTGTAAAGAGACTAAGTATTTGACCTTGACCATGGGATCAGCGGGGGTTGGACGGTCGTGGATTTGGCACAGCATGGTAGAAGAGCCTTACAGGAATGCATGTGTGAAATATTAAGCACTTTAGATGAAAGAAATAGAAGTTATAACAATATTTCTCTGATGTTAAGTAAAGAGACTAAGTATTTGACCTTGACCTTGGGATCAGCGGGGGTTTGACGGTAGTGGATTTTGCACAGCATGGTAGTAGAGCCTTACAGGAATGCATGTGGGAAATATTAAGCATTTTAGATGAAGGAAATAGAAGTTATAACAATATTTCTCTGATGTTAAGTTTACGGACGCACGTACGCACGGACGCACGGACAACCTGACTCCAGTATACCCCCCCACAACTCGTTGCGGGGGGTATAATAAGGACACTATAAAAGAATACGTACTTTGAATCAGATGGATTCAATACTTGTTGTTGTTGTTAGTACCATGTGATCATACACCTTAGCCAAGGCATTTGACCGTAACATGATCATGGGCATGTGCTAAAGTAAGCATCACAAAAACCATCAGAGAAGTACATGTTTTAAACACAAAAAATAAGGGTGAAGAAACTTTTTGACATAAAAAAATGGCTAAGTGTTTCCACAAACCATGTGAAGGTACAAACGGTCAATGTCATGTTAATGGGGGCATGAGTGTGTTCCAAATGCTCGCGTGTAGCAAGTGTCAAATATTGAAGCAATCCGTAAAGTAATATAAAACTTATATCATGATGAAGTAACTTGTACAAACTTTTTGACATTGTTGACACGGACGACGATGATGCGGACGACGACGACTATAGTCGTGCCTTCTGCTAAAGTAGGCGCAACAACAAGAAGATCTACTGACACATTTAATGTCATGGCTGTTGATTAACGGATCTTACAACCATAATTTATCGAACTATGTTCTGAGCGCAAATATCAAGTGTTTGATGCTATTCGGTTCTAAGTTCTCTCCCTTTTGAAGGCTAAATTAATTAAATTAAGTTGATTTAAATGTGGTTTTAAAGTTTTAATGGGATAAATAGAATATTAGGTTAGTGCCATGAATGGGAAAAAATATCTGGCTCTCGGCAAGCCTCGCCCATCCTGTTTTTAAACCTCGGCAGATATCTTTTTTCCATTCACGGCAATAACCTACTACTCTCTTTTTTCACCCAGAGTGTTTAGATTAACCTTGTATTCCCTTTTGCCGATTGGCGAGGGGATAATAAGGTATACGCTCGCATGGACTGCATAAAAGTGAGTCACCACAACAAGCACAGCGAGTGTGTCAACCATGAAGGTGTGGGTCTCCAAGGTAACTGTCACATGATGATGAAGTTTGGTAATTATCTGACTTATTATTGAACGGATCAGGATAGTTATTCAAAATTTGGTCAAGGTCACCAGAATGAGACTGGTTAGATAACAATCAATGTGTGGAAGGTACATGTATTGATGACGTTTGATAATGATCTGACTAACGACGAGAGGATTCAAATGTGGTCGCGACATATACTTCTGAGCGCATAGAAGGAAAATATTTAGGATTTTTCACAAACATAATGACGTATCCTCAGCATGAAATATTAGAATCTCCCATTGACTTACACATAATGAGAAAGGGGTCTGGGACCCGTTTCACTAAACTTCGTATGACTAAAATGTTCGTAAGTGCAAAATTATGATAGTCTATAAATTGCACATCAATACAGTTTTCTTGTAAACAATTATTGGATTTACATTTAATGAGCATAGGCTGCATATGCAGCCTATGCTCAATAAATGTAAATCCATCCATTGAAATTTCTAGACGATCCTAAATTTGTGCTTACAGTACGAACATTTTAGTCGTAAGAGTGAGTGAGTGAGTGAATAGGGTTTAACGTCCGCTTTTCTGACATAGAGGTACAAGCCTCAGGGAGTCTACACGCAGACGGGTCAACGGGGTCGTGTGCCGTATCCACCTGTCCAAGGGGGGTAAATCCCAACTTCAGAACTCAATATTTACAATCAAAATATATATTCAGTCCTGAAATTAGAACAACCTGATCTGGTGCCAGGCCCTCGCCATACCAGCATCATTTATCCCATCCCCTAAAAGTAATAGGATTAGCGCTAATCTTACTTTTATATATGGGGCATAGCCTGACTCAACTCTCACATACAAGAAAGCCAAAAATGTACATGAGGGCCAAATCCGGTATAGTGGGTTCCGGAAAGTATGAACACAATCGTTAAGCCAGTTTAGTCGCCTTTTACGACAAGCAATGGCTACTGCAGCACTATTCTCAGGATCAGTTGATCCCGCCCCAGTGCCTGCACGGGGCTTAGTCGTAAGAAGTTTAGTGAAACGGGTCCCTGGTTCCTGAAACTCTCCTCTTGGACTTGACGCCTAGACACAACAGTGGGAATATATGGTGACCGCTGTGTCTCACTTTCCACTAATACTATAATGTGGCTGAGACAAACTTTCCAAATGTAACGTATTGAGCTTTGGACAAGTGTAACTCCTGATCAAGTACACATGCAGCCCGATATAGATGAAGTGCTTTCCTTAACACTTTTCACTTTTCCTAAATATTTTCCTTCTATGCACTCAGAAGTATACGTTTCGACCACCATTTGAACCGTCTCATTGAGACGGTTCAAATGAGTGGTCACAACATATACTTTCATTGAGAAACAACAAAAATAAAATATTTAATAAATTTCAAACACGTAAAGGTGTATTCCGAAAGGAATGGCTTAAATTAATGTTTCTCTAAACTCAACAGTGAACAATATCTGATCAGTAGCCGATTTCATCAAAATTTCAAGTATACATGTACTTATCTAGCAAAGTATACTTTGAGGGAGTACGCTTTTATTTTTCCCAAAATGCATTATTTCATATAGAACTAACCACTGCATATATTTGATGATTATTATACTGAATTTATTACATTATCACAGCCAAAATGTACATGTATCAAGGTACATGTATTGGGTGAAGCAGTTGCAGAGATATAGTACACGAAAAAACTTTAACAAAAAAATTAAAAGTAATTTGAACTTGACATAGGGCACAGGATCGCGCTTTCTGCAAGCAGGTGTGACAATGATGATAAACACCCATGTGAAGTATCAAGGTATTGGGTGAAGCAGTTGCAGAGATATAGTACACGAAAAAACTTTAACAAAAAAATTCAAAGTAATTTACCTTGACAATTGGAACAGGATCGCGCTTTCCGCAAGCATGGTCGACAATGAAGATAAACACCCATGTGAAGTATCAGTTATTGGGTAAGCATGCAGAGACTAGTACACGAAAAAACTTAACAAAAAAATTCAAATTAATTTGACCTTGCATTGGCACAGGATCGCGCCTTTCGCAAGCAGTGCGACAATGATGATAACACCCATGTGAAAGTATCAAGGTATTGGGTGAAGCAGTTGCAGAGATAGTACACGGAAAAAACTTTAACAAAAAAATTCAAAGTAATTTGACTTGACATTGGGCACAGGATCGCGCTTTCCGCAAGCAGGGTGCGACAATGATGATAAAAACACCCATGTGAAGTAATCAAGGTATTGGGGTGAAGCAGTTGCAGAGATATAGTACACGAAAAAATTTAACTTTACAAAAAAATTAAAAGTACTTTTGAACTTGACATAGGGCACAGGATCGCGTTTCTGCAAGAGTGCGACATGATGATAAACACCCATGGTGAAGTATAAGGTATTGGGTGAAGCAGTTGCAGAGATAATAGTACACGGAAAAAACTTTAACAAAAAAATTCAAAGTAATTTGACCTTGACATTGGGCACAGGATCGCGCTTTCCGCAAGCAGGTGCGACAATGATGATAAAACACCCATGTGAAGTATCAATAGGTTATTGGTGAAGCAGTTGCAGAGATATAAGTACACGAAAAAAACTTTTAACAAAAAAATTAAAAAGTAATTTGAACTTGACATAGGGCACAGGGATCGCGCTTTCTGCAAGCAGGTGCGACAATGATGATAAACACCCATGTGAAGTATCAGGTATTGGGTGAAGCAGTTTGCAGAGATATAGTACACGAAAAAAAACTTTAACAAAAAAATTCAAAGTAATTTGACCCCTTGACATTTGGGCACAGGATCGCGCTTTCCGCAAGCAGGTGCGACAATGATGATAAAACCCATGTGAAGTATCAAGGTATTGGGTGAAGCAGTTGCAGAGATATAGTACACGAAAAAACTTTAACAAAAAAATTCAAAGTAATTTGACCTTGACATTGGGCACAGATCGCGCTTCCGCAAGCAGGGTGCGACAATGATGATAAACACCCATGTGGGAAGTATCAAGGTATTGGGTGAAGCAGTGCAGAGACATAGTACACGAAAAAACTTTAAAAACAAAAAAATTCAAATTAATTTGACTTGAATTGGGGCACAGATCGCGCTTTCCGCTAAGCAGGTGCGACATGATGATAAACACCCCATGTGAAGTATCAAAGGTATTGGGTGAAGGCAGTTGCAGAGATATAGTACACGAAAAAACTTTAACAAAAAAATTCAAAGTAATTTGACCTTGACATTGGGCCACAGGTCGCGCTTCCGCAAGCAGGTGCGACAATGATGATAAACCCCCACCAGTGAAGTTTCAAGGTATTGGGTGAAGCGTTTGCAGAGATATAGTACACGAAAAAACTTTAACAAAAAAAATTCAAAGTAATTTGACCTGAATTGGGCACAGGATCCGCGCTTCCGCAAGCAGGTTGCGAAAAAAAAAAATAAAAAAAAATATGATAAACACACATGTGAAGTATCAAGGTATTGGGTGAGCAGTTGCAGAGATATATTCACGAACAAATTTAACAAAAAAATTTCAAAGTAATTTGACCTTGACATTGGGCACAGGATCCGCGCTTTCCGCAAGCAGGTGCGACAATGATGATAAACACCATGTGAAGTATCAAGGTATTGATTGGGTGAAGCAGTTGCAGAGACATAGTACATGAACAAACTTTAACAAAAAAATTCAAAGTAATTTGACCTTGACATTGGGCACAGGATCGCGCTTTCCGCAAGCAGGTGCGACAATGATGATAAACACCCATGTGAAGTATCAAGGTATTGGGTGAAGCAGTTGCAGAGATATAGTACACGAAAAAACTTTATTTAACAAAAAATTCAAAGTAATTTGAACTTGACATTGGGCACAGGATCGCGCTTTCCGCAAGCAGGTGCGACAATGATGATAAACACCCATGTGAAGTATCAAGGTATTGGGTGAAGCAGTTGCAGAGATATAGTACACGAAAAAAATTTAACAAAAAAATTCAAAGTAATTTGACCTTGACATTGGGCACAGGGGCCACACGGTTGGGGGTTAGAATGAAAATATGGATGATGATAAACACCCATGTGAAGTTTCAAGGTAATGGGCGAAGCAGTTGCAGAGATATAGTATAACGAAAAAGTTTTAATCAAAAAACTCTAACCAGACGTACGTTAAAAAGTTAACGTTGAAAATGGCTAAGTCAATTACGTAGAAATAATGGGTGAAGGTAAAAAAATGGTCACATGTTGGATAGTTGTATGTGGTAGGCACCCCTTGGTTATGAAGCTGTGAAAGTTTGGTGGTCCTAGGTGGTACAGTACCAAAGAAATGGACTTAAACACGAAAACTTAACATTGTAAACGCGAAAACTTAACATTGAAAATGGCTAAGTCGACTGCGCGGAAAAAATGGGTGAAGTTAAAAAAAAAAGTAACATGTTGGATAGTGATATGTGGTGGGTACCCCTTGATTATGAAGCTGTGAAAGTTTGGTGGTCCTAGGTGGTACAGTACCAAAGAAATGGACTTAAACACGAAAACTTAACATTGTAAACGCGAAAACTTAACATTGAAAATGGCTAAGTCGACTACGCGGAAAAAATGGGTCAAGTTAAAAAAAAAGTAACATGTTGGATAGTGATATGTGGTGGGCACCCCTTGATTATGAAGCTGTGAAAGTTTGGTGGTCCTAGGTGGTACAGTAACAAAGAAATGGACTCAAACACGAAAACTTAACATTGATTGTGGACGCCGCCCGCCGCCCACCGCCCGCCGCCCGCCGCCCGCCCGCCCGGCTTTCGCCAATCCAATAGCCTGGATTTTTTTTCAAAAAACCTGGCTAATTAATAAATTTATCCTTAAATTTCGCCCTCAAAGTATACTTTGCTAGATAAGTATACTTTGCAATGTTGGTGAAATAGGCTACATACTATGGATGTGCATGCTTATCTGGGGCTACACTGGTTACAAATTGAATCAGCCCCATTTTGTCAAGGTGAGGCACATACAAGATCATTGATACAGAAACATAGTGTATTACACAAAACATCAACTTACTCATCATTCAATTATCTCCACCTGGCAACCAATATATGTGGTTGTGACTGGAGAAATGGGGCTAATTGGCTTTGCAACCAGTGTAGACCCAGATCAGCCTGCGTATAGTGCAGTCTGAGGAAAATATGTGTTCATGCAGGGCTCCAGATAAGGAATTAGTAATTCAGTATTGTCACTCCATCATTTCTGAAGCAATTGGGTATTTCAAAATTTTAATTCAGTAAAATACAGTCGAGCACCAGTACCTCGAATGTCAGTATCTCGATGGTATCCCCTATCTCGATGATTCGCTAAAGTCCCGAATTATATCCTTATTTGTTTAATGTAAATTCCCTCGGCTATCTCGAACATGCCCTATCTCGAACATGTTCTCTATCTCGACTGTTCGTTCTGTCCCCTTCGAATAAAAATATGTTAAAAATCACTTCGCTATCTCGATCACATAAACGCTTGGGTAAATCACCTAATCGCCTGGCTGCCAAGATCAATTTGGTTAACACTAATTTTCAAAACCTATTATCAAACAAAACAAAATAAATTCACACCTGCCCCGGGTTGTTTGCTTAATTGGTCCACCTCGATTTGTTTCAGTGTTTGACACGATTCATTAAGCATATCACAACGTGCCACATGCCATTCTTAATACCCTGTCAAAGTCCACGGCATTCTTCACACAGCTGTATAGACGCCGGTGTACGAAGCAAGGGATGATTAAGGACTTCTTCACGAGACCTGACTGCGAGTGACGGTGTCAATTTCGTTTCGTTTAAAACATGTACTATTCTGTTTCTTGTATTAAATGTTACTCATTATGTAAACACAACTTTATTTCCTTGTTAGTGAGTGACATATTGTCTATTGAATACATGTATATAATGTATTTAATGTTCATATTGTTGTTTGTCAAAATAATTGGTACATAAAATAATAAAAGCAACACATGCTTTGTTTCATTATTCCTTTATTGTTTACTCGTGATGTGATGGATAACATGATTTGATATTTTTTTGCGAAAATATTTGACCATGTCACTTCCTCGGTATCTCGAACCTAGTCCTATCTCGACTAAAATATGATATCCCTTCGACTTCGAGATACTGGTGCTCGACTGTATAATCACACTACTGTTTAGACATCAGCAAAACGCAATTATTGAATAGTTTGCTTCTAAATGAAAACATGTCTTGGTATTTCATTAGAATTGTCTCCTTGGAGACAATTCTAAAGAAATACCAAGTGTGTTTTCATGGAAAAATAAGAAAAAATGCTATATTTGTGGTCTGTTTATTGTTTTCTGTAGCATGATAAAGATACCACAAATTTTTCATTGCTTTTTGATACTCACTACTTCTGATTTCAATTGGGTTTTTAGCAATTTTAATTGAGTATTTAAGCAAATACGCAGCTTATCTGGAGCTCTGTTCATGTATTTGTAAGCACTTGCTTCCGCTTTTTATTCGAGCGCTAACGCAGAATTATACTGCCAACATCCAAATTTGAGGTCTTAGAGCTTTTATGCAAATGAGCCTATGTCGGTCGCAGCACATATTTTGCAGGTTGAACTTTTTAAAAACACTGGTCTTACACCATAAAAAATGGTACTAACAACTTAGCTTGATCGCCTTTTCATTTGGTATATTGCTGTATAAACGATACAAGACTTCCAGCTCGGGTCTGACATGTATGCAGCCCCGCAGAGGACATGGCTTTTTTTAATTAATTCATTCCCATGAACTAACAATTTGTTCCATCAATTTAACAATTTGTTCCTTCGAATTAACAATTCATTCCCACGATATAACAATTTGTTCCCTCGAATTAACAATTGACAATTAAAAAAGTGACAATTTGTTCCCTCAGTTAACAATTTGTTCCCTCGAATTAGCAATTTGTTCCCACAATATAACAATTTGTTCCCACAAATTAACAATTTGTTCCCGTAGGAACGAATTGTTAATTCATTAAAAAAACAAATTGTTAATTTGTGGGAACAAATTGTTAATTTGTGGGAACGAATTGTTAAATTGAGGGAACAAATTGTTATTATGTGGGAACGAATCAATAAACAAAAGAATTCTATGTCTCCTGCGGGGCTCCGTAGAAACGACCTTGGACAAAGTGTACATAAAACATGTTTAACCCATTACATGCGGAATATACCTTTCTGGGTATGATTTTTTTTTAAATATTTTATTTTTGTTATTTCTCAATGAAAGTATATGTTGTGACCTCTCATTTGAACCATCTCGATGAGACAGTTCAAATGGTGGTCGTGACATAATATTGTACTTCTAAGAACAGAAAATATTTATGATTTTCCCCAATCAAAATGACATATCCACAGCATGAAATGGGTTAACTGAATCATTTTTGCATATATTCTACGTATTTCAGCAAGATAACAATAACTCTCAAATGGACATGTGAACTTTCCACCAAAACATTTATGTGTAATAGCACTAATAAAAGTGGTGAATTTGTTATGAGAAGAGGTTTTGTCCAACGTGACCTGGGACCCTTGTATTTATACCGCAACCATTGCCCCATGTAACATAATAAAGGGGGTTGAATAAATGCTGTTTATATCTGAAGTACCGGTGTCACAGGAAATTCTCCCCCCTGGAAATCTTCCCCCCATGGGGAAGATTTCCAGGTATGGGGGGAAGATTTCCAGGGTCGAGCCTGGAAATATTCCCCCCCGGGGAAGAATTTCCTAGGGGGGAATATTTCCAGGCTCGACCCTAGGAAATTCCCCCCCCCCCTCACCCAAAAGTTTGTGTTTGAATGCTACAAAGCAGAATTATTTCCCACCAAACATGTGCACATAGGCACAATGTATGTCATTTAGTAGTATCACACCCCACCCCAATCTACCATATGCATAGTATAAGACCCTTGATAGACAAGAATATCACAAGATTGGAGGAAGATTTCTGATCAAGTGAAAATGTTTGTGTAGAACAGTATAGCATGTGACGCATATTGGCGGGGGTAGAGAGGGGGGGGGGGATTTTCCTATGATTTCCCCCCCAACCATCTACCATATGCATAGCAGATGTGAATGTCTCTTTGTCTCGAGTATTTCTGATGAAATAATGTATGTTTGTGTAGAACAGATAGCATTTGGCATGTATTAGAGGGGGGGGGGGGGGGAATTTTCCTTAGGAACGGAAACAGGAACCTCTTTGTAGACAAGAATAACCCCCCTCCCTCATGATGAAATAATGTATGTTGGTGTAGAACAGATAGCATTTGGCATGTATTGATGTATTGAGGGAGGGGGGGAGGGCAGATTTTCCTAGGAAATATTCCCCCCCCAACCATCTACCATATACCATATTACCATATGCATAGCGGATGTGAATGTCTCTTTGTAGACAAGAATAACCCACGATTGGGGGAGTATTTCTGATGAAATAATGTATGTTGGTGTAGAACAGATAGCATTTGGCATGTATTGAGGGGAGGGGGAGATTTTCCTATGAAACAGGAACCCTCCCACCCATCTACCATATGCATAGCGGATGTGAATGTCTCTTTGTAGACAAGAATGACCCACGATTGGGGTAGTATTTCTGATGAAATAATGTATGTTGGTGTAGAACAGATAGCATTTGGCATGTATTGAGGGTGGGGTGGGGGGTATACAGATATACTGTTTTTATTTTCTAGACCCCATTTATACCAATCATATGCAGCTATGGTAGAGATTTAACCTAGAGAACTCTCTACCAGCCAACATACATAATAGTTATGGTACGGTAATGGGGAATTATTGCATATACCGGTAAATAGAATCTCTACCGCCCCACCACCAATATATTGTCTATGTATAGATATTATACTAAATTGGATAGCTCTTTTATAGAAAATGCTGCCTCGCCTATTCACATACTTCTCCACAAGTAGACATACATTATGACTATGTTAGTTGGGTATACATGTAGGGATATTACGTCCTCTGTTACCAACAGACTGGTTCTAGCATGTGAATTGTGTATGCTCCTGAGCACAATATCAACAATGTATATGAAAATACATTAAAAGTTTTGTGGACAGTGTCTGTGAAGGTGGTGATGGGAGGGGGGAGAATTTCCATGCAGAGGGGAATATTTCCTAGGCTTAAGGGGGGGAGGGAAGATTTCCAGGGGGGGGAGATTTCTTGTTACACCGGTAACCTAATATACCTGAAGTAGCCTAATATACATGAAGTGCCATTTTTGCCTTTATTTGTTCACCTTTAACCGCTAATTGCGGCCTCTGATTGGTCAGTCTCAACAGCAAATTCAAGATGGCGGCGGATTTTAAAATAAAAAAAGCGCTGTCGCTTCACAAGCTGAATTTTGTCCATTTTTAACGTATATGCGAAGTAACCAACGACAAGGACATGTCCATTATGATTTTAATGCGTATTATGTCAACTGTAGAAATTAAAGACAACTAATATTGAAGCTGTTTGTAAATAAATCGGAGATATAATCAGATACAATACCGAATCTATCTAGCGTGGACGTCGCAATTTTGTTTTGAATGACGTCGCTAGATGTGTGATGCATGCCGCGGGAATGACGTCAAAACATTTTGTCACGCAATTTCAACCATTTAAGTTCAGTATGCGGTATAAATTAAATACATGATTAGTGCCGTCGAATATAAAATATATTCGGTTTCGCCCCGACAACTTTATAGCGAAGCTGTCTAAGGCTCAACCGAATATATTTCATATTCGACGGCACTAACCATGTATTTACTATATATTCAGCTTGCTTCGACATTGGTATTGCTTTTTAATCAAAGTTTAACCATTTAACACGAAAGCCCGCTATAGCCCGTTTGAATTTCCACAATGAGATGTTTCAAATGATGGTCACAGGTATATGTATAGGACAAATATGATCTTTCCATACACAATATGATGCATTCTCAGAATGAAATCTGTTCAGTCCTCTGGCATGCTTTTGTTTATAATGTGTTACCAAAACAAGATACTTGATATAATTTAGGCACAAATGCATATACATGTATATAATAAATGTAATAAGATGCCTACTAAAGTTTATCGGATATCTTGCACAAATGTTTATTTAATTTCCATTTGCTCTACATGTACTACAACATTATATAAGCTATCTAATATCATACTGGTATATCCTATAGCGTATTAAAGATGCATGTATCTAATAAAGTATATACGGTAAGATATCTACAAATGCTAATATGGTACCTTGTGATCTTTAGCAGAGATCCAGATAAGGTGTGTATTGGCGTATTTTACGCACTTATTTTAGCAGAATACGCATTGATTATCAAAAGTGGGAGTACAAAATATTGATTTTCAAATTTAGTAGTGAAAATATAGTAATAAAGTTGAAAATTTACTTAGTTGAACTGCAAAAATTTAATTTTTATCATTTGTTCCCTATTTAATTAGGAAGAAAATCAATAATACATTTGCAAAAGTAAAATACACATTGAATTTGAAATCTGGAGGTATAATACTCTTTAGATACAAAACTTATCTGGAGCTCTGCTTTAGTTTTTCAATTTTCGCTAATCAAAATATCTTCCACAGTACAGTGGACTTTGGTTAAACCAGTGTAGACAAAAGGGTACATTAACCCTTAACCCTTTCACACCTAAGTAACTGGAATGGATTTTGATATGTTAATTTTGCAACCAATCCAATCATCACAAAATGATTTTCAGACTAGACCATTTATGAAAAACGGTGTTTTTATTCTCAAAAATATGAAAATTACTTGCAATAAATGCAGATCCTGATTGTCACGAGCCGGCTCATCTGGATGTACACGTTTTGCCAATAGCGCTATACAGGCCTGTGGTGTTGGAAAGGGTTAAAAGGCTGGAACCGAAAATTGTCGTCTGCTGTTGTGTCATAATTATTTCTCTTGTTTCTAAAAAAAAAACATGGTTTGACAGCAGACGACACAATTTAAAATAAGACTAATGATTCATTTGTGCTCCGGAGAAAAGCCAAGCTACATGTATGTATAATCACACATCATCAGAAGCATACGCATGTACACTGTTTATAAAATATATATATGAAGCATATATTACATATACCTTCAATAAACGTTCTTCAGCTATATGCTAAGGGCACTCCAGGGTCTCTAAAATGTGCAGAAAGTGATGTAAAAGATTAGTAAAAAAATAACTTAACCCTTAGACCGCTACTCGCGACAATTATCGTCTGCTGTTGCTTTTATATCTTGCCTTATTTCTCAACAAAAACATGGTTTGACAGCACTTCAGAATCATTTCCAATGGAAATGATTCTGAAGTGCTGTCAAAGCATGTTGTTAATTATTCTAAAGTGCTGTCAAAGCATGTTTTTGATGATAAAAATGGAAAATAGAAAATAAACAGCAGACGACACAAAAAATAAGATAGCGGTCTAAGGGTTAAGAAAGGTAAAAAAGAAATTAATTGTACGTATGCATTTGCATCATATTTCTGAACTAATTGTACATAATTTTATGGTTGACTGGCACTAATAAGGTAATGTGTTATCTAGTTATAACAGAATATAGAATAACTTCTTGATAATTTATCACATGAAATGGATTGCTTGGTTGATATAGGTCATTTGAAGTGCAAATCGTGGACAAGTCAAACACACATTGAAAATCTGAAACACCATCTGTGGCCCAGTGTCTTTAACCCATAGCATGCGGAATACACCTTCATGGGTGTGAATGTTTTTAAATATTTTATTTTTGTTATTTCTCAATGAAAGTATATGTTGTGACCACTCATTTGAACCGTCTCGACGAGACGGTTCAAATGGTGATCGCCACATATACTTCTAAGCGCATAGAAGGAAAATATTCAGGATTTTCCGCAAACATAATGGCATATCCTCAGCATGAAATTTGTTAAATATATAAAGTAACAGGCCCTTAGCCAGGGGGGGGTCGGAGCGGTCGGACGACCCCCGCCCAGCCTCGAGGTCCACTTTTTTAGCCTCGAGGTCCATTTTTTAGACCCCCCTAGATACCTCAGGCCTCTTGGGCCTTCGAAACGACCCCCCCCCACCCTTCAAACAGGTCTGGCTACGGGCCTGAGTAATGAGAACAAAAGAATGGCTCTGGCCTTATTTAATTATCTAAAAAAATATACTTTAGCCCACTACATGCCGAGGCTACACAATTTTTCATGCGAAAAATAAAAATACTTTTCTCAAATTATGCACAGACGTATAATGAGTGGTCACAACATATACTCTTGAGAAGAAGGAAGTAAACAGGGAAAATAATTTCTATTTGTTCATACGCCGCGTATGAACAAATTCAGCATGAAATGGTAATTCCCAATGTATTATATAGCCTACCCGAGTTATTCAATTCGTAATCCAAAATATTTATAATGCATTTCCCTGCTGAGCGTAACTCCATACAGCCTTTGTTGCCAGTCCTGTATGCCTTTCCTACATGACCCAATACACCATAAAAATCCACCACCTATCAGAGAGAAGCAGCCAGCACAGATGTTAAAAAAGTTATCAAAGCTAGAAGCCTAGATTGGCCTATCAGCAATATCTCAGGAAATGTGTATTGGCAGTGTGTATCACTCACGCTGATAATGACTCATCCATCCATGTGGAATACCTGTAGAGTAAGGTGCAGAAATCAATTATACAGCTGGAATTCCCCCAGACCACAGGTTGAAGTAACGGACCGAGGTCTATAAATACATTAAATATGCCTAAAAGCATCAATAAATTTAAAAAAAATAAAGCTAAAAAATTTGTTTTACTCCCTCCTATAAATGAAAAAAAATGCTATAAAAAAAAAAGCTAAATATTTTGTTTTACTCCCTCCTATAGAGGGAGTAAAAAAAATTGTTTAGCTTATTTGTTTCATTTATTGATGCTTTTAGGCATATTTAATGTATTTATAGACCTCGGTCCGTTACTTCAACCTTTGCTCTGTCCATTACTTCAACCTGTGCCCCAGACTATAAATCTATCACTGTCCATGTTGAGATAACTTCTCATTTATCTTACCCATGTCAACTAATCTTCACAATATCCACTTGGAGAGAGTGTTTCAAGATAACATTTTGCTAATTTCTTTTTATCTTTCATGGAAATATAGGTAAGACTGTTCAAAATTAACAAGATATATGGCATGGATAAACAAGAGTTGTCAGAAGTGAATGAAGTGCAACTGATGGTGATTTAGTTGAAGTGCCATGGGGTGAAAGGTAACAGAAATTATAACAAATTTCCCCAATGTTAAGTTTGTGAAAGTGCTAAGACTGTGGCCTTGACCTCGGGGTAGGTAGGCAGGGGTTTGGTGGTCATGGATTTGGCATAACATGACAGATAACCATCAGAAAAAGGCATGTGTGAAATATCAAGAAGTGGGGTGAAAGGAAACATTCTAACAGTATAACACATGTTCCCCAATGTTAAGTTTGTTAAAGCACTAAGACTGTGACCTTGGGGTTAGCGGGGTCATGGATTTGGCATGGCACGATATAGAACCATTAGAGGAAGGCAAGTGTGAAATATCAAGAAGTGGGGCTAAACAGGGGCATCAGAACAGGTCCAGCAGGTCCGGCCACTACCGGATCAATTATTTTAACATATTTGTAATTCATGTATAAAAAAACCAGAATGTAAATATTTTTCTGCAATTTTTCTCATTTCTTATCAAAAGTGTATGTTGTTACCACTCAGTTTAACCGTCTCAGCCATATCTAAATTATGCATATATAATTCCAGCACAAAAATATTTACACAATTCCCTAACATTTGATTGGTCCGTAGCAAGTCTCTGTCCAAAATTTATATCCCAGTAAACTCCCATGCCGAACTACTTTCCATAACCGTCAGGCGCAGCTAAAATAATTCTTAAGAAAACGGAAAATAAACCCATAACCCAAAGCATAACCCATAAGTTCCATTTCTCCAGTCACAGCCACATATTTCACAATTTCCATACAAACCTAAAGTGTAACTGAATGTAATGGATTAATGGAGAAATACAAGCAAATAATTATGATGAATTTTTGTCCGCTAGTTTTGAACTATTTATAGCCCATAAGTTTCCCAGCATGCAAAGAGTTAATGTCCATCTGGAGCTCTGAGACATGAGAACAGTTAAGGGTGTCACCTTGGAACGGCCAGTGAACAAAATTGTTCACTGGGGCGATAGACCCGTAGAATGCGGGAACCGAAAATAGTCGTCTGCTGATAATTCATATTTTGTCTTTTCTCTCAGTAAAAACATAGTTTGGCAGCATTTTAGAATCATTTCCATTGGAAATGGTTCTAAAGTGCTGCCAAACCAAGTTTTTAATGAGAAAAATTTAAAAATAACAAATATTCAAATAGTCATGAAATAAATGTACCGTAATAACTCATTAGAAAGAAAACTCTGTCACATGACCCATGCTAACCACACAAATGCACTTGTTACTCACACAAACCATTTATGTACAGTGCAACCTCTCAACAACAGCCACCCATGGGAAGACACAAAACTGGCTGTTGTAGAGTGGCTGCTGTAGAGAGATTAACATTTTTCATGCTGAGGATACACCATTATGTTTGCGGAAAATCATAAATATTTTCCTTCTATGCGCTAAGAAGTATATGCCGTGACTATCATTTGAACCGTCTCGTCGAGATGGTTCAAATGAATGGTCACCACATATACTTTCTTTGGGAAATATACAAATGCATTTATGTACAGTGCAACATGTCGATAACAGCCACACATGGGAAGACATAAAAGTGGCTGCTATACAGAGGTGGCAATTGTCCAATTGGGAAATGAAATATCGGCCGTTACAGAGAAGTGGTTGTTGTAGACAGGTGGCCGTTCGGGGAGTCCTTTTTTTCCCCGTTAAAACACGGTTTGACCGCACTTTAGAATCAAATTGAAATGATTCTAAAGGGCTGTCAAACCATGTTTCTATTGAGAACAAAGACAAACTAGATGGTCGGTAAATCCAACAAATGCTCCCTGATGACGCCTGGATTGAAAGTCAAAGTCCTTGACCCTGGATGTAGTACCGGTATGCTTATTAATCACAATAAATGGTGATAAATGTGTATATGAAGTTTCACATCATAATCTCAATTGGTAATGTTCAGTGATAAATTCTAGAAAGGTTTAACGCAATGTTTTGTTTATTAGTCACAATAAATATTTGGATACCACTATTTATCTTGTTTCCATAAATGATGTCGAAAGCAATAGTGGTGAAAACATTTGATGTAATAATTGGGGTAATACGGAGACATGCTCAAATTATTATGTTGCCATGTTAGACGTTTAAACATTTTTAATACTGAGGATACGCCATTTTGTGTGCGGGAAATCTTAAATATTTTCCTTTTATGCGCTCAGAAGTATATGTCGTGACCACTATTTGAACCATTAAATAAATTCTATACCTGTAAAGGTGTATTCCAAAAGGAATGGGTTAACCCTTTCCCTGATAGAAACAACTTTTCACGTCTCTGCAGAAGATGTATTTAGAAAACATTGTGGGAAAAGGAGAAATTGCTTGTAACAAGCAATTTCTCCTTTTCCCACAATGTTTTCTACTCTATCAGATAATTTAACCATCATTTGACCCAGTATTTGGTTCTTTTATTCAGATGTTTTCGATTTGGAAGAGTCGAAATATCGCAAAACACGGACAGGGTTAAAGCGCTACACTACTACATTTTATGTTTTCACAAATATAGGAGCAACTGTAAAATGGTATTGTCTTATTTTGTGATATCAGTTCACTATTTTTGGCTACTAATTTAAAAATGCTAGCGCCAACCGAGGTTTATATTTGCGACTAGTGTAGTTCCAGATCAGCATGCACATTCCCGCAGTCTGATCATGAGCTGCACTGTTTGTCATTCAGTAGAGGCCGATATACAACCTTGGGTCATGTGTTAAGTTTCAAGAAAACTTTCCAGAATGTATTCAAAATATGCTCTGGGTATGAATTCAAGTCTGAAACAATAAAGGGCAATAACTCCTTAACTTACACTGTAAGAGTAATGTTAGTCATGCACGTGGCACATCCTCTGGTTAATGTCCATCAGCATACAGTACTTACCACCCCCCTCAGCCTCGTAATGTGGTTGTGAGTATTATCTCTTTCAACCCTAAGTAACTGGGGGCCGTTTCACTAAACTTCGTACGACTAAAATGTTCGTACTTAAGTGCAAATTTAGGATCGTTTGGAAATTTCAATTGATGGATTTACATTTATAGAGCATATATAGGCTGCATATGCAGCCTATGCTCTATAAATGTACATTTAAATACAACAATTGTTTACAGGAAAACATTATTACTGTGCAGTTTACAGACTTTTGCACTTACGAACATTTTAGTCGTACAAAGTTTAGTGAAACGGCCACCTGGAATTGATGGTGATATGTTCATTTTCTCACCAATCCAATTGTCACAAAATGATTTTCACACTAGTCCGTTTATAAGAAGGAGGTGAGTTTTTTTCTGTATAAAAATATGAAAATTATTTGCTTGCAAAATGTGCAGATCCTGATGAGACTCTTTATGAGCCGGCTCATCTGGATCTACACAGTTTGCAAGCACTGCAAGAGGTCTGGAGACAAGTATCGAATAACTTCCCTTACGAGACAAGCCATGTGAATTTATACCTTAGATGATGTGCAATATTTTGTGAAAAAATATTTACAAAATTTATGATATTTTCCGTAAATGACATCGAAAGTTGATGAACTATTTATTCAGAGCAAATGTGGAATAGAATTCCACATGTGCTATGAAATTCTCAACTTTTGACGTCATTTGCAGAAAATATTTTTTCTTGAAAAATCGCACATCTTCTTAGGTACAAAATCACATGGTTTGTCTGTCTGTGACTTTTTTGTTATTGATGAAAAAGTACTTACTTTTAAATATTTTTTAGATTTAATGTGTTTAATAGCCAAAAGTTCGTCGGCAGAAAAACGTGGAACAGACAGTAGTTCAAACTAACCAACAAGTCAAGCTGACAAATCCCACTCAAATGTCGAACAAGCCCGGGAAATTGTTCCCAGGGAAACTACTCATGTGATTTTCCAAGTTCGGTAACCTATTTATAAAATCTGTCTATAGACATGTACTGGCAAACAGTTTAGGTTGGCGGATTTATAAGAACAACACCAAGACTATATACTAGATGGTCGCGGCACGCATGTCGCGCATGCTGAGGTTTAGATAGCATCAGGGCTCCAGATAAGGAATTAGTAATTGAGTATTGTCGCTCCATCATTTCTGAAGGCACAGCTAGATAGTGCTCCCTATGGAGCCTTTCATTAGCAATATATGTGGGTGTGACTGGAGAAATCGGGCTTATGGGATTTGTGACCAGTGTAGCTCCTGGTCAAATAGCACACTCCAGTAGCCTGATAATGCTCTATATTGCTTGTTAGAAGCATGATGGGTGTTTTATTGATGGAATGGCGAACAGTGCAGAACCTGATCAGACTGTGCGGATGCACAGTCTGATCTGGATCTACACTGGTCGCAATTATCCACACAGGCTGATCTGGATCTGCACTGGTTGCAAAACCCATAAGCCCCATTTCTCCAGTCACAGCCACATATGTGGGTGTTTAATAAGCGGGAGAGGAGGGGTGGGGGGTCGTGGGGCAGAGGAATATCTTTGTGCATTACTTTGCATTACACATCATTCTCTTGATGGTTGTCTTGTATGCCAGGCAGGAAGAGAATCAGATGAAGTAGTTTGGTAGACATGCAAAGCGTTTTTCGAAATAAAAACGGACATAACTCAAGACAGATCAGGTGCAGTGTGAATATTCTTGAAGGTCAACTGTAGGTCGCTCATGCGTAATGGCAAAATTTAATTTCAATAATGTCAGGTCTGCAGCCCACACAACATACTTGAATACTATTATCTGCCAGCCGTGTGCATCATAAACTTCTGTGAAACAGTTGACCTTCAAATGACTTTAACCTACCTTAGTTGCGAACAGTAACTCTTGTAATCTACTCCCGTACCGTGGAGTAGATTTCAAGAGTTATTGTTTGCAATTACACCTACCTTTGCTCTTCATTTACGGTACGTGTTGACAAAACCAAACTGTCAAGAATGTAATAGAATATAACAAGTCTATCAATTATATTAATAAAAAATAAGACACACACACCGCCCTGTTTTTCTCCAAAGTTCGGATGATAATAAATAAATTAACTTTATTGCCTCACAAGTCGCCATAATGGCCGCGAGGTATCCTTCCACTAAACTGGTGCGATACCTCTGGTGGCAGTTCAGTTTTATTTCGTGAAATTTGGTCAAATATTGGTTTTATTACGAAAAATTGATTTCTCTATGGGAATTTAACATGGGGGGAAAAGAGGTAGAAGACTTGTGGGAGGAGTCAAAAAACAATTTTTTTGGGAAATTGACTCCGAAACCTAGCTAGATAGCTTGGAAATGATGTAACTAAGAAAACATCTTCACTCCGTGAAGATGTCTATGGGGATTTAATGGGGATTTAACATGGGGAAATTTTGTTTTCGCAATAAAATCAATATTTGACCAAATTTCACGAAATAAAAAGAAGGCTCATTCTTAAATTTTCCTTTAATTTAATATTATCGAAAAAAAAATTGTTTTTGCATTGTTTATATGGCCGTAAAACTTCATGATTTTGATTCAACAAAATGCAATTCTGTAGCTAATACCGGTACCTGTATATTGAAATACTAGTACATGTACATGTACAATAAGAAATGCCATTAACAATTTTGTGAAATGTAGATTTTTAGCAAAATTAAAAAATATCTCGGAAATGAATGTAAAATGCTATATTACTGATTCAATCAGTTTTCAAATGTTCAGCCATTGGTCTTTGTCATGAAATGGAGTATTTTTCCCTGTAGCTACATTTTTCTATTGAGCTATGCCATTTTGGAACATGTGTTAACCCTTAGACCGCTATCTTAATTGTTTGTCGTTTGCTGTTTATTTTCTATTTTTATCATCAAAAACATGCTTTGACAGCACTTTAGAATAATTTACAACATGCTTTGACAACACTTCAGAATCATTTCCATTGGAAATTATTCTGATGTGAAGTCAAACCATGTTTTTATTGAGAAATTGTTGTGAGTAGCGGTCCAAGGGTTCACGTCGTGATTTCACGACATCAGAACATGTTTCAAAATGGCGCAATACAATAGAAAAATGTATGTAGCTACAAGGAACAATACTCAATTTCCTGATAAAGGCCCACCCTATTTAATGGGTAATATCAAAATTCTGCATGTCAGTGAGTGATATCACCTATTTGAATGGGTAATATCACTCATTTGAATAGGTGATATCACAAAATGGTATTAAATTCCAAAACAGCACCCCATAAAATACAATTATACCAATTCTATAATCTATACGAGACACTTTGTGCGATTTTGTACCTAAGAACATATGCAATATCTCATGAATATAAATTACAAAATTAAAGGTACATGCCCACGCAGTAGGCACAAACTGTTCTTTATAGCAATTAAATAAGTGTATAATTGTGTCACTATTCCACCAGTTCTAAAAATTATGAGTGCCCACTACTGAGACCTATATAATCATTTAGTAATATTGTTTTTTACTGATAGTGACGTGCGGTGGTATCAGGCTATTTTTATATGCAAATGAGGCATGATATTTTTTAATTATTTATACTAATTAAATGCGTCATCTGAAAAAATAATATTGTTGACAGATTATAAAGTATGATCATTGCACATCAAAAAATAAATACATGGAATAACTAGTAATGTCCGTTAACATTTTAAGGAAATACGGTTATCGCCTCTGATATCAGTGTGGGAATATACGTCTGATATAAAATGTATATTATAATGCCAATCAATACGCAGGGTAATGGTGAATGAATGTTCATTTTGCCAGAAAATGTCTAAGATGATGTCTCTGATATAAAAAAAATGTTGTGCCTACTGAGTGGGCATGTACCTTTAATGATATTTTCTGCAAGTAATTTTTCGACGGCATTTACAGAAAATATCACAGTTTTTGTAAATATATTTCATGTTCTCAGGTACAAATCACATGGTGTGTCTCATATTTGGCCTGTCACAATAAGATGTTTATAGACAGAGCTCCAGATAAGCTGTGTGTCTAAAGCGTACTATACCACCTGATTTCAAAATCATTGCGTATTTTACTTTTACAAATGGATTATTGATTTTTTTCATTACTGAATAGGGAACAAATCATAACAAAATATAACAAATTTAAACACTCACTCAATTTTCAACTTTATGACAGTATTTTCACTACTCAATTTGAAAATCAATACGTATTTTCACATTGCTGTGCTTATTTTGTACTCCCCACTTTTGATAATCAATGCGTATTTAGCTAAAATAATTGCGTTAATACCTTATCTGGAGCTCTGTTATAGAAATATTTAACAGTTCAGCTTCTGATATGGATTTAATGTTCATGATTTACTGCTTTCTGCATTAAACATGCTCAATACTGAATGGTTTTCGGTTAATAGCCTACACATTTTCTGGCTGTTTTGTGAAGTTCAAGATTACCAGAAATCTGGGCCCGGTTGCTCAAAACATCAGTTAGCTTAACGGACTGTTAAATCCTTAACTGAATGGTTAAAATCTCTGTTAAAACAGAGATTTTAAACATTCAGTTAAGGATTTAACAGTCCGTTAAGCTAACGGATGTTTTGAGCAACCGGGCCCTGGGTTATATCTACATGTACCAGTGATGGTGTAATTGAGTGGACCTTACATCTATAGACCTGTCCTAATTTTTTTGTTGAATGTCTGAGTTAATACAGTCATGCAGGAATATAGTAAATATCAAAACCACAGGTGATTCTAGCGCGTCTTGGATGGTCAGTTATTGTTTGTGTATACATGAAACATCTTTTTAAACAATGTACAAAACAATTAAAATGTGCCTGGGTCTGAATACTAAACTGGCATATTTCAATCACGTGCACGCAGTGGTTTGGTTGGTTACTGGAGAGTGACATCATTTTCCATTAGCCAACCAAATAACTGCGTGTCACGTGATTCGATATTTTCAAAGATGGCGGCTAATAATTATTGATAATGAGGAAGTGAATGATTGTGTTTGATTTTAAAAAGCGAATTTAGGTTAGTGAGACGTGTTTTTAGTGCAGTTTACACTCAAAATGTTTGAGATTTATGTTAATGGCTTAGCAACTGTAAAATCTATGCCGAAAACCCACCCCAAGCAGCGGTTTCGACATGCCGTAACACGTCGC
The DNA here is from genome assembly GCA_029237695.1 of Conchocele bisecta. Lineage (NCBI taxonomy): Eukaryota > Metazoa > Mollusca > Bivalvia > Lucinida > Thyasiridae > Conchocele > Conchocele bisecta. Next base: position 21,147,072 of record CM055268.1, on the reverse strand, counting down.
ATAGGGGACAGAGCTCCAGATAAGCTGTGTATTTGCTTAAATACACAATTAAAATTGCCAAAAACACAACTGAAATCAGAAGTAGCGAGTATCAAAAAGCAATAAAAAAAATTTGGTAACATTATCATGTTGCAGAAAACAATAAACAGACCACAAATATAGCATACTTTCCATAAAAACACATCTTGGTACATGTATATCATTAGAATTGTCTCCAAGGAGACAATTCTAATGAAATTCCAAGACAGGTTTTCATTTCGAAGAAACCATTCAATAATTGCTGTTTGTTGATGTGTAAACAGTAGTGTGATTTGATTTTACTCAATTAAACTTTTGAAATACCCAATTGATTCAGAAATGGTGGAGTGACAATACTCAATTGCAAATTCCTTATCTGGAGCCCTAGGCGAGTAACAATTACGACTTTGTGTGGCTTTTCTTTCAATGGTGACGAATGCCAGCTTTGTACCTTTCATAATTACATAATCTTCAGACCCGGGCGCATTTGAATTGTTTTGTACATTGTTTAGAAAGGTGTTTCATGTATATACAAACAATAACTGACCATCCAAGACACGTACTCTAGAATCACCTGTGATCAAAACCGCTAGCATAAAATACTGAAAGCAAACTTTGGTGATAGGATGGTATAATGAAGTTGTGGGTGATTATTAAAGTTCTCGGCTAAGTATAATATATAATTTTAGCCATGTAAAACAACAAAATACAAATATGTAGTAAAAATTATAACTAAAATATGACTACATATTATGGCATATATCTACATGTCTGAAACAGTATATCGTACCATCATATCCGACATCGTGCCAACTTCCTGTGGCTTTAAACTCAACAATGAACAATGCTTTTTGCCATGTCACAACACATGTCTAGTCTAATACTTACCATGATTAATTTACTGGCACTGTAGAAGGATCAAATTTACAAGTTTAAACAGCAGATTGCACATAGGTCTATCTGATTATGTTTGTAATGACCGAGTTTCAGTCTCCAAATCAAAGTTAGATTTAATTGTATATTTTAATACAATATGTGCGGACTACAGGTAGAGAACTGTGCTAACAATCGCAATTTAAATTATCCTGAATTCACTTAAGCCTCTGCTCTCGAGTCTGGAAATTGACACTGGTCAATTATGTGCCTGTGCCTGAAGAAATGGGTCTTAATGAAGTTATGGCCTTCGCGAACAGTGTTAACTCAGATAAACCTGATCAGGATCTGCACTGTTCGCCAATAATGATTCAGCCAGTGGAACACCCATCATGCTTTTGATGAAGATTAGTCTCAGAACAAAAACCCACTTAAACTGGTCACAAAGAGCCAACAAATCAATCCTGCCCATAAGGGCCCCATTTCTCCATTTCTCAGGCACAGTCACAAATTATGCTATTCAACTCGTAACCAGTGTCTACCAGTCGAGAATTCCTGGCAGCAGCTTATTACAAATTATATCTATAACTGTTAAAGATGACACTTTTTTAATTAATTCGCTAATACGTGTAACAGCACTGATTAAAACGTAGTTCTTCTCACAACTTCCTGGTTCTTTTGAATGCGGAAGTGTATTTGTAAATAGATGAGAGTGACCTCCCTTAGACTAGACAAAATCGTACGTATCCGTCCACAAATACATGTAGTTTTCCTTGCATATTCACTCGAATATAAAAACAATAATTGCTATGAACGGTACCGTACGTAGTACTGTAGTATTGCAGAGCTACTTCTCGCAGCTACCATGATGTTACAGCTTCTCTATTATAATTAAATAGTGCCACTGGCGCACTTCTCTTATTTGAACCAGTGATACAATTTAGATATATTTCTTTTCCATATATACCGGTATAGTACATTAATAGCATAGGCATTATACAAACTGTATTAGTCATTTTAAGAAAAACTATCAAGGTTAAGCATCTCCAGTGATATTATTCCTAATTTTCACAATCTGGGTCGTCACTGAGCACGACTATCACTTTGAAAGTTATACACATTTTTGACCATTTTTGGTATCAATTGTGTTGAGTTTAAATTTACAGTTACTTTTGATTAACCCAGCGCTGTGTCAGAAATATCTGTATCCTGGTCTACAGCAAAACATGCACTAGACCCACACTTGCAATCTATACTTTTTTCTGGTAGTCGTGTTTGGCAATTATCACGGATCACTTGACTATATATATATGTCTTGTAATTTTAAACTCACATCAGCGAAGTTTATTGCAGCGTGGTGGCTATAGAAAGTATCCAGGTGCGTCGATCCTTCCAATAATGCTATTATTTTATCGATCCCTGGTGGTCTTTGAGCACATTTTGACTATTTTTCGTATTAGTTGTCTCCTTTTTGCATACAGATTCACTTCAGCTGTTGCTATGAGGTACTTGTGTTATGAACTGTGAATACAGCACAGTCTGCGACTCAACTGAATAGGTGCAATAAAACCGCACTTGCAGTGCATACTTGTTTCTGTTAGTCATGTCCACTGATTATCATGGCTCGCTTGACTACTAGTATGTCTTGCAAACATCACCACAAATTCACCCACAAAGGTGCCTGAGGTGAACGTATATAAACGAATACTAAGTCTTAATTGGAACATGTTTGTTTACAACGCGAATGTGTCTATTTACACCGTCAACCTCTATTATAGTTGTGGAAACTGAACACTGATCATACTCCAGACTACTGTGCAGGAGAATGCTATGGACCGCACTATAGCTCTACTACAGATGACATGTAAAATCAGGATAGTTTGCAACTAATAGATGTACATAGGTACCCATACTGTCAGCATGTTTCCCTCGATGACCCAGTCAATTATGCAAATAGTTTAAAAACTGTATTTATTTTACAACTATTACAAAGAATCATGGGGCAACGTGTCGAAATACTTTCCTGTTGGCATAGGCGGAGACATAAAGGCGGACCTTAATGTGTGTCATATGCACCCTGATGGATGTTAGTTGCGTTTTGCTGTCTCGAAGCAAACTTTACAATGTACATGTGTACTGCCATTACGAGAGTCGAACGTATGAATACCATTGTCAGTTGTGGTGCAAGCGCCTTTTATAAGGACATGATAGAGTGTACGTCTCTCTGCAGTGAGCACGTATTCCAATTTCACAAAACATTTTTGTAGGCAATAGTGAACAGTCCTGTAACAGGTGCGGTCTTGCTGTAAGAGAGAGAGAGAGAGAGAGAGAGAGAGAGAGAGGTTTCTATCTAATGGTGTTTCTCGATCATTTTTAACGACACCAACGTAAACTATTTTTGAATTTAATAACTAGAATAGTTTGCCTACTATATTCAATATGTTTTCTGACGTAGCATAAATCGGGCTTTAGAAGCATTTGGCCTGTGGCTTCATCGCCCGTATTACGAAAATAGTGATGTTGTAAACTTGTACCGTAAACCATGTTCATGAGACACCAGATACTCATTTGTAAAACAAAAAACGCGCTTTCAATCATATGTTGAGCCTAGTTTCACTGAATGGTAAGTTTTCATCTACGTGTAGCATAAAGCGGGCTTGTGAAGCATTTGGCCCTTTGTCGCCCGTATTATTCCGAACATGTCTCGGATAATGTTTCAAATGTTCAATACCATGTTGATTTATGCTTTTTCAAACCATTGCACTGCTTAGTGCATTATGCATATCAATCAAATTTAAAGGAGCTGCTTGGCAATTCAAGACCCAACACAGTTTAGAAATATGCAAATTGACAAATTATATCAAATAAACAATTAGAATTTCAATACATGGCTGGAACAGAAAAAAAAACATACCTAAAATGTGTTGTTTGCAACTTTTGAAGTGAAAGTAGAATCTCTGTTAAATGTTACGTGACTCCATGTCTAAAAATACGCGGTCATGTGATCACCACGTGCGCACCTGTGTGATGTCACGTCCTACAAGATAACACAATGACGTTAGACAGCAATGAGGTACGGCGCGCCACTGGCATTGCCGCAGATACCGTCCAGTGAGTTGTGATGTCCCATTTTCTCTATTTTATAATTATATAAATCTGCAAACGTATAAAGGGTTAATTATTCTTAGGAATCCCCCGGGTTTTCTATACTACTGTCTGTTTTATATACCGTCTAGTTATCTAGGTGAACTGATTATCGTGAAATGATGCATGAGTGATTGGGTCATTAAGCTAACCAAACTATTGCCCTGGGTCTCATATGTGGATGAAATGTGAGCAAAGTAGTTGGTAAATGAGCCTTCAACGGTAGATTTATATCGGTTTTTGGAACATACTTGACATGATCGGTAACCTAAAAAAGAAAGTTAAATAAAAAATAATATTATTGAAAAAATAACTAACTTTAATACACTAGTTTTGCTAACTATAGCAATCATATTTCCCGCATTTCATGCGCTCGAGATAGTATTCACATGACAAACATGTTTTGACTGGACACTACATCATCGACTGCATCAGCGATAACATTAAATGCTTGCATTATTAACTTCTTCTATCGTTGCTTATCATGCACGTACATCGTGTGTTAAAGTAGTAGTGTTTGTGGTGATTATATACACGTAAGAAATTCTGAAAATATATTGTAATAAAGCTTTTGAATAGTTTCAAGCGGTATCTTATCTGCAGCAAAACGGAGTCAGTGGTAACTGTGAATCGTTGAAAGGAATTACGTAACTACTAGTGGATTTCCCCTATTATGATGCAATACGGCCAAGTTAAAACTTAGCATGGAATTTCCTCAACTTGCTATTTATCACATCGAAAGCGCATGTGTATGACCAAGGATAAGTTGCGACCACAGGCACTTTGTGGTATGGAAGACAAAATCTTTACTTAATACCCATTTTCACTCTGATATTAAAAATCTAGAAGGTAGAACACTCGCCATCTTTTCAACCAACGGAAATGGTACTAGTGTATACCTTGGGCCCGGCTAGCTAATTCAATAATTGTAACGCGTGAGAAGGCCGGGACCATGCTGGTCCCGGCCTTCGCGCGTGTTACAACTACTAAATTGGCGAGCCGGGCCCAAGGTAATTAATCCACTTCCGTTTAGTGAAAAGATGGCAAGTGTCCTTATACCTATAGTCTGTTTCACGAAAGCTGCCCAAATTTTACGGCTATATAGACAATTCAAAAACAATATTATTTTCGATAATATTAAATTAAAGGAAAATTTAAGAATTAGCCTTCTTTTTATTTCGTGAAATTCGGTCAAATATTGATTTTATTACGAAAAATTGATTTCTCTATGGGAATTTAACATGGGGGAACAAGTGGTAAGGCAGTGTGGGAGGAGTCAAAACACGAAAACATTTGGAAATTGACTCCGAAACCTGACTACATAGCTTGGATATGATCTAACTAAGAAAACAAAAGTTAAATTTTAAAAATCGGTCCAGTATTTCTGAAATTCCAAAAAATTCCTAAGATGTCTATGGGGATTTAACATGGGGAAATTGTTTTTTCGCAATAAAATCAAGATTTCAGTGTTGTTGTTGTTGTTGTTGTTTTTGTGAATTAAACCAGGCGCTTAATTTTCGCCTCATTGGTAACAGTATATTTCTATTATGTAGAAGAGAAAAATAGTAGAACTGAAGATCCGACGGTATGATATCTGCTCAGAGATTATAACTATACACGTTTCACTTGAGATGCACAGTGGCGCAGTCATATTCTTGCCGATGGGGTGCGAATTGTGGATCGGAGTGGGTGGGGGGGGGGGGGGGGGGGGGGGGGGGGGTTGGAGGGGAACATATTGATTATTACATTCAATTCCCTCTGAAAATTTAAATTGATGTATTTACATTTATTGAGCACAGCCTATGCTCAATAAATGTAAATATAATAATTGTTTACAAGAAAACATTCCTAATGTGAAATTTACAGACTATCATAAGTTTGCACTTACGAACATTTTAGTCGTACGAAGTTTAGTGAAACGGGCCCCAAACCATTCCCTTCGGAAAAAAAACGCAAGCTAAAGTAAAATATAAAGCTGGTCAAATGTTAGGGGGGTGCGTCCGCAGTATGTGATATTTGCTTGTGCATAAGTGTACCATATCGACGGGTACTTAGTATATACAGCCTACTACAGCATGGCTGCTATATATTTTAGTATATTCCATAAACGGGAGCAGGCACCATCCCGTCTGCTATATTTTGGGACTTGAAGTCTGACTTCAAATACTAGTCAATGGTGACGTTTGTGATCTTTTAGCGCTGAAGTCGTGTCGCTTGATAAGCACGGGCCGGGATGTCGGACGCTACATGAATTGCATAATTATCTGATATTGTCTGATAGCGTCTGGTGCAGTCTTGAACCTCGCATGCCAGTATCTGCATAGGCACGCAACTGTGGGTTCCTGAACCTGATTTCGGACTCCTGAAACGGTCGGCGGTTCCTTAGCCTGACTAAAGTGTTCATTAACATGAACCAGGAGCGCGTTTCACTAAACTTCGTACGACTAAAATGTTTGTAAGTGCCAAATTATGATAGTCTGTAAATTTCACATTAACAATGTTTTATTGTAAACAATTATTGGTTTTACATTTATTGAGCACAGGCTGCATGTGCAGCCTATGCTCAATACATGTAAATCCATCAATTGAAATTTACAGACGATCCTAAATTTGCCCTTACGAACATTTTAGTCGTACGAAGTTTAGTGAAACGTCCCCCTGATCTCGGACTCTTCAAACAGCGGTTCCTTAACCTGACGAAAGTGTTCATTGACATGAACCAGGTGATCCTGAAATGAAAACATTTCGACGTAAATCCATGTCACTGAATCAGCTTTCGACCGTTACATGTTCGACCGAGATCCGTGACAGCGTCCAAATTTCAAAACAAAAAAAAATACATCAAAATCAACTTATTTTGTTCACACACGAAACTCACGCATATGAAGCAAATTTAGAATAGTTAGAAATACAGCATTGGAACTTGCCATACATAACATAAACGAGATGGCCGCGGCCCGCACGGAGCAACTGCCGAGGCTTCAATAGCATCCCGAAAAACATTGACCAAACACTTTAACCCGGACACACACGTGTACGTACGTGCATACGTACAGACGTACGTACCAACGTACGCCAATGTGCCGACTATATCGCAATGTCCGCAAGCGGGCGTGACAAAAACGATTCAAACAGAGTATATTACGAAACATACACCTTGAATATTCATAAATGGTGCAATTATTGTGTATGCCATACGTGAACCTCAAGGTGCATGACCACGTGGTTACAAAAACAACAACAATGGCTGAAAGTGTTGAAAGCGCGCCCACTCCAAAGTAAGTCTTATTTGATATTTTCCTTAATAGGCAACGGATTTTGATGAAATATGGTGGTCCCGGGAGTTCGGCACATATTTATGTCGTTTTTGCGAAGAATCGATTTCCGTGTCAGTAGACACGGAAATCGATTCATCGCAAAAACGACAGAAGTTTGGGCAAAAGTATCGAGACCACTAAATGCAGCTAAACAAGACGCGTTTGATGCGCCATATTTCATAAAAATCCGTTAGATAATAAGAACAAAATAAAAGAATGCGTACTTTGAATCGGAGGGCTTCTGGAAGTTTCAGTACTTGTTGTTGTTGTTGTAACGACGTGATCATACACCTTGAAACTGCATGCTTGCCATTTTTCACCCAGATGCCTATCGGACAAAACATATTTTCGACATAAATCCGTGTTCTTTCGACTACATCCGTGTCTTTTCGACAGCGATCCGTGTCGAGTTTTCGACATAATTATGCAATTCCTGTAGTGTCCGACATCCCGGCCCGTGATAATGATCTACCAATACATTGTTCAAGGTGTATGATCACGTCGTTACAACAACAACAACAACAACAAGTACTGAAACTTCCAGAAGCCCTCCGATTCAAAGTACGTATCCTATTATTTTGTCCTTATTATGTAACGGACTTTGATGACATATATGACATGCGCATATGTCTCTGTACTTTGGCCCAAACTTCTGTCGTTTTTGCGAAGAATCGATTTCCGTCAGACGTGACATTTGGGTGGTTGGTTGGGAGCATGCGTCAGGTATGATGAACAGGTAACATGGTATTCGACCCCGTTAGCCCGGCCAAAAATGGTCATAGCTGTTGACGGGCCGTTAAACACCATTAAATCAAATCAAATCCGACGTGACGTAATCTGTGATTCTATGTTTGCAGTATTGATAATATATGTATATAGCGCATCAAAGACGATAACTTTGAGTTTAATGGGTTCTCTGAAAACACTTTACTCAAACCTATAACTTTCACGAAAAATCCGTCATTTCGTTAGAATGATATTACAGGAAATTACTGTAAATACATCTAAAAAACATAACGTCACACAGTTCGGAAACCACGTGATCACACACCTGTCAAATAAATCATTTAGATTGGCGCCAGGAAGAAGTTGAAATGTAAAATACATGCTCCTGTATTGGATTTCGTATCCATTACAAGTACAAGGTGCATGATCACGTGGTTACAACAACAACAACGTCGCCCACTCCAAAGTAAGTATTATTTGATATTTTCCTTAATATGCAACGGATTTTGATGACATATGGCGCAGCAAATGCGTCATCCTGAGCTGCATTTGGTGGTCCAGGGAGTTCGGCACAGACTTATGTCGTTTTTGCGAAGAATCGATTTCCGTGTCGGTAGACACGGACATCGATTCTTCGCAAAAACGACATAAGTTTGGGCCAATATACAAAGGCCACCAAATGCAGCTTAGCAAGACGCGTTTTATGCGCCATATTTCATCAAAATCCTTTACGTAATAAGGACACTGTACAAGAATACGTACTTTCAATCAGATGGATTCTGGAAGTTTCATTACTTGTTGTTGTTATTAGTACCACGTGATCATAAACCTTGCAGCATAGGTTATTTGATTTGAACGTGGATATATGCGCGAGTTCCGCAACGTGCGATCGTTTGCGCGGCGGAACGAGTGGCATATATCCACATACAAATCAAATAACCTTTTTATTATATATCATTATACGTACATCATTCACCATGTATATTGACGTCTTGTGTTCCATTGTGTTTCAATGGGAAACGAAAGTACGTATATAATAACAATATATATTGCACATTAAAGGATAATTATATGTGGCTGTGACTGGAGAAATGTGGCTTATGGGATGTATTACCAGTGTAGCTCCTGATCAAATAGCTCCTGTAGTTTGATAACTATCTATATCCATTGTTGTCTCATTGATGAAATGGCGAACAGTGCAGATCCTGATCGGACAGTGCGAAAGCACAGGCTGATCTGAATCTAAACTGGTCGCAAACCCCATAAGCCCCATTTGTAGATTTGTAACAACGATTTTTTATAATATTAAAAAATACTATATTTCTAAATAGTACTAATTATGTGTATTTTCAAGCTGACTTCACACTGATGTCCAGTTAGCATTACGGAAAATATCCAATTTCGACATTGTGTAAAGTTATCCATGTATTCAACAGTTTTACAAATGTAGAAAATTAGCTCTAAAGATCTATCGTAAATAATATGTCTTCATACAGCATATCCTAAAGTGCGGAAGTTGAAACAACCCCAACAATAAATACAGAGAAAAATGCAGATTCGGATAAGATGGCTCCTTATGCAACCAATCTGGCTATTGTTTTAACAATGTTTGGAACGATTGACTAGGGAAAACATTAAACCTTAGACCGTTATCTTAATTTTTTTGTCGTCTGCTGTTTATTTTCTATTTTTATTATCAAAAACATGCTTTGACAGCACTTTAGATAGAATAAATTTCAACATGCTTTGACAGCCCTTCAGAATAATTTCCATTAACATGTTTGTATTGAGAAATAAGGCAAGATATAAATGCAAACAGCAGACGACAATTGTTGTGTGTAACGGTCTAAGGGTTGACAGCAGACGACAATTGTTGTGTGTAACGGTCTAAGGGTTGACAGCAGGCGACACTTGTTGTGTGTAGCGGTGTAAGGGTTAATACTGAAGGTAATACAACAAATTAAAGAACACCGATGCTTAAACGTATTTAATTTAAAACACGGCACATGGGGTGATGGGATAGATGGATATATGACATTATACGAAAGATAATGAACATGCAAAAGGCATACTCCAAAATATAATATACTATTCCGCTTTTTCCACACACACACACACACACACACACACACACACACACACACACGCACACACACACACACACACATGTACATACAGACCACGATCATACAAAAAATCAGGCTTATCATCAATTGACCAGTGTATGAGATTATTACATATGGGAATTTCATAAATTTATTTTGTAAATGACGTTGAAAGTTGACGAAAATCTCAGAATGGATGAGGAATTAAATCCCGCGTGTACCCTGAGATTTTCGTCAACTTTCTACATCATTTACGGAAATTATCACAGTGCTTTCGGAACCATTGCCAGATAGTACGCATGTATTCCAACCATGTATGTCGTTTGTGGTATGCGTGCCAGCGAGTCCACTGGCCAAGGTGTATGATCACGTGGTTACAACAACAAAAAAGTAAAAAGTACTGAAACTTCTAGAAGTTCTCCGATTCAAAGTGCATATTATTTAATTTTGTCCTTATTATTTAACGGATTTTGATGTAATATGGCGCATCAAACGCGTCTTGTTAAGCTGCCTTTGGTGTTATCTGTACTTTGGCCCAAACGTATGTCGTTGTTGCGAAGAATTGATTTCCGTGTCTACCGTGGCCCCCTCAATAGTTCTGTAATAAAGCACATTTTATCATCCTCAAACTTGCTGAGAATGCAGGAAATAGCGTTTCACGCCTCTTAGATTTCAACATTTTCTGGGGGAGCATGACCCCGAACCCCATAGCAAAATCGGGCCCTTTGTGCTCTCAAGACTGGGCCATGAGAATGCAGGAAATGGCGTTTCACGCCTCTTACATTATAAAAATCCCAGGATCACCTAGCAACATCAGTCCCTTTGGGTCCTCAAGACTGCGCCCTGAGAATGCAGGAAATTGCGTTTCACGCCTTTTAGATTTCAAAAGACCAAAATCCAGGCAATTTGATTGGCTAGAGCGTCGTGATTATGTCATATCAAGCCCGAGTACAATTCTTAGTGAACATGATGAACATGGGGGTGGGGGGGGGCATAATCCACAGTTATATCGCGGTTCGTCCGCGTGTACGAGCGGAGATAATCCGCGATGTCCATACATTGGCCATGGTGCAGCGTAAATACAGAAACAAACCTCGAAAATGTGTCAAAGATGTGATAAGAATACTTATACATATACACATACATATCAAGGTGCATGATCACGTGGTTACAACAACAACGTCGCCCACTCCAAAGTAAGCATTATTTGCAGCAAACGTGTTTTATGAGCTGCATTTGGTGGTCCATGGAGTTCGGCACAGACTTATGTCGTTTTTGCGAAGAATCGATTTCCGTGTCGGCGACACGGAAATCGATTCTTCGCAGAAACGACAGAGGTTTGGGCCAAAATACAGAGACCATCAAATGCAACTTAACAAGACGCGTTTGCTGCGCCATATTTCATCAAAATCCGTTACGTAATAAGGACACTATAAAATAATACGTACTTTAAATCAGATGGATTCTAAAAATTTCAGTACTTGTTGTTGTTGTTAGTACCACGTGATCATACACCTTGGATATTATGTATGCGTATAACCTAGTTTGGAATTAAGCCAGGTTATTATTTAATCCTAATATAAACTGAATTGTTTCGATATGGGCTGGGCGTATAAGTGGGTACATATAAACGTGTGACGGCATTCAAAATGTAATTCACTGTTCATATAAGGAAGTGAATAAGAGATTAGCCGGGTATGGAAGGTGTTCGAGCCAATTCCCACCCTTAAATATGAGCCGAATGAAATGAAGATTAGACTCATTCATGAGACACTGTATATCAGTGACTAACCAGAATGTTCTGACTGCCACGCACGGCGACTAGAAAATGCGGATTATTCAGTGAAGTGACAAGTTAAGCGGCAAATCAGTCTGCACACTTGGGGTACCTCTAAAATATTCGTAAGAGCAGTCTGTAAATTTCACATTAACAATGTGTTCTTGTAAACAATTATTGGATTTACATGTATTGAGCATACATGGAGCAGCTTATGCTCAATAAATGTAAATCCATCAATTGAAATTTCCAGACGAACATAAATTTGCACTTACGAACATTTTAGTCGTACGACATTTAGTGAAACGGGCCCCTGAAAAAATCTTTCTCAGCACTTTCTCGAAATTTATACTAGTAATCAAACAGTTTGGTTGGTCGAGACTGTGAATAGGTCAGCCTCGACCAATCAAGCTGCTTGATTTCAAGCATGATAACAGCGTACATGCTCATAGTTCGGGAGCAACTGTTCAGAATCCGGCACATCTTGTTATTTTTTCTTTCTTAGTGGTTTGGTATTCGTTTGGGATCCGACTCGGGAGTTCTATTGGTTACGTACGGAGCCTCGCAGGGGACGTAGAATTTTTTTTTATTAATTCATTCCCTCGAATTAACAATTAGTTCCCTCGAATTAACAATTCGTTCCCACGAAATGACAATTCGTTCCCTCAATTTAACAATTCGTTCCCTCGAATTAACAATTCGTTGATATAGCAATTCGTTCACAAGAGTTAACAATTCGTTCCCGTGGGAACGAATTGTTATTTCGTGGGAACGAATTGTTAAATTGAGGGAACGAATTGTTATTTCGTGAGAACGAATTGTTAAATGCGGGGCTCCGTACATATTCATAGAAAATATTGCTTTAATTAAGTCAGTATATTTTGAAATATATGCCCGAAATATACAACAGCACTGAACTTTTATTGATACATAAGTGCGGTATATCTGCCAGAATGCATCACAACTGGATACACAATGCTAGCAATTCATCTTCAAAATCAGGATGGATATAGTACATACAAGGTGTATGATCACGTGGTACTAACAACAACAACAAGTACTGAAACTTCCAGAATCCATCTGATTCAAAGTACGTATTCTTTTATAGTGTCCTTATTACGTAACGAATTTTGATGAAATATGGCGCATCAAACGCGTCTTGTTATGCTGCATTTGGTGGTCTCTGTATTTTCGCCCAAACTTCTGTCGCCCAAAAACGACATAAGTCTGTGCCGAACTCCCTGGACCACCAAATGCAGCTCATGAAGACGCATTTGCTGCGCCATATTTCATCAAAATCCGTTGCATATTAAGGAAAATATCAAATAATACTTACTTTGGAGTGGGCGACGTTGTTGTTGTTGTAACCACGTGATCATGCACCTTGACATACTATGATATGGATGACAGTGTCACATACATACATATGAATATGATATAGCGTAGACAGACTATCACAAGGCACTGGTGTGCACTCTCTAAAGACTAGAAGTGTCAGGTCAAAAATAGAAAGAATAAAATATCAAGGTGAAACAATTAAAATATCAAAGTTGAATGATGATCACAAATTCACAACGAAACAAATTCGCAAACGTACCCTGTGCAGATCAGTGCGAGTCAAGTGGCACATAATGCAAGCGCAGCACGTGTACAGAACAGCGATTTGAGACCATGGTTTACTCCTCACAGGTGAAGGGGACAAGTGCATATCAGTATCCTCTCTAGTATAAGTGTTATTTATATTAGAAACAAGACGATCAGGTGATTTTTTTTCCCTGGCGCCTGTGGCTTTACTGTAATTTACCAGGTAATATTCGCTATCCATTGACAGAATTAACACGAATTTTCTGGCTGTCACACAGGGCGACTTACTGCAAGTAAGTCGCCCTGTGTCACAGCCAGAAAATGAAGTTACCTGGGCCCGGTTGCTCAAAACCTCTGTTAGCTTAACAGACTGTTAAATCCTTAGCAATGCTAAGGATTTAACAGTCTGTTTAGCTAACAGAAGCTTTGAGCAGTAGAATACCATGCTTTAATGTCTTTAATAATTAACGATCGACAAGCAAAGGCGTAAGAATTCGAAGGCTCGCCGAGCCCGAGGCCCGTTTCACTAAACAACGTACAGATAAGAAGTGTGTAAGTGCAAAATCAAAATGTACAAGAAAATTTGCATTAGCAGCCGATTTTGCGATATTTTTGGTGGATTTGGTCAGTTTGTTTGTTTGTTGGGGTTTAACGGCCTATCAACAGATAAGGTCATTTAAGGCCGGGTCAATGGGTTTAGTACTACATCTCATATATTACCGGTACAAGTAAATGTACATGTTCAAGTACATGTACAAATGGGGGGAAACTCCCAAAATCAGAACTGAATATTTACAATAAACAAGAGCTCCGCGGAGCAAGATGTCCCGCCTGGCGCAGTTTGATAGTACATAAGGAGCTTGGGGTTAGTGAGCACCATGGACTTTCTGTAGAATGATGTGAGATGTTGTTCAAAATACACATATGAAATATTAAAGCATTCCATTGAGGGAAAGAGAAGTTATAATGTTAACATTTTCTATGACCTTGACCTTGGGGTTAGCGGGCACCATACGCTTTCAGTAGCATGATGCAGGATGATGTTACGAATGCACCTATGAAATATTAAAGCATTCCATCAATGGAAACAGAAGTTATTGCAGATTAACCCCAATGTTATTTTTTTGTGATGGACAGACGGACAGACGGACAGACGGACGAACAGACAACGTTTGCATCCCTATATATCCCATTTTCGCTACTCGAGGGGGTAATAAACTGAAACCAAAACACTTATTTTCCAACAAACACAGCTAACCACAAACAAGAATGCCGCCAACGACATGTATCTCCTGGCAATGATGCTAAATTCTATACTAGACATTTTTTAAGTCAGCGACCTTGAACTTGGGGTTACCGGACACCATGAACTGTTTGCAGATGATGCGGAATGTTCTTACAAATGCATGTAAGAAATATTAAAATATTCCATCAAGGGAAACAGAAGTTAATAATAACAATACATTAACACAAACGTTAAGTTTTCAAAACTGAGCATTTTCTAAGCCCGTGACATTGACCTTGGGGTTAGCGGGCTCCTTGGGCTTTCTGTAGAATCATGCCGGATATTGTTATAGTTTACACCTAAGAAGTATTAAAGCATTCCATCAAGGGAAACAGAAGTTGTAATAAATTAAACCGAGCGTTCAGTTTTCCAAACCCGGAGTATGGAATATTAAATCATTCCATTGAGGGAAATAGAAGTTACAACGAATTAACTCCCGAGCGTTAAGTTTTAGAAACATAGCCAAACGCAAAAACGTAACGTTCAATGCATTTAAAAAGTAGATCAATCAACCATGAAAACTAAGCCAAGGTCACATGGGCTCCCTGTGTATGAGATGTTTACACCACGCACGGTGTTGATGTATATCAAGTTTGGAGGTCGTAGGACGTATAGCTTTCCGGAAACTGAGCTAAATGCAAAAACTTAACATTGAATGCATGTGAAATGTAGGTCAATAAACCATGAAAACTAGGTCACGTTCATATGTGCTCCCTCTGTGTATACACCACAGTGTTGATGTATACCGAAGCATTCTTACAAGGGAAACAGAAGTTGTAATAAACCGAGCGTTAAGTTTTCCAAACCCGGAAAGTTAGTGACATTGACCTTTGTGGTTAGCGGGCACCATGGGCTTTCGATAGAATGATGCGGGATGTTGTTACAAATGCAGGTATGGAATATTAAAGCATTCCATTGAGGGAAAGAGAAGTTACAATGAATTAACCTGAGCGTTAAGTTTTAGAAACAGAGCTAAACGCAACAACTTACCGTTGAATGCATGTGAAAAGCAGGTCAATGAACTATGGAATCTAGGTGAAGGTCACATGGGTTCCCTCTGTGTGAGATGGTTACACCACAGTGTTGATGTATACCAAGTATGGAGGTCGTAGGAGTTATAGTTTTCTGGAAACTGAGCTAAACACAAAAACTTAACGTGAAATGTTCCGCGCCGCCGCCGCCGCCGCCGCCGCCGCCGCCGCCGCCGACGGAAACGCTATGCCTATGTCCCGCTTCTGCTAAAGCAGGCGGGACAAAAAACTATATATTCAGCCCTGAAATCATAATAATCCTGATCTGATGCCAGGTCCTCGCCACACCAGAATCACTTGGCCCCCTCCCAAAAGCAGTAGGATCAGTAATAATCTTACTACTTTTATAATGGGCAATAACCAAATTCAACTCACAGGTAACAACAGAGCCAAAGATAAGAACGTACATGAGGGCCAAACAAGGCAAATCGTGATTCCTATAAGGAGGAACCCTTACCGTTAATATACGCCGTCGCGTTCGCCCAACCACCCACCCACTGGATTTGATCAGATTTAATGACCGCTACATGTAGTCTGAAAATGGTAGCATTAATGAGCCACGTTTATATGTGAAGTGAATGTATACAAATCTTCGTACGAACATTTTTGTCGCAAGAAGTTTAGTGAAATGGGCCCAAGATGCATTTCAAATAAAAAAAAGCACACTAGCCTGGTATTTTCTATTTCTGGCACCTCGCACCCTGGGCCAGCGTTTGACAACATGTTGGTTAAATCTTTCAACCCTACAGGCCACAAAGTCAAATACGGTAGATCCAGTAGCCCATTTCACCAACATTGCAAAGTATACTTTTCTAGCAAAGTATACTTTGAGGGAGAAATTTTCAATTTTAGGATAAATTTATTATTTTTTATTATACTGAATTTATTACATTATCACAGCCAATTTGGCTGTGATAATGTAATACATTCAGTATAATAATTCTGCATACTTTTAATCATCAAATATATGAAACGGTTAGTTATATATGAAATAATGCATTTTGGGAAAAATAAATGATTACTCCCTCAAAGTATGCTAGATAAGTATACTTTGCAATTTTGATGAAATCGACTGCAGATAAGCCGGCACACAATGTACCGTCTAATCAGGATACGCAGAATTGTTCAGTATTGTTGATATCCGCATTTTTAATGAAAAAGTCCGAAGAACGAGTATGGAAAATTCATTATAGGAATGAATGGCCTTTTTGTGGAATTTATCGGGGAATAAACTTGGAAAAGTCGCGGGAATACTGGACGAAGGCCGGAAGGCCTCGTCCAGTATTTCCGCGACTTTTCCATGTTTATATCCCCGATAAATTCCACAAAAAGGCCATTCATTCCTTATAATTCCAGCATTTGAAATAAATTCATCAAGAAAATGTATTTATTTTCCGTTTTCTTAAGAATTATTTTAACTGCGCATCACGTTTACGGAAAGTAGTTCGGCATGGGAGTTTACTGGGATATAAATTTTGGACAGAGACGTGCTACGGACCAATCAAATGTGAGGGAATTGTGTAAATATTTTTGTGCTGGAATTATTGTTGCATATTGAGGGGTGAAAACGTTAACATTTCATGAACGATTGTACATGTTCTTAGGTACAAAATCACATGCCGTGTCTCATATATAATCACGGGCGCGGTTTCAATAGTGGACACGTTCCTACTGTTACAGAATCAAAATGCCTATTCCATGTTGTCAAGCAGTGTCCCAGTAGCCGAGTTCACTAACATTTCTAAGCATACTTATCTAGCTAAGTACATTTTGAAGGAGAAATTTTCAATTTAAGGATAAATTTATTAATTTCTATTATTCTGAATTTATTGTATTATCACAGCACAATGACAATGTAATACATTCAGAAAAATAATTCTGCATATTTTTAATCATCAAATATATGCAGTCGTTAGTTCTATATGAAATAATGCATTTCGGAAAAAATCAATGGTTAATCCCTCAAAGTACACTTTACTAGATAAATATGCTTTGCAATTTTGGTGAACTCGGCTACTGATGTGAGATTATACAATGGTAGATTGGTACATGTCTACAACTTCGCCCTCAGGCAGCTTTATGATCGGTATTTCGTGGATCGAGAGGGTAGGCGTGAGCGCGTCCGTGGGTGAGGCCTGCTCGAGCAGTCTGTGTTTGTGATTGGCCACTGCTGCGTCAATATCCTCCTCAAAGTCCTCTTCCTCCTCAATACTGTCACGTGGTGAGATTCTGCGCGCTGAGCTCGCGCTGCTTTCGCTGCCCATACTGGTACTGCGCACATCCGGGCAGAGCCAGTGGCGACTCGAGTCGTCCAGATATCCGGGACCGGGGTCCGTGAATTTTCGTTGTAGCCTTTGTCTCCGTTTGCCAGAACTAACATTCGCACTTGTACTGTTACCTACTTGCCCATCAAACTGTGGGTCATATCTTAGGAATTCCTGAAAGATTTCGTTTGAGTGTTCATCAATACTGAAGTCACGCGATAAGCCCTTAACACGGGAATGTCGTTGAGATTTAAAAAATCTCGTGAACACAGAGAATTTGCTATTTGGTGTACATGGTTCTTCCAGACTGTCTCCGGAAGGTTGATCGGACCTTGCCGAGTCGGTTTCCGGCTCCGCGTGAATACTATTATGTAGGCGTACCTCCGGCTGCTTGTCACGACTATAGGCCCGACGACGTTTGGACGCAGTGCGTCCCCGTCGCTTCTCAAACAAACTACTCCGCCTCGACACGACGGCACCAGGCTCCGTGATATCATGGTGGTTATTGTCTCTAGTCTCCAGAACAGGGGTACTCTCCAGAAACACGATTTCGTCATCCATGCTGTGTGCCTTCTTTGTGCCATTTGTGTGTATCGGTGGTTGTTGTGTTTCTAAGGACTTATAGCCACTATCCGCCTTCATCTGGCGGAGTCGACTGGTTTGACTATCGTTGGTACTGTCGGTATTATCTGTCGTCGACTCGAATGACGTCGTTGTGGCTTCTTGTCGACTTGTGTCGGACATGTCACCGTCAGTATCCGCAGTTTCTACACTATCAAAACTGTTCTCAGTACTTGTTACATTCTTTCTTGGACACGGGTGCGGTGACAGCCTAGCATCACGACTGCAATGGTTCTCATAATTGGGGTGTAGAAAATTTGAGTTTGGAGATGTAGATTGTAATGCACATACGTTGACGTGTTGCACATTTTCAAAACTAAACCTTGTGTATGTGCAGCCGTTGGAATGATTGTGAGTGCTGTTACTTTGGAACTGATCTGTGTCCACAGCTTGAGATCTAGACGGTGAAGATAAATAAGTAACACATTCCAGCTCCCTGTCGGAAGGCTGCTCGTCGGAAGTCATATCTTCCATCCGTATTGTGTCGCTACACTCCTCCTCCTCTTCCAGCGTAGTCCTAAGGTTCCATATCTCCCGATATGTCTCAGCACCATTTAGTGTTTCTGTATCTGCATCGCTCTCGTCTAGAATTTTACTTTCAAACTCGTAATCAGATAACAAGTCTAACCTCTCTTCATTGAGCTCTTCTAGACTACCCATGTCGTTATACCGTATCTTACAGGAACTAACTGGTTCCGTATCTGTTATCGGATCGAAGTCACAGGTATTGTAGGGGCCTTTGGAGAATTCGGTTATTTTCAGGATGTCATAATCCCATACATCATCGCCGCATTTGTCCGCATCGTGCAATTTTCGCGGACTGCTGACACAGTTTGCACACAACGCCCCATTGATGGAATCCTTATAATGAACCTCAACGTCCACAATTTGTGGTCCATATATACAGTTTGTAGGTGACGGTGACTCCAATAACATCGGGCAGGCGTGCATCAATGAGTTATCGCCCAGAGCGGCTTTATTCGTAAGGTCTCTAGAAGCGGACAAGTCACGCAGTTCAAACTCTTCTATCGCCCGACCGTCGGCGGTGCCTAGTACCCTGGGCCCCAATGAGTACTGTCGGGGAACGTTAGCCTTGTCAATCCGGATATTCTTCAGGTAATGGAAGTCCCCATCCGTGTACCTGGAAACGAAACAGCACATTTGGCTCTGACTGGAGAAATTGGGCTTATGGGATTTGTGACAGTGTAACCTGTAGCAGAATAACGATCTATATATAAGACACGCCATGTGATTTTGTACCTTCGGGCATCTGCGTAATTTCATGAAATACGTTCACAAAATTTACAATATTTTCCGTAAATGGCGTCAAAGGTTGAAACAATTTTCAGAGACAATTATGCGGAATTATATTCCGCATGTACTCTGAAAATATTGTCAACTTTTGACTTTATTTATGAAATATATTGTCAATTTTGTAAACGTATTTAATGAAATTACGCAGATGTCCGAAGGTACACAATCACATGGCGTGTCTCATATATGCTTGTTGGAAGCATGACGGGTGTTTCATTGAAATATTTGCGAACAGTGCTGATAAAATTGTCGGGATGCAAAGTTTGATCTGGCTCTACACTGGTCGCAAAACCCATAAACCCCATTTCTCCAGTCACAGACACACAATTTATACGTCCGCGATCTGGCACCATCTGGCAGCAGTGCAATGAAACTGCACTTGTAATGCATGTTTTTCTGGTAGTCGTGCAAAAGCGATCACCATGAAGTTCCTGATTTTGTCTTGTACTTTTGCTATCCATTCGTCAGCACGGATTAGCATATACACTTACTGTCTGTTCCACGAAAGCTGCCCAAATTTTACAGTTATATAAACAATGCAAAAACGATATTTTTTCGATAATGTTAAAATTAAGGAAAATTTAAGAATGAGCCTTATTTTTATTTCGTGAAATTTGGTCCAATATTGATTATATGACGAAAATACAATTTTCCCATATTAATTTCCATATTTCAGACATAGTGGACCGATTTTCAAAATGTAACTTTTATTTTCTTAGTTAAATCATTTCAAAGCTATCTAGCCAGGTTTCGGAAGCAATTTCCAATATGTTTCGTCTTTTGACTGCTCCCTCAGCTACTCCAGCTCCTTTTCCCCCATGTTAAATTCCCATAGAGAAATCAATGTTTCGTAATAAAATCAATATTTGACCAAATATCACGAAATAAAAAGAAGGCTCATTCTTAAATTTTGATAAAATTTAATACTATCGAAAAAAATACTGTTTTTGCATTGTTTATATGGCCGTACAATTTGGGCGTGTTTCGTGAAACAGACAGTAGTATATATATCCGTCACAGAGTGGGAGAAGATTTGGAATTTCAAGAAAATATTGTTTTTCACGTGTACATTAAATATAGATGTTATTAAGATATCGGTATTTAGTACATCATTTAAACAATAGCACTGCAAAACCATGCAAACGCTCCTCTGAAATTTACACTGAACACGCATGAATGAAAACATGGACCAATGGGTTGTTGAGAAAATGAGTCCAATGTAAAGATTAACCGATATTAAGAGCATAAATTGCTAAGTAATTCAAACGGAAAAGAAATGCCAATGACACGGCTGGGCGAAAGCTGTATGGGTGAATTGTTGTGAGTGATGCGAGAAAGAAGGTTTGTACGCAGGAGACATGGATTTTCTTGTTTATTAATTCGTTCCCACGCAATAACAATTCGTTCCCTCAACTTAAGAATTCGTTCCCACGATATAACAATTCGTTCCCTCGAATTACTAATTCGTTCCCACGAAATGACAATTCGTTCCCTCAATTTAACCGCAATTCGTTCCATCGAATTAACAATTCGTTCCCACTATATAACAATTGTTATTTCCTGGGAACGAATTGTTAAATTGAGGGAACGAATTGTTAATTCGTGGGAACGAATTGTTAAATTGAGGGAACGAATTGTTATTTCGTGGGAACGAATTGTTATTTCGTGGGAACGAATTAATAAAAAAAAAGTAATTCTACGTCCCCTGCGGGGCTCCGTATGTATGTCTATGTTTCGTGAATGGACCAAGGGGTTGTTGAGAAACTGGCTCGAATATAGACGTAAACCACGATTTAAGAGCTCACAATTGGTAATTCAATTGGACAAAATAGGTCAACTTGAGGGCATGGGTGGGCGGATAGATTATGTGTGGGTTGTGGTGAGTGATGCAAGAAAGAACTTCTTTCGTGAACATAGATCTAGTGGTTGTTGAGAAAATGACTCGAATGTAAACGATAACCGAAATCCGGACGCGGACGACGCCGGAATGTTGACAATAACTTTCTCAGTTTTCTTCGAAAACAGACGAGCTAAATAATTGTAAAAAGAGGTCACATGAGACAATCAATTACTGAACAATCGGTAGCTTAAATTCCAGATTCAAACGCACACATTGACGGGGTCACTGGAATATGTGGGTTCCCTCATGGAGTTAGCCCACTACATTCATTGTCCCCTTCAATTGTCAACACGCGAATGAACGAACCTTCTCCCTTTGTGCAAGTAGTCCGTGTGCGGTATGTTGTCCAGGTGGAAGGATACACGCCTGCCGGTTGTGTCAACTGCATCACCGCTGCCAGACGCCGCTACATCCGCGGCATCATTTGTCTCCACTTGCGGCGCATCGACGTCGTCATGGTACGAGGCTGCGGGTGGATAATTTATTTTTATTTTTACATTATAGTGTGATCGATATAAGTGCAAAAGTCGTGCGCTTCCGGTGGAAAGCATGACATGTGGTACATATGGGTGTTCAAGTATGCTGAAAAAAAGAAGAATTGAGGCGACAATCGAAAAACGTTTCCTTCCGGCTTTATTTTGGCGGATTTAAACTTATATTGGGCCCTCCATTGATACATACTACTCGTATACATGTGATTTGAGTGCATATACAATGTTCTCAAAGCCACAAGGCACAATGCATAGGTACTCGTAATAATACAACTTGATAGATGACGTCACGTTTAAATTTCAAAATGGCCGCCATTCGAATAAGCTCTTCACCATGATTAGATGATTGAAAGTCTTCCCTGTATAATACTATAATATTCCGCACCTATGTATGCCCGGGTCAGGCCAGTGAAACGATAAAAACTTTAAATATACCCTATGATTGTTATAGCCGTCTTTTAAATTCAAAATGGCCGCCAATTTACATGGTTTTGGCCATATCCCGGCATGTGAGAATCGCACAAGCCAGTCTTTGAACATATGTTACGAATCACTAATCATTATAAAATTACCAGTACAACTTCCAACATTATCAACATTATATATTTAACTAAGGGAAACACCTTTTACTCTCAAAATGGCCGCCAATATCCGATGTGTCTCTCATAATATGGGATGGAAAAACACCCAACTAATTTGGTGAGATGCGACGGAGTCCAGCTGATCACCAAGCATCCACGCGGAAGAACTAGAAAGATATACTAAACAGTATTTAGTAAATCGTGGGAACAATATCATGCGCATAAAAATAACTGTGTACATGTAGTCTTGCCTCGGACCATGTATACACGTTAATCCAGCCCATGTCTACATCTGCACCTTATTACGCTTACGGTATACTTCTCGTGGAGAGTCTTTCACTAGCTTTGTGACCGGCTCGTTTAACATGATGTTGGCGTGCTTGGGCTGTGGATTATGTAGTTGTTCATGAATACATATTTACTTACGGGTATTCACTATACAAGTTTATCTCGTACATCAGAGCGAAATACGGTTAAATTTCCCTCCGAAATAACATTAGATACCTCGTTGCTTACGCGGAAGCCGACGCACACTCGTGTATTATTTCCCGCTATTCAAAATGAACGATGGAATATCCTCTATATCACATCACGATACATCATGCGCGAATAGCCAACCCTCTGCCAGCTCCTACCAGTTTATGCATAGAAATATACTTACTACTTACTACCTACCATTGTCAAGGTGCATGGTCACGTGGTTACAACAACAACAACGTCGCCCACTCCAAAGTAAGTATTATTTGAGATTTTTCTTAACATGAGTTGCATTTGGTCGTCCATGGAGTTCGGCACAGACTTATATCGTTTTTGCCAAGAATCGATTTCCGTGTCGGTAGACACGGAAATCGATTCTTCGCAAAAACGACATAAGCTTGGGCCAACGTACACAGACCACCAAATGCAGCTTAACAAGACGCGGTCGATGCGCCATATTTCATCATAATCTGCTACGTAATACGGACACTATAAAAGAATACGTACTTTGAATCGGTACTTGTTGTTGTTGTTGTTGTTACCACGTGATCATAAACATTGGTTGTATGTATAGGAATATACTTACTACTACAATCGTCCATACAGACAAATGTTTAATGTAAATTATCAATGCTTTAGTATATGCTATATGATGAGAATCAGATGACATCCCTGAATGGTGACCAGCAGAAGACTGACGTCAGCTTTTTGTCTGCGCAATGATTAATGGCTGACCCCTCTGCTATAATAACACAACATTCTCGCCGTCGATGGATATGTAGTAGCTTGTCCGTATCACTCTTACTTGATTGGATTGCATTATTGTGTTATCTGAGTTGCCTTGTGAGATATTTCTTCAGTTTCGGGGAACAACTATGTTGCTAGAAAGCCTAGATTACTGGGAATTTCCACAATACTGTCTAGTATTGCAGCGCTTTCAATATATTCTCCTTGTATAGAAATCCAACTACGTGCATCCAACCATCTTAGTGACTAGGTTCCCTGTTAATAATAGATTATGTCACATATACATGCCGTGCATATTCACATTATGCATAATTATATTAATTTGACACTAACAGTGGATATTAATAGGTTAGTGACATGTATCAAGGCAAAACCATCTATGATTTTTACTAATTTACAACAACAACATATATAAGCGAGACATTTAATCAGGCTAGATTAAACTTTACTGAATTATTAACGGACACTGGATGCCCATAGAGATTGTGATGTCGAAATAATATGTACATATACCAATCTCAAGATTTGCATGAACTACACATTCTAGACACAGTTATAGGCTTGCTTTCATATATGATAGTTTCATGTTTACTCTTGATAATTTATTGTGATAGCAAGGGCTACGTTGCTTTTTATCTATGTACGTTTCACAAGGTGATTATTATTTGTGGTTATTTTGTCTTCAACATTATTGAATTGGCATTGTCAAAGATTCATTCTACAAAATGGTCATGTTTGGCTACATAACTATTTGACTTCCTTATGAATTAAACTGCGTAGCTCGTGGATGTTGTCCGCGAATGAATTTGCAACGTTGTAAATCACGTACACCGTCATTTCGTACTTGTTGTTGTAGTATTAATATATAATATAATAATTAAATATAACTTACAGTTTTTCCTATGAAACATAGGTTACCTTATTCGGAATGATATTCATACGCACATGCTAATAATCTAGCAAATGTAAAACATAATACATACCAGTAGCCGATTTCACCAACATTGCAAAGTATACTTTTCTAGCAAAATATACTTTGAGGGAGTAATCATTTATTTTTCACGAAATGCAGTATTTCATATAGAACTAACGACTGCACATATTTGATGATTAAAAGTATGCAGACTTATTATACTGAATTTATTACATTATCACAGCCAAAATGGCTGTGATAATGTAATACATTTAGCATAATAAAAATTAATAAACTTGTTATCCTTAAATTGAAAATTTCTCCCTCAAAGTATGCTTTGCTAGAAAAGTATACTTTGCAATATTGTTGAAATATGCTACAGAGTTGTTCTGTGATCGTAATGGAAAGATCAAACCAGCTCCCAATATCGTTCATACGTGTCAAATATACCAGTACGAGGGAAAACAACACAATAACCAACCGAAAATAAATATCTGGAACTCTGGACTGATAAAACTAAACGACTTAGAAACATGATTTCCATTCATTGATTCGCATATTTGTATTCAGAAAAATATCTACATACACGCGTGGATCTTATAACTTGCTTAGTCTTATTGCAGACCAGTTGCATGCAAAACATGAAAAGCAAATCGGCTCAGCTCTCTTCTCATGTCGACATGAGAAGAGAGCTGAGCCGATTTGCTTTTCATGTTTTGCATGCAACTGGTCTGCAATAAGACTAAGCCGATTTGCTTTTCATGTTTTGCATGCAACTGGTCTGCAATAAGACTAAGCAAAGCAATTAGTTATAAGATCCACGCGTGTAGGTAGATACTTTTCTGAATACAAATATGCGAATCAATGAATGGAAATCATGTTTTTATGTCGTTTAGTTAGTAGAGGGACATAACAGAACGACGTACACGACAATCCCGCAGCTATTCGATACGCTGGTGCGCGTTCCTAACTGTGGTACACTTCGCTTTAACCGGGAAACCCCCAAATTATATGACACAGAAGTACAATGAGGAGCATCTTACAAGTTTTCTTTTGTCTTTGGGGTGAAACTAATTTTTTTTTAATTTTGGCGGAAGAACATTTCGGCGGGGAAAACATTTGGCGGGAAAATTTCGGCGCGAAAGCTAGTGGTCACCGAGGTCGATCATCGATCCTCACCTTGTATATTCTGCGAGTCCAAACTATACTACTCATGTGATCATGCACCTTGAAAATGAGCATACACTGAGACTCATATACTACTTATATACTGTACGTAACTGAGGCCGCTACAGAAAACAGATTTTTTGATTAGCAGTCGATTTCACCAAATTTGCTAAGCATACTTATCTAGCTATGTATACTTTGAGGGAGTAATCATTTTTCTCCATATGCATTATTTCATATAGAACTATCGACTGCATATATTTGATGATTAATTGTATGCACAATTATTACACTGAATCTATTGCATTATCACAGCCAAAATGGCATGTGATAATGTAATCAATTTAGTGTAATAAAAATAATAAATTTATCCTTATTAAATTGAAAATTGTACTTCAAAGTGTACTTAACAAGATAAGTATATTTTGCAATTTTGGTGAATAGGCTACAGTACGGCTTGTAGGTCGCTGTGTTTATTCAATAAATATAGAGAAGATATTCGTATCTTGCAACTAACATTGTTCATGGAGTGGTGTGAAAGGTCCATATATGTCATATTCAGTAAAGGCCGTGGTCGTTCACACTTGGGAAGACGTACATCACATTCAATAATCTCATTAAATTCAGTTCTGGTCAGTTATACAAACAACCATGCTCCCCAGACAACATTAGGACACACAATTGGGTAATTATCCAGGTTGCTGGCAGTCCTGCCACACACCAGAGATAACAGCAGAATCATGGCACATGTAGCCGGGTTACACGTCACAATAGTTTCGGACTCCCCTGTTAGTAGGCAAGCACCCATAAAATTAATTCTGTTCAACCCGAGAGAGCAAAAGCAACGACTACTTTAATCAATGCATTATATCATCCTGAACACGAATCCGGTGTTGGTCAATCAAATCAGTTGGGACAAGGTCAATTGTGGGGTCATTAAGTGCGCATGGGTCATATGAGTGCAAAGCTCACTCTGTTTTGATAATACAATATGTACTTGCATAACATTACAGAACAAGCAATTCGGGTTGCTCGGACGTCTATATCGTTGAGAGTATCAACATATTCAAGATGGCCGCCAAGCATCACTATTTAGCCTGAAATGTGTAATTATTTGATGAATACAAACAAATAGGCACTTGGATCTTGATCGGACGGACGCAGAAAACCCTTTGGATACCATGCATTAATTTTAGACATAGATGGAGGCTATCAAATCCATATAAATCCAAGATGGACGCCAAATATTCATCAAGATCAGGCAGCATGATCTACAATGTGGTGGACCATATCTTGGTACTAAGCTAGATATGAACATATTAGTTTGATTTTCATCTGAGATACGATATTAAAAATATAGATCAATATTTATGCTCTTCTTAAAGAACGTGTTTAATTCAAAATGGCCACCATATTTTCCAAAAACTCGAAAGTTATTGGATATAATGATTAGTTTTGCTTTACTTATGTATACTACTGCATTCTGTTAGGCGGTTAAATCAGTAAGTTGGACACACTTGAATTTTAAGTCATTTGTAATTGGGTTTATTCAAAATGGTCGCCTGATTTAGGCTATTTTCAATTAGTGTGGTACTGGCAATTGGGCGTTTCTTTTCATTTACTTTTACATTTCTTTATAGGACAGATTCACATGTGTTCAGACTAGTAGATCGCTATGTATATACTAGTATATTGTATATGTCCCATAATACACTTGGTGATGCTCGAATTATGTTACACTCGTTGTAGTCAGAATATTAAAATATAATTATGTACTGTTTGTTTTAAATATTGTATTTTATTGAGTCTTACGTTATCATATACGTTGTAAATTCCACTATAATGCCATGTATGTATACACTACGTATTGCGATTGGTCCATATGCTATAGTTCGGCCATGTTCGCATTACAGTCAGATATCGAACTGTTATATTCTGGTGTGCGACTAAGTACCGTGACATTTCAATCACTTAGACTTAATTATAACCAAGATAAAACAATTCATGTACAATAAAACACTAATCAAATAGTATGTATTACAGTTTTTATTTCCGTGAATATCCATACATTCACAAGTGGATATACCCATATGCATACACTTAAATTACACTGAAATATTTAATAAGTGTTCCATATAGCCATACGTCTGTATAAGGCAGATCAGAATGTTCTATTTCAGTAAAACTTTCCGCATGACTGCTCGTATAATCATCGCTGATAAATGGAATATATATTCTCAATTAACATATATTCTCATCAACAAAAGCCCCGTCTCCTGCACTGAAATCAATATTGACAGCGTCTATGCGTGTCACATATAAAACATAATATGCTTTAGCGAATGCTCATGATTTGGAGGTCTCATATCAGCTATGTGTCAATGTTTAGCTTTACATGTTTCGTTTCCAGGTTAGCTCAAACCCGGTTAGTTGAAAATCCAGTCACGGGAATTGCGGTGTTGTACTGAAAAGTGGTTGTTTGGTTCATTATGTATCCATGAATCGCAATTGCAACTACCCAAATAAGTGCATGTGAAAATAAGTGTCTCTGTTTGGTCTCTTACGATCTTAAGTATATGTCGTATGTTGGTGTATATAGGCACGGACGGTGCGAACTTTCTGATATAATTCTAGATTAGCATAGAATAATCAACCATGTTCATGTTAATGCATTTAAAGTATTATATATAATATTACACATATGGTTGTGATATTACAATACACAGTTATGACACTTACACATAACATGTAAGGAAATTATATGACTACAACATATATGATTACAATGTATGGTATTCCCCAGAAACAATGCCATTCATAACTGTGATGCATATACATACAAATGCATTCAATATATATTGTATTATGACCGCATAATACATGTATATAACTTTTATTCATTCTATGTACCAAACAATCTCATGAATGACCTCAACATAATTATGTTCCATCATGAATTCACAACATATTGATCTCGATCGCATTATAGTTTCATATCCATACTTATTTGACTCACAAATACTGACTCATTAAATCCTTCCTATGTACATAGTACATGCCTACCTGTAAATTACTTCTTGATAGTACAGGTCATCCAAACGCGATTGTATTGTTAATAAACACAGCATATGCCGTTTATGAACTGATATTTAATGGTCTGGATGACATCTTGCATTGAATTCGTAGAATAGAGAGTAATGTGAATATGGCTAACACATATTGGTTATTTATTCATGCATGTACTTACATGGCCTAGGACATTGCTACCGGCATATGACTGCTTAAATGATACGCCATCCAAAAATTTGTTTTATTTTGGGCAAAAACAACATCATATGTCGTATATAAACTGAGATTCGATGACCATGATCACACCATTGACTCTACATATATACAATATGTATATGTTATATAATTCCCCAATTTCAAGTAATTGATTATGTCTCTTGCTACACCGACAAGCACGCTCGCAGTGTCCATGTGAAGTGTTTCCAAGTTATTGGTATTCCATGTTCATGTTACTGTCGACAATATTACGACTTTGTTAAAATAATAAATGTGTCGATAAATACTTTTCAGGTATAAATGGTGGGAATATAACGTATGCAAATGCAATTCAGTGTCTTCTATAGCGCACTAATGTGGATATTAGCATAATACTTATATAGCTCAAGATGCGATGACGTGGTTTTCGTTTTCATATCCAAAAGGCTAAGCATACTTCTTCGCTATGAAAAAACGCTGCTTTCAGTATGTGTGAAGTGAATAATGGTAGTTGTTACGTAGTCAAGTTCAGAATTCATCAACTTACCTTTAATATGTCAATCACTGTGCCTACCTTGTCGTGTACCGCATTAATAAATTGATTAATGTTTTTCGTATATAGATAGTAGGCTTCGTTATAATGGAAAATGACACAATAGCCGCATCCGCATGGAATGTACCGGTATCTCATGATTTCGATGTATGCAACAGACGCGTAACCAGACATTTATGAAGCAATGAGTCTTTTCGATGGCTTGAATGGCCCGAAGCAGCTATATGGTTACGGGGCCATGCTCTCACAGACAATTGTGAAATCCAGATGGACTGAAATACCATTTTATATATTCTCAGCAAAAACTGAGCACATACATGTAATACGACTTTCCTGCTTGCATCAATATTATAAAACTACGTAATGACACTCATTCTTATTTTAGTGCATGCAAGAGTGGACATCAAGGCACGACGAGGGAGGTTGGGGAGGTGGTCGTCCGACCGCACCGACCTCCTGGTTACGGACCAGTTGCAATAATAAAATGCAACATTGGTGTCTATGGTCGTGTTAAAGATAACATGATATAGTTCCGGTTTAATTTTTAATGGCTTTAAACAGAACATCGACATCTCATTTACTCTGCATGGATGGGGGCGGTTAACTGAATATTTGCATACAATTTCCATCCAGCCCTGATATTAGACAAATCGGATCTACTGTCAGGTCTTCACCACACTATATTAACTTAGCACCCCTCCATATAAACGTAGTAGGATTACCAATGATCGTATTACTCTTATAATGGGGTTAGCCTGATTCAACTCTCGCCTACAAGAAAGCTGAACATGCGAATAAGGGCCAAGCCAGGGATATCGCGCTCCCCGGCAATTATCATCCCACCATCGTTAATTATATAATAAATTACCATTCACATGTTCCCAACCTGCCACTGTATTTTATTTCTATCCGAATACAGGTATTAGACATGGGCATTATGTTGATTCACTCAAATGAATGAATACCTAGATGTAATTGTAAATATGTTCCTGTTTCATTTGACATTGTCAACATGTATTATGTTCCACGTGAAATCCAAGATCGTGACTATGTAGTCGTTTACCAACCATTACCATGTTACAGCTAGGATATATTGTTATCCATGAGTTGCACCAATATTTTGTTGATAGCTCATATTATAAAACTACTCAATATAGTAGCCATCTTGGTAACTAAAATGGCGGTCATAAAATATTATTGTCATCGGAAATACTAAAACATTGATGTTATGGTGTGGCATATGCTATGTCGTTGATGACTACCCTACTTAATATAGATGTGTCAGAATTGTATCCATGTTGGCGGTCATCTTTGATTTACGTTTGTTTGCGGCGACAGTTTGCAGTTTCGGTACAGTTTGGAACACAAGCCTCGCACTTTTAAAATATTACAAATATGATTTCCAATTATGTTTCATTTCTTTACTACTTTGTCGATCAACAGCGCATAAGAGCTTAAGCGATACTGAGCGGCCATCTTGAATATTCCAACATGGTCAAATAATAAGTATATTAGATGGACTCATTCATGTTTGCAAAGAACACATTCAATAATAACAAAAAAGGCAAATAACTGAAATATAAATGTGCATATATTGTTGTTATTCCACACACATTTACTGCACGTGTGCGTGAATATTTGGCGGCCATCTTATATGTATATGAATTTGTCAGTGGTGAATTGTTTTTATAAGTTATCAAAACGTATTTATATGTATGTAAACGCATAATGTAGGTACCAAACGCCATATAATAATCAAGTCAGAATATATTTAAGACAAAATGTTGATACCTGGCGGCCATCTTGAAAATCACAAAATACACATCGATTTGAACCACCATAAAAACAAAACGTCTCATATATGTCATAAGGAAGAATATGCAACAATTTAAACAACTTTATCTGATATTTGAAGCATGATATGCACGTACATGTCCATCTATTGATATAAAATATGTTTTTGAACTCATTTGACCTCTTTGCACTTAATGACCTCAAAAGTGACATTGTCCCACCTAATTTGATTGACCGACACCGGATTCATGTTCAGGAATGCATGATGTATCAATCTAGCATAGTCGTTGCTTTTGCTCTCTTGGGTTGAACATAATTCGTTTTAAGCCACTTCTCTTCAAGGTGCCCCTCCACTATGACCCTGTGCTGACCCACGGTAATGGATTTGTCATAGCATGATTTCTCCGATTTTAAGTTTGAGAGGAATGCATGTGTGAAATATTAAGACTTTTCGATGAAGGAAGTAAAGGTTATAGCAGATTCCACAGATGTTAAGTTTTGCGAAGAGACTAAGTATGTGACCTTGACCTTGGGACCAACGGGGATTGGACGGTCGTGGATTTGTCACAGCATGGTAGTAGACCCTCAGAGGAATGCATGCGTGAAATATTAAGAATGTTCAATGAAGGAAATAGAACTTATGACATATGTCTCTGATGTTAAGCTTAGGGACGGACGGACGGTCAACTGACTCCAGTTCTCACCCCCACCCCCTCCCCCTCCCACACAATAAAGACAATATATAAAACAGCAGCAGACGACAATTTTCGTTTCCTGAAGGGTTAAAGCAATGCAAATGCATGGCTTTTGACTTTTGTTCCTGCATATATTATGATAATACTGAAATACTTGAAACAACATTATGTCATACATATACTAGCGAAACAGAGATTGGTCTATACTGGCAGCATGAGTACAAATAAACGAGAAACAATAGCCCCCCCCCCCCCACCCCACTCCACATGCCTATGCTTTAGGGTATTTGACTCCATTGATGACACTTGATCTGTTCACTTGAATGGTATGGAATATATTCAAGCCAATTTCCATTGTTAAATATTTGATGGTATAATACTCTTGGTGCAGTAGTAAACGTCCATGTGCTGGCTATCAGAGGAATGGCTTGCTTGGTACAGCCACTATTATATTCAGATAGCCATTACAGGACACAGTCAACTTATGAATAATATAGACGGTAAACCCGTACTACGGGGCGCCATGCAGGACATGTTAATTATGTGTACAAAATTGAGTTTTGTAACACTAAAAATCACAAAATTCAATTCTGTGTCACAAAATTCAATTCTGTCAATTCTGTGTCACAAAATTCAATTCTGCATACGTTTCGTATACAAAATTCATTTTTGTTATAAAGGATAAAATTTTGTAAGACAGAATTGAGTTTTGTGAACAAAATTCAGTTTTGTGGGACAGAATTCAGTTTTGTCCACAAAAGTCAGTTTTGTCCACAAACATTAGTTTGCGTAGGATAGTCTATGTCATCTCTACGTTGATTGGTTGAGATCGGTCTTAGTCCATTTTACTAGATGGTGGAGTACACTTGCAGGTTTAAATATTTCAATGCGAAAATATAACCCAATATATCAATATTATACTTCTTTATGGACAGTTATTTTGGTTATATTATGATTACAAATGAGTGGTCACACCATATAAGCATATATACTTTGAAGGAGAAATAAGAAAAATATTCAGAATTTTCCCTCAATTATGTAAACAGGGCCAAACATAAAGTAGCCGGGACATAGCTAGACCTGAGAGCATGCCCATATATAGAGAATACCAGGCTAATGTATTTTGATATCAAGTTTATCAGGCAAGGCTATGAAACGCGTAGGAATTCCGAGGCTTGCTGAGGAATTCCTACCGTTTCCGAGCCGAGCCTGATAAACTTGATATTAAAATACACTAGCCTGGTATTCTATTTATCAGGTAACGTTTTATGCTCGAAAATGACATTAGATGACGTCGTATTCTAACAGTAGATCTAACCTTGTGAAACAAATGGTATTGGATCTGTGTCTACTAGTTACGAAGTTACGTGTTCGCAACTATGTGTTTACATGCATTATTTACAGTATACACCATCTTAATTAGTATCCATGGTATCTACACAAATACTACAAATGGTTTCCTCAAATGGCACAATACACACATTCTGTTTATAAACACAGACAGCATTCAGAACACAGGCCACAGCGCGTGTATTATTGATTTAACTGGGGCAGATTTACCTTGCGATACATAATAAATGACGTCAGTACTCGCGGGAGATCTACATGTACATGAATTATGTGTACAATTATAACGCAAATGAGTTTAAATACGAATGGGTTTGTCAACGTTTGACTGTTTGGAGATAGTTGAAGCAAAATGGCAGAATGAGAAATGAATCATCGGCAGAATGAGAAATGAATCATCGACATTGAATGTGTAGATCGGCGACCGTGACCCATTTCTCCATTGCAGTTTCTGACCAATGGTAGTCCTTCTTACATGGCGTTGTGCAGAATTGTTTATTTTGTGACACAGAATTGAATTTTGTTACACAGAATTGACAGAATTGAATTTTGTGACAGAGAATTGAATTTTGTTACACAGAATTGAATTGTGTGACACAGAATAGAATTTTGTTACACAAAAGTGAATTTTGTGGCACAAAAGTGAATTTTGTGACACAGAATTGAATTTTGTGACACAGAATTGAGTTTTGTGGCACAAAAGTGAATTCTGTGTCACAAAAATGAATTTTGTTGACAAAATTGAGCCATGTCCCACTTGGCGCCCCGTAAGTCCTGGAACAGCTTAGCAACAAGGAGTAAA
The DNA here is from genome assembly GCA_029237695.1 of Conchocele bisecta. Classification (NCBI taxonomy): domain Eukaryota; kingdom Metazoa; phylum Mollusca; class Bivalvia; order Lucinida; family Thyasiridae; genus Conchocele; species Conchocele bisecta. The sequence goes on along the minus strand of CM055268.1, from coordinate 21,112,282 downwards.
TTCTCAGGACACCGGCATTGATTGTTATTATTATGACAGAGAGATAAATAAAATAGATGCTGCAGGAAAGGTATGTCTGTGCCAAACATTTTAATATATTATTCAGGTTAAATTTTCTGTGTAATACTTGATGTGGGGGCGAGATAGAGATTTCGAAAGTGAAAGTAGACGGTTCCATCAAAAAAGAGGAAATAACTCCTGGAAATCAACCCGCATGACCCCATGTTTGGCATGGATCAAGAATCGGCTTAGGTCACTGACTCTAAGAATGGAAGTAACAAAATTGATTTTGTCGCAGGTAGTTTGCGATTGTCATATTTGTGTGAATGTGGGTCTATTGGAAATCAATTGGTTGCCTGGGGGCCGCTTCACTAAACTTCTTACGACTAAAATGTTCATAAAGTGCAAACCTATGATAGTCTGTAAATTTCACATTAACAATGTTTTCTTGTAAACAATTATTGGATTTACATTTATTGAGCATAGGTTGCATATGCAATTTTAGTCGTACTAGTGAAACGGCCCCCGGATTTCTATAAGTAGATTTGCAAAGGGAAGTAACTAAGTATGATCCTTCATTGGGAAGTCAAACTACTCTAATAAAGTGTAAAATTCACGTATTGGAGCTGAAAAAAGCAGCTACACACCGGTTACATTTGCAGTTAAATTTAATGGGTTTTCAACTTTGTTTATGGGGGGGGGGGGGGGGGGGTGGGGGGAGGCGTAACTATTTTGCAATACTTGACTATAGCTCGTTCGATAATAGTCAAGTATTGCAAAATAGTCGACCGAGCAGAGCTCGGGATAGCACTAGAGGGGTCGGGGGGGGGGGTGTCGGGGGGCATTTACCCCCGGTAAATTTTGAAAATCTACATCACATTTCCTGCGTTCTGGCGCATTTTGGAGCAAAAATATTGACACTGTCACAGTATGTTTAGTTTAGACATGATTTTTGATTGAAAACGTTTACATTTTGAAACAATAAGAAAACGACCGAAAAATGCATGGAGTACATGGCACTTGGCTTGAAACGTGCCTTGTAACTTGTAAAAAATCTTTACTCGGCGAATTTTAGGGTGGGAGACGCGCGCCGGGTCCGCCCCCCCCCCCCCACCCCCCCCCCCCCTGAATCCGCCCATGCATTCTATATATTATATTGGGAAAGAAATGTGATAATTACAATAATCAGAATACGTATTAAATTTGGAACCAAAGGCTATAATACTCTTCAGATATATAACTTATCTGGAGCTCCGGAACCCGTTTCACTAAACTTCATACGAAAAATGTTGCGCACGAATTAATGTGGTTCACTAATACTGCCATTGTCAACCCAGAGGTGATTAAATCTGACCGATTCTGCCAAAGGTCTCCAAAATATGCTCCTTGCGCAAACTGTAGTTAATAATTCTAGTTTTGCACATAGTAGTACGGAGTTTAATCAAACGGGTCCCAGATTTACATAGACTATTTATCTGATGTTGCAAGGGATCTAACTTCAGAGCCAGACCAACTTTGATTACATATGTATTATTTATACCAGTAGCCGATTTCATAAAAATTGCAAAGTATACTTATCTAGCAAAGTATACTTTGAGGGAGTAATCATTGATTTTTCCGAAATGCATTATTTCATACAGAACTAATGATTGCATATATTTGATGATTAAAACTATGCAGAATTATTATACTGAATTTATTACAGTATCACAGCCAAAATGGCTGTGATAATGGAATAAATTCAGCATAATAAAAATTAATAAATTTATCTTAAAATTGAAAATGTCTCCCTCAAAGTATACTTTGCTAGGAAAGTATACTTTGCAATGTTGGTGAAATAGGCTACAGAATAACCTCTGGCTCCCTGTTCAAACGGTCGCATGACACGTTAAGCACTTTGCCTTGCTTTGTTGCTGTCATTTTCATGGCAATATGGACAAATTACGCATCGCTTGATAGTGCTTCGATATTGTCATTGAATCACATGCTTCGTGATTTAGAGGGCAAATTTAAATTTCATATTTGCCTGTGATTATAATTGAGACAGGCCATGTGATTTTGTACCTTCGGACATTCATTAAATACGTTTACAAAATTTACAATATTTCCAGTAAATGGCGTCAAAGGTTGAAACAAAATTGTCAACTTGCTATATATATATAGCAGCTATCACATGGGTATACCTAAACCAAAAATGCTTACACAATTTATTTTCAAAATGGCTGCCAGAATAACATTTCTTCCCTTTCAATAACTACATGAAAATTCCTTTAGAACCACTATTATTGTAATGAAATGTCGTACATTATTGAATTAACAAAGTACCAAATGGACATAGATAGACATGACCAGCAAACATATATGAAGGCTACATATGTTTAGCTATTAGGGAAGTATGGGCTCGTTTACTACCTCTCCATGGTACCAATCACCCCCGAATATGGTGGCTGACCCATGGACTATAGTGGCGAACAGCTTATGCCCTGATCAGGTTGCGCGGATGCGCAGCCTGATCTGGACATATGATGGACATATGATGGTTGTACAAGTATTAAGGCACCTTCTATAAGCCAGCGGCCCGTGTGCGCCGCCCCATTACGACGATAGCAGGCGTAAATTGGTAAACGCCAGTGTAACAATTTTACTCCTACAATATCAGTATGACGTTGATAGAAATGTCGTTGCTATGGAAACGCCTGCCGCGTGTTTATTAGTGACACAACGTTTTCTGTGCATGTGCTTGCATGCGCTCTTCATCAGGACGATAACATACACGTGCATGCGAACCGGTCGGGAAAAAGGTACCTTACGACGTTTGCGACCATGATAGGCCTTGATCGGACCGGCATACACAACCGCCTGCGTTAAATTCAAAGTTTCTGAACATCATTGGCAATCTTAACTAGCAATCAAGCAGTTTGATTGGCTGAGACAGAGCTGTATCACAGCTCAGGCACAACCAATCAAGCTGCTTGATTTCAAACACAGTATTCCAGTATTTGCGCAGTCGGTAGTGTATGAATTGTTCGTTGGTGGTCAGTGAACATACTCACCATGCTTCTAACAAACAGTAGATCTTTATCAGACTGTAGACATGTGGAATCTAGATCAGCTAGGCTGGCCACAACTATCACAAGCCCATTGTATCCATTCACGGATGAGGAATCCCAATTTATCCATTGATGTTATAAGCCCAATTAAATTGCTTTGTTGACAGAACAGGAGCTAGATTGGCCACAAATGTTATAAGCGCAATGTCTTCGTTGGCAAGTCGGGAGCTAGACTGGCCACAAATGGTATAATCCCAATTTCTTCGTTGGCAGGTTGGGAGCTAGACTGGCCACAAATGGTATAAGCCCAATTTCTTCGTTGGCAGGTTGGGAGCTAGACTGGCCACACATGTTATAAGCCCACTTTCTTTGTTGACAGAACGGGAGCTAAACTGGCCACACATGCTATAAGCCAATTTTCTTCATTCACAGGTCAGGAGCTAGACTGGTCGCAATTATTATAAGCCCAAACAGGTCAGGAGCTAGACTGGTCACACATGTCATAAGCCCCAATTCTCATTCACACATCAGAAGCGAGACGACTTGCGGAATGCCACAAATACCATAAGCTCAATTGTCTCCAGTTACAATCTCATTTGTCGCTGAGACAGGAGAAATTGGGCTTATGGCATTTGTGACAAGTTTAGCGCCAGATAACAACCTATATCGCTTGTTAAAAGCATGACGGCTGCTTCATTGATGGAATTGTGAGCAGTACAGATCCTGATCAGACCAATTTCTCCATTAAAAGAAACTGTCCAATTGCATATAGACTTACTTTTATCAAAATCTGATTTGAGTTTCGTGGATTCATCCGCCTCGCCATTCGCCCTGTCGTGACTTCCGCTATTGAAATAAAAACCGTATGGCGACAGTAATACCACATGACTTGCTAAAACACGGAGAAAATAATTGAGACACGAAAACCAATGTCGCCGTCGATCACAACGTTGGCAGCTTATTTGTGGCTGTCACTGGAGAAATGGGGATTACGAGTTTTGCGACCAGTGTAGATCCAGATCAGCCTGTGCATCCGCACAGTCTGATCAGGATCTGCACTGTTCGCCATTCCATCAACGAAACGCCCGTCATGCTTTTAACAAGCCGTATAGATCACTATCTGGCTACACGAGTGTGCTATTTGATCGGCAGCTACATTGGCGACAAATCCCATAAGCCTGAATTCTCCAGTCACAACCACAAGGTGCATGATTTCGTGGTTACAACAACAACAACGTCGCCCACTCCAAAGTAAGTATTATGTGATATTTTCCTTAATATACAACAGCTTTTGATGAAATATGGCCCAGCAAACGCGTCTTCATGAGCTGCATTTGGTGGTCCAAGAAGTTCGGCACAGACTTATGTCGTTTTTGCGAAGAATCGATTTGCGTGTCAGTAGACACGGACATCGATTCTTCGCAAAAACGACAGAAGTTTGGGCGAAAATACAAAGACCACCAAATGCAGCTTAACAAGACGCGTTTGTTGCGCCATATTTCATAAAAATCCGTTACGCAATAAGGACAATATAAAAAAATACGTACTTTGAGTGAGATGGATGCTGGAAGTTTCAGTACTTGTTGTTGTTGTTAGTACCACGTGATCATACACAATGAATGCAGGAATAAACAAGGGTGAAAGACAAGTGTACTCGGACCTGTGACATGAGAAAATGCACATGCATTGGCAATGTTTGTGTCATATGGGACACGACAAGTGATTTTGTACCTATAAGAACATGTGCGATTGTTCATGAATATATACTGTACCATTTTCTGTAAATAACGTCGAAAGATGACAAATTGTTCATAGCAAATGCGGAATTCCGCATTTGCTATGAAAATTTTGTCAACGTTCGACGTCATTTACGGAAATTATAGTAATAGTTTGTGTATTGTTATTATTATACAGTGAAACATCTCTAAAACGGACACCCTGTGACGTCCCCAGGGTGTCCGGTTTCGAGAGGTGTCACTGTAAATCATACTATCATTTTGAGCCATAGCTGTGTGCTTAAATGCGATCATGAACAGACATTATCACCTGAGATAAATGCCCAAGAAACTCCTCAGGAAAATAAGATCACAGATGTTTTCTCGGGTCCGAATTAGAGAGGTTCCACTGTACCTTTCTTATTATTGTGTATTTCACCAATTTTGATGAAATAAAGAGCACGGAAGGCGGACAATTGTGCAGACTCAGTGATTGCTCGTCGTTCCCTGATATTTTTAGCCAGTTCCTCAAACACGTCGGAACGATTTTGAAGAAACAATTAGAAATTGACTTGATAGTGTTGGCAAAGCAGTTCCGAAGTGTTTGAGAATTTCACTTGAAATATCAGGAAACGACCAGTAATCACAAATTATATTGCCTTTGTTTCAGCCTGTGTACCGGTAGTTGCTTTAGCAGCAGAAATAATTCTTACATTTCCTTGTCTAATGTCAGCGAAAGTCGCGTTCTTCGTTCAAATTATCGCTAATTATGAAAAGTAAATACTCATTTGTTATGAAAAATAGTAAATATTCGGTGATTTCTGCCGATTTTGGAAGATTTTGAATAGGTAAATCCACCCGGCACCACGTTTTGTATGTTTTTTGGCGGAGATTATCATACCAAAACAAATGCACTGATAAAATAAGACAAGAGCAATATATTGACAGCAATGGCATCGCCTCTGAGCGGCCAGTAAACAGAAGCAAACATATTTTTTCTAAGGAATAAGACAACTGCAAAAAACAATAGACACAAAGTTTAGTTTCCCGTTTCACAAATTCTGCTCCCTGGTCGCGGAAATGCATTTCCAAATTATACTCATGTTTATCGCAACATGAGACATTGTCACGTAATACTTTGGAACCTCTCTAAACCAGACACCAAGAAAATATATATGATCTCATTTTGAGAGGTTTCTCAGACGCATCTCAGATAATATTGCATGTTCATGATTGCAAAAGACATACGTATGTCCCAGAATGGTCATATGCCTGATTTACAGTGGAACATGTCTAAACCGGACACCCTGGGGATCTCAGGGAATCCGGTCTAGAGAGGTTTCGCTGTAAAATAAAACTCCTTGAATTTTTATGAAATAAAACGATGCGTTATGTTACTTTAGGTCCTTTGATGTGAATACTCATCTGGAACACAGTGCCTGTAAGGGTAGTTGCGGGCAGTAATTATGTGAAACTGCCGTACCGTTCGAAGCAAACGGGAATTTCACAGAGTTAATGCCCGCAGCTACTCACGACTTCAAGGGTTAGAACTTACGCGACTTCGTACGGTTTGCGGGGACTGACGGGGATGGCGTCTACGGAACCCGTGCTAGGATCGGAGAACATGTCCGAGTTGATGGTTTCATAGCGCTGGAACAACGGCAGACGTCTGTCGGAGGCACGCTCGCTGTCCGCCGCCTGGGATCTGTGGACGAGGACAAAAACACATATATCACTTTTATATATATGTTACCGAACTTGGAAAACCACCAGTAACTTCCCTTATAGCTACACCCAGAGCATCTTCGAGGTTAGTATTTTGCGGAATTTAGCGGTTTGACGTCAAGTACAGTAAAGTTCCATGTTACGACCACCCCGCTAATGAGACCGCCCCGCTGTTACGACCACTTTTTCAAAGAACCGTTCTTTTTACTATATAATTACATGGTCGCAGGTTCCGATTCTACGACCACCCCGCTATTCCGTAATACCACCACCTTTGGCAGTCCCGATGTGTCAAAATGTGTTGTTTTTAGGCCCATCAAAATTTGTTTGTTGTCTTAATCTCGCCAATTCGACTACACCCGTGGATAAAATTGGCGTGAATGTTTTACACATACCGATTTATGACACCCAATAAACAAACGCCAAACGTAACAATTTCGACAGATTAGTGCACTTAATTGGTATTTTAGAGAAGCGTGTGCCGATATTGCACTGGCTAATTATAATTAAGAAGTGAAGTTTGATGTTGGTGATTGAAATTAGTCCAATCGATTAGCGTGCGATTAAAGTCGACCGGTGTCAATTATTCTTCGCCAATTATCGGGTCATTCGTGTGGGTAAGTACTCGGACAATAAGAAAATTGTCAATTAATTTGCGACGGTCATGGGGAAAACAGGGTTACTGACATTTGTGAGCGGTCTTCAAGGGATCTGCTAATGCAAACCGATCTGCATACCATTTTTGTGAGAAACATAACAACCACATATCTGATTAGCGACCAGCGACCAGCACAGCCCCTGATTATATGGCACATAATTATGTCCAAGCTGATATTGGTCTACACTGGTTGCACATTTCTCATCTGGCGGAACAAACATATATCAATTATGTATTTTCTTAATACCTATATTAAATTATACTCTGTATTGTGTCCATATTTTATTCCATGACCATATTAAGGACCAGTAGCCCATGGTCATATTAAGATGTGGTCGTTTACTGAGGTCCGCTAATAAGACCGACTCGCTAATAAGACCACTGTATTGTATTGTATGTTATTTCTGAACATTACAGTGACTGTCTGTAGTGTGTATTTACACCTGACACAGTGACTGGGTTACCTACCTTTGTAGTGAGGATTTCTGCCTTACACAGCGAGTGGGTTACCGACCTTGGTAGGGAGTATTTCCGCATGACACAGTGACTGTGTTACCTACCTTTGTAGAATTACTGCCTTACAAATCGATTGGGTTGCCTACCTGGATATTTCCGCCTGACACAGTGACACAGTGACTTGATTACCTACCTCGGTAGTGGGTATTTCTGCCTTACACAGCGACTGGGTTACCTACATTTGTAGTGGGTAGTTCTGCCTTACAAAGCGAGTGGGTTACCTACCTTTGTAATGAGGACTTCTGCTTTCCACGTCGACTGGGTTACCTACCTTTGTAGTGGGTATTTCTGCCTTACACAGCGAGTGGGTTATCTACCTTTGCTGTGGGGTTTTCTGCCTTACACAGCGAGTGGGTTACCTACCTTTGCAGTGCGTATTTCTGCCTTGCACAGCGACTGTGTTAGCTACCTTTGTAGTGGGTATTTCTGCCTTACACACCGACTAGGTTACCTACCTTTGTAGTGGGTATTTCTGCCTTACACACCGACCGGGTTACCTACCTTTGTAGTGGGTATTTCTGCCTTACACAGCGACTGGGTTAGCTACCTTTGTAGTGGGTATTGCTGTCTTACACAGCGACTGGGTTAGCTACCCTTGTAGTGGGTATTTCTGCCTTACACACCGACTGGGGTACCTACCATTGTAGTGGGTATTTCTGCCTTACACAGCGAGTGGGTTACCGACCTTGGTAGGGAGTATTTCCGCATGACACAGTGACTGTGTTACCTACCTTTGTAGAATTACTGCCTTACAAATCGATTGGGTTGCCTACCTGGATATTTCCGCCTGACACAGTGACACAGTGACTTGATTACCTACCTCGGTAGTGGGTATTTCTGCCTTACACAGCGACTGGGTTACCTACATTGTAGTGGGTAGTTCTGCCTTACAAAGCGAGTGGGTTACCTACCTTTGTAATGAGGACTTCTGCTTTCCACGTCGACTGGGTTACCTACCTTTGTAGTGGGTATTTCTGCCTTACACAGCGAGTGGGTTATCTACCTTTGCTGTGGGGTTTTCTGCCTTACACAGCGAGTGGGTTACCTACCTTTGCAGTGCGTATTTCTGCCTTGCACAGCGACTGTGTTAGCTACCTTTGTAGTGGGTATTTCTGCCTTACACACCGACTAGGTTACCTACCTTTGTAGTGGGTATTTCTGCCTTACACACCGACCGGGTTACCTACCTTTGTAGTGGGTATTTCTGCCTTACACAGCGACTGGGTTAGCTACCTTTGTAGTGGGTATTGCTGTCTTACACAGCGACTGGGTTAGCTACCCTTGTAGTGGGTATTTCTGCCTTACACACCGACTGGGGTACCTACCATTGTAGTGGGTATTTCTGCCTTAAACAACGAATTGGCTAGCGAACTTTGTAGGGAGTATTTCTGCCATACACATCGACTGGGTTACCTACCTTTGTAGTGAGTATTTCTGGGTAACCAACCTTTATAGTGAGTATTTCTTCCTTATGCAGCGAATGGGTTACCGACCTTTGTAGCGAGTATTTCTGCCTTACACAGCGACTGAAATACCGACCTTTGTAGTGAGTATTTCTGTCTAACACAGCGACTGCTGGGTTACGCACCTTTGTAACGAATATTTCCGCTTGACACTGTGACTGTTATGCACTTTTGTAACGAGTATTTTCGCTTGACGTAATGACTGGGTTACGCACCTTTGTAGCGAGTATTTCCACTTGACGCAGTGACTGGGTTACCGTTACGCACCTTTGTAGCGAGTATTTCCGCTTGACACATTGGCTGCGTTACGTACCTTTGTAGCGAGTATTTCCGCTTGACGCAGTACTTGCAGACGAGAATGACTGCGATGACAATGAGGAGCCCGCCGGCGACACCGGCCACCAGGATGCTGGCGGTGATGTACGGAGACACGGCGCTGGCCCGCGTACCTCGATCATAGCTCTGTGGTCATAATAATTGAGATTCGTCATGTGATTTTGTACCTACTGTCTGTTCCACGTTTGCTGCCGACGAACTGTTAGCTATTAAACACATTAAATATAAAAATATTAAAATATAGTTTTTATAGTACTTTTTCATCAATAACAGTCACCAACCCCAATTGTTTTTATTTGAAGGATATTTTATTGCGAAAAAGCTGGGGAGTCACTCCAAGTGAGAGTGACGCTCGAAAAAACGAAACATTTTGAAAGTAACCCCGAAACCAGTGTCTAGATAGCTTGGAAATGATGTAACTAAGCAAAAAGTTAGATTTTGACAATCGGTCCACAAATTCAAATATTTATTTAAAAAAATCTGTTTTTGCCCTCATGTTAAATCGCATAGACAACTTGTAATTTCCCTATAAAATCAATATTTGATAACATATTTTTGTGCAAGGTGACTTTTTTTTGTTATTGATGAAAAAGTACTTACATAATATTTACTTAATATTTTGTATATTTAATGTGTTTAATAACCAAAATTTCGTCGGCAGCAAACCGTGGAATAAACATTAACAACATGTGAGATAACTAATGAAAAATATTTACAACATTTACGATATTTTCCTTAGCAAATACGAAACTATTGCACATTTGTTATGAAACGTTCGCAATCTTTCGACATCATTTACAGAAAATATCACACTTTCTATGAACATATTTCATGCATGTTCCTAGGTACAACATCACATGGCGTGTATCATATGTGGTTGTGACTGGATAAATGGGGCTTATGTCATTTGTGACTAGTATGTATGGGGGTTGTAATTACTGTTGATATAACTTGTAGCTCAACACATGTACATGTAATTTAATGTATTACATGTATTTAATCATTCCTTTTGCAAGTTACGTGGGCGTGCTATTCTTGTCCATTCACGACCACCGTACACAAACACGTAAAATGACCATTTGAATGAATCGTTGCCATTTCAGAAACGTTGTTTTGTAATTATCGGCTAGGAATGAATAAACGCTAGAATGTGATCGAATCGCAAACTGTGCAGTGGCGTAGCACGGTTCTTGTCAGACGGGGTGCGAACTCTGAATCAAGTTTGGAAAGAAAGGGATACGAAAACATCATTTCCTATAGTTGCCTGTCGTAACTCTGCAAAACTCAGGAGTTTTGTAGTTACTGCTCGCAACTACCTTTCCCAGAAACAAATATTGATTTCTACATTCAATTTCCTCAATTGTAGAGATTTTAAAGCTACACATGCCGTAATATAGTAGCTATTTCCCTAGGAAAAACGTACGTTAATCCTTTGAACCCTAAAGCCCGCTATAGCGGTTTATGCAAACAGTGCATATCCAGATGAGCCGGCTCGTAACAGATGAGCCGGCTCGTAACGAGCCGTCTCATCAGGATCTGCACTTTTGCAAGTAGTTTTCATATTTTTGAGAATAAAAGAAAACTTTTCATAAATGGACTAGTCTGACAATCATTCTGTGATGATTAATTGCAGTGGTCGGAAAATTAACATATCAAATTCCATTCCAGTTACTTGTGAGTGAAAGGGTTAACATAAAATTACGAACATGGCCAAATTTTAAGGGGTGCATTCACAAGTGCCCCCTCCCCTGGCTACTCCACTGACACAGCATCGGTAGCCGATATCAGTTTTTGCACCGTGGCAACAGAGACTGTTGGCGCACCGTGGAAGGAGTGTGAACATACGCTGCCCACGTCATTAGATGACCGCAATTAGATGTTGCTGACAAAGGTCGATGAGAAACCTCAAACATGCGTACTTGGCAACTTACAGTGTGTCGTATGCCTGATGATAACTATATACCCCGTTGTTGAACTGTGTGGGAGTGTGTGGCAGGTGGGAGCATGCGATGGGTAATTTACCGATCGGGGTTAATCCTAAAGTGGCCCTCACATATTGGTCGCGGCGCCGAGCGTCTCCTAAAACAGGCCAAAAAGGGCATTTTCGCGAGGCGTCCGGACGGACGCTACCCGATTTCTACGGGCTCGGCTGCGATTTTTAGGGGTCGCCCGAACCCGAACCTGACATCCAAATCTGCGATTTTCCAAGCGCGATTTTAGGTCGTGGCAAGCCCGTAGACACGTCGCTAGGGCCCAGCCCGGCGGCCTGTCGGACCCGACTGGTGATTTGGCGGCCGCCTGAAGATTTTGACGAAAACTATTGGAATAAAATTCGCCGGGCGCCGTGGGAATTTCACGGACCCCTCACGGCCACCCTACGATAGCCTCACGGATCCCGGGCGATTTGTATAACTTCCGACCGGCCCTTCGACGGCTTCTAAACGGCCCCCATGCGGGCCCCAACTGCCACCCCAATATTTGGGCCCTGGAGTATATAATGTACAACTTTATACAACGCATCTATATATATATACTCGAGGCGCGGACGCCGGGGGGAAGCCCGACATCAATCGACAGTCGCCCGGCCGGCATCCTGGCGGCACCCGGCCGGGCTCCGCCAGGACGCCTACCGATCTGTTCTTTGATCAGCCTGCGCCCGCTAGATTATCTAGCGGCCTCCGGCCTCTGCCCTGGCGGGATCACTATCTACATTGCGATCCAATGTTCAAAGGGCACCGCCCGGGCCCCGTCTAACATGTCAGGGCACACGTCGCAGACATGAAATTCGCCAGATTCATCACGGTTCTAAATCCCCCGGCGACTCCTTAGAAAAATCGCTCGGACGCCGGCTGATATGTGAGGGCCGCTTTACCGGAATCCCGACTGGAGACCTGGTTTGGCCCTCACGTACGTCTTTGGCATTTTGTATGTGACAGTTGAATCTGGTTATACCCCTTATGTGAGTATTATGATTATTCATATTACTTTTAGGGGAAGGGTCGAAGTAACTTTGGTGTGGTATGGACCTGGCACCATGTCAGGTTATTCTAATTTCAGAGCTGAATTTCATTTTTCTCGATGTAAATATTCGTTCTGATTTTGGGACTCCCAACCCCACCATCCCCCCCCCCCCCGCAATGCAGCAGGTCCAGCCTGTTGATAGGCCGCTATACACCAATAAACAAACAAACAAACAAACTGTGTGGGTTATACATGAACGACGATAATAAGTAGCTGGAGGTCAATCGACGAGTCCAATATAGGTACAGTATGGGTATTATCATATACAACGTTACCTAATTCGCAATATACCATGAAATTCGGAGTAGATTGTTTTACTCCCAAAACAGATTTACAATATTTTAAACAGTGTATATTTTCTATGATTGATACCCCAACTTTCGCAGCCATAGCAAAGAATTGGCGATATACATTGATCAAATAGTTTTAGTTGACAGTGTACTGACGTAGATAGCGTATTCATCTTTCTCAGTAAACCGAAAATCGATTTAGAAGCTTGGTCAATGAGATGTTTCTTCGATTTATGAAAATTGCCGTTATATGTGAAAACGTTTCCTAAATATGTAAAATATCCGAAACCTGATAAGATAGCTTGGAAATGATCTAACTAAGAAAACACAAGTTAAATTTTGAAATCGGTCGAGTATTTCTGATATTCTAAACCCGCCCCCACCCCCCGCATGTTAAATCCACATAGACATCTTCACTCTGTGATGATGTCTATGGGGATTTAAAATGGGGAATTTATTTTAGCGCAATAAAATAAATAATTTGACCAAATTTCACGAAATAAAAAGAAGGTTCATTCTTAAATTTTGATAAAATGTAATATTATCGAAAATAATATTGTTTTTACATTGTTTATATGGCCGTAAAATTTGTGTAGGTTTCTAAATATGGAAATTCCATCAAAATCAGCATTATAATACAGTTTCACAGTTGTGATGAATTTTGTCATTATCACTATTTCTGTCACGATTATGAAGTCAGGGTACCGACTGGTCAGAAGGTACACAGGTCCATCACTCAGCAAGCCACAATTTACTGGAGCTTACCACAGTGTGTAATATAATACTTATAGTACGCATATATTATTGTCACATAATCCCGGTTCCTGGAGTAGAATAAGCCCATTGAATGAAACATTCTACCAGTGCGAATATAAAGAATAGTAGGTTAGTGCCGTAAATGGGAAACAATATCTGGCAAGACTTAGGAAACGGGATGGGCGAGACTCTGCCGAGAATATCCCGTTTCCGTGCCAGTCCAAATATTTTTCCCATTCACGGCTCTAACCTACTATTCTATTTATCCCGTCAACACATACAAATGGCTTTAAAATGCCAACAAAATAACCACAGTCACCGCACATATTAATACGCAATGATTAGATCGTATTGACAGGATATCAAAAGATGTTCACGGCACCGTGTTTCACGGCACATAGTCATTGTGTTGACGGGATAAATATCATTTTTGGCGGCCATCTTTGTCATGAAATTAATAAATTCCATGCCCTTGTATAATAAATGAGATACCATGTCACAAAACAATTCTAGAGAAGAAATTATGAATAAAAACATAAAATTGCTAGTCTGTGTTACACATGTCAATTTTATATCTAATAAAGTCATATTAAAGCAAGCATGTAACCGTTTCCCATTTTCAGTACCACTTTTTAATAGCGTTTTTTTGCAAACAGATGGAAGTCAATACATTTCATTAATTTGACCCCTGAATGACCTTGAAAATGACACCCAAGGGTCAAATATGTGGGCGTACCCGCCCCTACTCGAAACCTTACCCATCATAGATACAAAGTATATAACTCAGCACGGGTCCCCATTTGTAAACAAAAATGCCATCAAAAGTTGTTTTCATCCCTTGGCGGCCTACTAAATAACAACCAGCCAACAAAAAAGTCATATTGCTACCATCTATGTATTCACGTACAATTTAACCACCAAGGTGCATGATCACGTGGTTACAACAACAACAACAATGTCGCCCACTCCAAAGTAAGTATTATTTGATATTTTCCTTAATATGCAACGGATTTTGATGACATATGGCGCAGAAAACGCGTCTTCATGAGCTGCATTTGGTGGTCTATGGAGTTTGGCACAGACTTATGTCGTTTTTGCGAAGAATCGATTTCCGTGTCGGAGACACGGACATCGATTATTCGCAAAAATGACAGAAGTTTGGGCGAACATACAAAGACAACCAAATGCAGCTTAACAAGACGCGTGTGATGCGCCATATTTCATCAAAATCCTTTACGTAATAAGGACACTATACAAGAATACGTACTTTGAATCGGTACTTGTTTTTGTTGTTAGTACCACGTGATCATACACCTTGACCGCACTCACAAATATAGTGTGTAGGTTAGAGGATACCAAATGGTGCGAAATCGCCCAGGGTGTATGCAAAAATAGTCCGGTATAAAAAAATAGTACGGGTGTTTTGAGGTCACAGACACCGTTTGCTTGCAAATTTTGATCCATTACTACCCAGTTTCACTTGACGAACATTTTGGGGTGATTTTAACATATTTTCAGCATATTTGTAGCATTTAAAAGAAAATACTGAACCTGTTGGTCACGTGATGTAAACAGAGTTTCCGTGGCCAACAAATGTAAACAATATTGGAGGATATGACAAGGTTGGATTTTTATTTTCTTAGGAGTAAGTGAACCTATTGTTTAGTTCATGCAGAACCAGTACAGACTGGCTGCAGGTCATGTACAAGTGGGTCCCACAGCATCCATACGAATAGTTAAATTAGAAGAGACTGGCCTTATTGGATGGCAATCGGTTAAATTATATAGTAAAACTATTTGGAGGTGGCTAACCTGTATAACATTAAAGGTTCATGCCCACTCAGTACAGGCACAGACTGTTATTTATAGGAATTAAATAAGTGTATAATTGTGTCACTATTCCACCAATTTTAAAAATTACAAGTGCCCGCCATACAGATATGCTCATTTAGTAATATTTATTTTACTGGTAGTGACTCGCGGTGGTATCAGGCTATTTTCATATGCAAATGAGGCATGATATTGTTTAATTATTCATACTAATTAAATGCGTCACATGAAAAAATAATATTTTCGACAGATTATAAAGAATGATCATTGCACACCGAAAAATAAATACATATAATAAATAGTAATGTCCGTTAACATTTTAAGGAAACACGGTTATCGCCCCTGATATCAGTGTGGAAATTTACGTCTGATATAAAATGCATAATAATGCCAATCAATACGTGGGGTAATGGTGAATGAATGTTTCCTTTGTCAGAAAATGTCATAGAATATACAAAACTATCTGTCTCCCTATATTATAACCTACTGAGTGGGCATGCACCTTTACCTCTGTATCGTGCATATCTAATGAAATGTGTTCACTGAAATTCGCCTCTGTTGCATGCGCTTCACATGAAACATATCATATTACAATCGAGAATTAATCAGCAGCATTGTGACATAGACACGTTATCTGTCGTGTATTGTTACCTCGTGCTGTCATAATGTTATTTTCTGAGTGCAATAAATGAGTATTTGTGTTTCGCGTCTGGTCCACAATTTCGTATTAGCTTATTGCGGCATTTCTTGAGTGGTTAACACGTCGCGGTTTATATATTATGCAAACAGTGCAGATCCAGATGAGCCGGCTCGTAACGAGCCGTCTCATCAGGATCTGCACGTTTTGAAAGCAATTTTCATAGTTTTGAGAACACAAAATACCCCCCTTTCATAAATGGACTAGTCTGACGATCATTTTGTGACGGTTGGATTGGTTGTAAAATTAACACATCAAAATCCATTTCAGTAGTCGATGTTATCAAAATTGCAAAGTATACTTATCTAGCAAAGTATACTTTGAGGGAGTAATCATTTATTTTTCCCAAAATGCATTATATACTAAGCACTGTATATATTTGATGATTAAAAGTATGCAGACTTATTATACTGAATTTATTACATTATCACTATCCCATCACTGACTATATTGACGGTCTGAACACGCTGCAAGGCTTATATGACTCGTATTCCTCGATTGGTACAGAAATTATATGTGGCGATTTTAACGCAATGCTTACCACAAATCCCGCGAATGATAGAAATAGGCTGTTTTCGAGCTTTATCAATCAAAATGATTTGTCTATAGTCGAAAATGCTGGACCGCAATATACATTTCGTCCTACGGAAAAGACCCTTGATTATGTTATATTACCCCGAATTCAAAACAATCTTATCCGTTCCAGTCGAGTTTATGATAATGACATATTTCACGTATCTGACCACTTACCGATACATACGTGCATTTCAATACCAATTATCATGTTTCAGCAGGATAACAACCCTCAAGTTGCGTGGAATAAGTGTACACACGACAACTTGAGTATGTATCAATGCATTTGAAATAATGAACAACAAACATTTGACTTGGCAACACTCACCCAAACTAGCAATAATCGCCACATCGAATCGCTGTACAGTCATATAGTAAAGTCCATAACCATTGCTTCAAAACAAGCATTGCCTGTTAGTCATTTCAACAGACATTCCAAGCCGTACTGGACAACCTCAGTGAAAACAGCTCATGCTACCCAGAGATCTTGTCGGATAGCATGGATTGCTGCGGGTCGTCCGCGGGATAGCAACAACACACAATACAAAGCATATAAGTCTGCTAAGAGACAATTTCGAAAACATCAAAGAGATGCAATCCGATAATCTGAACAAAAATTCTATGATGATCTTGATGGGACTGCCAATTGCGATATTAGGTTATTCTGGCGCACGCTCAATAGTAAACGAAATAAGCGCAAGAATAGTATTAACCAAATTGAAGCACATGGTGTTATAACAAACGACCCGAATGAAATATGTAACGTTTTTCAGTCAAACTTTGCATCTGTATTTGTTCCGAAAGAAGAGCCAGCATTTGATCAATCATTCAAGGAGCATGTAGACTCTGAGGTGAATGATTTTACCAGATCAGATGATGGCTTCTTATGTCCTATTTTGGGTTGTCCAGTCGACTTGGAAGAGCTTAAACATGTAATCGCTGATCTGAAAACCAGGAAAGCTCCTGGCATTGATTTAATTGTAAATGAGCATCTGATCAATGGTGGAAACACGCTTGCACTATCTGAAGATCTTATTTGATCTTATGATCGAGCATGAGTATGTTCCTACAGATCAGAAAATTGGAACCGTGATACCTATATACAAAGATGGTAAACCACGCTATACCCCGTACAGCTACAGACCTACGACCATGCTCTCTGTTATATACAAAGCATTTGAAAATATGTTACATCTGCGTCTACAACGTTGGTGTAAAATAAAAGAAATAGAATTTTCAAATAAACAGCAAAATGGCTATCAAAAACATTTATATTCAGTGACAGTGTCATTTAACCTTCAAGAGACAATTGCATATAACAGAGAGCTTGGCTCGGATAGCTTTGTTGCCTTCTTGGACACAGCGAAAGCTTTTGATACCGTTTGGCATAATGGTTTATTCTTTAAGTTGTTAAATTTCGGCATCAAAGGAAAGTTCCTAAGAATGATAATGAACAGCTATTCAGACATGTACAGCTGTGTCTTGGTCAACGGAGCAAAATCCGGTATTTTTCCTCTGAGACAAGGGGTGAGGCAGGGAGGCATCATTTCAACTTGGTTGTATCTTTTATACGTGGATGAGCTATTAAATACTCTGCAAGTCTCGCCACATGGGGCGCGCATTGCGTCGATTAATTGCGGAAATCCAACGCTAGCTGACGACATCACTATTATTTGCCCAAATATACGTTGCTTGCAAAATTCATTAAATACAGTACACACATATTCACTGAAATGGAGATATACTATGAACCCAAGTAAATGTAAAACTATTGCATTCACTGCCAGAAATCTGACCGACCTACAACCTGTCAAACTTGGGCAAAGTGTAATAGAGTATAACGATTGTGTAACGCACGTTGGAATTCAGCTTAATCGATCATTTAATAACTCTCAAAGTATGCAATCACGTTGTAGAAAAAGCAGAGCTTCTCTATTCTCTATTTTGAACTTACATAACTTATCTGCCAATGTCAATCCACTGACCATCACATCCATCCTTACCAAAATATCCATACCTATTCTATTATATGGGTCCGAATTATGGCATAGCGTATCTCAACGAGATATGTACGAAGTGGAAAAAGTAGTAAGGCCAAATGTTGCCAACATTTATCCATAAGAACAAGTACTGTAATGGCACTTTCAATGATCGGATGGCTCCCTGCCTCAGCCCAAATTGACATGCGCAAACTCAACTTCATTTGCCGATTATGTACATGCCCAAATTATCTCCTGGTAAAGCAAATTTTTAACTTTCGTCTATTCCAATATTTTACAAGGGGTTGTCAAAATCAAACTGGATTTATTCCGGATGTTTGTGAAATACTTGTCGAATACAATTTGATGGACTACCTACAAACATACATGAATACTGGAGTATTTCCTTTGAAACGTGCATGGAAGAGAGTGACAGGACTCAATATAGCCACATATCATAATCGTACATGGACAAATGAATGTGATAATAATGACAGATTTAGAAAATTGCACTCATCAAACTTACGCCATGCCATACTCTGGGATGTCATAGATAACAGAAGCACACTTGCCGCAACCTTAATTGTTGCAAAAGTATGGGTATCTGCACCAACTCGTCAACTGATGACTTGCAATAAATGCAACATACAGTGTACAGATATATACAAACACATTTTAGCAGAATGTACGAATCTGTATATTTGCAACAAGCGAGTGTGCTTCCACCAGCTGGTCGGGGGTTTGATGGGTGAACATTTTGTAAATCAGCTGCTCACATTGAATGCAGACAATTATACATGTGTCTTATTAGGCTCATCAACAGTGACAGATATAACAGAAAACAGAGATATGTTGTTGAACTTCTTCAGGTTATGTTGTGCGTTTGTGGCAGACGCCGTGCGTGCCTTGTGAGCAGTGACAATCTCTTATATATATATATATATATATATATATATATATATATGACACCGTAGACTGAACACCTAACTAGCTATTGATATACGATCTGCTTCACGTGTGTAAAAGTTCACAATTAACCATGCACAAAGATACAAAACAACATCTTCATGTATTGACTGTTTCATATGTATTTATATCATGTACATGTGAACACCTAACTAGTACTGATATAGATCTGTTCCCGTGTGTAAAAAAGTCACAATTAACATGCACAAAAGATACAAAACAACATCTTCATGTATTGACTGTTTCATATGTATCTATATCATGTACATGTATATATGTTCATTTTTGTTTCACATTTCATTTCTGTAACATGTTCATGTTGTAATCTCCGAAAGGGGGAACTAAAGAGTATATATATATATATATATACATATATTGAAGGATGAAAGGGTTAATGATCGAGGGAAGCGTAGTATATATATGTTAAAGCAATCTGTTGGCATCCGCACATCTACTATTTCACTAGATACGTTCACGAACTATTTTAAAGCCGTTAATAATCCATCTGACCGATATTTTTCACCTGATGAAGATGTGATTGATTTCAATGAAAGATATTTAAATAATGAATTGCATACAATGTTCGCGGAACTCTACTAAATCATAACTAGTGACGAGATAAATACAGCTATTAGGCAATTAAAAGTGGGTCGTAGTGGAGGGCCTGACATGGTTTTGAATGAATTCTTTATACATGGTAGTCGTGTCTTAATACCAATAATTACTACACTATTGAATAAAATATTTGATATAGGCTATTTTCCAGATTCGTGGACAGAAGGTCATATTATCCCGTTACATAAAAAAGGTAATGTAAATAATGTGGAAAATTATAGGGGTATAACACTTTTGAGTACACTGGGAAAATTATTCACGCGGGTATTAAACAATAGGCTATCCGCATGGGCAGAAGATTATCATGTTTACGTTGAAGCTCAAGCAGGGTTCAGAAAGGGAATGGGTACTAGAGACAACATTTTTATTTTACATTGTCTTATTTCGCACATACTCAACTCGGGTAAAAAGTTGTATTGTGCTTTCGTCGATTTTTCAAAAGCCTTTGATTATGTAGTGCGGGACAATTTGTGGTTAAAATTAATAAAGATGGGAGTTCGTCGTAAAATTTTGAATGTAATAAAATCCATGTACTGTAACGTTAAATCGAGGGTAAAGAACAATAACATGCTAAGCGATGAATTTTCTTGCACCTTGGGCGTACGTCAAGGTGATTGTTTATCTCACTTTTTATTCAGCATGTTTGTGAATGATCTTGAATTGGAATTTGAAACGGGTGGTTTGGAAGGAATTGATATTGGTATGCTAAAACCTTTTATACTTCTATATGCCGATGATATAGTCATATTCGCAGAATCAGAAAGTGGAATCTTGTTCAAAATTTTCCACTGATGCAACTCTCACATTCCCCTCTTATCTGTCTCCTTCTGTTCACGGCTGTTGAATCGTTGATGAACTATATGTCAGTGAGTAGTGTGATTGATTAAATACACGTTAATATTGATAGGATAATATGGACTTAAAAATAGGAAGCTTCAATGTAAAGGGTATGGGGTCAAAAGTCAAGCGACTACAACTTTTCGAATGGATAAAAGAAAATGATTATGACATATGCTTCATCCAAGAGGCACACTTCACTATACATGACAAAACACAGTGGGAAAGTGAATGGGGTGGAGACGCTTTTTTTAGTGGGGAATTCAGTAATAAGGAAGGTATGTATTCTAATAAAACCAGGTTTGGACCATGAAACTGTATATTATGAAAACATTGTAACTGGTAGAATTCAAACTCTTAAAATCAGCATATCCGACAAAGAATACACATTAATTAACATATGGGCCAAAATGAAATAGTTTTCAATTTTATCAAAATTTCGAGACATATTTAGAATCTGTAGAACAGGATACGCTAATAATAGGAGGGGACTTCAATATTATTTTAGATCCCGACCTTGATAAGAAAAATGGTAGACATGATGCTAACAAAAAAACAAGAGAAAAAATAGTGTCGATTATGAACAAATTTAATCTACATGATATCTGGAGAATCCTTAACCCTAATACTAAAAAAATTACACATGGCACTCTAATACTAAACCACCAATATTCTGTCGATTGGACTTTATTCTAATATCGGAGAATATAATAAATAGAATAACAAAAAGCAAAATCACTACAGGAATTAAATCAGACCATTCGATGATATATATATAAATTACTAACGCATTGTAATAAACGGGGACCTGGCTACTTTAAAATAAATAATAGTCTGCTATTAAAACCGGATTACCAACAACTAATTAGAGATAATATAACAGCTATTGCTGATATTAACAACGACGCAAATCCTAACACATTGTGGGAAATTATAAAAGGAACGATAAGAAATGAAACAATAAAATTTGCATCGAAAGAAAATAAAATAAATTTAAAGTTAGAAAGAAAACTCGTAGAAGAAATAGATCAACTGGAAACAGAATACGCAAACAATATATCGGACACCAACTTTTATTAGAATTACAATCTAAAAAACAAAGTCTAGAGGACATCCATGAAAAGAAAGTAAGAGGAGTATCATACGATCAAAAGCAGAATATATAGAGGGTAATGAAAAAAATACAAAATATTTTGCAAATTTAGAAAGGAAACGAGCAGAGAACAAAACTATAGTCCGATTAAATGTAAATGGAAAAAATGTCACGAAAAATGAAGATATATTACACGAGCAAAACGAATACTATAAAAAGCTATATAGCAAAAAAGATGTTCAGAATAGTAATCACAATTTTTTTTACAAACAACGATCAGAATAAATTATCGAAGAAAACAAACAGCTATGCGAAGGTATCTTTCCGAATATGAATGTAGCACTGCTCTAAAATAAATGAATAATAATAAAAGCCCAGGCTCCGATGGACTAACAGTAGAATTTTTTAAAATATTCTGGAATGATATAAAAAAGTATTATATAGAATCTTTCAACTATTCATTAACAAACGGGTCGCTAAGCGAAATGCAAAAACAAGGAATAATAACATTACTACCGAAAAAGGGCGACTTATCAAAATATTAACAAATTGGAGACCCATATCATTGCTTAATGTAGATTATAAAATAGCATCTAAGACGATTGCAAATAGAATTAAAAAGTTCTACCATCAATAATAGATTATTCACAAAACTGGATTTCTTAAGGGAAGATATATTGGCGAAAACATTAGAACTCTTTACGAAGCAATTGATCATCTTAACGAAAATGATGCCCCAGGTCTCTTTTTTTTCGCAGACTTCGAAAAAGCATTTGATACTGTTGAACATACATACCTTTTGAAAACATTGGACTATTTTAATTTTGGTAATGATATACTTAATTGGATCAAACTATTTTACTCTGATGCAAAAAGTTGTGTAACAAATAACGGATACTTATCAGAATTCTTTTCAATACAAAGAGGTGTGCGTCAGGGCTGTCCGTTATCACCGTATCTTTTTTATTATGGCCATTGAAATATTATCACAATCTATCATAAATGAAGCAGATATAACCGGAGTCAAAATGTATGATGTAGAACTAAAGAAACACAATGTTTGCTGACGATGCAACCTTTATGACAGACGGCTCTCAAAAATCCTTCGAAAAGTTAATATACATAATAGACGAATTCAGTATGATTTCTGGCCTAAAACTTAACATTAAAAAATCAACAGTAATGAGAATAGGTGCTCTTAAACATACAGAAACCACATTTTGCCCCAACAAACAATTTACTTGGACCTCACACAGCGCGAAAACATTAGGCATCACATTCCTAAATGATAATATTAATACCCATGACCATAATTTT
The DNA here is from genome assembly GCA_029237695.1 of Conchocele bisecta. Taxonomy (NCBI): domain Eukaryota; kingdom Metazoa; phylum Mollusca; class Bivalvia; order Lucinida; family Thyasiridae; genus Conchocele; species Conchocele bisecta. The sequence goes on along the minus strand of CM055268.1, from coordinate 21,088,845 downwards.
TTTACAAAAATCTTAGAATTTGAACAGTGCCTAGACAAATGGAAACACAGAAAGCTCAGCTTACTCGGAAAAATCACGGTAATAAAAACATTTGCTGCCCCAAAATTAATATTACCCATTGACAGTTTTACATGATCCACCAGAATATGATAAAACGTGTAAGAACCAAGTTATTTCAATTTTTATGGGATAACAAGCCTGATAAAGTAAAAAGAAATACAATTATTCAAGCTTACGAAAAAGGGGGACTAAAAATGTTAGACATCGATAGTTTTAATTACTTCAATAAGAGCTTCATGGGTAAAAAGAATATGCGATACTACTAACATAGGGAAATGGAAAGCAATTTACGAAAAAATACTTGAAAAATATGGCGGGACTTTTATTTTCGAATGTAACTTGAAACCGGAAGACATACAAAACATAGTGAAAAATAAATTCCTGAACAATGTTTTGAAATCTTGGGCAAGTATAAACTATTCTTCTCAAACAGATACAGTATCAAAAGAAATAATTTGGAACAACTCTAATATAAAACATCAAAATAAAACTTTGTTTCATAGACACTGGTTTGATAAGGGTATCAAGTACATCGAACAATTTATACGATTATAGAACAAAAACTTTTCTGACATTCGGTGATATTGTAGAGTTATTCAGCATAAGAAATGATGATTTTATGAAATATCAATGTATATTAAATAGTATAAATCCAATATGGAAAGAAACAATAAAAACAGAACAATAAACATAATACAACTGTCTGAAACACTGAAATCAAGGGTACAAAAAAGCAAATACGTTAATAAATTACTTTATACAATACAAACAGAAAAAAAAAATCACTGAAGAAAAAAAGTCTGAAAAAAAATGGATAGCTGAATTTCCGGAAGCCAACTTAAACTGGAAACATATTTACATGTCAACCTTTAATTGTACTATAGATTCCACATTGCGGAATTTTCAATATAAATACCTTATGCGAATGAATGGAACAAATAAATTACTCTTTCGATGTAACCTAATTAATAGTAGTTTATGCGATTTTTGCTCTATGTATGTAGAAACTATAAAACATTTGTTTTGGGAATGTACTCATGTACAACATATGTGGTCACAGTTACGTACCTATTTGAATGAAAAAGGTTTTACTTACGCTGTAAATTTCCAAAGTATTTCTTTAGGAATAGATGAAAGTACACACAAGGCACAACAACAATTTAATTTTTATACTCATATTAGCCAAATACTTTATTGTTAAATGTAAATATGAAAACCGGGAAATTGCTTTCGAACCGTTTATAAACTACTTAAAATATAGGATAAATTTAGAAGAGTTAATAGCTACTAAAAAAGACAAACTTGAGCAACACAACATTAAATGGGATGTTTTTCAAACATAGGTATGTTTTTTTGGGCATAGTAGGGAAGGTTCAATCACACTAACCACACAAAAGTAAAACGAATATATATATAAAAAAAAAAACTCAATTCAAGCGGATGTGAACAAAAGGGGACATATTTTATACTTTTCGATACTCTTCCTTCTTCCTGATTGTACTTTACCATCTATGCTTTTTCTATATTCTTTTGTCTTCTCTTTCTCTAAAAACTTATTTTCAAGTACAATGAGTGCATGTGCAATCATTTCATAGCGACTTTAGTCACAGTGTGTTAGTTAATAATACATGTGTTGTATTGTATGTACATGTTTGTATTAAAAATAATAAAAAATATTAATTAAAAAAAAAAGAAAAAAAAAAAAAGAAAGTGGAATGCAAACTGGCCTGAACTTACTACACAAATACTGCATAAAATGGAAATTAAAGGTCTACACTGTAAAAACTAAGATACTCATTTTTCGTAAAGGGGGAACATTGTGAAGAAACTTAGAATTTTACTATTACAACGCCATCATCGAAATAGTGAGTAAATTTACATATCTCGGTATAGTTTTTACTACAGGTGGATCTTTCACGGCAACACAATCGCTTTTATCTGGCCAAGCTCAAAAATCTATTTTTAGGCTTAATAGATATTTATACAAATTGACTGATATTACAGTAATACACAGATTGCAATTATTTGACAAATTAATTCAGCCCATTCTAAATTATGGATCTGAAATTTGGGGTTTTGTAACGGGTAATCAAATTGAGCGTGTTCATTTGCAATTTTGTAAAAACTTACTAGGGGTGAAAAAAATGTACTCAAAACGATTTTGTCTATGGTGAAGTTGGCAGAACTCCACGCCTTATTTCTTTTTTTTTTTTTTTATACATATTTCTTGTTTATGGTGGTGAAAAACATGGTTTCCTGGAGTGGTTCATACAGATTATCGGATAATGATATACATGGCGTGAATTTTCTGGAAGCATTATAGCATTAGTAAATGAACTTAATTGTGATGTATTAGAAGATATATGATAATTATTAAGTATTGGTTTAAAATTATTGAGTCAGAACCCCATAAATATATCAAACATATATATAATATGATGTTAGATGACATGCAAACATTTCCGAATAAACCAAATTGGGCATCACTTGTCAAAACAATGCTAGTACACTATGGCTTTTTTCATGTTTAGCTAAGTCAGGGTGTCGGCAATATAGATGCGTTTTTATCAATGTTCAAGCAAAGATTAACTGACAACTATATACAAGTATGGCAAACACGTCTTAACGAATCTAGTCGTGCATTATTCTATCGCCAGGTATGCGACTTCAAACTTCAGTATTATTTGAAAGACATCACACTGCCAAAATTTCGTAACGTTTTCTCGAGATTAAAAGTATCATCTCACCGCCTGGAGGTAGAAGCCGGTAGATGGAATAGAACTCCGATAGAAAACAGAAAATGCACGTTATTCCATTGCTTAGAAGATGAATATCACTTTATTATGGAATGTAACATGTATACAGATATTAGAAAAACATATATAAATACTTATTATTGGAGGAGACCGAACATGATTAAGTTTATAGAACTAATAAAATCAGAAATTCAAAAACTGTCAAAAATTTAGGCATGTATTTATATCAGGAGTTCAATATTAGAAACGAGAATTTATATTTACATACTTGAGATCATCTTCTCCCAACGCATCTAATGATTATACACATACCAACCAGTATAATTTCCCACGATATACGTGAATACTCATTTAACTAGATATGCTTGATATTTTACGTATATACTGATAATAGTGGTCAAATTATTGTCACACATAGTTATTACATAATTGTGGTCATATGCCTGACGTTTTGTATGTGAAAGAAATGAACTTAATTGTTTTGTCTGTAAGATGTAGTTGTGCAGTAAATTCAGCATGATTATAATGCCATTCTGAATCCCCAGCACAATTGTTGCAATCCACCACGGGTAATACACTTAAACGACTTTCTACTTACATTTACACCAGTCCTGCTGTTGTCTTTGTCACTATGATATGTTTTAATTTATAGCATGTCATTTTCGTATTGCTTCATGGGCCATATGGCTTAAAGTGTTGTATTTTGAATAAACATCTCTCTATAACCCAGTATCCAAGACACTCAATACTTGCACTTTATCATAACAGAAATCATTCTCCAAAACAAAAACAAAATGAATGGTAAAACAGTTTCCGACCGCTGTAATAAATAATGGTGTCTTCGATAGTTTTGATTCAGATTTGGAAACAGCAATACTTATGATCAACACTTGTCAAACCAAAGTTTTATACAATGTACCTTCAGCAGCTCGTGATGGCCAAGATGTTGTAGGCGAGTACCTCAACACCATTAGCGCAACCGAAAAGGCGAGAAAACAATGACTATCATCTTACACAAGCAAGTCACAGTGCTGTCAGTATAGTTAAACAATCGGGAGCATATGAAAGTCAACAATACTACTGTCTGTTCCACGTTTTGCTGCCGACGAACATTTGGCCATTAAACACATTGAATCTAATAATTATTTAAAAGTAAGTACTTTTTCATCACTAACAAAAAAGTCACCCTCCCCAAACAAAATATTTGATGAAATTCCATCAAATATTGATTTTATTGCGAAAAAACGATTTTCCTATGGGAATTTAACATGGGGAGTCAATTTCCAAAAACGAAAAATTTTGGAAATTGTCTTGACTCCGAAACCTGGCGAGATAGCTTGAAAATGATGTAACTAAGAAAACAAACGTTATATTTTGAAAATCGGCCCAAAATTAAAAAATATATATATTTTTAGCCCCCATGTTAAATTCCCATAGGAAAATCGTTTTTTTCGCAATAAAATCAATATTTGATGGAATTTCATCAAATAAATGTTTTTGGGGAGGGTGACTTTTTTTGTTATTGATAAAAAAAGTGCTTGCTTTTAAATATGTTTTAGATTTAATGTGTTTAATAGCCAAAAATTCGTCGGCAGCAAAACGTGGAACAGACAGTAATTAACAAGTACTGGCCTAGATATTGGGCATTGTGGCATAATTGATGTGTGCAACAGTCTCACGCATTGACACTAATTTCAGCGAAACAGTTAAGACTATGTTTAAGAAAACTAGTTCGGAACGCATTATCTTATTGGTGCACGTTTTGGATTTTATGCTTTCGTACGTGAACTTAATGGTAACATGGGCCGAAATGGAAATGATCTGAATAAGAAGTTAACCGCATAACAAAATCGGTTTCGCACAATAAACGTAATTTGACGAAAATAAAATAAATAAAAATCAAATAAAAACAATGAAGGATGGAACATTTTTTATGAGTGACAATGTACTTACATTCCGATAAAATTGGTATTTAATACTTATAATTGCCCAAAATCCAATGGAACGTTTTTATGTGGAAAGAAAACCTTTTTTAGTTAGAGGCATCAGACATACATCCACCAAAGTAAATACAAACGTTAAGCAAATTGTGCAGACTCTGACCTACTGTCTGTTCCACGTGTTTCTGCCGACGATTTTTTTTGTTTGATGAAAGAGTAAACAAGGTGGGGAAAGAGTAAACAAACTATTTTTTTGGGAAATTGACTCCGAAACATGGCTTGAAAGCTTGGAAATGATGTAACTAAGAAAACAAAAGTTAGATTTTGAAAATCGGTCCACAATTATTTAGGCTAAATTTTTTAGCCCCCATGTTACATTCCCAAAGGAAAATATTTTTTTTTCGCAATAAAAACAATATTTAACGGAATTTCATCAAATAAAAAATTTGGGGAGGGTGACATTTTGTTATTGACGAAAAGTACTTGCATTTAAATACTTCTAAGATTTAATGTGTTTAATCGCCAAACGATCGTCGGCAGCAAGGGTCGAACGGTAACGCTTGCAATCTACTCCCGTACCGTAAGGACGGTACGGGAGTAGATTGCAAGCGTTACCGTTCGCAACTAACCGTGACCAGACTGAGCGAAACTGATCTGGGGCTGCACCAGTCGCAAACGCAATAAGCATGTATTCATCATGGCGAGTCACACACATACATTGTTGCTATGTCTAGAGAAATGGGCCTTATGACTGTTGCGGCCAGTGTAGACCCAGCCGAGAATGTGCATCGGCAGTGTCTGATAAGGGTATGCACAGGTGGCTATTCTGTCGGACCAGGCTGCATGAACATGCTAACATGGAGCTACTTTCGATGATAATACATTTTAGCAACATTTAAGAATGTCAGTCTTTTGTATGTATTTAAATTTGGTCAAATATTGATGATTACGAAAATGTTATTCCCCATGCTAAATACTCATAGATTAAACAATAAATCAAATCTTAGATCATTTGCAAGCTATCTAGCCAGGTTTCGGAGTCAATTTCCTATAATCCCGTTTGCAATAAATCATGTTTTTCGTAATAAAATCAATACTTGACAAAATTTCATGAAATGAAAAAGAATGCTCATTCTTAAAATTCCGCTAAAAGTTAATATTATTGAACAAAATATTTTATTTTATTTTTGCATTTTGGATATATCCGTACACTTTAGCCATGTTTCGTGAAACAGACGACTTGCCATACATTCCATAATCTCCATTTCTCGCATAGCCACTTATTTGTCTGAATGAGTTGTTGAATGAACACGTCGTGAATGTCTGTACGTAATATATTTACTAATGACACCGGACATTGGCTTGGATTTATTTTTAGTTTCGTCTACAGAATTACCGTGACGTGAGCGGGTAAAGAACGTCCCTGTGAACATTGCTGCTAAATCGAGCACGTTAGATGTCTATATGAGACACGCCATGTGATTTTGTACCTTCGGACATCTGCGTAATTTCATGAAATACGTTTAAAAAATTTACAAAAGTTTCCGTAAATGGCGTCAAAAGTTGACAAATTATTCAGAGTACATGCCGAATTATATAATTATTTTGTAACTTTTGACTTTATTTATGTGAAAATATTGTAAACGTATTTCATGAAATTACGCAGATGTCCGAATGTACAAAATCGCATGGCGTGTCATATGCGGCTGTGGCTGGAGAAATTTGGCTCTTAAAGGGTTTTGCGACCAGTGTAGATCCAGATCAGCCTGTGCGTCAGCTCTGATCAGGATCTGCACTTTAGCCGTTCCATCAATGAAACACACCCTCGTGTTTCTAACGAGCAACATACATCGTTATCAGGATGCAGGAGTGTGCTATTTGATCAGGAGCTACACAGGTCACAAATCCCATAAGACCAATTTCTGCCGTTACAGCCAGATGTAATGGTAGCTCGTTAGGGAGATTTCGTCTCTTCATTCATTTGCCGATAGACACAGATTAATGACATAAACATTCGTCCTTAGCTGAGGTCAGAGTATGGGATCACGTGGTCTATTGTTTACACTGCAGTAATGGTTGCGCCCATGATGCCTCATGTAAATATAAATATTTCATCAATACGACTGCAGTTTCTTCACCCATACAGCCTCATCGAAATCTGCATTCACGTGCATACATACTGGATTTATCCCGTCAACACAGTGCGTATGTGTCGTGAAACACGGTGCCGTGAAACATTTTTGATATCCTGTCAATACAATTTGGAGATGCAGCTGGGGTTATTTTTTTGCATTTTAAAGCTATTTGTAATGTTGACGGGATAAATAGAATAGTAGGTTAGTGCCGTGAATGGGAAAAATATCTGGCGCGGCACGGAAACGGGATGTGCTCGGCAGAGCCTCGCCCATCCCGTTTCCTGAGCCTTGCCAAATATTTTTCCCATTCACGGCACTAACCTACTATTCTCTATGTATCGCCATCTGAAGAGTGAAGAGCCTAATCAGACTGTGCGGACGCACATGTTGGTCTGGATCTGTGCTGGTAGTAATGACAATAAGCCATTCTGAATCAACATATATTCATGCGTGGTGTAAAATGTAGTGAGATTAAAATAATAATCCAGAGACCCGTTTCACTAAACTTCGTACGACTAAAATGTTCGTAAGTGCAAATTTATGATCTTCTGAAAATTTCAATTGATGGATTTACATTTATTGAGCATAGGCTGCATATGCAGCCTATGCTCAATAAATGTAAATCCATCAATTGTTTACAAGAAAACATTGTTAATGTGAAATTTACAGGCTATCATAATTTTGCACTTACGAACATTTTAGTCGTACGAAGTTTAGTGAAACGGCCCCCAGATGTTTAATGTCATAGACACTGTTTGCTTGCAGAAGCTGGTCAATTCGATGTGCTCTTACACCATTTTCAAACATACTTTTGGGTTTATTTTTTAATTTTGCACATTTTTGTCACGTGACGTAGTTAAAATTCCAGACGCTGACATTTGGGCCACCACCAGGGTGGTCACATGATATTGAATGTATCTTTCTTAACAATGATTAAGCATATATCTTAATTAGTAAATATCCAGAGCATGATAGGTGCATGTTATGGGAAAATGTGTCCCACAACATCCATACTACAAATGCAAGTAGCAGACAATTACGGAGCCCCGCAGGGGACACGGATTTTTCTTTTTATTTCGTTCCCACGAAATAACAATTTGTTCCCTCGAATTAACAATTTGTTCCCACGATATAACAATTCGTTCCCTCCAATTAACAATTCGTTTCCACGAATTAACAATTCGTTCCCACGATATAACAATTCGTTCCCTCAACTTAACAATTCGTTCCAACGATATAACAATTCGTTCCCACAGGAACCACGTGGGAACGAATTGTTATATCGTGGGAACGAATTAGCAAAAAATAATTCTACGTCCACTGCGGGGCTCCGTAGATAATAACTACTAGTAAATAGGTAAATGGTTACATTATATAGGACAAAGCAATAGTGGTGGCTCTACTATACATCCAATTTGCAATGGCCGGCGTATACTTCAACAACGGCACGTTACTGCGTACAATGCCATTATGTCTTGTACATTCTCCATAGAAAATAATTCAATTGAAAAGTCTGCAATATTAATTTAAATATCGACACCATATCAACATAAAACAACGACATGTAGCCAGTGAACAACTTGAGATGTTTCTAAACATTTTGTCCCCGGTTCATTTAGATCACATGGGTAGACAGACCCCTACGCCAGTAACCTATTTCATCAACATTGCAAAGTATACTTTAGTAGCAAAGTATACTTTGTGGGAGAAATTTTCAATTTTATGATAAATTTATTAATTTTTATTGTACTGAATTTATTACATTATTACAGCCAATTTTGCTGTGATAATGTAATAAATTCAGTATAATAATTCTGCATACTTTTAATCATGAAATATATGCATTTGTTAGTTCTATATGAAATAATGCATTTCAGGAAAAATAAATGATTACTCCCTCAAAGTATACTTTGCTAGTAAATTATACTTTGCAATGTTGATGAAATAGGCTACAGGTGCCGCATGAGCTGCACAAAATTATGAAAATCCACAGTAATTGTCGACTAAATTTAAGAAAGATACTTACGAGTTAGCTATCTCGTTCCCACGACATAGCACCTAGTGCCCACAGCATAGTCAAGGTGTATGATCACGTGGTACTAACAACAACAACAAGTACTGAGACTTCCAGAATCCATCCGATTCAAAGTACGTATTATTTTATATTGTCCTTATTACGTAACGGATTTTGATGAAATATGGCGCATCAAACGCGTCTTGTTAAGCTGCAATTGGTGGTCTCTGTACTTTGGCCCAAACTTCTGTCGTTGTTGCGAAAAATCGATTTCCGTGTCGGTAGACACGGAAATCGATTCTTCGCAAAAACGACATAAGTCTGTGCCGAAGTCTCTGGACGACCAATGCAGCTCATGAAGACGCGTTTGCTGCGCCATATTTCATCAAAATCCGTTTCATATTAAGGAAAATATAAAATAATACTAACTTTGGAGTGGGCAAGATTTCAACACTTTCAGTCACTGTTATTGTTGTTACAACCACGTGATCATGTACCTTGATAGTGTAGCGATATGGCCTGTTGTTCAGGGTTCATGTCGGTGTGACAAAGGTATTGATAAATAATCCTGGGCGTAGCTGGCTGAAACCAGATAAGTCTGATGTATAAGCGTTAAATGTCATCCATTGCATAGATAAGGCCGTGCGTTTGGGTTGGCTGATCAGTGTAAAAATTGCTCGCTTAGCGATATATACTCAGTTCGGTTGGTTGCAATGTCGGTTTGTTATTAGCCGATCTATTTATAGATCGGCTAATATATTGGTCATCCATCGAATTCTGAAAAAGTTTGTAGCAACCCTTTTCTCCGCTATTCGGTAATCTACGAACGCGAATTTTGCTGTATCACTTCCAAATTGCATCAACCGAACAAGTTTGAGCCACGTATAATCGCGTAAAATGTGTTTATTCGGCTAATTTATAATCGACCTCTGCTCAAAATCTCCTCCGACTAGCAACCCCAGCATCTCGGGTTTATCCCATTGGATCGCGTTTGCGCGTCATTTGACGCTAGTTAATATTCACAAAATTTTCCACCAATCAAAACGAAGAATTGCCCTTCATAGCGAACTTTGATTTGTTTACGTATCATGCAGGGATGGCAGGGATGCATCCAGCACGCGCGATTGCGGCAATCCCTCTTAATTATTGTCAATGCCGCAAATTATTGATTGTCTTGCGCCCGACATCGCGCAAAAAATCACGGATGGGCCCCTTTTTAAGTGACCAGTGCGCACATTAAAAAAACGTAATTGACTATTTAAACGCGCTACGTATTTAAATCATTGGAAGGCGTGCAGTTCAATCGAGTTTGTGCGGCCGTTGAACGTAAGCTTCGAGTCGATTTAAACCATTTAAATCGATAAACAAGGGATAAACAAGTGACAACGTTATCAAGGCCAATCTGGGCATGTGCCTGAATACGCATGACGTCAATTCGACTGGTACATTTTGTTGAGTACGTTAATTAATGGTCACTTTGTTAAGTAAGATTTGTATTCGACTGGACTGGTGAATGGGATATCCCTTTGCTAAAAATATGTTTCTGCATGCCTAACTAATATCATGACCGTAGCTCCGTGTTAACTAAAAATATCGATAAATATAGGATGATGTTTATTTGCTTTCTATTTTTTTTCCAAATGTTTATTTTTTTTTCTTCAATTTTTTTTCTACATCAAATTTTATTTCCTATTAATATTTTTTTCGGGGCCCCAATTTTTCTAATAGAATTCAATTTTTTTTCTTGAGAATTTGGTTGGGGAGGAAATCAACACTTCTCTCACTTTTCCCTGAGATACCGTAACTACTAAAATGTGGACATATATTGAACCCTGATTTGATCGGCTAATAACATCATGCTCTGCATGACTTTTCATTTGTTTATTGGTGCTTAAGGACCCGTGGGGCCCCTGATCATCCAATGATTCATGCATAATTGCTTTGTAAATGTGATGGGATATATGCATAATATACACGTGAACATTTTATTGTTACTATATCCCAGACAGTGCATGGAGTTACCGTGTAGGCGATCGTAGTGTGCCATCGGCCAGTTTTACCTTTTATTGCGTTTGACACTTACCACTAATAATATGACAAACACATAAATTAAATGTTGTGCAACATGATGGGGATACACCAGACTACAGCGTGCTATGCATTGTTTTCATCAAATTTATATACGAAGTCTGATATCTGAAGGGTTTGTTGACCCTTTGTTGAAATGTTTGAGAATTCAGTAAAGACTGTGTAACAGTAAGAACAACACACAGTGCTGTAGATATATACCTGTATTACCATACATACTGTATCTATTCCAGTGACTTGGAAGAAAGTATCTGAGTGTATTGTGACTACTGTCTACTTGCCTGCTATGCGAGTAAATACGGCTTTTACCTGTGTCAGATGTACTTCTAATAATAGACAGGGCATCAGTTTCACATTTTACACATTCAATAACTGTCCATTGCATATTTTGTGAGTGAAGGTAGAAAAGCTCAGATATCTAGCGTTTTGTGTAGTCTTCTGAAATAATATTTATATCTGAGACGTATTGCACCAACTTTTATTACATTGTTTGCCATATTATTGGCTGTACGTGTCAAACGCTCTAAGTGGTGAAACTGTCCTATAGCATGTACAAACTAAAATGGCGGAGATGGCAACTCAATGCTCTGTATAATAAACTCTAAGAAGAACAGGGTCAAATGAACTTTATAGAGATATTCAGTCACATGTATGATTCTACTACATATGAAACAAAAGGTCATATTCTATATAGTCTGTCCTTAACGGCCTATCAATAGCTGGGGTCATTTAAGGCCCGGCCAACGGGTTGGATTTAACCTGCTGCATTCGGGGTGGGGTGGGAATCCCAAAATCAGAACGGAATATTTATATTCAGCCCTGAAATTAGAATAACCTGACCTGGTGCCAGGTTCATACCACACCAACGTCACTTGGCCCCTTACCTGTAGCCGATTTCATCAACATTGCAAAGTATACTTATCTAGCAAAGTATACTTTGAGGGACTAATCATTTATTTTTCCAGAAATGCATTATTTCATATAGAACTAACAACTGCATATATTTGATGATTAAAAGTATGTTGAATTATTATACTGAATTTATTACATTATCACAGCCAAAATGGCTGTGATAATGTAATAAATTCAGTATAATAAAAATTAATAAATTTATCATAAAATTGAAAATTTCTCCCTCAAACTATACTTTGCTAGAAAAGTATACTTTGCAATGTTGGTGAAATAGGCTACTGGTTGCACGGTCGGACCCCGCTGGGTTACCTTGGGGCGCCGTTTAGTAGTCTGGGCACGTGTGTTAACCCGGGCCTCGGAGATTTAGGCTAATTCCACTATACGATCGATTGCATGCCAATAAAAGTATGAATAACTACTCCGTTGTTCGTCTTAGAGAGGTTCCACACAAGATGCAATTCAAATGGTGATCACAACAACGTTGCATCAGCATCTCGTACAACAACATAATCAACCTATAGAATAACAGATGTTACTTCACCATCTTGAATGACATTGATGTTAGCTTTCGATTGGCTGACTATGTCATAGCTAACTCGTTCCCAAGACATGGTAGTGGGAACGAGATCCTAGCTCGTGGGAACAAGATGCCTTGTTGTGGGAACGAGATAGTTAACTCGTGGTATCGAGTTCCTATATCGTGGAAACGAGATACTATGTCGTGGGAACGAAGTAGAAAACTATTTGCGCATTTCCCTTTTAAGCTGCCGTAGATACCCATAAATAGAATGAGTGTTATGTAATGTAAAGTACAATATATATATCGGGAAAAGTCGCGGGAATACTGGACGAGGCCTTCCGGCCTTCGTCCAGTATTCCCGCGACTTTTCCAATGTGTACGTGTCCCAATGACGTACTATACAATGGTAATGCTAGCCTTACATGGGCATTTTAGGCTGGCGTCAATTTGATTACCATTGAATTATCGCCCGTGTAAGTGTCGCAAATTATCAACATTATCACAACGCAGACGTCCCCGAGGAAACCATCGGTTTTTGCCGCCATTTGTAACCACGGCAGTCACATCCGGGTATATGTGGGTTACAAAAACAGTATTGTTTGTTGTTGTAACCTTGGATACGTTTAGCTCCAGATCAGCCTGCGCATCACCGCAGTCTGATCAGGACCTACACCGTTCGTTGTTTTTCAGTACATTAAACAGTTTTACCACACCAATATTTGTTTTCAAGTGAGTCATATGTATTATAGAGTTGGGTTCAGAAAAACGATACAAATCTAAAAGGAGATTATTTGTTTATGAATCTGTTTGATCCCTTACCCTTATCCCTTACCGTGCAGATATGAGATCCAGTACATTTTAAAGATCGCCGATGTGCACAAAAAGTGATGAAATAGATTAGTATACACGCTATTTTAAATCTGTAGATGTGTATCTTATTGCTGCACTAGTACATATGAGTCGCATTGGAAAACTAATACAAAAAATGTGTTTATACTAAACACTAGCTAACGTTGTAAACGCTAGTTGTTCTGCAATCGATGGTTACTAACTTAATTGTATTTGTATTACTTAAGGCCATACAATAAGTACATGTACTTTGATTCTCAGACATGGGGTTTGCGTAATGTGAAGCGGGAGGGGGGATTTTTTTTTTATGTTTGTCTCTGATTTTTTTCTCAAGTTGCCAGAAGCATATATGTTCTTCTCTGTTTCTTTTCAAGTTTCCAGATGCATATATGCATCTGGCAACTCGAAAAAATTCAGAGACGAAGATCTCAAACAAAATGAAAATGTTCTATACAGTTATACTATAACCTCTTTAGACGTGAAAAATAACAAGATTTTCGTCAGATATGATTGGAGTTAACCTATGCTTGCATGGTAGTGCTTTTTATTGATCATGGGGCGAATTTATAGATTTATTTCATCTCTCCATGACGATAAAATGCTCGACGCGCAGGAAGTATTCAGACGCGATATCTGAGAACCAAAGTACATGTCTCTATTGGAACTTGGATAATGCACACATAAATGAGCTCCCATGTTCATCACAGTGTCTAATTGTAAAGTACTGAATATAATGCACGTTTTGTTGTTGTTGTTTTTATGGGGGTGGGTGGTGTTCAAATGAAAAGGTGGGATTTATTGATACAGGCCATTTACTGTGCATGAAATAAAAAGCACTTACAGTTCGTCCCGCCTTTCTAGCAAATCGCTGGGCAGCATTGTGCTCCACTTATGTCACATATTGCAACATTTAACCCCAATAAGTTATAATTCCAGCACAAAAATATTTGCACAATTCCCTAACATTTGATTGGTCCGTAGCAAGTCTCTGTCCAAAATTTATATCCCAGTAAAATCCCACGCCGAACTACTTTCCGTAACCGTGAGGCGCAGTTAAAATAATTCTTAATAAAACGGAAAATAAACACATTTTCTTGATGAATTTATTTCAAATGCTGGAATTATAAGGAATGAATGGCCTTTTTGTGGAATTTATCGGGGATATAAACTTGGAAAAGTCGCGGGAATACTGGACGAGGCCTTCCGGCCTTCGTCCAGTATTCCCGCGAGTTTTCCAAGTTTATACCCCGATAAATTCCACAAAAAGGCCATTCATTCCTATAATATATTACCAGACGTAATGATTAATTGTTCGACAGGAAATGGAAAATCAATACCCGGATGGGACATTGCATTGTGAATTTTACATATTGGATTTTTCAGGAACTAAATGCTGCGGTCGCTGGCGCTCCCTCGCATTTAATTCCTTAAAAATCTCATATGGGAACAATAACTTATTGGATATCGGAGACATCATCTGAGGCCCCGAGCCTTTAACCCTTAGACCGCTACTCACAACAATTGTCGTCTGCTGTTGCCTTTATATCTTGCCTTATTTCTCAATAAAAACACTGTTTGACAGCAGTTCAGAATCATTTCCAATGGAAATGATTCTGACGTGCTGTCAAAGCATGTTGTAAATTATTCCAAAGTGCTATTAAAGCATGTTTTTGATGATAAAAATGGAAAATAGAACATAAACAGCAGACGACAACAAAAATAAGATAGCGGTCTAAGGGTTAAGGATGCTCATCGACTGCTGCAAATTCGATTAAGATAAAACGGCGCGATTGTGTCGGCCGATCACAATGTATCGGATTTTGATTTATCGCGGGAGAACGTACAATATGGCGAGCTATTGGATTTAATTTATATCAGCTGTTGTGATCACGTGTCCCTGATCAGAAAGCGAACACTGACATGGAATGTCGTCAGTGGCTGAACAAACGATTTAACGATAAGTTACCGATCATCGTTTGAATAATGGTGTTTCTAGTATCAGATTACAGGGCACAGTTTCACTAAACTTCGTACGACTAAACAACATTTTTTTTTGCACATCCACGGAAAGACCTCGGCACGCCTAAGTAACTGGCATGGATTTTGATATGTTAATTTTTGCAAACAATCCAATCATCACAAAATGATTTTTCAGACGAGTCCATTTATGAAAAGGGGGTGTTTTTGTTCTCAAAATTATGAAAATTTCTTGCAAAACGTGCAGATCCTCATGAGACGGCTCGTCACGGAATTTAACAAACACAATTTTTTGGGGAGGGTGACTTTTTTTGTTACCGTAGTAATGTATCCGATGCCGAAACTACTGCTATGTTATTATGGAACGTCTGTCCTCCGATATTGTTACCCTCCCCTATTGTTACCTGGGTAACAATAAGGGAGGGTGAACAATAGGGGGTTCTACAAACGTCCATGAGAAACTAACTAGTCCATGACTGAGATGCCAATTATTCTGAGTACATTACATTGCATTGAATTACATTGCATTGTAGTTATGGTGGAGTAGTATTTCCAAATGTGAGTTTTAAGGTAGCTCGAAATAAAAGTGTTTTTGTACGTATGATCGTCAATATAACCTATACATAGTGTCCTATTTTATAATTTATAAAACGTAAATGCATGTGATGCAAGTAATATCTAGGTATATGATGACATGTTGACCGTTGAGCGACAGCTGTTTATTCATTGATAATTCGTGGAGAGGTGACCTATGGAATTTGTTATTACCAACTTTATTTATTGAGGTGAGTTTATGATAATACTTTTATCTGATACTGTTGGTTTGACTCTCAACTACAATATAGCGAAGTATGAACGTCAACGCCCTGCGGATTATTGCAATATTTTTGTGCGCGAAATGGAAACCTTATTCCGCAATGTTTACCGTTGACTGCAGTCTAGCGGTATAGAGGAAATGATTGCCTATACAGCGGAAAAACGCACAGCTATGGAGAACGTTGTTTCTTGATAGGCCGTGTTGAGCCAACTATTGTTCATTGACGACTATCGTTCACGTGTATGATTAAGCCTGGAAAAATAACTTAGCAATTTCTGTCGCTATTTCAACTTTACTGTAGACCGCTGAACAACTTAGGAAATGTTGAATAAGTTTCACTATAGGTGAACATTAGTCGTAGACAATAGTCGTTGATATTAGAGCCGACTGTTGTACATCGACGACTATCGTTCACGTGTATGATTAAGCCGGGAAAACCGGCTTAATCATACACGTGAACGATAGTCGTCGATGACCAATAGTCGGCTCTACAAGGCCGCTATTGTAAATTGTAGCCTGGTATGGGGACAGCCATGTACAACGCTTCATTACTAAGGCACCAGTGTTTAGCGTTGATCTGTATGGTCGGAGAGTATTATTGGTGCTGCACTCCGCGCCGGCGTAAAATGTTTCACGTCGAAGAATGCTCCGGTTTCCTGATGAAATGCCATTTAGCTCTACTTAGATATCGCATAAACGCAGTTTAGTCTAGAAACCGGCGCAAATTTCTTGCGCCGGTTACTAGACGAAAATATGTTTATGCAGTTTCGTCTGTATGTAGCTGAATGGGAATTCATCAGGAGTTCGGTGCCTATTTCGACACGAAACATTTACGTCGGCGCGGAGTGCAGCACCAGTGAGTATACACATACATAAGCAACAGAACGTGGGTTGATTAAGACTGCACTGGCCATTCATGCAATTTGTATGTTTTTCCCATCTTTACTTCATATAAACAAACCATGGAATAATGTATAATTATGTACCATAATATGCAGTTATGATTGGCACGGCCTGTTGAGTTTAGTATGGCATTTACTAACGCAACATATGGAACGCAAAATCTACATAGACTCAAATAATTAATGCTAGCTCTAAGCTAGCATTAAATATGTTGAGCTAGTTCCAAATGAGTTAGCGAGATGTTCACATGATTTGGCTCTAAATATTTAATGATATAAAGCTAGCATTAATTATTTGCGTTTATGTAGATTTGGCGTTCCAGAGCTAGCATTAAATATTTAGAGCTAACATTATATAAATTTATATAGATTTGGCGTTCCATAAAAACGTGCGTTCCAATGCGACACGATTATGTGTTAGCCGATGTATAATACCATCAACAGTACCATCAGCATTACATATGGAACGCCATTGCTGACTTATGTAAACCACATGACGTAATGGTGAAACTGCATGACGTAATGATGAAACCGTGTGACGTAATGACGGCCCGTATGACGTAATGATGAAACCGCGTGACGTAGTGACGAAACCACATAACGTAATGATGAAACCACATGACGTAATGACGAAATCACATGACGTAAAAATGAAACCACATGGCGTAATGACGGAACCGCTTTACCTATTGGTGTGAGCATACATAAGACAGCTATGGCGTTCCATAATTCCAGGTTCTACACCGGCAGCATCTCGTATATAACGATAAGCCGCGAAACGACAGTAGCTGGGCCCGAAAACATATTACATCATACTTTGCATAACCCAATATCGATCATTCCCTGCCTGATATGTTTTGCCCTGACCAACCGTCAAATAACATCAGCATATAGGATAACACTGTTACGGCTGAGTCTACATATATCACATGCACTCACACTCAGCCTTTTTCACGGTCTTACATACCGGCTTCGTGCGATAGGAGAATGAACTAGCTAGGTTAAATTAACCGCCTCGTTGCCTCCTTCATTTAGTGCACATATTTCGACTGTATGGCAGATATTAGTAAAATCGGAAACAAACGGGCCAACGGTCATTGGCCTGCGATTTTGGACTCAAATGCCTGTGTTTGGAAGGTCCTCGAGCCAATTCCTACCCTTAAATATAAGATAATAAAATAAACAATGACAGCGGACACAACGCGAAGAATAGGAACACAACGCGAAGTAGTGAATCACAGTAAATGTTAACTTTAATTAGAAACTTTAGATATTAAAGTAAGAATTTTAAATGGACTTGAGTTGTGTTAATTGAATCCCAGCAACACTACACCAATGTTGACAAAATGACATACATGTACATGTATTTTGAAGTTGACATTGTCTGTCAAATAACGTATGATAATGATGACCAAATTACCTATTTTCAAGGTTGCTATTATCTATCTGTCAAATGACAATGATGATCAAATTACATTTTTGTCAAGTTAATATATCTGTCAAATGACAATGATGGCCAAATAACCTATTTTCAAGTTGATGTATCTCTCAAATGATAGTAATGACCAAATAACATATTTTCAAGTTGATATAATTCCAGCACAAAGATATTTACACAATTCCCTAACATTTGATTGGCCCGTAGCAAGTCTCTGTCCAAAATTTATATCCCAGTAAACTCCCACGCCGAACTACTTTCCATAACCGTGAGGCGCAGTTAAAATAATTCTTAAGAAAACGGAAAATAAACACATTTTCTTGATGAATTTATTTCAAATGCTGGAATTTCAAATGCCTTCCGACCGGCCTCGTCCAGTATTCTCGCGACGATTAGCAAACAAACTTGTGTTATTGTTATGTGCACATTAGTATTACTAATACAAATTGTCTGGCCCAAGGACTCGCCGAATTGGCCATTCGGAGCAGGTCGAGGTCGAACCCGGGGTCTCCAAATCCGCAGTCCGACGCTCTACCTACTGAGCTAATCCGGCCACCTAGTTGCCCGCACCACAGGCTTTGTATTGTGAAAGATTTTACTCTTATTTCAAACGAGACCGATTTATGAATGACAACAATAACATGTTTACTGGTCACAAGAGGATCACATCTGAAGTTGCTTTCTGTGAAGTTTATATGCGGCCGTGACTGGTGAAATGGGGCTTATGGGTTTTGCGACCAGTGTAGATCCAGATCAGCCTGTGCATCCGCACAGTCTGATCAGGATCTGCACTTTTCGCCATTCCATCAATGAAACATCCGTCATGCTTCTAACAAGCAAAATAGAGCGTTATCAGGCTACAGGAGTTTGCTATTTGACCAGTAGCCTATTTCATCAACGTTGCAAAGTATACTTTCCTAGCAAAGTATACTTTGAGGGAGAAATTTTCAATTTTATGATAAATTTATTAATTTTTATTATACTGAATTCATTACATTATCACAGCCATTTTGGCTGTGATAATGTAATAAATTCAGTTTAATAATTCTGCATACTTTTAATCATCAAATATATGCAGTTGGTAGTTCTATATGAAATAATGCATTTCGGAAAAAATAAATGATTTCTCCCTCAAGGTATACTTTGCTAGATAAGTATACTTTGCAATGTTGGTGAAATAGGCTGCAGGTGCTGCACTGGGCAAAAAACCCATAAGCCCCATTTATCCAGTCTCAGCCACATATTAGTCTGCATAAACGGCAGTGGAAATACATATGAGACGAGCCATGTAATTTTGTACCGAATAAGATGTGCGATATCTCATGAAAAATATTCACAAAATTTACGATGTTTTCAGTAAATGACGTCGAAAATTGGCCAAAGGTTGAGAGCAACTTTTGCACTTGCTCTTCATCAACTGTCGACGGCATTTACAGAAAATATCAGTTTCCGTAAATATTTTTCGTGAGACATAACACATCTTATTATGCAAAACATCGCATAGCCTGTCTCATATATGGCCTATATATGCATAGTACACAATGCACTTATTTTCACTTTATTTTGAAACGAATACAAGACACAGCATCCATAATTTACTAATGTCGGTGTGAAATACGGTGCCTTACGAACATAATGCCCGCCATATTCTAGCAAGTGATGCCAGTAGAAAAGTAAAATGCTTCACGAACATAGCAAACACTATTATGTCGGGTTTGAGAAACGTTAATGTATAATTATTGAACTACTATCAGTAGATAATAGAGCGTGCTGCAGCCGCTTATACAAGTGTTTTCAACGATAGTATCGACGTCGAATACATTCAGTACTTACTATACATTACAATAGAGATTTCTACGGAGCCTCGCAGGGGACGTACAGTTTTCTTTTTTATTGATTCGTTCCCACGAAATAACAATTCGTTCCATCAATTTACCAATTCGTTCCCACAAGTTAACAATTCGTTCCCTCAATTTAACAATTCGTTCCCACGAAATAACAATTCGTTCCCACGGGAACGAATTGTTACTTCGTGGGAACGAATTGTTACAACGTGGGAACTAATTGGTAATTCGAGGGAATTATTTAGTGGGAACGAATTGTTAATTCGAGGGAACGAATTGTTATATCGTGGGAACGAATTGTTATATCGTGGGAGCGAATTGTTATTTCGTGGGAACGAATTTATAAAAAAAATCCACGTCCCCTGCGGGGCTCCGTACAATAAAGCTTTCAAAAACTAGTACTGGAAAAAGAAACACACTAGGGACACTTTCCGTTTCTGTTATTCACTGACCTCGAGAGTGTATTGGAATTAGCAAACATATTGTTAATTGTAGAATAATTCCAGCACAAAAATATTTACACAATTCCCTAACATTTGATTGGCTCGTAGCAAGTCTCTGTCCAAAATTTATATCCCAGTAAACTTCCACGCCGAACTACTTTCCGTAACCGTCAGGCGCAGTTAAAATAATTCTTAAGAAAACGGAAAATGAACACATTTTCTTGATGAATTTATTTCAAATGCTGGAATTATAAGGAATGAATGGCCTTTTTGTGGAATTTATCGGGGATATAAACTTGGAAAAGTCGCGGGAATACTGGACGAGGCCTTAAAAAATTACAATATTCGAAAAAAAAAGAAAAAAAAAAAAGAAAATAATTTTTTTTTTCTTTTTTTTTCGAAAATTGTAATTTTTTCTCCTTTCGTCCAGTATTCCCCCAACTTTTCCAAGTTTATACCCCGATAAATTCCACAAAAATGCCATTCATTCCTATAGTAATACAGATTATAACAGAGACATGAATACAAACTTGTGTTATTGTTATGTGCACATTACTATTACTAATACAAATTAAGATCTTAGTGTTGCAACATATGAGCAACTCTAGTGTCGTAAATGTATTGACATCAATGCGCGTGGTGTAATGTGGATACCCCGAAGAACAACATCAGGGGGCAGTTTCGCTAAACTTCGTACGACTAAAATGTTAGTAAGTGCAAATTTAGGATCGTCTGGAAATTTCAATTGATGGATTACATTTATTGAGCATATGCTGCGTATGCAGCATATGCTCAATAAATGTAAATCCAATAATTGTTTACAAGAAAACATTGTTAATGTGATATTTACAGACTATAATAATGTTGCTCTTACGAACATTTTAGTCGTACGAAGTTTAGTGAAACGGGCCCCAGTAGCACAATACATGTCTCGTTTAAACTTTATTTGTTTAACAACTATTACCAACAATCGCGAAAGCACTTATGTAAATGCATTCGTTGGCACAGATATATGTGTAAGGGGATCGTTAATGTGGGAGGAAACCGGACTACTTGGGGGAAACCCAAATACTAGTGAGAAGCTCGCTCGTTACCTACCAAATATGCTACCCGGACAACCTGGTTGAGCGAGGAATTTCAAAATTGACCCTAAGACCTTCCCGTATAATTTACAGTCATCGTAAATATGCATCCCATGAACTGATTGACATATTGCATAGATTGAACGTTTGTGATAATTCCGACTTCAACGTACACACACTTGATGTACATACCGCATTTCACAGCGGAATTACCCGAGCGACACCTGTTGAACATACAAGTGGAAATATATCTGTAGCACGCACACTGAACATTCCAGCTGTCGTTGTCAGTTTTGACAATGTTGAAGTGCGATCGCACAGTAAATAAAGTTTCTAGACTTAACCTTTTGAAACCGAAATCCCGCTATAGCAGGGTTTGCAAACAGTGCAGATCATAACGAGCCGTCTCACAGGATCTACACGTTTTGCAAGTAATTTTCATATTATTTAGAGCAAAAATACATCCTTTTTATAAATGGAGTAGATCTTAAAATCATTTTGTGACGATTGGATTGGTCGGTAAATTAGCATATCACAGTCCATTCCGGTTACTTACTGTCGGTTTCACGAAAGCTGCCCAAATTTTACGGCTATATAGACAATGCAAAAACAATATTTTTTTTGATAATGTTAAATTTTGTCAAAATTTAAGAATGAGCCTTCTTTTTATTTCGTGAAATTTTGTCAAATATTGATTTTATTACGAAAAATTTATTTGTCTATGGGAATTTAACAAGGGGAAAAAAGAGGTAGAGGAGTGTGGGAGGAGTCAAAAAATGAAAAACAATGGAAATTGACTCCGAAACCTAGCTAGATAGATTGGAAATGATCTAACTAAGAAAACAAAAGTTAAATTTTCAAAATCGGTCCAGGAGTACTGAAATTCTAAAAAATTTCCCCATGTTAAATCCCCATAGACATCTTCACTCCGATGTTTATGGGGATTTCACATGGGGAAACTTTTTTTCCGCAATAAAATCAATATTTGACCAAATTTCACGAAATAAAAATAAGGGTTAAGTCAGTTATCGTGTAGATCTCATGTTATTCACAGTTGAACCCCAGACCTTGAGACAAGCCACAGCTCCAGACGCTCGCTGGTTTGCATGAATTGGTACCCAAGTCCAGCCACGATCATCAAGGAGTGGTTACATGGAGGTAGCAATGAGTAGCTGTACATATAGCAAATAGTAGAATAAACGTTCTAACTTCATTAATATGGACCCCTCGAAACACAGTACCATCCATGTCGCCATGTACCTTGTCCAAAAGATATGTGAAAAGCATGGCATACTTACATGTCCCATAACAGTTGATCAACCAGTGTACATTAAAGCAGGATATATTGTTTCAGCATCAAACGATCTGCAGAAAATATCAATTCCTCTTGGTGGCTTTCACTTGGTAAAGTGTACAGGGGTTCAATAAACAATATTATGTTAGACAATAACATCGCAGAGATGTTGGAAACCGTTTATACAGAGGGCTCACTGGAAACCGTTTATACAGAGGGCTCACTGGAAACCGTTTATACAGAGGGCTCACTGGAAACCGTTTATACAGAGGGCTCACTGGAAACCGTTTATATAGAGGGCTCACTTGTACACATGCTGAACGGACATCCATACGTGCGTGCATTGCGCGCCAACTTCCTAAAACCAGCTGCACGCACACAGGTGTTGTTGACGACAGAATGCTACATAGACAATGTTGACAGCGAACGCTGTATACCATGATCACACTAAGATAATTGATGACATGTACAACAAACACATTCTGGATTCTATACCATCAACATGTGTCGCTTATAAGGTTCGACCATGTCCAGCCATGGTTAAACGTTTGCCGAGGCACGATGGAACTGCTTGAACCCCAAGGCCGTAGGTAGGCCGCGGGTTCAACAGTTCCCGAGTGCCACGGCAAACGTTTACCCACGGCTGGACATGGTCGATCGTTATTGTGACATTTCCATCAGAACTATCAGGCAATTTCAGCATGATTTCTGCAGTACTTTCGGTACTTTGATACAAACAGCTGATTTACACATACATATTCCGGGGCCGCAGTACACGTCGCATGATGCAGTTCAAAATGTCAGTACGACCGTTGTAACCTGGTCTGGTAACGTAATGGCGCGTTCTAGTAACGTCATGGGACACATGCATTACGTAGGTGTTGAATTGGCCCCGAAATGAGCATTGTCTACAGTCATAGTAACACAGAACGCGCTGTACATTTGAACACAGCTGTGAGCGGTGTCAAACAACGGCAGTCATGTAACAATGTGCGTATGTTCGTACAGGATGAGAGGACGGTGTGTGACTACTCCATCATTATACAGAAGCTGCCACATTTCTATACAGCGGGACACCTGACATATCACAAATATGGTCCAGCAAATGGCATAGTTTCAGAACATGATGTCAGTCTGGGAGTACAAGCAGTACACAGAAAAGGGATAGTTCACTATCCGGCGATCGGACAAGTTCTGGAATGCTTTTTCAAACGATTAAGCAGTTCCATATTCCGCAACTCAAGACGGCTTGTGGCACGGGGTTGCGACATGACTGACATCACACTGATACGAAATGGGTCCACGCGCTCCTGCGAGGTGTCCCAATGTGCGAAACACCATAGCATTTGAATGATGTGCACACGGAAATACCATCACAGCATAGTGATCTACGAACATCCAACACATTCTAGGATAATGTAGATCTTAGCCAATTTACAGAATGGCTGGAAGCTCATCCGCTGTTGGTCGAGACTACAATGTATTGGTGAACATTGCCACTGGGACGATCCCAGTGGCAACGTTCACCAATACATTGTAGATGGGTATGTGAACCGAAATAATAGGCCAGCAGGCGATGACAAACATGATAGTAAAGAATTTTGCTGAAGTCACTCTAAGTCGCAAAGACAATGTGAACTCACTAGCTGCCATAAATTACACGTAAATATGAGTATTGAAGATGTTGTAGTACACCCGGTCTGTTTTTCAACCGGAAAGCATGTTGAAGTACATCATTGTAGGTCCGAAGATCCTAATGATGCGTTCGTATTGGATGTAGGTGATCTGCTACACTCAGTCGTTTGGACTCAACCTGCACAACATATTTGGATGTGCATGAGTGTTACAAGGCATACTTTCTCCAGCACTACATATCGATCGTCGTCCGATTCATAAAGATCAGCCTACAGCACCACATAAGCTGTGGTATACAAGTTACTGTGTGTAACACTGTATGATGATGTCGATGACATACAGCGCAAGTCTGACAGCATACACTGGTTTGTCCTCATAAATCGGCTTCCCGCCGCAAACTAGTTTTGCAAACATATAATCTGCTTCCAAAATATCTTTGCATAAATATACTCTTGCTACTAGTATTGACATATTCGACAAGTTCGATTTTGAAAATCGGTCCACAAATAAAAAATAAAATTAATAAAAAACATATTTTTAGCCCCCATGTTAAATTCGTTTTGTCGCAATAAAATCAATATTTGATGGAATTTCATCAAATAATTTTGTTTGGGGAGGGTGACTTTTTTGTTATTTATAAAAAAGTACTTACTTTTAAATATTTCTTTTAGATTTAATGTGTTTAATAGCCAAAAGTTCGTCGGCAGCAAAACGTGGAACAGACAGTAGTGATCATGGAGAGTGATGAGTTTTTTAGAACCAACCACACAGGGCCCGGTTGTTCAAAACACCAGTTAGCTTAACGGACTGTTAAATCCTTAACGGACTGTTAAATCCTTAACCGAATGGTTAAAATCTCTGTTAAAACAGAGATTTTAACCATTCAGTTAAGGATTTAACAGTCCGTTAAGCTAACGGATGTTTTGAACAACCGGGCCCAGGTTGTAACAATGTGTGAGTTTCTCTATTTAAATCGTCACAGTTCAGCCAATATAATATAACTAGCTTTTGTCAAACTATAACTGTCTTTGTCAAATGAATTTTGCCGTTGTACGTTTGGTGGCTATCTTGATGAGTATTGAAGTAGTCTACATGCTATAATATACACAATCATTGTAAACACATTTATGTCATTAAATATAATACTTTAGAAACGCAACATTTTCCGTTCCAGACTTGTAGTTTTACATAAATGGCGGCCATCTTGAAAATGGTAAGTAATACACGTGTTACAGCGTTGTATTTGGATTTAATGAGTTAATGATGGTTGTAAACATGGGTATAGCCACGAAAATAATCTACTAGATAAAAATACTATAATCGTTTACCATTACCATTTTATGGATGGCGGCCATCTTGGATTTTTAAAGTCATCTGAAAAATGTCAGACTGACATCATTGTTTTCTTTTGTAAACGTTGTGACATGGTCTTTGCAAAAAAAATGTGTTTAGAACTTCTCCAAAAAACACAGCTTTACATATTGAACACGACTATCAGTTCTAAAACAAACCCCACAGTTGCTTGTTAATGGAATAGTCAAATGGAAAAGCTATGTTCTATATTTAGAGATTGAAATTGCTTAGTCAGTTAAGGTCCTCTATATCTCTATTTAGAGTGAATTCTGCCTGCACTGACAATATGCGCATCGACCCTAAGTTTCTTAATAATCGCCTGTCAGCTGCAGTTTATGCATACATATTGTACTTAAATCAATATGACAGCGATGTCGCCTACTTGCTATTGATAATACACAAACGTACGATTCCCACTTATAAAACAGAATAGAAATCCTTCATTGTGGCTAATTGAAAATTCAAAACCGCATTACCTGATTTTTAGTACAATTTCATCAATAGTTTCCTTTTATTGCGAAATTAAAAAAATGTACCATGTGCCATGTATTCAAGTTATACGGAGCCCCGCAGGGGACATGGATTTTTTTATTAATTCGTTCCCACGAAATAACAATTCGTCCCCTCAATTTAACAATTTGTTCCCTCGAATTAACAATTCGTTCCCACGATATAACAATTCGTTCCCTCGAATTAACAATTCGTTCCCACGAAATGACAATTCGTTCCCTAAATTTAACAATTCGTTCCCTCGAATTAATAATTCGTTCCCTCGAATTAACAATTCGTTCCCGTGGGAACGAATTGTTAATTCGTGGGAACGAATTGTTAAATTGAGGGAACGAATTGTTATTTCGTGGGAACGAATTAATAAAAAAAGAAGTATACGTCCCCAGCGGGGCTCCGTAATTCCCACGTATAAAACAGACATAGAAATCCTTCTCACCAGCACTGCTAATTGAAAATTCAAAACCGCATTGCCAGATGAACCGGATTTTTTAGTACAATTTCATCAATAATTTCCTACAGTGAAACCTCTCTAAACCGGAAATCCTGGGAGGACCCCAGGGTGTCCGGCTTAGAGAGGTTTCACTGTAAATCAGACATGTGATCATTCTGAGCCATAGTTGTGTGCTATGCGATCATGGACAGACATTATCACCGGAGATAAATGACGAAGAAACTCATCAAAAATAGATCACAGGTGTTTTCTTGGTGTCCGGTTTAGAGAGGTTCCACTGCACATGTAGTTTGGCAGACAGTCTATACAATAGAGAACGATATACCCAACGTAGTCACATGAACCCACTCAAAAAGACTAACACAATACATCATGATAAACACATTACATGCGCACAGCGATGGTCGATGTGCCTTCAACGAGGCACGAACATGCACGTCTACTGTCTGTTTCACGAAAGCTGCCCAAATTTTACAGCCATATAAACAATTCAAAAACCATATTTAAGTCGTTTCATAATGCAAAGCCTTTGTATATAGAAATTATTCTGTGATTTATTGACAGGTGATGAAAGCATACTATGGTTTCATTGCACTGTCACGATTAGCGGTAGCGATGCAACGAGGGACACAAGAAGGGAATCAGCCAATCACGGTCGTCGTTGCCACTGATTGTTTTAACCAGGATAAGCGCAGTGGCAAAGGCAACTTCGACGGTTGATTGCTTTTTGTTCTTGTGTTATTTTTTTGTACACACAAACCAAATAAAAATAGAAAAATATATTAATTTGATGCAAATATGGAGCACATTCATATATCCACAGGAGTCCCGTGCCACAGAAGTGTTGTAGCATGGCATCGCAGTTAATTCCGATCCTGTGAAATGTGTAGATTGGGGCGCAGCAGTTCTGTGACACAATGGGTTGATTGTGTTTATCGATACCACGAGTATATATGCATGTTCATGCATAGACATATATATATGTATATATATAGTCCGGAGTGTGTATGCATTTAGCTCCATATTACGCAACAAGTATTGTGAGACGTATGTACATGTCGAATGTCTTATATCCTCCTCCATTGTTTTAGAAACCGTGTTTCGCGGGTATCAACAGTTATCAACATTTCTTTGTATTTTAACTATATATATATGCTTTACCACGCAGATGAACCGTCTAGAAACGACGGTTCAACTGAATGGTAACAACATATATTTGTGGGAGAAAACACGATATTTCTTGAGAAAGTAAGCGAAATAAGCGAAAATTATATATGAAGTTGGGATAAATCGATATATACGACACAATATCAGGGCCTGGGGCCGTTTCACTAAACTTCGTACGACTAAAATGTTCGTAAGTGCAAAATTATGATAGTCTGTAAATTTCACATTAACAATGTTTTCTTGTAAACAATTATCGGATTTAGATTTATTGAGCATAGGCTGCATATGCAGCCTATGCTCAATAAATGTAAATCCATCAATTGAAATCTCCAGACGATTCTAAATTTGCACTTACGAACATTTTAGTGGTACGAAGTTTAGTGAAACGGCCCCCTGTAGTGCGAGGCATAATGTAAAGATTCATCTTTCACATTTAAGACCAGCCATGTTGTGCGATTTTTCATGAAACATATTTACAGAAACTGTGATATTTTCAGTAAATGAAAATGAAAGTTGACGCATTTATTCCCCATTTGCTATAAACATTTCACCAACTTTTGACGTCATTTATGAAAATCGTATTTTTTTTGTGTAAAAAATCGCACCACATCTTCTTAACCCTTACAATGGTGAATTAAATTTTGTCGTCAGCTGTTTATTTTATATTTTCCATTTTTCTAATCAAAAACGTGTTTTGACAGCTCTTTAGAATCATTTCCATTTCCACCGGAAATGATTCTAAAGCGCTGTCAACCCATGTTATTATTGTCAAAGAAGGCAAACTATCAAACAACAGCAGATGGCAATGTTCGTTTCCAGCATTCTAAGGGTTAAGTACACCATGGCTCGTCTCATATTTTAGCGGCACAACTTGTATGAATTAAATGCAGTTTATTGTCAAGTTCCGGCCCAGTACTTTTGAAATTGACGACATTATTTTATTGAAAACCGCTTGAACGCCGACATCACAGTTCGTCTAAAGCATTAGTTCCAAGACGTAATTGGTTTCCGTTTCTAAAATATACCAACACGTTGTTTCAATACTGGCATATTTTTAGAAACTGAAACACTTTTTTATGTAAAATGGAAATTTGACAGCCAGTGTACATCGTGTATTGCATGTTTCATGTTTTCCTGCCCACCTATTGTTTTAATTTCTAAAAAATATGCAAACATCTACGGAGCCCCGCAGAGGACGTAGAATTCTTTTTTTTTATTAATTCGTTCCCACGAATTAACAATTCGTTCCCTCAATTTAATTATTATATCGTGGGAACGAATTGTTAATTCGAGGGAACGAATTGTTATTTCGTGGGAACGAATTATTAACGAATTGTTAAATTGAGGGAACGAATTGTTATTTCGTGGGAACGAATTAATGAAATCCATGTCCCTTGCTGGGCTCCGTAAACGTCAGCACATTTTGTAAATAATAAACAGGAGTTGCCAGAAGGCAACAAAGCGGCCATGAGGTGATATGGGTCTGTTATTGTCAAATCCCCAGAGAGCACTTTCTCCATTAACCCTTACACCGCTATCTTAATTGTTTGCCGTCTGCTGTTTATTCTCTATTTTCCATGTTTATTATCAAAAACATGCGTTGACTGCACTTTAGAATATTTTACAACATGCTTTGACAGCACTTGAGAATCATTTCCATTGGAAATGATTCTGAAGTGCTGTCAAACCATGTTTTTATTGAGAAATAAGGTAATGTATAACAGCAACAGCAGACGACAATTGTTGTGTGTAGCGGTCCAAGGGTTAAACGGGGATTGGCATGTAACCCAATGCGTGGGTCATTAACTTTAATGGTGTCTTCTTTTAACCCTTACTCCGCTATCTTAATTTTTTGTCCTCTGCTGTTTATTTTTTTTTTCCATTTTTATCATCAAAAACATGCTTTGACAGCACTTTATGATATTTTACAACATGCTTTGACAGCACGTTATAATCATTTCCATTGGAAATGATTCTGAAGTGCTGTCAAACCATGTTTTTATTGAGAAATAAGACAAGATATGAAAGCAACAGCAGACGACAATTGTTGTGTGTAGCGGTCTAATGGTTAAACGGGGATTGGCATGTAACCCAATGCATGGGTCATTAAGGTATTAGGTTGACTTCAATGCCAGCAAACTATACAAAAGATGAGATATCTGAGCATTTCTCCCATCAATCTCAAAATAAATTTCAATGTGTAAACTTTCCAATCTGATGCACAGCTATGTTACTGTACACGTTACCCATAGGTAAAGCCATATTTACTCGCATAGTAGGTGAGTAGACACCAGGGAAAATAGACTCAGGTAACTGCTTACATGTCGTTGGATTTGATAGCTAATAACAGAGTACAGCAGTGGGTATATATGGTATGTGGTGTGTGGTTTGCCAGGTAAAAATGACACACTGTGCGATTTTCTGTGTGTGAAGTTATTTATAATGGTGGTGCATGTTGTTAAAACACAAGCACAAACCTGTCCATAAAACTGACATATTTTACAGTTTGGTGTAATATAATTGATAGGAGTCTGTTCTCCTGGCTTTTCAACATGTGCTTAGTTATATTATATAATTTATCAGGTAACCTGCCCTGTATTGACTGAATACGTACTGACTGATAACATAGTGTTGTATCAGGCATTGACCTGATATAAACATCCGGGTTACAATGATGTGAAAACTGAGGTTCCATTGGTCGGTTGATGTCACGTGACGTTACCGAATGACGTCAGTGTAAGGACGCAACGTAAACAAGTCCGCGTTCTGTCCATAGAATACGACGTCATCTAATGTCATTTTCGAGCATAAAACGTTACCTGATAAATAGAAAACCAGGCTAGTGTATTTTGATATCAAGTTTATCAGGCTCGGCTCGGAAACGGTAGGAATTCCTACGCGTTTCCTAGCCTTGCCTGATGAACTTGATATCAAAAGACACTGGCCTGGTATTCTCTATATGTTCTACTTCCCATTTTGAGTTGTTTCTGAAACGGCAGAATATGTGAAACTGGCTGATGGCTGGAACACACAAAGATGGCCGACTTGGCCACCCCATGTGCCGTATAGGATACAGTAACGAGGCAGTGTTTACATAATTTATATGTTATACATACACGTATATTCCATCACATTTACAAGCAATTATCTTTGAATGAAACGAAGATCAGGTATATAGCTGGTCCTTAACTTTAATGTTGTCTTCTTTTAATACATGAATATGTATAGTGGAATATTTCTGTCATCTACTTAACGCGATAACGTGATAACTAAGTCGTCTTAATACACCTGATAAGTCGTCTCAACCACATATACAGAAATGTCGTGCACATACGACTTACTAACTAATTTGTGAAAGTTCGTCAAATACGTGATACTTCTTCCTGTAAGTGGCATCGATTTCAGTAAGATTATCTCGTCGAGACGAGATGTTAATAAATAAATCACCGTACTCTCTTCATTTGACGGAAGAAAACGAATCTTGTAAAAACTAAACAAACGTTTTTGACGCGAGTTCGTGATATCTAACGAAATGTAGGTATGAAGTTGGTGAAGTAGCATACCCGAGGTGCATGATCACGTGGTTACAACAACAACAACGTCGCCCACTCCAAAGTAAGTATTATTTGATATTTTCCTTTGGCACAGACTTATGTCGTTTTTGCAAAGAATCGATTTCCGTGTCGGAGACACGGAAATCGATTCTTCGCAAAAACGACAAAAGTTAGGGCGAAAATACAGAGACCACCAAATGCAGCTTAGCTAACGCATTTGATGCGCCATATTTCATAAAAATCCGTTACGTAATAAGGACAATATAAAAGAATACGTACTTTCAATCGGATGGATTCTGGAAGTTTCGGTACTTGTTGTTGTTGTTAGTACCACGTGATCATACACCTTGATACCGTTTTATGTGTGGTATTATTTCCCACTAAGGATAGATATCAACCCAGTGGATAAGACATCAGCCTCGTAACCAGGAGGTCGAAGGTTCGAGCCTCCGCTCGGACTGATATGGCCTGTTGGTGAGCCGCAAGCTAATGGTACTGTGAAACCTCTCTAAACCGGACACCAAAAAAACACACATGTGCTCTTATTTTTTTATGAGTTTCTTGGTCATTTATCTCAGGTGATAATATCCGTTCGCGATCGCATAGCAGACAACTATGGCTCAGAATGATCAACTGCCTGATTTACAATGAAACCTATCTAAGCCGGACACCCTGGGGTCCTCCCAGGGTGTCTGGTTTAGAGAGGTTTCACTGTACCAATTGCCTTCCTGCCTGGTGTCAGGGGCCCGTTTCACTAAACTTCGTACGACTAAAATGTTCGTAAGTGCAAAAGTATGATAGCCTGTAAATTTCACATTAACAATATGTTCTTGTAAACAATTGTTGGATTTACATTTATTGAGCAGCCTATGCTCAATACATGTAAATCCATCAATGAAATTTCCAGACGATCCTAAATTTGCACTTACGAAAATTTTAGTCGCACGAAACTTAGTGAAACGGCCCCCTGTTGCCTGGAATAAAGTTTGGAATTGGGAAGTACTGCTTGTTCGATAGAGTGCCTCATACATTTTACGTCACATACGACTGGCCCTTTCAATAGGGGTGACACTATAATAAACAAACTTTTTTCAGAAACACACTATTTGATATTTGGTATAACTTTACACCATGGACAAATTGGTTAAGTGACAAACTGTTTTACATTTTGGTAAAGCTAGACACTGAGGGTCAATATCCAGTTTATCAAGTAAAACAATGGTGTTGGTTTTTTTCTCTCGCATTACTGAACATCTCTAGACAACAGAAACATGTTTATAAATGGTGACGAATATGCCCTCCAAAACATTCAAGTGTGCGGAATACACGAGAAAGCCGTGAATCGTCACACGGACACATTACTTTGGCATTCATTATAGAGAGGTCTTCCTGTTATATCAGACTTGGTTCTATCTGGTTTGTGGAAAGCGGAAATTGACAAGTAACCGTGAATGAAGCGGCCCCACAGTAAATTAACCCTTACACGGCTGACATAGCGTTGTCGTCTGCTGTGTATGTAATATTTTAAATTGTTCACGTTGACAACATCAGCGTATGTGAATCTCATTCGCTCCCAAAACACGTTTTTCGCCAATTAATTAGGCAATAGACAAAAACAGCAGACGACTTCGGTTTTTTCTTTCCTTCCCTAGGAAATTTTGTAAAACATAGTGTATACATGGGCGGATTCAGGGGGGGGGGGCGGACCCGGCGCGCGCGCCCCCCTCCCCTAAAATTCGCCGAGTAAAGATTGTTTACAAGTTACAAGGCACGTTTCATGCCAAGTGCCAAGTATTTCATGCATTTTTCTGTCGTTGTCTTATTGTTTCAAAATTTAAACGTTTTCAATAAAAAATCAACTCTAAACATACTGTGACAGTGTCAATATTTTTGCTCCAAAATGCGCCAGAACGCAGGAAATGCGATGTAGATTTCAAAAAAAAATCCGGACCCCCCTAGCGCTATCATGAGCTCCGCTCGGTCGACTATTTTGCAATACTTGACTATATTATAGTCAAGTATTGCAAAATAGTTACGCCCCTCCCCCCCCCCCCCCCCCCCCCCCCCAACCCGAAATCCTGGATCCGTGCCTGGTATACGTGCTGAACCCAAGTATAGCTAGTTGGAAATGATTCTAAAGTGCTGTAAAACCATACTTTTATTGACAAAAAACAACAGCATACGACAATTTTCGTGTCCAGCATTGCGTTCAGCAGCACCAGAATTAGTCATTTATGTGTAGGGAGATATATTGTGCCAATACTTTATGCACTTTTAACAAATACTGATCACTGCCAGCAACACCGTTTAATCGGTTGATTAGTTTCAGAAGTTTAGCGGAAAATAGAGACAACTCGGAAGATGTGTTGTTTATATTCATTATTTATGTACCTTTGAATGTATTCACCCCGCGGATGTCGGGTTGGAGCGGGGTATATTGTGGTACCACTTCGTATTTTAGTGCATCAGCAGTCCGCTTATTGGTTCCCATTGCTATTCAAATCAATTATACAGTGGAACCCCTCTAGACCGGACACTCGGGGAAATGTGGATGGTTAACTTAGATGTCCGGTTTAGATAGGTTTCACTGTAAATCGGACATTTGACCATTCTGAGCCATAACTGTGTGCTATGCGATCATAAACAGCCATTATCACCTAGGATCATTGACCAAGACTGAACTCATAAAAAATAAGATCATATGTGTTTTCTTGGCGTCGATTTAGAGAGGTACCACTGCAAATGTACAACAATAGAAGAAATAGAATTTCTCATGTAGATCATCGAATCTACATGTATATAAAGCAACACAAATATGTGGCTGTGACTTATGAATTGGGCTTATACGATCATTTGTGACCAGTGGAGTTCTGGTCAAATAGCATGCCTGTATTCTGATCTATATTGATTGTTAGAAGCATGGTTTCATTGATGGAATGGCGAACGCTGCATATCCTGATTTTGCGGATGGACAGGTTGATCGAGGTCTATACTGGTCTCAAAAGACAGGCGAATTTACATTTCGGTCACTTTCGCCATGAATAGAGGTTTAAACAGCTGGTTTACTATACGTGTTATATCCCTCAAAATCAAATTGGCAAGCAACACTTAATGTGCTTAATGGACACGTACAAACGTCTACTGTCTGTTTCACGAAACCTGCCAAAATGTTACGGCTATATAAACAATGCAAAAACAATTTTTTTTTCGACAATATTAAATTTTATCCAAATTTACGAACGAGCCTTTTTTTTATTTCCCCATGTTAAATCACTAGCATGGGGAATCTTTTATAATTTCATAAATAGAAGACATATTTTCAAAATTTAACTTTTGTGCTCTCCAGCTCTTTTTTGCATTGTTTATATAGCCGTACAATTCGGGCAGGTTTCGTGATACAGACAGTGGTAGTAGTAGTACATGTACAGAAAAAAGGCCTATTTTAGGTCCTATCAAGACCAGTCAAACTGTAAACTTACATGTGTAGGCGAAGAGTATTAGGGTTGAGATCGGAAAAAAATAAGCCAAAGCTGAATTTTTCAGAAAATGACCAAAATAGCATCAGTAATAAAATATCAAAACTCCCCATGAATCCCACTGGAGATTAATCCAGGAATCAAGATGGCGTCTAAAATGGCCGCCAAAATGACAAAAATCATAACTAGTGCAAAATCCACTAACCCAATCAGGAATAAAAATGTGCTGAAACAGACTGGATATAACTAACGAATCATAATAATCCAATTGTGAAAAGTAATACAATCAAAATGGCGTCCAAGATGGCCGCCAACATATATAACTCTCTAAACTGAGCAAACATGTGTAACATTTGGAATACCTACGTTCGAATGTAATATTGGGGTCATTAGGAGACATTCCAACTATGCATTATGTGTAATACAAAGTTTATATATTATGTTATGGAAAATGATATTCAAGTTGGCCACTTAATTGTGAGAAATTTCGCTTAATGACGTAAAGTTGTACATAAAATATACAACATTTACCCTAATTACTATATTTCAATTTGTTATATGGGTCTTTAGGAGACATATGAACTACGCAATACATTTAATGCATATTTTATTTATTATATGATGCAAACTGATATTCAAGATGGCCAGTAAATTTTGGGAACTATCGCAAAATAAGTTACAATGTACATCTATATATGGCAAATCAGCAGAGGGTGATGACAAAACTATGTTTTATTGTTAGTTATGCTTGAAACATTTCTTAAATAGGCAGAGTTCGTTCGTTGCTGCATTATGAAGCACATGTATGTTTGTAACTGCATAACTAATTGGCAGAACCTGCTAAAATAGCAAAGTTATCAGTAACTTTTAAACAAATCACCAGTGACTGACACTATCGTCGTGAAACACCACATTGACATTCTCGATCATAAGTAACTTCGATCTCTTCAGTAGTCTAACCGAAATATGAGGGTATACAGAAATATAATAATGGTAAATAATTCACTTTAAATCGATATATATATGGAAGATTGGCAGCATAATAGTAACATTTTCATACGTGAGGTGATAGCAGCAGATATAACATAGTATGTTAATACTGGACTCATTATGACCTTACTTACCAAATCAACAATAATTTAACGTACATATACATGTACGATTCACATTCTAATTTGTGTGACATTCCACATTTTTACATATGCATACCAGCACAGTATTAATCCCATGCATACTATTCATGTATTACATCATATAAAAATGAATATTATGTGTATCCCTTGTATAGAGCGATGATTGTATTGAATACTATTAATACTGCTTTTTTATTGCAACATACTAACTATGCCGTATTACATCAGATGAGACAGGTTTCAACTCGTTCTGGTATGCATACATATAACGTACTACGTTACGGTACAGCGATGAGAAAACAATACGTGTATACATCATGTAACATTACATTCGTGTTTTTGGACCGCGATAATGCTAGATAGATATATTGATTAGTTGTGTTTAACGGCCTGTCAACAGCTATGGTCATTTTAGGCACCGATCGACTGCGGTAAATATCGTATTTCATCTGTACATAGGGATACCCAAATCATACCTGAATACTTGCACATGAGTTACTTAGTAATCGGAGTACACTGATCTTACTACACGTACAATTGTGCTAACCGGATTCGATGACATGCAGCGATAAAATACCTATCTCATGCTCCCAGCCAACCGCCAGTTAGTGCAAAAATGTTCACACGGACATGAGACTCTTTAAACGTCTGTTGTCAACATCAAATTCAAGGCAATGTGATGTTGACAGTGTGCTACACACTTCCATATAAATGAAAGTTCAGTCTTGTATAATTCTAAAAAGGTGTGTACTTATATAATGTATGCATTGTCCTGCGTGAATCTATATATATATTATGCATAATATATCACTTGCACCGTTGTAAACAATGATATCCGTGATAGCCATCTGAGAAGGTCATGCTACCTAACCTTTAATTAGTAACATATGTATTATGAATTATATATTATCTTAAAATATACGATTGTTACTGAACACTATATTATACAAATTAGCAAGTTTTGTCAGCCATATTGGAGGCCAAATTGAATTACTCAGATCTTACATACTGTATTGCAATATTTTATCAAGTTTATAGTGAATGTGAATTAATTCCAGAAGAAAGACAGATGCTAAAGTAATTGTTTGTCGAGCCTATCGTGGAAAGCGACACATAGTGATCATGCTGGCATATGGGTCCGTCTCTCCAATCATAATCAGATTCGTTATAACGTTTTTCATAAAATGTTATGTTTTTAAATACCTTATACGTAGATCTGCAATGCTAAGTCGTGTTTGGTATGTATACATATGACTTGAAACGTCAAACCCTATTTTGTCACCATCCATACTTTCATTCTGGAGACCATCCGTTTGGCCTGCCTAAACAGGTCAAATTACATTGTGTTAACGGTTTTACGAATTTTGAATTAAGCGTTTTAAGTACCTTATATATCTAACCACATATATATATACCCTGATCCGATCACTAGACATTGGAACTATCAATACACCCCCGGACTAGTAAAAGCCTAGGCGGGCTCAACATGCGGGGTGCGGCCATCTGTTATGCATATTGGACAACGTTTGTAAGTGTTGGTGGCCATCTTGGACGCCATGTTATTTAAATTATAAACGTATTGAAGCTTTAATAATATGAATGTAACTCTCAGACAATTAAAATTCAATTAATATATGTTGTGAAGAAAATGTAACTTTTACTTATTCTATTGTCAATCTTGGCAGCCATCTTGGATATTTGAAAGGTTAAGCGGCTCATAATTATTGGAAAGTTAATGTATGCATTGTACAGTGATATGTTGCTACAGTGTGTGTGCATATGTTCAGTATAGCATAGACATAGAATATGAATTCCATGTCTATGATTATAGTCACCTTTATGTGTTAAATCAATTTATGGCAGCCATCTTGGAAGCTATCTTGAATTATGGACTAAGCTCCAGTGGGATTCATGGGGAGTTTTGGTATGTTTCTTCTAATGATATTCTGGACCTATACTGACTTCAGCTTTGGCTTATTTTTTTCCTATCTTTGGCGATTTTATGTCTAATACTATTCGCCTAGTGTGTAGACACGGATATCGGGAGATTATTTGATCTTTATTAAAATAGAAACTATGGTATTTAAACTATGATGATATAAAGGTTGGCGATAATTTGAATATTTTCGGGTTTAGAACAACGGCAATTGAAATAGGCAAGTGCATCATTTGGAATATTAATCCGGATAGTCCAATGATCACGAAAATGCAAGAGATAAGAATTCGCCAGCGCTTACAAATGAGACACGACATGTGAGTTTGTACCTTCGGACATCTGCGTAATTTCATTAAATACGTTTACAAAATTTACAATATTTTTCATAAATAAAGTCAAAAGTTGACAAAATATAATTCCGCATGTACTCTGAAATTGTTGACAACGTTTGACGCCATTTACGGAAAATAATGTAAAGTTTGTAAATGTATTTCACGAACTTACGCAGATATCCGAAGGTACAAACTCACATGGCGTGTCTCGTCTGTCCGAGCTTGACCATCCTTCCTCGTGTCCTCCTGACACTACATACACATATATAATGCTAAAATTACGAAGCCCCACAGCGGACATGGATTTTTTTTATTAATTCGTTCCCACGAAATAACAATTCGTTCCCTCAATTTAACAATTCGTTCCCTCGAATCAACAATTCGTTCCCTCGAATTAACAAATCGTTCCCACGATATAACAAGTCGTTCCCACGATAAAACAATTCGTTCCCACGAATTAACAATTCGTTTTCGCGGGAACGAATTGTTAATTAGTGGGAACGAATTAATAAAAAAAGAGAATTCTACGTCCCCTGCGTAGCTCGGTAAAAACGATCAATGGAAAACAACCACAAAAAAATAACACACTATATATATATTTACATCGTGTAAGTTACAACGTGGAACATAAACGGGCATCAAATAATCATGTATACTGTTAATATTACTTGATTATATGTGGCTGTGACTGGAGAAATGGGGCTTATGGGCTTTACGACCAGTGTAGATCCAGATTAGCCTGTGCATCCGCACAATCTAATCAGGATCTACCCTGCTCGCAATACCATCACTATCAATCAATCTACATCGTTTTGAGATTACATGAGTGTTATAATTTGAGCAGGAGCTACATTGGTCACAAATCCCATAAGCCCCATGTCTCCAGTCACAGCCACACATTATCATTGCTGAGATATCATAACTCCCGATATGTAATAGCTACGAATTAATATAAATATATAATGTCTCCGAATGTACGCTGCGAAGACATGAAACGCCTACGAGAAACAGACATGATTCGTGCATCGCGTCTCCCTGTGATTTTGTACCTTCGAACATCTGCGTGATTTCATTAAATACTTTTAGAACATTTACAATATTTTCCGTAAATTGCGTCAAAAGTTGACAACATTTTCGGAGTACATGCGGAATTATATTCCGCATGTACTCTGAAAATTTTGTCAACTTTTGACTTTATTTATGAAAAATATTGTAAATTTTGTAAAATTATTTAATGAAATCACGCAGATGTTCGAAGGTACAAAATCTCATTAGCCAAGGCATGTGAATTATTACCTTATAAGAAGTGAAAAATGTGTACAAAACATACAATATTTCCGTAAATGACTTCGAAAGTTGACGAAATGTTCAGAGCAAGATGTATCTCGTGAAACATATTTACAAAACGTATTTTTTTCCGTAAATGACGTAATAGTTTTCAGGAACAATCGCACATGTGTCTTAGGTACAAACTCACATGGCTGATGGAGGTGTGATGCGCAAAAACATCCCAAGGCAAAAAGGATATCTGTGATGCTTTTAGCTGGGATATCGGATTTCTATTAATTTTCTGTTTTTCTATATCTCCAGAGAAATCATGTTCCAACCCGAGGGTTGACATCACTTAATACGTAGTGTATGAAGTCATGTAGGTGTGTGTGTCTCACGGCTGCTCGGGGCAAGTGGAATTACGGAAATAACGATATATGTAGAGAATGTATCGGGGTGTAAACCTTTAACCATTATAATGCTGGGCACTAAAAGTGTCATCTGCTGTTGTTTCATAGTTTGCCTTTATTCTCATTAAAAACATGGTTTGGCAGCACTAAATTGCTACCAAACTATGTTTTTTGTTAATAAAAATGGAAATAAAAAAAATAATCAGCAGAAGAAAAGTTTTAATTCAGCGCTATACTGATTGAAGGCCGGATGGCTTGGCTCGGCAAACCTCGGAATTCCTACGCGTTTCCTATGGCTTTGCCCGATACACTTGATATGCAGGTTTCATTCCAGTAAATCGAGTGTGGTCGAAAGTAGTACATAATGAGGAAATAGTGCGATACATTTTGCTTGCTTTCAGCTAACCTTTTGTGGTTACTGGTGAATTTCGGATTGAAATTATTAGAAGTACATATACATTTACTCCTGCAACAAAACTATTGAGAGAATTTTCACCTTACTGCCTATCACATATGCATACGTCACATGACCCTATCATTCGTTGATCCATTCTCGAGCGTCTACTTGTTTAATCAAGCATGTCTTCCTAGTCATGGGAATTTCTTACATGATAGTTATCACCTTGTTTTCTCCTCATATTTTACTGTCCACAATGTAATTCATTATGAAAAAGCTAGTGTGACAGAAAGTATTCCATTATATATGTATTTTAAATAAATCCAGGTGACACAGGTTTACATTTTATCCAGTCAACACAGTGCGTATGTGCCGTGAAACACGGTGCCGTGAAATATTTTTGATATCCTGTCAATACGACCTAATCACTGCGTGTGAATATGTGCGGTGGCTGGGATTATTGTTTTGCATTTTAAAGCCATTAGTAGACAGCATAAATATAATAGTAGGTTAGTGCCGTGAATGGGAAAAATATCTGGCGCGGCAGGGAAACGGGATGTCAATACGACCTAATCACTGCGTGTGAATATGTGCGGTGGCTGGGATTATTTTTTTTGCATTTTAAAACCATTAGTAGACGGGATAAATAGAATAGTAGGTTAGTGCCGTGAATGGGAAAAATATCTGGCGCGGTTCGGAAACGGGATGTGCTCGGCAGAGCCTCGCCCATCCCGTTTCCTAAGCCTTGCCAGATATGTTTTCCCATTCACGGCACTAACCTACTATTCTCTATAATATACATGTAGTGGCAATCAATGGTGGAATGTAACCAAACTGCAATAGCCC
This sequence comes from Conchocele bisecta, assembly GCA_029237695.1. Classification (NCBI taxonomy): domain Eukaryota; kingdom Metazoa; phylum Mollusca; class Bivalvia; order Lucinida; family Thyasiridae; genus Conchocele; species Conchocele bisecta. The sequence goes on along the minus strand of CM055268.1, from coordinate 21,047,305 downwards.
GACATTCCCTGTGACAAGTTGATCACTCACCGGATACTCTGGGGAACTAGAGGAGGCGAGAGACATGATTCTTCTCCTGGCCCGGGGGTCACCAACCGGCGATGGGGCAACTAGGGGGTGGCGGGGGCATGCTGACTCTCACTGGCCCTCAACGGCTCTCACTGGCCCACGGCAGCTACGGGGCTGCTTGATTGCATGGCTGGGAATGGTAGACAGGCTCTGAAAATACAGTGGATTGATTGATTGGTGTTTAAAGGCCTATCAACAGCTAAGATCATTTAAAGTCGGGCCAACGGGTTTGATCATGTATGTAACTTGCTGCATTGGGGGAAATCCCAAAATCAGAACGGAATATTTACATCGAAAAAAATAAATAGATTCAGCCCTGAAATTAGAATAACATGACCTAGTGCCATGGCCATACCACAACAAAGTCACTTGGCCGCTTCCCCTAAAAGTAATAGGATTACGAATAATCGTAATACTCACATAAGGGGTATAACCAGATTCAACGGTCACATGCAAAAATACAGTGGAACACCTGTATACTGGACACCCAGTAACGTGTGCAATTGTGATGAATGTTACTGTAAATTAGTTCAGAGGGTGAGTGTTTGTTTATGATTACAATTTATCCCGTCAACACAGTGCGTATGTGCCGTGAAACACGGTGCCGTGAAACATTTTTGATATCCTGTCAATACGACCTAATCACTGCGTATGAATATGTGCGGTGGCTGGGGTTATTTTTTTTTGCATTTTCAAGATATTTGTAGGTGTTGACGGGATAAATAGAATATTAGGTTAGTGCCGTGAATGGGAAAAATGTATGGCGCGGCCAGGGTGTCCTGTTGAGAGATGTTCCGCCTGTGTGCGTTGTGATCAAGATCAGACATTATCATCGGAGATAAAGGGCAAAGAACACTGTCACAATTAAGCGTCCGATTTAGAGAGGTTCCACTGTAAATCCATCCGGGGGCCGTTTGACTAAACGTCGTACGACTAAAATGTTCGTAAGTGCAAATGTATGATCGTCTGGGAATTTCAGTTGATAGACTGCAGCCTGTGTTCAATAAATGTAAATCCAATAATTGTTTACAAGAAAACATTGTTAATGTGACATTTACAGACTATCATAAGTTTGCACTTACGAACATTTTAGTCGTATGAAGTTTAGTGAAACGGGCCCCAGATATCGCATATCTTCGTAGATACAAAGTCACGTGATTTGTTTCGTATGACCGTATTACAGTGGAACATCTCCAACAACCACAATAAACCTTGGTGTGTTTAATTTTGATAGGACTCACTATAAATTAGCTAAAGCAGACACATGTGTGTTATGATTACAATGCAAACGTATTATATGCCACTCGGAACCCCTAGCACCATTCCGTAAATCGAGTTTAATGTCATATTTGACGCCATTTTTTTGCCATTAAACGCGAAAAGATGACGCTGAGGACAGAATGATTACATGCTTGTATGACAGTGAAATATCTCTAAACCGGACACCCTGGTACCAGGGTGTCCGGTGTAGAGAGGTTGCACTGTACAAGAGTGCCCATTGCATAAATAGTATAAACCGTATGACATTTACAGAGGCAGTATATATTGATATTGATCATACGTATCGATGGACACATGCTGTAAAGGGTATGTGCGACTTATTATAGGAATGAATGGCCTTTTTGTGGAATTTATCGGCTGGACGAAGCGATAAAAAATTACAATTTTCGAAAAAAAAAACAAACACATTTTTTTTTTTTTTTCGAAAATTGTAATTTTTTAAGGCCTCGTCCAGTATTCCCGCGACTTTTCCAAGTTTATATCCCCGATAAATTCCACAAAAAGGCCATTCATTCCTTATAATTCCAGCATTTGAAATAAATTCATCAAGAAAATGTGTTTATTTTCCGTTTTCTTAAGAATTATTTTAACTGCGCCTCACGGTTACGGAAAGTAGTTCGGCGTGGGAGTTTACTGGTATATAAATTTTGGACATAGACTTGCTACGGGCCAATCAAATGTTAGGGAATTGTGTAAATATTTGTGTGCTGGAATTATATGACAATAAGAAACAGAGTGGTCGTTAGCGTGCAGACAACTGATATTATATACTATATATACGGTTACAAATCAAATATGGGTGTTTAATAAGACACTGACAAACACTGGTGATATGACGACCACATTGGCTACATTTAGAATTGAAAACTGGTACATGCCCACTCAGTAGGCACAAAATGTTCTTTATATCAGAGACATCAGCTGAGACATTTTCTGGCAAAATAAACATTCATTCACCATTACCCCACGTATTGGTTGACATTATTATACATTGTATATCAGACGTAAATTTCCACACTGATGTCAGGGGCGATAACCGTGTTTCCTTAAAATGTTAACGGACATTACTATTTATTCTCTGTATTTGTTTTGATGTGCAATGATCATACTTTATAATCTGTCGAAAACATTATGTTTTCAGGTGACGCATATCATGCCTCATTTGCATATGAAATAGCCTGATACCACCGCGAGTCACTATCAGTAAAATAAATATTACTAAGTTATTATATCTGTATAGTATAGCGGGCACTCGTAATTTTTAGAATTCCTATAATGAACAGTGTGTGTCTACTGAGTGGGCATGTACCTTTAACGATTTGGTATTATGAAATTGTGTGTTTTTCCTGAAACTCTGTACAGATATTTGCAGACTGGTCGCAGCCCACTCTGATTGTTTCCATATTGGATATGGCATCGCCAACGGTTAACATAGAGTTCATATATTGTAGACTATGGATACAATACGTTTTATTGAAAAACAACTGTTCAAGTTATATCTCCACAAAAGTATATGTTGTTACCACTCATATTAACCGTCTCGTCGAGACGGTTAATATGAGTGGTAACAACATATACTTTCGAACAGAAATAGAGAAAATAGCGGGGGTAGATCGCCAATGTTCATCCTATTACTGTTATTGTTTCCAGCCTATATTTGGTTAATAACAAAACCGATTGAACTGTGTATATGCAAGCGTACGGAGCCCCGCAGGAGACATGGATATTTTGTATTCATTCGTTCCCACGAAATAACAATTCGTTCCCTCAATTTAACAATTCGTTCCCTCGAATTAACAATTCTTTCCCACGATATAACAATTCGTTCTCTCGAAATAACAATTCGTTCCCACGAAATAACAATTCGTTCCCTCAATTTAACAATTCGTTCCCTCGAATTAACAATTCTTTCCCACGATATAACAATTCGTTCTCTCGAAATAACAATTCGTTCCCACGAAATGACAATTCGTTCCCTCGAAATAACAATTCGTTCCCACGAAATAACCATTCGTTCCCTCAATTTAACAATTCGTTCCCTCGAATTAACAATTCTTTCCCACGATATAACAATTCGTTCTATCGAAATAACAATTCGTTCCCACGAAATAACCATTCGTTCCCTCAATTTAACAATTCGTTCCCTCGAATTAACAAGGGTGTGCTTCCGCACATTCTGACTGCCTTTATGTGCACATTCAAATATAATTTTCAGTTATATGCATATCAAGGTGCATGATCACGTGGTTATAACAACAACAACAGTAGCTTAAAGTGTTGAAATCTTGCCCACTCCAAAGTAAGTATTATTTTATATGTTCCTTAATATGAAACGGATTTTGATAAAATATGGCGCAGCAAACGCGTCTTCGTGAGCTGCATGAGTTCGGCACAGACTTATGTCGTTTCTGCGAAGAATCGATTTCCGTGTCTACCGACACGGAAATCGATTCTTCGCAAAAGCGACAAAAGTTTGGGCCAAAATACAGAGACCACCAAATGCAGCTTAACAAGACGCGTTTGATGCGCCATATTTCATCAAAATCCGTAATAAGGACAATATAAAGGAATACGTACTTTGAATCGGATGGATTCTGGAAGTTTCAGCCCTTGTTGTTGTTGTTGTTAGTACCACGTGATCATACACCTTGTATATAGCATAGGAACACATACAGTGCGGTCAGCGTGTAAGTGCACACACGAACGAACACGACAGGTTGGAACCAACCTGTCGTGTTCGTTCGTGTGTGCACTTACACGCTAACCCCACTGTAGGCCACACATAAATCCGTAGACATGTATAACACAAGCTACCACACACACCACTCGTTGAGTAAATGTGAACTGAATGGTATTAGAAACCGCTTTAAAGGAGCATATCAGGATTTATTTTTTTTTAAAATACTATAAAAAATAAATACGTGTTTTCATCATGGCCCTGTGTAACGTGGTTTAATCGTCAGATACATGTATATGACGATAATTGGACCTCTGGGTTGTTTCTATTTTCACATAAATAGGTAATAAATGCGTTCAACAAGATATAAAATCTGATACTTATGTACCGATATCGGTGAAGATAGAAACAACCCCGCGGTCCTAGTAGTGTCATATATCTTCAATTAAATCACTTTACACAGGGCCATGATGTAAACACATTTTTATTTTTTATATTATTTTTCTGAGAAAAAAAATCCTGAAAAAATAATAATTCAGCGGCCCTAGCATCGTCATATATCACTTTACACAGGGCCATGATGAAAACACGTTTTTATTTTTATAGTATTTTTTAAAAAAAAATACCTGTTATGTCCTAATGTATAAAGAACGAAACATATCAGAACATAACTGTAGCCGATTTCATCAAAATTAATTTCTAGCAAAGTATACTTTAAAATGCATTATTTCATATAGAACTAACGACTACATATATTTGATGATTAAAACTGTGCAGAATTATTATACTGAATGTATTACATTATCACAGCCAAAATGGCTGTGATAATGTAATACATTCAGTATAATAAAAATTTATAAATTTATCCTAAAATTGAAAATTTCTCCCTCAAAGTATACTTTGCAAGAAAAGTATACTTTGCAATGTTGGTGAAATAGGCTACAGAACAAAGCATTTATTTGCAATAATCTCACACCACCCAGTGGTATATTATAGGAATGAATGGCCTTTTCGTGGAATTTATCGGGGATATAAACTTGGAAAAGTCGCGGGAATACTGGACGAGGCCGGAAGGCCGATAAATTCCACAAAAAAGCCATTCATTCCTTATAATTCCAGAATTTGAAATAAATTCATCAAGAAAATGTGTTTATTTTCCGTTTTCTTAAGAATTATTTTAACTGCGCCTCACGGTTACGGAAAGTAGTTCGGCATGGGAGTTTACTGGGATATACATTTTGGACAGATACTTGCTACAGACCAATCAAATGTTAGGGAATTGTGTAAATATTTTTGTGCTGGAATTATGAGTGCATACAAGTACAGAATAGTTTGAATTATCAACAACAACATCAATTCACTATGGAAGCGTCAGGGAGAAATTTTCAATTTTTTTAAAAATTTATTAATTTTTATTATACTGAATTTATTACATTATCACAGCCATTTAATGGCTGTGATAATGTAATAAATTCAGTATAATAATTCTGCATACTTTTAATCATGAAATATATGCATTTGTTAGTTCTATATGAAATAATGCATTTCAGGAAAAATAAATGATTACTCCCTCAAAGTATACTTTGCTAGTAAAGTATACTTTGCAATGTTGATGAAATAGGCTACTGGTGCCAATGCTAAAATATATGTATCTCCCAATTAGGAGATGGTAAGTCCTAATAGGAGATATTATCTGCTAATTAGGAGATACATTATTTTTTAGCATCGGCACAGATAGTAAGTCCTAATTAGGAGATAGTAAGTCATAATTAGGAGATACTAAGTCCTAAGTATGAGATACTACGTCCTAATTAGGAGTTAGTATCTCCTATACTAACTCCTATTTCGGACATAGTATCTCTAATTAGGACTTAGTATATTCTAATTAAGAGTTACTATCTCCTAATTAGGAGATAACAAATATTTTATCTTTGACACTAGGACGCTTCCATAGGTAACTCATATGAGATCTATTTCAAAGTAACCCTATCGACACAAATATAATCGTGTTTGCATTTCCTCCCGTTGTATACCTTTGATAGCGGATATATCTCATCGAAAGTAGCCATCGCATGTTTGTTTGTTTGTTGGGGTTTATATTGCTTGTTAGAAGTACGGCGGATGGAATTGTGAACAATGCAGTTCCTGATCAGACTGTCCGTAAATGACGTCGAAAGTTGTCTAAAGTTCCATAGCAACTGCGGACTTCTATAATAACGTTAGATGTCATTTACGGAAAATAAAACAGTTTCTGTAAATACTTTTTATGAATAATGGCACATGTTCTTACGTACAAAATCACATCATGTGTCTCATGTGTATACTACATGAATGTCGTCGTCAGCGGCGGTGTCATGTAATTACCCTACTGTCTGTTCCACGTTTTGCTGCCGACGATCTTTTGGCCATTAAACACATTAAATCTTAAAAACATTTAACATGTTTAAATAGAAGTACTTTTTCATCAATAACAAAAAAGTCACCCTCCCCAAACAAAATGTATTCGATGAAATTCCGTCAAATTTGATTTTATTTGTGGACCGATTTTCAAAATCTAACTTTTGTTTTCTTAGTTACATCATTTCCAAGCTATCTAGCCCGGTTTCTTAGTCAAATTACAAAATTTTGCGTTTTTTTACTCCTCCCACAGCGCTTCCACCTCTTCTCCCCATGTTTTAAATTCCCACAGGAAAATATTTTTACGCTATAAAATCAATATTTGATGGAATTTCATCATTAAACAGATTTTCCGACCTATCATTTTCTGATATACGCCGCAAATTTCAAAATTAACTGAATTGTAACGAAGAAAATAGTTCCAACACAATTACAAGATATTAGCGATTTTTGCATGAATGTATATACGTTTATGTTGCGGATTTCATTATTTTTCAATAATAAAAGCAATACATTTGTCGTTCGAATTATGATTGCCTTATTTACTACTTTGCGCATTTAATGTCATTCCAGTGCGATCTCCCAACAATATTTCAATTGCGGCCACCTGAAAAAACTTCCCTGATGTTGATACATATTGTCTCGTCTAATCATTCGTGATATACTACCATTTTAGATGCAAGATTACACAGGATACACACTTTCTCTTTGTGTGAACGATCTATTACTGCCAAAACATATATACTGAACAAATAAAGTTTAGCAAGTTTCTATTGTACAGTGAATATTTTTATTGTCTGGGGAAATATCATTACGAGAATACATAAAACCTATTATTTCATTTAATAAGCAATAACTTTTAGCACATTTAATATCCTACATTCATAATCCATGAAATAATGTGACGTCCATCTGTATAGAGGTCTGTCAGCAAAAGTCACACACTAGTCAGTATCTTGTATGGTCTCCATGGGTGGCAATTACGGCATCACAACGGCGTCTCATGCTATTGATTAACTTCCTTACAAAGTCGGCTCTATTCCTCGATGAGTGCTCGCTGCAGATCTCTGACGTTGATGACGTCTTGCCGCTCTCTCGCCTTCCGCCCCAGGTAGTCCCATATGTGTTCTATGGGGGGGGGAGTAAATCTGGAGATCTGGCTGGCCAAACAAGTACCTCAACATCACTCGCACGTAGTACGTTCGTCGTATGGTGCGCAGTGTGCGGCCTGGCGTTGTCTTGCTGGTATATCTGAGCCTGACGTCGACGAAGAAACGACAGTAGGACTGGGCAAATTATCTCGTCGCAATACTTGACAGCTGTTATGGTCCCGGCAACAGCAACAACATCAGTGAACAAATTCCGCCCCAGATCATGACACTGCCGCCTCCATGCCGGTCATGTTGAATGACTTTCGCTGGATCATTCCGCTCCCCCTTTCACCCGCTTCATTCCGTCAGCAAACTGGAGGTTGAAACGCGACTCATCCGTGAATAAGACTTCGTTCCAGCGTTGTCTAATCCATCTGCGATGAGTCCGTGCCCAAGCTAGTCGTTCAGCGCGGTGGCGTAACGTCAATCGCACTCCAACATACGGTCGACGTCCTCGTAAATGTGCCCAGCGTAGCCGGTTACAGACCGTAGTATCCGATATCCGTGTTCCCGTTGTAGTCCTCACACGCTGGAGTAACTTTCTGCTGGACATGAACCGGTTACGTCTGGATGACGTCACGATAAACCGGTCTTCACGTGGCGTCGTCTTTCTTGGCCTGTCTGAACGCGGACGGTCAGCTACCCTTCCCGTTTCATGGAATAGTTTCTTCAGACGTCCAATAGTACTCTCATTCACTTGGAAGTGCCGGGCAACGTCTCGAACCTTCATCCCGGCAGTGAGCATTCCAATAGCAATTTGACGTCGCTCTAACGGCATCCCAGCACGGCGTCCCATGTCTTGTTTTCTACGTTTTTTGCAGGGTTTATTTGGTTGTGGTCACAATCGAATTGACTATGTAGGTTAGTACTTAAATGACCGCTCCCAACTCGCCCTGCACGTGCAAGGTGTTATTATTGATTATTGACGCTTGGACGTAAACAGCACAACTTTACCGGACATAGAGAGGTGTTACCGTGTTTATGCACTCACGCCCCAGTGGTTTACATACATAGTATACATTAATACAACTTACTGTTAGATTGACATACTTTTAGATAGCCGGGCTAAACTTTATTTATTCAGTATATGAAACGTGATCAACGGTGAGATATTTGTATTTCTTTTTCGCCGTACGCTTCGGACCATGCAACTTTCGGACCAGGTTACCAGGACGTTTCGGACCGGGACGTTTCATATACAAGCCAGCTGTGTCTTTGACAATAATACCAGAATACCACTTGGGACATTGTATGTGAGTTACCCCATGTTTTGGTTGGTCATTATGTGGCAGAGTAAATTGACAGACCTCAAACTTAGTATTGGCGTAGGAATACATATTGAAATAATTTGCGACCGTTCATCAACAATGATATACCTGTAATGTATGACCATCAGCCAATCAGATTGCGTGATATTTATAGAGTGCTTTAGAATATAGGGTTAAGAGTATTGTAATTTTCATATTTTCAGCCAATCTGATTGAGTGATATTTATAGAGTCCATTAGAAAATAGATATCACGCAATCTGATTACAGGTACATCATTGTTGATGAACGCTCGCAAATTATTTCAATATGTATTCCTACGCCAGTAGTAAAGGAGTGCATTAGAAATAGGTTAACCGCATTGTAATTTTGAAATTTGCGGCGTGTATCAGAAAATGATAGGTCGGAAAACATGTTTAACCCTTTCCCTGATAGAAACGACTTTTCACGCCTCTGCAGAAGATGTCTTTTGAAAACATTGTGGGAAAAGGAGAAATTGCTTGTAACAAGCAATTTCTCCTTTTCCCACAATGTTTTCTACTCTGTCAGATAATTTAACCATCATTTGACCCAGCATGTGATTCTTTTATTCAGATGTTTTGGATTTGGAAGAGTCGAAATATCGCAAAACAGGGAAAGGGTTAATGGCTCCGTTAGCGCGCGCCATTAAACAGATTGTCCGACCTATCATTTTCTGATATACGCCGCAAATATGAAAATTACAATACAGTTAACCCTATAGTTAACCCTATAATTCAAGTAGTCTGAAATAAATCAGTTGACAAACATATTGGCAAGATTAGAGCAGGCAGTGGTGTATGAACTTCTTCACAGATTTGAATAATACTTGGCCACACAGTGTGTCTATGGGTGGTGCTTTTCTGCGCATACACCACACGTCTCAATACCCAACGTCAAGGTCACTGTGGACTTAATATGTAGAACTGTCTACAAAATGGGACGTTGTACCGTTAAAATGTTAGGCATAGTCGGGTTACAGTAACACATTATTTTTAGATCTACCCTGGCAATCATTATGGATATTTTAGTTTGAGAAAAAAATAAGCAAATCTTTAATTACAGTTAATTAATAAAAACACAAAAAACCGCTGTTCCAACGCTTCGGCACAATGCCTTTATATATATATAGGTATTAGTTGACGAAATCAAGTTTCTGAAAGCTAATTAAAATTAAAACAATCTTTGAAATGCACATTGGTATTAAAGGTACATACCCATTCAGTTGGCACATACTGTTCTGTATGGAAATTAAATAAGTGTACAATTGTGTCACTATTCCACGAGTCACGAGTGCCCACTATACAGATAGAGTAACTTAGTAATATGTATGTTACTGTTAGTGACTCGCGGTGGTATCAGGCTATTTTCATATGCACATATGGCATGATATATTTTAATTATTTATACTAATTAAATGTGTCACCTGAAACAAGATATTTCGACCGGTTAAAAAGTATGATCAGTGGACATCAAAAAATAAATACAGAGAATAAATAGTAATGTCTGTTAACATTTTAAGGAAACACGGTTATCGTCCCTGATATCAGTGTGGAAATTTATTACGTCTGATATAAAAATGCCAATCAATAAGTGGGGTAATGGTGAACGAATGTTTATTTTGCCAGAAAATGTCTCAGTACAGCACCAGCGACGTCTCTCCATTCACAGATGATAAGCGGATAAGCTGCTCACAAGTGGCATATGATAATCCCAATATTCCCAGTCAGTCGCAGATCCAAATCTAGACAGGCCGCGTGTCTCCCGTCACACACCAGTATCCACATTGGCAAAAAACTGCCATAACCCTTTGAACCCGAAAGCCCGCTATATCGGTTTATGCAAACAGTGCAGATCCAGATGAGCCGGCTCGTAACGAGCCGTCTCATCAGGATCTGCACTGTTTGAAAGTAATTTTCATATTTTTGAGAAAAACAAATACCCACTCTTTATAAATGGAATAGTCTGAAAATCATTTTGCGATGATTGGATTGGTTGCAAAACGAACATATCGCAGCCCATTCAGTTACTTAGGGTATTGAAAGGGTTTAAACCCCCGTTTAACCCCCCCCCCCCCCCCACCCCCCCCCCCCCCCCCCCCCCCCCGCCCCACGCCACATATCAATATATATACTGTTAATACGTGCCATAAGCTCCATTTTTCCCCGACAGTTACAATTATCATAAAAGCAAGACCACGTGGTATGTGGTTTTGCAATTTCGCTCGTGGATGTTAAAAGCAATGCGTGAACTATTGATATTTGCGCCCGCCACCCTCGATGACAATATACGATGTCATGATTCATGGCAAAATGGTCAATGGATCTACTATGTACGGAGCCGCGGAGGGGACGTAGACTTCTTTTTTATTAATTCGTTCCCATGAAATAACAATTCGTTCACACGAAATAACAATTCGTTCACACGAAATAACAATTCGTTCCCTCAATTTAACAATTCGTTCCCACGAATTTATAATCCGTTCCCTCAATTTAACAATTCGTCCCCACGAAATAAAAATTCGTTCCCACGATATAACAATTGTTATTTCGTGGGAACAGAATTGTTATATCGTGGGAACGAATTGTTAATTCGAGGGAACGAATTGTTAAATTGAGGGAACGAATTGTTAAATTGAGGGAACGAATTGTTATTTCGTGGTAACGAATTGTTAATTCGAAGGAACGAATTGTTATTTCGTGGGAACTAATTGTTAATTCGAGGGAACGAATTGTTAGTTTATGGGAACGAATTGTTATCTCATGGGAACGAATTGTTATATGATGGGGACGAATTGTTAATTCGAGGGAACGAATTGTTAAATTGAGGAACGAATTGTTATTTCGTGGGAACGAATTTATAAAAACAAGAATTCCGCGGAATCATATGTCTCGCCTTGTTTCGCCTTGTTCCGCCTTGACATTGACCCTGGGGCAGTGACCTTGACCCTGGGGCCCCGAGAATAGTCCTATATTCATCTACATATCATAATCATAGTAAAGGTATGTATAAAGTTTGATGACTGTAGCTGATAAGGTGTTGAAGTAATGACCGTAACACGAAAACTTAACATTGAATGATGACGCCGCCGACGACGACGCCGACGACGCCGACGACGCCGACGACGCCGACGACGCCGACGACGCCGCCGCCGACGACGACTCAGGAAAAGCAAAACATATGTCTCGCTTTCCGCTTTCGCGGGCGAGACAAAAATACATGTCCCCTGTGGGGCTCCGTATGAAACAGCTAAATATAGCATGAACTTTCTCGATAATTCTATATATAGAAATGATACCAATTTCTACGGAGCCCCGCAGGGGACACGGAGTTTTTTTTTATGTCATATACCTCAGATCAAGGTGCATGATCACGTGGTTATAACAACAACAACAGTGGCATTATTTGCAAGTAAGCATTATTTGATATTTTCCTTAATATGAAACGGATTTTGATGAAATATGGTGCAGCAAACGCGTCTTCAGGAGCTGCATTTGGTCGTCCAGGGAGTTCGGCACAGACTTATGTCGTTTTTGTGAAGAAAACGACAGAAGTTTGGCCGAAACTACAGAGACCACCAAATGCAGCATAACAAGACGCGTTTGATGCGCCATATTTCCTCAAAATCCGTGACGTAATAAGGACAATATAAAAGAATACGTACTTTGAATCAGATGGATTCTGGAAGTTTCAATATTTGTTGTTGTTGTTAGTACCACGTGATCATACACCTTGTAGATGAATCATTATTATGTAACAGAGCAACATGCCCATCAGTTCATGCGTCCATGCGTCACTATTTTGTGAAAATAATGGAGATGACCCGTCCAAATGGCAGACAGGGAAACCGTCCAATTTGTGACTTTTGGTTTTTGACCCCTACCAATTAAATTGCAATAACTAAATTATGCCCAGAAGCCATTTGTGCTCATAAATGAGTTCATTCAATATATTATACTTTGTTTTTAACTATTAAAAGATGTTGGCATATACTTACTCAGCTAAATAAACATTGCAATAATATGGAGGTGACCGGTTAGAAAGATGGACTAGTATGTACAGGGCTCCAGATAAGGCGCGTATTGACGTATTTTACGCACTTATTTTAGCAGAATACGCATTGATTATCAAAAGTGGGAGTACAAAATACTCACAGAAATGTGAAAATATGCATTGATTTTCAAATTGAGTAGTGAAAATGCTGTGATAAAGTTGAAAATTTACTTAGTTGAGCTGCAAAAAGCAAACAGTCAGCTCAAAGAGGTTAATTTTTAAATGTGTTGTATTTTTTATCATTTGTTCCCTATTTAATAAGGGAAAGAAAATCAGTAATACATCTGTAAAAGTAAAATACGCTTTGAATTTGAAACCTGGATACAAAGCTTATCTGGAGCTCTGATATGTGCCTGAATTATTATAGTTAGTCAGAGTTGAAACCAAAAGTTAATAATTACAGCACAAAAATATTTACACAATTCCCTAACATTTGATTGGTCCGTCCAGTATTCCCGCAACTTTTCCAAGTTTATACCCCGATAAATTCCACAAAAAGGCCATTCATTCCTATATAAATCAAAGTACTGAAAGTACTGACTGGCGGGAGACAAGTAGCCACTTGTGAATTTGCATACTCAGAAATTCCTTGTTAGAAATATATTCGATGTTGATTATTGGATGTACAATCTGCAAATTTGGAGAACTTGATCAGTTACTGGTGTTTGTAAAATACAGCCTGCTCTAAACACAAATAGGTTGATGAAGCAAAGGTGCTTTATGTCCGACTAATAAACCGTTTTACGAGGTATATTGCAGACGTATTATGTGAAATCTTTTCAAAATTATGACTGGGCGTAGGCCTACATACGTGTATGCTGCATGAACGGCAAAATGTTTTCATGAATTTTGTTTCGCTCACCCAGAGGGTAATTTTTCGAAAATCGCCCGTAAACCACAATATGAAAAAGAAATGGCCTTCGACGTCGCATTGCGACAACCAGTTTATTCAGTCATGGCTCACCAGCATCGATTCATCTTCACGTGGAATTACGTATAGAATCTTTAAAACAGAGTTTGTATTAGAAACATATTTAATTAATCTCACGGAAAGGTTAAGAAAAACATTGACCAGATTTCGAACTTGTAATCATAGACTGGCGGTCGAAACTGGTAGATGGACAGGTGTGCCGAGAGCAAGCAGGGTCTGCAACAAATGTGGCGCTGGTGCTCTCGGTGACGAGTTTCATTTCCTTTTCGAGTGCCGCTTCTATGATGAAGTTCGAAAACGGTATATCAAGCCATTTTATTTTAGAAGACCAAATATTTTAAAATTCGCACAGCTATTTGAGAAAACATCTGGAAAGCAATTAAGAAATTTAGCTATTTTTATAAGAAATGCTTTATGGTTATAATGACTAGTGAGCTTATACATATGCATTTTGTATTTTTACCCATCGTTGTATTATGTAATCTATTGTATACCTCGTGTGTCACGTATGTGGCTTAGAGTGAATAAAATGTATTGTATTGTATTATTGACTGCGTGGTACACGATACGGGGGGCGTCTCAATAACAGCAATTTGTTCTCTTCAAAAGTAAAGTTGGGCATGCCAACTATTTTACACATAATGTTGAGCATTGCCGTTGCTATTAATAACTTGCTTTCAGTTCACTCGCTGACTTTAAATGTCACCTGACTGTTGTTAATTACGAACGCAAATTGAGCCTATTGAGACGTCCCCCGATGAACAGAGAGCCACTTCCGAAAGTAGACCCGTGCAAACGGCCAGAATCACGATCCCAATAGCGTGGAGACAGTATATCTCCCGCCAAAAATGGATTAAAGTATAGGCTATTACATGTATACTGTGAATTTTACTTGTGAAAAAGTGGACTTGTATATTCTGTGCACTTACTTATCAATTTTGAATTTGGATTTTGTAAATTAACAGAAAAAGTTAAAATTGTGATTTAAGTGTATGTATTCTTTATTTCAAGGACATTCAGAGGTAAATTTTAGTTGTGTTTGTAAATTATTGTGTAAATGTGTGTCTTTATTGTTTCAATCAAACTTATGGCTGTCTTCATTCTGTCTGTTACTGAGATTCGTCTGGAAGATCACCGTCTATACTGTTCACTGAAATTACTCAAGCTGTATGATCACGTGGTATAAACAACAACAACACGTACTGAAACTTCCAGAATTCATCCGATTCAAAGTACATGTACGTATTCTTGTATATTGTCCTTATTATGTAACGGATTTTGAAGAAATATGGCGTCAAACGCGTCT
This sequence comes from Conchocele bisecta, assembly GCA_029237695.1. Taxonomy (NCBI): domain Eukaryota; kingdom Metazoa; phylum Mollusca; class Bivalvia; order Lucinida; family Thyasiridae; genus Conchocele; species Conchocele bisecta. The sequence continues at coordinate 21,032,156 of CM055268.1, read as the reverse complement.
TGTTAAGCTGCATTTGGTGGTCTCTGTACTCTGGCCCAAACTGTCGTTTTTGCGAAGAATCGATTTCCGTGTCGGCAGACACGGAAATCGATTCTTCGCAAAAACGACAGAAGTCTGTGCCGAACTCCCTGGACGACCAAGTGCAGCTCACGAAGACGCGTTTGCTGCGCCATATTTCATCAAAATCCGTTTCATATTAAGGAACATATCAAATAATACTTACTTTGGGGTGGGCAAGATTTCAACACTTTCAGCCACTGTTGTTGTTGTTATAACCACGTGGTCATGCACCTTGTTACTGTCACGGACAATAAAGAATACTGGTCACAGTTACGTCATCTCGTCACAACACTGACGCCATACGGCAACGTCACGTGACGTCAATCGACCAGTGAAGCGTCAGTGAAAGTAGTTAAATACGAATTGACCACGATACAGTCGTATATACGCGCCAATGACTGACACAGCACTCTGTTATTGGTCAGCGTATATTTTGTAAACGCGTAGCTAAGAACATGTTAAAATATTGTAAAATAACATAATGTCTGTTTTCCCCAGCTATATATGTCGCGGTGACTGGAGAAATGGGGCTTATGGGATTTGTGGCCTGTGAAGCTATTGATCAAATAGCATAATTCGTGTTAATTCGTGGGAACGAATTGTTATATCGTTGGAACGAATTGTTAATTCGAGGGAACGAATTGTTAAATTGAGGGAACGAATTGTCATTTCGTGGGAACGAACTGTTAATTCGAGGGAACGAATTGTTATATCGTGGGAACGAACTGTTAAATTCGAGGGAACGAATTGTTATATCGTGGGAACGAATTGTTATTTCGTGTGAACGAATTAATAAAAAAAAGTCCATGTCCCCTGCGGGGCTCCGTACAATAGACCCTGGAATTTTTGTTTTCATGTGAAAATCACTCTAATAATTATGACAACGTGAAACGGAAAATCGATCTGAAGTTATAACTTATAACACCAGTGGCCACTCGCTGATTCGTAAGCCAGATATTAATTTGTAAAAGGTATACAACATGTATTTGATGTGGGAATCGAAAAGTGTCGTCTGCTGTTGTATCATATTTCTATTTTCTCTCAGTAAAAACATGGGTTGGCAGCCGTTGAGAATCATTTCCATTGATAATGATTCTAAAGCACTGTCAAATCATGTTTTGATGAGAAAATGGAGAATAACACGTAAACAGCAGACGACAAAAATAATTCAGCATTGTAAGGGTTAATAACGTTTGGACAAGACTCGGGATTTACTGCTGCCCGTATTGAGTTCGATAATCAATCAAGTATCCCGTAAATGGCAACAAATCAAGGTGTATGATCACGTGGTTACAACAACAACAACAAGTACTGAAACTTCCAGACGCCCTCCGATTCGAAGCATCAAACGCGTCTTGTTAAGATGCATTTGGTGGTCTCGGTACTTTGGCCCAAACTTCTGTCATTTTTGCGAAGAATCGATTTCCGTGTCTACTGACACGGAAATCGATTCTTCGCAAAAACGACATAAGTATGTGCCGAACTCCCGGGACCACAAAATGCCTCTCATGAAGACGCGTGTGCAGCGCCATAGTTCATCAAAATCCTTTGCCTATTAAGGAACATATCAAATAATACTTGCTTTGGAGTGGGCACGCTTTCAACACTTTCAGCCATTGTTGTTGTTGTTGTAACTACGTGATCATGCACCTTGTAAAGAAACATTGGCAAAAACGCCGATGTAATAAGGAGAGGTAATATCATAGCCAGGGATACCGCTGGGGAAAATAAAAAAATCGCCACCTAAAAAAAAAAAAAAAGAAAAAGAAATCCAAAAACAAAAGGGAATAACCAATAGCATAAAAATAAACAATTGGCGATACAAATATTTTTTTTTCGAAAATTGTATTTTTGTATCGCCAATTGTTTATTTTTATCGCCAATTGCGAAAGTGGCGATCGCCAGCGGAATCCCTGCATAGCCATGTCCAGTGTCATCATTTGTGGGTGTGACTGGAGAAATGGGGCTTGTGAGATGTGCCACCATTGCAGCTGATCTAATAGCACACTCATGTAGCCTGATAACGATTTGTATTGCTTGTCCGAAGGATGACGGGCGTTTCATTGATGGACTGGCTAACAGTGGTTATCCGGATCAGACAGTACAGATGCACAGACTGATATGGATCTACAGTCATGTGCCAAATTAAAGTTCACACGATGCAATTTTGCTCTGAAAAAAAAATCAGAAAGTCAGTTATGATTTTTTTGTAAAACTATCATAGTAATATACATTGGTCGCAAGCCCCATAAACCCAATTCTCCAGTGACAGCAACATGTACGAGCAGTAAATACATTCCACTGACTATGTGGTCATCCAGTAGTGGAGAAACTGGGGGCCGTTTCACTAAACTTCGTACGACTATAAATGTTCGTAAGTGCAAATTTGGAATCGTCTGGAAATTTCAATTGATGGATTTACATTTATTGAGCATAGGCTGCATATGCAGCCTATGCTCAATAAATGTAAATCCAATAATTGTTTACAAGAAAACATTGTTAATGTGAAATTTACAGACTATCATAATTTTGCACTTACGAACATTTTAGTCGTATGAAGTTTAGTGAAACGGCCCCTGTATAGTATGATCAGCGCATACGTTGTTCGCCATCCAGGCACTAAAGTAGCATTATTTATCAGGTAACGAGCTTTGTGTTGACCGAATACTGACTGATAACATAATGTCGTATCAGGTACTGGCCTGGCCTGATACGGATATCGGGTTACGACGATTTGAAACCTGGCGTTTCATTGACGAAACGGCCTCACGTGAAGTCACCGAATGACGCCAATGTAATGACGCAACATAAACAAGACCGTGTTCTTTCAACGAAAAACCACGTCAACATTGCTCATTATGTAGCGTAAGCGTTAGCTGATACATATAATACCATGTTAGTGTCTTTTGATATCAATTTTATCAGGCTCGGGTCAGTAACGGTAGGAATTCCTGGGCGAGCCGAGGAATTCCTACGCGTTTCCTAGCCTTGTCTGATAAAGTTGATATCAAAGGACACAGCCTGGTATTCTCCATATACAGTGAAACCTCTCTAACCGGACACCCTGTGATGTCCTCAGCGTGCCTGGCTTAGATAGGTTTCACTGTAATTCAGGCATTTGTTCATTCTGAGCCATAATTGTGTGTTATGCGATCACGAACGGACATTATCACCTGATATAAATGACAAAGAAACTCACAGGTGTTTTCTTGGTGTCCGGTTTAGAGAGGATCCACTGTACTAGTATTGTAGCGATATATCCCTTGCACTAGTTTTCTGGATGTGCAAACGTGTTTGTCTAATTCCCGCATTAGAAGATGATTTATTTGCAACCTGGTATCACCGGTATGGCCCTTCCTCTACTCAGCATTCCCACACCGTGCAGTGAAGACATTGGTAAGACCCAGCAGAGCTCCAGATAAGGTGCGTATTGGCGTAATTTACGCAATTATCTTAGCAGAATCCGCATTTATTATCAAACGTGGGAGTATAAAATACTCACAGCAAATTGAGTAGTGAACATACTGTAATGAAGGCTTAGTGTTTCCAAATTTGACTTTTAAGGTAGCCTTTTTACGTAAGATCGTCTAAGTAGTGCTGTATGTAATCATTTATAAAACATAAATACATACATGTGGTGCAAGTAATGATTCATTAAATACCTCTACACACGTATATCATGAAAGCATCGACATATTTACCCCGGAGCGACTGCTGTTCGTCCATTGATCTTTCTGAGGTGACTCAAGAAATGTGCTATTAGGTGAGTTTATGATAATAGTTTTATCTCATATTGTTGCATTGTCTCACACAATATAGCGACGTATGAACGTCAACGCCCTGCTGGTTATTACAATACCAAGGTGCATGATCACATGGTTACAACAACAACAATGTCGCCCACTCCAAAGTAAGTATTATTTGATGTTTTCCTTAATATGCAACGGATTTTGATGAAATATGGCGCAGCAAACGCGTCTTCATGAGCTGAATTTGGTGGTCTAGGGAGTTTGGCACAGACTTATGTCGTTTTTGCGAAGAATCGATTTCCGTGTCGGAGACACGGAAATCGATTCTTCGCAAAAACGACAGAAGTTTGGGCGAAAAGAAAGACACCACCAAATGCAGCTTAACAAGACGCGTTTGATGCGCCATATTACATAAAAATCCGTTGCATATTAAGGACAATATCAAAGAATACTTACTTTGGAGTAAGTAATAAGGACACTATAAAAGAACTTTGAATCGGTATTTGTTGTTGTTGTTAGTACCACGTGATCATACACATTGAATACATGTATTTATTGCGCGAAATGGAAACCGTATTCCGCCTTGTTTTACCGTTGATTGTAGTGTAGCGGTATAGTGCAACCTACTGCCTATAAAGTGGAAAACGTGCTGCTGTGGTGGAACGTACGGAGCCACGCAGGGGACATGGATTTTTTTTATTAATTCGTTCCCACGAAATAACAATTCATTTCCTCAATTTAACACTTCGTTCTCTCGAATTAACAATTCGTTCCCACGATATAACAATTCGTTCCCTCGAATTAGCAATTCGTTGTCACGAAATGACAATTTGTTCTCTCAAGTTAGCAATTCGTTCCATCGAATTAACAATTAGTTTCCACGATATAACAATTCATTCCCACGATATAACAATTCGTTCCCGTGGGAACGAATTGTTATTTCGTGGGAACGAATTGTTAAATTGAGGGAACGAATTGTTATCTCGTGGAAACGAAGTAATAACAAAAAATTATACGTCCCCTACTAGGCACCGTAGGAACGTGCAAATTCGGCACTGAATCAAATTATCTACAAGCTATTGAGGAAGATTCCCTTACATTACCAAAACATCACTTAGCGCAAGCGTATCGTATTCGTATTTTACGAGCAGAATGGGACATTGCGGCATTATTTACTGGGAGTCAGGAGAGGCAGCGTATGCGGTCGAAGCCACGACAGATACAGCCCACGGAACCAACGCTGAGTGCGCATGTCCTGTTATAGAGTGCACGGGAAAACATGGGAGACATCACGCAAACCATCGGCAGTTGATGTACACGATTCTGAGCATTTTCATTGGCGACACGTCATAAACAGCATGTGCATATTGGTGTGCACTTTTGCTAGCACCTGTAGCATATTTCATCAAATTTCCCAAAGTATACTTTGGGGGAGTTGATGAAATAGCCGACAGGTGAAACTATAAACATGATCAATGATGGGCACATTTTATATTCGATTGTCATTAGGAACGGCACAGCATTGTTTTGTAGCATTTTCTAGTTGTGTGTACATGTATGTGATCTTTGGATGCATAGATGCTTTAACATTCTACTATGACTACATAGTGTGAAGTTTGTTTGTCTCTAGGAATCCTTCATAGTTATATACAGTGGGGTCAGCGTGTAAGTGCACACACGAACGAACACGACGTGTTCGTTCGTGTGTGCACTTACACGCTGACCCCACTGTATATATATATATACACGGAGCCCTACCAGTTATTAATAAGCGTAGCTTAAGGACTCGTTATATATAATATATATATCATATTATGATCGTCGTTTGATTCAAAGGTAATTGCTTCGTAAATGTGATAGAATATATGTATAACATATATGTGAATATACTGCCTCGTTATTGTATCCTATACGGAACATGGAGTGACCAAGTGGGCCATATTTGTGTGTTCCAGCCATCAGCCAGGTTCACCTGTTCTGCCGTTTGACAAAGAACTTAAAATGTGAAGTAGAACTTACGATATAAATGTAGCTAATCATATGTAGAAAATGCAGTAGAACTAACTCAATTATATTACACCAAACTGTAAAATATGTCTGTTTTCTGGACAGGTTTGTGCCTGTGTTTTTTTACAACATGAACCACCATTTTAGATAGCCTCATACACAGAAAATCACTCTTACCTGGCCAACCACACAACACATACCATATATACCCACTATTGTACTCTGTTATTAGCTACCAAATCCAGTGACATGTAAGCAGTTACCCGAGTGTATTGTGACTGGTGTCTGCTCACCTACTATGCGAGTAAATATGGCTTTACCTAAGGTTAACGTGTACACTAACATAGGCTGTGCATCTGATTGAAAAGTTTACACATCAACATTTATTTTGAGATGGATGGGAGAAATGCTCAGATAGCTCGTCTTTTGTATAGTTTGCTGGCATAATATGTATAGTTTGCCGTTGCCATATCTGTCTATTATATATTGCACCAAATTTTATTTTGTTTACTATCATATTATTTGCTGTATGTGTCAAACGCGCGAAATGGAGAAACTGTACGATGGCTTGTACATACAAAGATGGCGGAGATGGCAACTCAATGAACAATATAGTATACAGTAACAAGACAATATTTACATATGTTATATTCATATATCATATCACTCTTATGAAGCAATTATCAATGAAGCTGAGTGTATCTATATATTACCTAATACATTAACCCTTACTGAGCTGAATTAAATTTTATCGTCTGCTGGAAATGTTTTATTTTCAATATTTCTCGACAAAAACCTGGTTTTGACAGCACATGAGAATCGTCTCCAGTGGAGACGATTCTCATGTGCTGTCAAAACCAGGTTTTTGTTAAGAATTAAAGCAAAAATGAAAAACAGCAGACGTCAATTTCCGTCAACAGCGTAGGAAGGGTTAAACTCGCGTCATATGTTCAAAACAGCGGGCAATAAAGGCTGTGCAATTATTCATATTTGTGATCGTCGTTATTATCGGTTTGCTCACACTAACGCATGTATTCATGGAAACCTAGTCCACACGAATAATCCAGATATTTATGCCATATTTACGGTTTTCTTATGGAACTTAGGCTGCACCACCATCAGTGCTAATCTGGTCAATAGTTGTCATTTCAAAATACTTGAATATTGTGCTTTAAATCAATCAGATTGATTGTCTGAGCCTGAGCTGTGCTACAGCTCAGGCTCAGACAATCAAACTGTTTGATTGCGAGTTGAGATTGTCATAAGATACGCAGAGGCATTGACATCCTGACAAGTTTTACGCAGGCGGTTGTGTAATTACTATACATTTACAACAGCAGACGACACCATTTGCTTACCGCACGGAGAGATATGAAATATGTCCATTTCCATGTTGTACAATAAACATCCAAAAAAAGAAATCTATCCGCTCACTCGTGAGGAAATATGTTCACGCCATATCGTTCCCCGATACCGTCAATGTATGGATTAGCGATGATAGCGCCTAATCGTCACCTTACACCGTAAAACGTGACCGTGCCAATAGCATATGTTATACGAATATCGCTCCAACCTCCCCCAAAACGGCGATTCCGAGTACCATACGGTGCATGTATAACTGTAAGCACAATCTCGCCAAAACGCATTAACACGACATATGACACGTTTCCATTTAGAACGAACTATTGATGGCGATACCGCTGTATAACGTATCCATTCCACAGCTCAGTAAGCTATAAATCCAAGCAGACGACACCGTCATCGCCCGTGTATACGACACACTGCGATAGGCCTCGCCTGCGAGTCGCACACTTATATCGATTGCTACGCGAAACCTCGGCAATGGGGAACCGCAACGGAACCCCGATGTTCAGGAATGGCCGTGCCACTAATTGACAGTCAAATGGGATTTGTTCACAAAAGACACACGGTTATCGTAAACGCTGCCTCCATGGACGTGTCATAATATAGGCGCGGCGCCTTATTGACAATCATTCCTCTGTTTTGCAGGCCCGTACGCAGGAATTAATTTAGGTGGGTGCGTTATCGACGGCGCGAAGGGCTAAACATTGTTTTTTTGCACATTCACGGACAGACCTCGGCAGATTAACCATTTCACCCCTAAATAACTGGAATGGATTTTGATATGTTAATTTTGCAACCCATTCCAATCATCACAAAATGATTTTCAGACCAGTCCATTTATGAAGATGAGGTGTTTTTGTTCTCAAAAATATGAAAATTACTTGCAAAAAGTGCAGATCCTGATGAGACGGCTCGTCACGAGCCGCTCATCTGGATCTACACTTTTTGCCAATACCGCTATATAGGCATGTGGTGTTGAACGGGTTAAGGGGGTTGCGTACGCACCCGTCGCACCCCCTCTGCGTACGGGCCTGGTTTGCGGGGATGTGGTAAACGTGTGTTGCTTCATGTCTGCCTGTCTGTAGAATTCATGGCGTAAGAACGTATGGTCGGTCAAGTTAGTAAATGACAATTGTATTAGTGTTAAGTGATATATAAACATTTTCTCCAACATACCGGTAGTCGGAGTAAGCATACTGTAAACAAAACAGTCAAACGTGGAGTTTAAATTGTGTCGTCTTCTGATTGTTCTTATCTTCAATGTTTCTAAACAAAAGTCATGTTGTGATAGAGCATGAGAATCTTCTCCGATGGAGACGATTTTCATGTTCTATTAAACTATGCTTTGGTGCCAACTTATCATGACGTTTTGGTCTGTCTTGCTTTGTATCTAAAACTGTACATACCATGACTATTCTCTATTATTTTCACAGTTCTGTGCTCAGTTTATCAGTTAAATTCTGTAAAATACGAATCAAGACATTTTGTGCGTATGAATACAGCAGCTATTTTGTGGGAACGAATTGTTAATTCGAGAGAACGAATTGCTCGAATTGTTAATTCGAGAGAACGAATTGTTATATCGTGGGAACTAATTGTTAATTCGAGGGAACGAATTGTTATATTGAGGGAACGAATTGTTATTTCGTGGGAACGAATTAATAAAAAAAATCCATGTCCCCTGCGGGGCTCCGTACATACGAGACGTTACTATACTGATCAAATATAAATGTGGATGCGACTGCGCAATAGCAGAAAATTACAGTCAGGGCCCGGTTGCTCAAAGCTTCTGTTAGCTTAACAGACTGTTAAATCCTTAGCATTGCTAAGGATTTAACAGTCTGTTAAGCTAACAGCGGTTTTGAGCAACTGGGCCCTGGTCAAAAATAAAGCAGGGATTCCGCTGGCGATCGCCACTTTCGCAATTGACAATAAAAATAAACAATTGGTGAAACAAATTTATAACTTTCGAAAAAAAAAAAAAAAAAAAAAAAAAAAAAAGTATTTTTTTTATCGCCAATGTTTTGAAGTGGCGATTTTTTTTTATTTCCCCCAGCGGAATCCCTGATAAAGTATTATATAATATCAACACCGGCAGTTGTGTCGACGCCCAAATATTGCACATCGGTGCAGCATTTTATTTTGGTGCTTTGCGTTTCTAATTTCTTCCTTTATTCTGCAATTGTACAATTATGTTAACCCGTAGAATGATGACTTAAATTTTTTAGTCTGCTGATTATTTTTATTTTCCATTTTTTACCAACAAAAACACAAAATACGAAACAAACGCAGACAGCAATTTTCATTTCCCGCATTCTAAGGGTTAAACGTTTCAATCAAGAAGCTGTGTACAGTGTCAAGGTATATGATCACGTGGTACTAACAACAACAACAAGTACTGAAACTTCCAGAATCCATCCGATTCAAAGTACGTATTCTTTTATATTGTCCTTATTACGTAACGGATTTGGATGAAATATGGCGCATCAAACGCGTTTGGTGGTCTCTGTACTTTGCCCCCAACTTCTGTCGTTTTTGCGAAGAATCGATTTCCGTGTCGGTAGACACGGAAATCGATTCATCGACACGGAAATCGATTCTTCGCAAAAACAACATAAGTCTGTGCCGAACTCCCTGGACGACCAAATGCAGCTCATGAAGACGCGTTTGCTGCGCCATATTTCATCAACATCCGTTTCATATTAAGTAAAATATCAAATAATACTTACTTTGGAGTGGGAAAGATTTCAACACTTTCAGCCACTGTTGTTGTTGTCATAGCCACGTGATCATGCACCTTGAGTGTTCTATGTGCCGTCTAGTTGATGGGTGACTCGGCTTCTCTATATGTCTATGCGTTTTGTCTTACCAGTTGTGACTCGATATTATCCGTGCATTTTAATGGATGAGAACAGTTTCAAATGCCATATCCTGAAAATGGCTCAACAAACGTATTGTTGCACCCAGTAGCCGATATCGCCAACATTGCAAAGCATACTTTTCTAGCAAAGTATACTTTCAGGGAGTAATCATTTATTTTTCCGGAAATGCATTATTTCATACAGAACTAACGACTTTATATATTTGATGATAAAAAGTAGGCAGAATTATTATACTGAATTTATCACATTATCACAGCCAAAATGGCTGTGATAATGTAATAAATTCAGTATAATAAAAATTAATAAATTTATCTTTAAATTGAAAATTTCTCCCTCAAAGTATACTTTGCGAGAAAAGTATACTTTGCAATGTTGGTGAAATAGGCTACAGAAATGCGTAATAGTATGCTTCCCATGATGAAAACTGTGGTATTTTTCTGCAATTAATAGGAACCTCAAATCCCGATGTTCCTGTCACAATGCACACTCCAGGATTTTCTTTCCATGAATATATTTCTTATGTAAATTTGTAATAGTCTTCGCTTACTTTATACTTAATGACGTACTTGTTTCGGATGGACATGACGAAAACAAGTGGTTTATTTGCGATATAAAACGGTTTTAACCAGCCAGTTGGCAGGTTTTTCCGACTGACCGTTTCAAGTTGGTACCATTTGGCCCAGGTGTTCACATTTCTGAACATCTATCGGCAACTAGTAACACGCAGTTTGATTGGTTGATGTGCTTTCACCTCAACCAATCAAGTTGTTTGATTGCAAGCACAATACATGTATTTTTAAATAAATCAATTGATAAAATATTGGCGGTGGTGTAGGAATTTACTTGATGATTTACTTGACATTTTGAGCAACAAAAGTAACTTTCAACTCTTAGAATGCGAGAAACGCAAAATCTTTCTCAATAAAAACATGGTTTGACAGCACTTTAGAATCATTTCCATTGGAAATGATTCTAAAGTGTTGTCAAATCCTGTTTGATAACAAAATGGAAAACAGAACAGAAGATCATAACCTCAAATCCTGATTTTCCTGAAAATGCACACCTCTGCAATTTCTTTCCATGAATATATTTCTTATGTAAATTTGTAATAGTCTTCGCTTACCTTTTACTTAAAGGTGCATGTCCACTCAGTAGGTTATAATATAGAGAGACCGATAGTTTTGTATATTCTATAGATATGACATTTTCTGGCAAAATAAACATTCATTCACCATTACCCCACGTATTGGTTGGCATTATTATACATTTTATATCAGAAGTAAAGTTCCACACTGGTATCAGGGGCGATAACCGTGTTTCCTTAAAATGTTAACGGACATTACTATTTACTCTCTGTATTTATTTTTTGATGTGCAATAATCATATTTTATAATCTGTAGAAAATATAAAAAAATTCAGGTGACGCAGTTAATTAGTAAATAATTAAAAACTCATGCCTCATTTGCATATGAAAATAGCCTGACACCACCGCGAGTCACTATCAGTAAAATAAATATTACTAAATGATTATATCTGTATAGCGGGTACTCGTAATGTTTAGGACTGGTGGAATAGTAACACAATTATGCACTTATTTAATTTCTATAAAGAACATTGTGTGTAATGGTGAATTAATGTTTGTTTCGCCAGAAAATGTCTCAGATGATGTATCTGATATAAATAACATATTGTGCCTGCTGAGTGGGCATGTACCTTTAATATAGCACATTTTATACCGTGGTGGTTCGTTGGGAACAGTTCGTCTATTCGTTTCTACGCCGACGCAGATGGAAATTAGCTGCCTTAAAAACGAAGGATTTACCTTTCAGTTGTTAAGGTAAAAACGAAGTTAACCTATTTAGTAAGTCGATCCATTAATAACCACATACATCAATCAAACAAGTAATCAACTCAACCAACGAATAAATCAAATAACCAACCACCAGCTAACCAACCAACCAACCAACCACCAGCTAACCAACTAACCAACCAACCTCCAGCTAACCAACTAGCCAACCAACCACCAACTAACCAACGAACCATCCACCAGCCAAACAACCAACAACCAACCAACCAACCATCAGCTAACCAACCAACCAACCAACCAACCACCAGCCAACCAACCACCAGCCCACCAGCCAACCAACCACCGGCCAACCAACCAGTCAATCAATCCACACATCGGACTGCACTTTCGATGCCCGAAAGAGCATATTGCTTAAAGTTCATTCGTAATCAATAAAGAACACTTAATTCCAGAATATTAAAGTATTTTGGCACGTCTTTCTGGTGGTTCTGTTTGAAACTACAATAAATAACGCCATCAAGAATATCCATGATGGCTGGTGTATCATCCAACAACAACATAATGCACATTGCAATACCAAGATCACGCGGTTACAACAACAACAACGTCGCCCACTCCAAAGTAAGTATTATTAGATATTTTCCTTAATATGCAACGGATTTGGATGAAATATGGCGCATAAAACGCGTCTTCATGAGCTGCATTAATAAGACGCATTTGATGTAGCTTAAAAAGACGCATTTGATGCGCCATATTTCATCAAAATCCGTTACGTAATAAGGACACTATAAAAGAATACATACTTTGAATCGGTACTTGTTGTTGTTGTTAGTACCACGTGATCATACACCTTGAATACGTAAATCAGCACTACAATAAGTCTGGAGTTAAATTGCAAACACACTTTAAGGACCGGTCCTACCCCTGAGTATCATATGATTCAAACATAATTGCTTCCTAACTGGAATGAGGCATATGTAAAGCATTTATCACGTCAACATAGTGCTATGTGCCGTGAAACACGGTGCCGTGAAACAGTTTTGATATCCAATCAATACGACCTAATAACTGCGCATGAAAATGTGCGGTTGTCATACTAGTCGATTCACCGATTTTGTGGATACGGCTGGGGTTGTTGTTTTTGTGGGTTTTTTTGCATTTTAAAGCTATTTTTAGGTGTTGGTGGGATATATAGATTATTAGGTTAGTGCCGTGAATGGGAAAACAATATCTGGCGCGGCACGGAAACGGGATGGGCTCGGCCATCCCATTTCCTAAGCCTTAACAGATAGTTTCCCCATTCACGGTACTAACCTACTATTCTCTATATATTGCACAGTGCCTCGTTACTGTATACTATATGGTCTCCATGGAGTGGCCAGCTAGCCATCAGCCAGTTTCATCTCTTGTGCCGTTTGACAAAGAACGGAAAATAAATGTACACCATATGATGTATATATACTCGTATATGTAGCTAACCATACGTAGAAACACTTAGGAAGGAATTATGTTTGAATCAACTGATGATCAGGGGTAGGATGGGTCCTTACGATTCAGCAGCTTAAAAGTTAACATGCGCATTTCTTTTTTATCTCGTTCCCACGATATAGCATGTAATTCCTACGACATAGCAAATCGTTCCCACGACATAGTATCTCGTTCCCAATTGGTAGCTATCTCATTCCCACAACATAGCATCTCGTTCCCCCGAGAAAGCATCGCATTCGAGCGACGTAGCATCTCGTTCCCACGAGATAGCATCGTGTTCGAAAGACATAGCATCTAGTTGCAATAATATAGAATCTCGTTCGAGCGAGTTAGCTATCTAGTTCTCACGACATAGATGATAGAATATCGTGTTCGAATGAGTTAGCAATCTCGTTCCCGCGACATAGCATTCATTTCGTTCCCATGAGATAGCATCTCGTTCGAACTACATAATCAGCCAATAGAATAGCAGACATTACTTCAGCATATTGAAAGACAACGATGCTGCAGTTTGATTGGCTGACTATGTCCTATGAACGAGATGGCTAACTCTTTCTTCGAACGAGATACTATGCCATGGGAAGGAGATATTATAGGACGAGATGTTATTGTGTCGTACGAACGAGATCCTATGTCGTGGGAAGGAGATACGAATGTCCCTTTTAAGTTGCCATAGTAATAACACAATGTACACACTTTTCTATCTCCATTAAAATATCATCTACAGTTCTATTGATTTTCAGCAACTCATATTTCTATTATGCTTTGCAATTAGAGGACGTATTTGAAGGATTTTATTTATGTAATGAAACAGTCGTTGCGGTATCTGCGACCAATGTCGCTCGAGATCAATCCGCGCATGCTCTGTATCGGTATTTGGCCCAGTAATCCCTGAACATTAGACGTTTCGTTGGATAGAGGTAATGACTGCTTACAGCTAGTCGATCAAACAATGTTTTTATTCGAGCGAGAATTATACAACCGACATCCAAATTTGAAGTCTTACAGCTTTTATGCAAATGAGCATATGTCGGTCGCAGCACATATTTTGTGGGTTGAATATTTTTTAAAAAAGGGTCTTACGCCATAAAAATAGTTCTAACAACTTATCTTGATTGCCTTTTCAGTGTATTAAATGTTGTGTTTGCTTTTTTTGTGCTAAATGGATGTTATTACAAATGTTTCCGTATTCTAAGGGTGGGACGATTAACCGACATATTCGATTATTCGCAACTCCATGGTTCGGTGCACGAATACAATCTTGCGGTTTCCATTCTCAGAATTGAAATCTATTTATCATTTTAGGTTTTCCAAAAATCTATTTGTTTAACTCGTTGCTAATGTTGTTGTTGTTGTTGCGGCTGCTGTGAAATTCTCGCGCTTATTTTCGCGAAACAATTTCCACACTAGAGAAATTGTTAATCTACATGTCATCCACAAACACATACTGCAAACAATTTCAGGACCCTCAGTCCTTTGATTAATCTTTGGTTCGCCGACTAAGAAAATGTACATTACGCCGTTTACAACAAGTGTAGATCTTGTAGGTCTTGTACCAAGACCTATACTTGTTGTACACATCGTAATGAAAAACTCTTGTTTCTCTAGCGCATTCACGCAGTGAAATTGCTGACGGCCGTTATCATAATTTAGTGGTTGAATGGTGAAAAGCATACACCCTGGTCACAGCTAAATATTGCCTGGCACGGATGGTAAAATGGCTAAAAGTTTATAAATTATGTTTACAAACCAGTATTGTTTTTTTGTTTTCATGGCATTTATTTTTTTTATGACTTTCTGCTGGTTTCTAAACATGATTAGGGAATGTGTAACCATGTTACCATCCCCACCACGCGTTATAACCAATTACATGCGGCATACATCTTTACGGGAATTAGTTTTTTTAAATATTTTATTTTTAATTTCGTTATTTCTCAATAAAAGTATATGTTGCGACCATTCATTTGAACCGTCTCGATGAGACGTTTCAAATGATGGTCGCGACATATACTTCTAAGCACATTTAAAGAAAATATTTATGACTTACTCCAATACAAATGGCATATCCGCAGCATGAAATGGGTTATTCCACCGTGTACACAATGCGTGAGTGCTGACCAGTAGCCTATTTCATCAACATTGCAAAGTATACTTTACTAGCAAAGTATACTTTGAGGGAGAAATCATTTATTTTTCCTGAAATACATTATTTCATATAGAACTAACAAATGCATATATTTCATGATTAAAAGTATGCAGAATTATTATACTGAATTTATTACATTATCACAGCCATTAAATGGCTGTGATAATGTAATAAATTCAGTATAATAAAAATTAATAAATTTTTCAAAAAATTGAAAATTTCTCCCTCAAAGTATACTTTGCTACTAAAGTATACTTTGCAATGTTGATGAAATCGGCTACTGGGCTATGCTGGTCGTAAGGTAGTTCTGAGTACATAACTGTAATTACATTTCATTACACTGTATTACATAAGGACGGGGTAGTCTTTACTTTCCAAATGTGCGTTTGAAGCGTTCTTTGTTTACTACGTGGAGAGTGATCTAAGCATTTTGCTAATACACACTTTATTAGGTTAGTTTATGGTATTATTTTTGTGTCATATTGTAGAAATGTCTCTCAATAACAATATAGCTAAGTATGAACGTCAACGCCATGCAAGTGTTTTCTATATTTAGTGCGCGAAGTGTAAATGTTATTACGTAGTTTGACTGTGTAACGTGGTGCCAATAAAGCGGAAAATGTGCAGCAAGTCGTAAGGTACCTTTTCTCAGCCGGTGGTCATTTGTAACTGAATAAGGAAAGGGGTGTGACGTCATGTGTGACCAGTCTACTCGGATTCTGGTATATACTGTTTGTTAGAAGTTATCTTTTCGATACAAGGTGCATAATCACGGGGTTATAACAACAAATTCAGTGGCTGAAAGTGTTGAAATCTTGAAAGTTTATATTTTCCTTAATATGAAACGGATTTTGATGAAATATGGCGCAGCAAACGCGTCTTCATGAGCTGCATTTGGTGGTCCCGGGAGTTTGGCAAAGACTTATGTCGTTTTTTGCGAAGAATCGATTAAAAGCGACAGAAGTTTGGGCGAAAATACAGAGACCACCAAATGCAGCTTAACAAGACGTGTTTGATGCGCCATATTTCATCAAAATCCGTTACGTAATACGGACACTATAAAATAATACGTACTTTGAATCGGATGGATTCTGGAAACTTGTTGCTGTTGTTAGTATCACGTGATCATACACCTTGTGATAAGACTGTGCAATTGTGTAGGCTCAATCTGCGTATGCACCACAGGCATTCGGCGTGTTTCGGCTGTCATCGGTATAACTCTATATATATGAACAAGGCTTCTAACTTTGGTCGATTACGACCTCGTATCAACAGAAATTCCGCGATTTTATTAACGCTAATGTAAATAGTTTGGAGGACAGTGCACATGTTCATTTGAGAATTATTGCTATCTTGCTAAAATAACATAGTTAGAACATAATTATGCAAAATATATCGAATATCAAATGAAATAACGTCAATATTGTAGTGGCAAGTTCATACGATCATTTGAGAATTATCGATATCGTGCAGAAATACATAGAATGCATATAACATTACAATGTTATTTGGCATGTTATTTGGTTATGATACGAGGTCGCGTCCGACCGAAGTTATAAGCCTTGTTTATATATATATATAGTTATACCGATGAAAGCTGAAACACGCCGAATGCCTGTGGTTGCACTAGACGCAATGCCAAACCCCGATATCTGAATAACTGCCACGTTTATTAACACTTAGACTGCTGCACACGAAAATTGTTGTCTGTGGTTGCTATATAGTTTACCTTCTTTCTCAATAAAAACCTGCTTTGACAGCACTTTATTATCATTCTAAAGTGCTGTTAAAACACGTTTTTCATGAGAAAATATGGAGAAAAAAAGAAAATAAACAGCAGACGACATAATTAAATTCAGCAGTGTAAGTGTTAACTGTGCAATCATGGTACGTATTAGTTGCAAATGTCATAGTATGATGCACCTACAACTTCCTGTTGTGTCGTGTGGGGGTGACGTCATTTGAAGCACAGGTTTTTGGAAGAAGGGTTCATATGTCGGTGTTTTATGGATGATGTCGGTATATCTGTTGGTTTGGGTGCATTGTTTCCAACATACAATTTACTACACCTCCCGTAGGTTACACGTATAAATACGGTAAAAATGGGTCCGAAAGTTCGGAACGGTGAATGTGTAGATAATTGACGATTTATGTCGTGTGTAATGATTGAGCATTAGTAGTTGCACAAAACTATGTAAAGTACCCAAAACAAACCAAAATACCCACAAGGCAACAAAATAATGACCATCTGTTCAAACACCTGTGATTTGAAGGTGTTAGGTTCGGAAACACTGTACACAGTATAATGGTTATTTCCCTTGGTTTTGAGACCAGTGTAGATCCAGATAAGCCTGTGCATCCGTTGCCATTTTTCGACCCACACCCCTGCCCCCATTTGCAATTTAGACTGCATGGGGTTAATTAATGGGCGATGATTTCACATGCCTCACATTTTATCAATATACGAGCCCGACTGTTGTCGTTGCAACAACTGCAGCCATTATAGCACGTTGTTCACTGTGCTCATTGGCGTTGAAGTTGCATAATTGGACATTGTAGCGGTGTGACAGATGAACGTATCATGGCGTACATTTCCCCGACATGTGCCAATACTCGATGTACATGTAACCTTACACTGCATTTACGCACATCCGGCTTGTATGAGACTGATAGGACATCAATGAGCCAGTCTAATAACACCATCAACTGTATTTAGTATTCTGACTACGTACTCCGTTTTCATGCTCGCAATCAGGAAGTCTGATTGGTCGAGGCTGAGCTGTGCTCAGTCTCGACCAATTAAACTACGTGATTTCAAGTACGTTTTATACGCATAAGCATGGATCCAGGGGCCCGTTTCACTAAACGTTGAGCAACCTGAGTTTTTATTAGTGAACATTATTTGTTTTTTAAATCATTAACGCCGATAGTAGCTGTTGACAAATCATTAGAGGAGTTCTGTCACATCTAACGATTTCTAAATATAGGTGGGAAATGCTAGCAGTAGTGAAGGTAAAAAACAAATTCATAGAAATGTTCGTATTATGTTTTATAAATGTATTTGATCGTATGAAGCTTAGTGACATGTTTCACTAAATATCAAACGAAACGATACTCGTACGAAGAATCTTACAATTTTATTTCACACATTATTGCAGTTCAGTAATACCAACATTTTCCACCTACGTGTAAGGCTGATAACATCACATGTTCTTAAATAAAAAGGGGTCGGACAGCTCGGAACGGTGAATGTGTAGATAATTGGCGATTTCTGTCGTTTGTAATGTTTGAGCATTAGTAGTTGCACAAAACTATGTACATTACCCAAAACCAACGAAATACACCGAAATTTACCAAAATCCACCAAAGATACCCATATGACACTAATAGACTGACCATCTGTGCAAAACGCCAGTGGATAAAATATGAGCAGATACAACAGCGATTTTCCAACATCGAGTAATAATGAGGAGTTTTCTTTGTAATTGTTAGTTTAAACTGAATTGTCGGCTTACACCCTGCGTAACAGACGGAAACTTCGGGTTTATCTTAGATTTGCACTTGGCAGCTTCTTAATCGTACAAAGTTTCGTGAATATGCCACGGTCCCTTTGTCAAGACGTCTCGTGTCGATCGCCCCTCCCCATCGTACACAGTCTATGTATGGCCGATATCGTCTCCGCGTCCACAATGGCCGCCCAGGGGCTGCGTTCCATGCTCGCCCTCGCCAGCCGGAAGTCGGCCTCAATGGCCCCGCCAAGTCGCGCTGCCAGGGCCCGTATCCGGGGGTCCCTAACCGCCGTGTAGGGGTCGTATTCCATTACCTTGCGCATCAGGGCGACATCTGCCGGGCACGTTTCCTGCGCTGTCGGTCTTGCTGACTCGGTCTGTTTCAATAGCAGGAACACGTGTAACAAGAATGTTCTGTCTGCGTGACAGACAGATAATTCGGGTTATAGCACGTGTGTCAAATAATTACTTGAGACACGCCATATGTGAGTTTGCACCTGCGAAGATGTGCAATATCTCATGAAATATGTTTACAAAATATACGATATTTACCTATAAATGACGTCGAAATTTTACCAAATGTTCAGAGCAATTGTGGAATGGCTTTCCACATTTGCTATGAAACTTTTGTCAACTTTTGACGTACTTTACAGAAAATATCGCATTTTCTGTACATTTTTCTTCAGGAAAAAGTCGTATATCTTCTTACGTACAAAATCACATTGCTCGTCTCATATATATATATATATATATATGTAAGACTCAGATCGGGGGTCAGCCCCAGAACTGGGGCCAAATCCGTAACGATGTGCCCTGGCTGTATGCGTCCAGATAAAAAATGGCGGCAACTAGTGAAAACGCCGTGGTTGTCAACTAGGCCAAACGTGCATTACTTACCGTGAAGTGTTTAGCAGTGAAGTGAATTAAAAGTATGCCTTTCCCTGTTTCCATGACTCTCGTATCTTGTAAATGTCCCATGTGTGGAATATTTCCGGTAATTTCCGACCATTGTCAAATTGGTACGGTGGCACAGAGGGGACAGGGAAATATATTTTACTATTGCGTGCGCACGCGATAGCTATTGCGTGCGCACGCAATAGCTATCGCGTGCGCACGCAATAGTAAAAAATATTTCCATGTCCCCTCTGTGCCACCGTAAATTGGCCACTAGAAACAAGATTGCTACCCCGCTCCATACCTCTCGCATATCGGAGGAGAATTATTGTAGCTCATTGGCCCCCGTTCTGGGATTTATGTCACATGTTCGGCCCCCGGTCTGGGTTTAGCCCCCGTTCTGGGATTGTCACCCGCTCTGACACTGATCCCAGATCTGACTCTTACATATAAGCTGTATATGATATGAGACGAGCCGTATATATAGATAACTGGGGGCCGTTTCACTACACTTCCTGCGACTAAAATGTTCGTAAGTGCAAACATATGATATGCTGTAAATTTCAAATTAACAATGTTTTCTTGTAAACAATTATTGGATTTACATTTATTGAGCATATGCAGCCTATGCTCAATAAATGTAAATCAATCAATTGAAATTTCTAGACGATCCGAAATTTGCACTTACGAACTTCTTAGTATTCTTTATATCAGAGACATCATCTGAGACATTTTCTGGCAAAATAAACATTCATTCACCACTACCCCACGTATGTATTGCCATTATTATACATTTTATATCAGACATAAATTGCCACACTGATATCAGAGGCAATAACGGTGTTGCCTTAAAATGTTAACGGACAGTACTATTTATTCGCTGTATTTATGTTTATGTTCAATGATTATTTATAATCTGTCGAAAATATTTTTTTTTCAGGTGACGCATTTAAATTGTATAAATAATTAAATATATCATGTCTCATTTGCATATGAAAATAGCTTGATACCACTATACCACTATCAGTAAAATAAATATTAGTAATGATTATATATCTGTATAGCGGTCACTAGTAATTATTAGAACTGGTGGAATAGTGACACAATTATACACTTATTTCATTTTGTGCCTACTGAGTGGGCATGTACCGTTAAGCTGCCGTCAATGAGAGCAATATTTCGTTCCAATCCTCTTATACTTGTTGTATACCTAAACTTGATGCAAATTACAATGTAACAAGAGACGATGCAAAGCCACGAACGACAGGTTTTCTTCAAGGCATAGACAATTGGATAACAGAGAATTGGCTATTAATGTAGTAGTACAAGATACGAGTGAACATAGGTGGTGTATGATGAGTGTTGACCAATTTGACATTGAAAATGGCTAGGCCAATTACACAGGTAAAGATAAACAAAGGTCAGATGAGGGATAGTGGTATGTGGTGAGCAACCGTTGGCTATGAAGCTGTGGAAGTATGATGGTACCAGGTGGTACAGAAAATGAGAAACGGATCGAAACGCGAAAACTTAACGTTGAAAATTGCTAAGTCAATAACGTGGAAAAAATAGGTCAAGGTAAAAAAAAGGTCACATGTTGGATAGTGGTATGTGGTGGGCACCCGTTGGTTATGAAGTTGTGCAAGTATGGTAGTCCTATGTGGTACAGTAGCAGAGACATGGACATAAACACGAAATCTTAACATTGAAAATGGCTAAGTCGGGTACATGGAAAGAATAGGTGAAGGTAAAGAAATGTCACATATTGGATAGTGATATGTAGTGGGCATCAGTTGGTTATGAAGTTGTGCAAGTGTGGTGGTCCTAGGTCGTACAGTAACGGAGAAATTGACATAAACACGAAAACGTAACATTGAAAATGGCAAAGTACATTACGCGGAAAAAATAGGTCAAGGCCAAAACAGGTCACATGTTGGATAGTGGTATGTGATGGGAACTTGCTGGTTATGACGTTGTGCAAGTATGGTGGTTCTAGGTGGAACAGTAACAGAGAAATAGACAAAACACGAAAACTTAACATTGGAATTGGACGCCGCCCGCCCGTCCGCCCTTCCGCCAGCCCGGCTTTCGCCAATCTAATAGCCAGGATGTTTTTTTTTAAAAACAACCGGCTAATAAAACATGTCCATACCAACATTACAATGCATCTGGCGTACACAAACGCATACATAATATTGACCGCCAACCAACCCATTAAAACGTACTAATACATGCATACAAGCAAACGAACGCAAATAAAATTAATGAAACGAACTATTCATAGAACAGAAACAAATAAAACAACATAATTACAGGAGTGTTCGTTGGTTCGGCAGCAAAGTTACCTGAAAAATGAGAGCACAGTTGACAGCAGTAACGGAACACAGTCATTACATTCAGAATAATGACTGGTCACAAACGCTGACTTTTATTCAAGTGATAAAATCGATGTATTGTGTTTAAATAAATAGATGAAACCGAGTCATTTGATAACCACACTTAACATTAAATATGCATTCTGAAGGATGGTTAACCTTTACATGCGAGTCATTTTCTCGACAACCCTGTGGCCTACGTTCGTGAAACTTGGACACAACATCCTTCGTGCATTACTCAACACAATCCACAATACCATCCATGCCATTGACCTACTTTTCCCGCTTGAGTTACTTAGCAAGTTTATGCTCTTAAATCTTGGTTAAACTTTACAATCAAGTCATGCTCTCAACTTCGCCTATGTTCATGTAACAACTTATTTTGTGCATCACTCACCCATCCATTGCCATTGACCTACTTTCGCCGCTTGAACTACTTTTTTGAATTAATTTATGCTCTTAAATCTTGGTTAACCTTTACATGCGAATCATTTTCTCAACAACCCCATGGCCTACGATCATGAAACTTATACACAACTTCCTTCATGCATCACTCAACACAATCCACATGCCCATCCATGCCCTTGACCTACTTTTTTCCCGATTGAACCACTTAACATGTTTATGTTCTTAAATCACGGTTTATGTTTACATTCGAGTCATTTTCTCCACAACCTCTTGGTCTATGTTCATGAATCTTCGACATAACTGATTCCTTTCATCACTTACCCACATTCCACACATCCATGTCCTTGACCTACTTTATCCACCTGAATCACTTAGCAATTGTATGTTCTTACATATTGGTTAACGTGATTACATTCAAGTTATTTTCTTAACATCCCTTGGTATATGTTAACGAAACTTGGACATAACTTCTTTCTTGCATCGCTCACTTCAGCCCACCCAAACACCATATGGGGCCGTTTCACTAAACGTCGTACGACAAAATTGTTCGTAAGTGCAAATTTAGGATCGTCTGGAATGGTCAATTGATGGATTTGCATTAATTGATCATAGGCTGCATATGCATATGCAGCCTATGCTCAATAAAGGTAAATCCAATAATTGACAAGAAAACAGTGTTAATGTGAAATTTACAGACTATCATAATTTTGCACTTACGAACATTTTAGTCGTACGAAGTTTAGTGAAACGGGCCCCTGATCCATGTCCTTGACCAATTGTTTGCGATTGAGTTAAAGGAATTTTATGCTCTGAAATATCTTGATTAGCCTTCACATTTGACTCATTTTCGCAACAATCTATTGGTCTATGTTTCCATTCAATGTCCGTGTACTATATATTGCTGATCATTTCGGTGATTAAATTTCAGAAGAGCGTTGCATCGTTTTGCGGTGCTCTTGTTTATATTCAGTGTCATCCATTTGCATCGAGTTTAGCTTAGGCAAGTACAGTGTGGAATTTGTGTCATGGACTGCGAGATAAATAGAGAATAGTAGGTTAGTGCCGTGAATGGGAACAAATATCTGACAAGGCTCAGGAAACGGGATGGGCGAGGCTCTGCCGAGCATATCCCGTTTCCGTGCCGCGCCAGATATTTTTCCCCATTCACGGCACTAACCTACTATTCTGTTTATCCCGTCAACACCTACAAATGGCTGTAAAATGCAAAAATAGTATTGACTGGATATCAAAAATGTTTCACGACACCGTGTTTCACGGCACATACGCACTGGCACTAACCTACTAACCTACACGGCACTAACCTACTATTCTATTTATCCCGTCAACACCTACAAATGGCTATAAAATGCAAAAATATAACCCCAGCCACCGCACATATGCATACGCAGTGGTTAGGTCGTATTGACGGGATAAATAGCATGGCTGGAGCGGCATGGATCTGTCACGCGATGCTACGGAGGTCATCAGAAGATTACACGTGAAATATCGAGAACAGTAGTGATACAATTACTCCAATGTTATTTATTTTTTCTGTGTATCCATGGGGTCGTGAATTTTTCAAAGTATGATAGAGGGCCATGAGTTATAGGAACGCATATCTATTTGAGTGTTCCACGAAAGAAAGCAAATATTATAAGAAATTTACCTCAAATTGGCAATATAAATGTTGGTAATGCACCACGTACGTAATATTGACATTGCGCTTAATGTGTGTGCAGTGATAGAAGAACATCGAAGTAATAAATGTTGAAATATAAATATGATATGAGCAAGGAAACGGAACTGTGTTAGAAATGTACCGCATTTTTCAGTTTCCTGAAGTACGAAGAATGTACATACAGTGGGGTCAGCGTGTCAGTGCACATACGAACGAACACGACAGGTTGGTTCCAACCTGTCGTGTTCGTTCGTGTGTGCACTTACACGCTGACCACACTGTAATCTGTGACATGATGTGTTATCAAGGAGAGGCGGTTTTGGTGGATTGTTTTCACATCATGATAGATACATCATATGAATAGATCCGAACTATAAAGAAGTTGAGTGAAAGGAAACATAAGTTATAAAATCATTTGGTAACGGGTGCCTAAATTTACATGGAAATATACATCGGCACCACAAAAGCATGTCGCACCAATACAAACTTGGTTGCCACGCCCCTGTCAGACGTTCTGTACCTGTAGCCTATTTCACCAACATTGCAAAGTATACTTTGCTAGCAAAGTATACGTTGAGGGAGAAATTTTCAATTTAAGGATAAATTTATTAATTTTTATTATACTGAATTTATTACATTATCACAGCCAAAATTCAGTATAATAGGTCTGCATACTTGTAATCATCAAATATATGCAGTTTTTAGTTCTATATGAAATAATGCATTTCGGGAAAAATAAATTATTACTCCCTCAAAGTATACTTTGCTAGAAAAGTATACTTTGCAATGTTGGTGAAATCGGCTACAGGAGATCGTTTCACTAAAGTTCGTACTTAAAATGTTCGTAAGTGCAATAGTCTGTACATTTCACATTAACAATAAACAATGCATTTAAACAAACATCAATTCATGGGTTAAACTTAAGGTCAGCAGATAAAAACAATATATATCTACCAAAACCTAATATTGAACTATGCAGGTCAACCAACTATTCTGGAGCCAAACTATGGAATAATCTACCAGTGTATGTTAATACTGCCAAGTCCGTGAACGATTTTAAGAGCAAATACATAGTACATGTTCATACAAGTACTCAACATGATTAGCTCTTAGTTTAATACTCATGTACGGTTTCATCATATATATAAGAAAATCAAACTCATGCGATTGTTACATTGTGACTCATGTTTACATGTACTCGTATCATTATTATTTGTTAAATATACGTGTACTTGTAGATAGATAGATGCTCTCAGGGAAGATAGGCCAGGCCGAATGAGCTTCTTCATTACATAAAGACGTTACTTACATTTATTGAGCATATGCAGCCTATGCTCAATAAATGTAAATCCATCAATTGAAATTTCCTGACGATCCTAAATTTGTACTTACGAACATTTTAGTCGTACGAAGTTTAGTAAAACGGGCCCCTGGTCCCACCCACAGGTGCCAGAAAAAAATCAGCGATAATATCTAGTTTCTAATATAAATAAACACTTATACTAAAAATGATACTGACATGCGATGTTTTTCAGTCACCTGTGGTCCCACCGTGAATATCCGAAGCAAAATCATGCTACTTGAGTTGGGCGTCTCGTCTAATATGATGATAGTATCATGAACAAGTTAATGTATATACAGGCTACTTACCAGAGTTTTGTGTCTTTTTCTCTTTTATAATCTCCATATTATTTTAATTTAAGCTTAATCCATTTTCTTTTACGAAACTGTTTGCTGGTCGTCGTGCTCGCAGCAAATAACGTAACGTAACGAACGTAACTCGCAGTTCGGTATTTATACTTTTTGGCATACAGCGACGTCGCATCATATGATGTAACCAAACTGGTAACGTTTCGCGAAGACGGATGACGTCACCAGAACCACGCACAACAACGCGGAAGAACAAGTACAAGTGTTCGTTTGATAGTTCGTCTCATTTAACCCTTAGAATGCGGGAACAAAATTGTCGTCTGGTGTTGTTTGTATTTTACCCGGTTTTTTTTCTTAAATAAAAACATGGTTTGGCAACACATTAGAATCATTTCCACTGGAAATGATTCTAAAGTGTTGTCAAACCATGCTTTTGATGAGTATGTCAGATTCATTATGTTCCCTGGCGCATTGATAACTGGAGAGGTCAATTGAGGAAGGGGGCTAATTCCATGAGGGGAGAAGTATATTGTTTTAGGAAGTTAACATATTTTTTAGACGGCGACCATATCGAGTTAAGCGAAGACCATTATTTTAACAAATCTGAAAAGACTCGCCCATAGATCATCACTGTGGAGTTTGAGAAAAATCGGCCCAGCGGTTCGGAGAAGTCATTTGAAATTGTGGACGGACGGACGAGGCCGGACGAAAAGCGATAATAGTTCACTTGAGCCTTTGACTCAGGTGAACTAAAACTGGTTTGTAGCTGTTTTATCATTGTAGTTCCTGATCAGTTATTGACCCTTTCAACCATACAAACCAAAACTTACACATTTGCAAGCACTGAAGATCCATCTTGTCTCTGTATTGAGCCACTTCTCCACAGGTGCACCGATGATCCAGATGAGACGACCCGTTACATCAGAATATGCAGTGTTTGTCAGTAGTTTTAAAAGCCATGGACCAGTCCAGACATGAGCATGGAACTATAGTGTCAGATATTTTGGGGTAATAGTATTAAGACAAACAAAGCACTCTAATATGGATCTAAATGTCTGGCTGTCATTTTAAATTGTCCTCAATTCAATAGCGAAACACCATATTATAGGGGCTGGTGTAGCTGATTTGAAAATAAACAGACAGACCGACGTACGATCAGTAGCGAGGGTAGTTGCATTAATGTGGAAGGATATATCGTTACTCAAGTAAGTCATGTGTGCAAATGTCAAATTGAAAAATGCAAACAGAAATTATAGGTGATTTGCGAAACTCTTACACAAACTTGCAAAACCTAGATATGTGGCCTGTCGGCACAGGAATGCCCCCACTGGCAGCCAAAGAAAACGAGGCACATTTAAAAACACAGAGGGCCAGAGAAGCGTGGATTTTTCACAGCATGAAAGCAGACCAAAAGAGCAATGGGTGTGTGAAATATCAAGCAGATCCATGCAAGGAAACAGACATAATAAGACACTTACCCGAGTTTCAAACACACACAGTATGTGACATTGACCCTGTGCTGGTCGATCGTGGATTTGTCACAGGGCGATAGAGGACCATTAAAACTGCGTGTGTGAAATATCAAGCAGAGGATTGCAAGGAAACATAAATTATAAGACATTTACCCGAGCGTTAAGGTTTCGGGACGGACGTACGGACGGACGTACGGACGCCGGTAACACTATATGTCCCCCCTCACCATTCGGTGGCAGGGTCATACAAATAAACAGACAAACGGACTGACATACGATCAGTAGCGAGGGTAATTGTGTTAATGTGGAAGGATATATCGTACTAAGTAATGCATGTGTGCAATATGAAGATATGGTGATTTGAGAAACTGTTACAAAAACTTTCTAAACAAATAAACAGACAGACGGACGATCAGTAGCGAGGGCAACTGTATCGATGTGGAAGGATGTATCGTTACTAAGTAATGCATGGATGGGCATGTGGGTTGTCTTGAGTGATGCATGAAGGAAGTTGTGTCTAAGTTTCATGATCGTAGGTCAAGGGGTTGTTGAGAAAATGACTCGCATGTAAAGGTTAACCAAGATTTACGAGTATAAATTAATTCAAAAAAGTAGTTCAAGCGGCGAAAGTAGGTCAATGCCAATGGATGGGCGAGCGGATTGTGGTGAGTGATGCACAAAATAAGTTGTGTCCAAGTGACATGAACATAGGCGAAGTTGAGAGCATGACTTGATTGTAAAGGTTAACCAAGCGGGAAAAGTAGGTCAATGGCATGGACGGGCATGTGGATTGTGTTGAGTGATGCACGAAGGATGTTGTGTCCAAGTTTCACGAACGTAGGCCACGGGGTTGTCGAGCAAATGACTCGCATGTTAAGGTTAACCATCCTTCAGAATGCATATTTAATGTTAAGTGTGGTTATCAAATGCCTTTATTTCAATTTAAATACAATACATCGATTTTATCACTTTAATAAAAGCCAGCGTTTGTGCCCAGTCATGATTCTGAATGTAATGACTGTGTTCCGTTATTGCTGTCAACTGTGCTCTCATTTTTCAGGTAACTTTGCTGCCGAACCAACGAACACTCCTGTAATTATGTTGTTTTATTTGCTTCTGTTCTATGAATAGTTCGTTTCATTAATTTTGTATGCGCTCGTTTGCTTGTATGCATGTATTAGTATGTTGTAATTGGTTGGTTGGCGGTCAATATTATGTATGCGTCTGTGTACGCCAGATGCATTGTAATGTTGGTATGGACATGTTTTATTAGCCGGTTGTTTTAAAAAAAAAAACATCCTGGCTATTAGATTGGTGAAAGCTGGGCTGGCGGACGGGCGGGCGGCGTCCAATTCCATTGTTAAGTTTTCGTGTTTTGTCCATTTCTCTGTTACTGTTCCACCTAGAACCACAATACTTGTACAACTTCATAACCAACAAGTGCCCATCACATACCACTATCCAATATGTGACCTGTTTTGGCCTTGACCTATTTTTTCCGCGTAATGAACATCGCCATTTTCAATGTTACGTTTCGTGTTTAGGTCAATTTCTCCGTTATTGTACGACCTAGGACCACCACATTTGCACAACTTCATAACCAACTGGTGCCATTTTTTGACCTTCACCTATTCTTTCCATGTACCCGACTTAGCCATTTTCAATGTTAAGATTTCGTGTTTAGGTCCATGTCTCTGCTACTGTACCACATAGGACTACCATACTTGCACAACTTCATAACCAACGGGTGCCCACCACATATCACTATCCAACATGTGACCTTTTTTTACCTTGACCTATTTTTTCCACGTTATTGACTTAGCAATTTTCAACATTAAGTTTTCGCGTTTCGATCCGTTTCTCATTTTCTGCACCACCTGGTACCATCATACTTCCACAGCTTCATAGCCAACGGTTGCTCACCACATACCACTATACCTCATCTGACCTTTATTTATCTTTACCTGTTTTTTTTCCCGCGTAATTGGCTTTGCCATTTTCAATGTTAAATTGGTCAACACTCATCATACACCACAGATGTTCACTCGTATCTTGTACTACTACATGTATGCCAGCCTGCAACTGCATGCAGGTTTTCTCATATACTAGCTTCTTAGGTCACTGACAGTTGTCACTTTCAATCGTGGTGATAATGATTCTAAAGTGTTGTCAAACCATGCTTTTGATGAGTAAACTGGAAAGAACAAATAAACAAACATACGATAAAATTGAAGTCAGCACTTTAAGGGTTAAATAGGGTACCGACTAACAAAATGTGCTTGCAGTTTATGTATGGCAGATTCATTCTGTTCCCTGGCGCATTGATAACTAGAGAGGTCAATTGAGGAAGGGGGCTAATTCCATGAGGGGAGAAGTATATTGTTTTAGGAAGTTAACATGTCTTTTAGACGGCGACCATATCGCGACGACCATTATTTTAACAAATCTGAAAAGACCCGCACATATATCATCACTGTGGAGTTTGAGAAAAATCGGCCCAGCGGTTCGGAGAAGTCATTTGAAATTGTGGACGGACGGACGAGGCCGGACGAAAATAGATAATAACAGCTCACTTGAGCCTTTGACTCAGGTGAACTAAAACTGGTTTGTTGCTGTTATATCATTGTAGTTCCTGATCAGTTATTGACCATTTTAAGCATACAAACCAAAACATACACATTTGCAAACACTGAAGATCCTTCTTGTCTCCGTATTGAGCCACCTCTCCACAGGTGCACCGATGATCCAGATGAGACGACCCGTTACATCAGAATCTGCAGTGTGTGTCAGTAGTTTTAAAAGTCATGGACCAGTCCAGACATGAGCATGGAACTATAGTGTCAGATATTTAGGGGTAATAGTATTAACGACGAACAAAACACTCTAATATGGATCTAAATGTCTGGCTGTCATTTTAAATTGTCCTCAACTCAATAGCGAAACACCATATTATAGGGACTGTTGTAGCTGATTTGAAAATAAACAGACAGACCGACGTATGATCAGTAGTTACGGGGCGCCATGCAGGACAGGTTAATTATGTGTACAAAATTGAGTTTTGTAACACTAAAAATCACAAAATTCAATTCTGTGTCACAAAATTCAATTCTGCATACGTTTCGTATACAAAATTCATTTTTGTTATAAAGGATTCAATTTTGTAAGACAGAATTGAGTTTTGTGAAGAAAATTCAGTTTTGTGGGACAGAATTCATTTTTGTCCACAACAATTAGTTTGCGTAGGATAGTCTATGTCATCTCTACGTTGATTGGTTGAGATCGGTCTTAGTCAATTTTACTAGATGGTGGAGTACACTTGCAGGTTTAAATATTTCAATGCGAAAATATAACCCAATATATCAATATTATACTTCTTTATGGACAGTTATTTTGGTTATATTATGATTACAAATGAGTGGTCACACCATATAAGCATATATACCTTGAAGGAGAAATAAGAAAAATATTCAGAATTTTCCCTCAATTATGTAAACAGGGTCAAACATAAAGTAGCCGGGACATAGCTAGACCTGAGAGCATGCCCATATATAGAGAATACCAGGCTAGTGTATTTTGATATCAAGTTTATCAGGCAAGGCTATGAAACGCGTAGGAATTCCGAGGCTTGCCGACCTTGAAGGAGAAATAAGAAAAATATTCAGAATTTTCCCTCAATTATGTAAACAGGGTCAAACATAAAGTAGCCGGGACATAGCTAGACCTGAGAGCATGCCCATATATAGAGAATACCAGGCTAGTGTATTTTGATATCAAGTTTATCAGGCAAGGCTATGAAACGCGTAGGAATTCCGAGGCTTGCCGACCTTGAAGGAGAAATAAGAAAAATATTCAGAATTTTCCCTCAATTATGTAAACAGGGTCAAACATAAAGTAGCCGGGACATAGCTAGACCTGAGAGCATGCCCATATATAGAGAATACCAGGCTAGTGTATTTTGATATCAAGTTTATCAGGCAAGGCTATGAAACGCGTAGGAATTCCGAGGCTTGCCGAGGAATTCCTACCGTTTCCGAGCCGAGCCTGATAAACTTGATATAAAATACACTAGCCTGGTATTCTATTTATCAGGTAACGTTTTATGCTCGAAAATGACATTAGATGACGTCGTATTCTAACAGTAGATCTAACCTTGTGAAACAAATGGTATTGGATCTGTGTCTACTAGTTGCGAAGTTACGTGTTCGCAACTATGTGTCTACATGCATTATTTACAGTATACACCATCTTATTATCCATGGTATCTACACAAATACTACAAATGGTTTCCTCAAATGGCCCAATACACACATTCTGTTTATAAACACAGACAGCAGTCAGAACACAGGCCACAGCGCGTGTATTATTGATTTAACTGGGGCAGATGTACCTTGCGATACACACAATACATGACGTCAGTACTCGCGGGAGATCTACATGTACATGAATTATGTGTACAATTATAACGCAAATGAGTTTACATACGAATGGGTTTGTCAACGTTTGACTGTTTGGAGATAGTTGAAGCAAAATGGCATAATGAGAAATGAATCATCGGCAGAATGAGAAATGAATCATCGACATTGAATGTGTAGATCGGCGACAGTGAACCATTTCTCCAGTGCAGTTTCTGACCAATGGTAGTCCTTCTTAATTTTGTGACACAGAATTGAATTGTGTGGCACAAAAGTGAATTTTGTGACACAGAATTGAATTTTGTGGCACAAAAATGAATTTTGTTGATAAAATTGAGCCATGTCCCACTTGGCGCCCCCTTTGTGTGCAAATGCCAAATTGAAAAATGCAAACAGAAATTATAGGTGATTTGCGAAACTCTCACACAAACTTGCAAAACCTAGATATGTGGCCTGTCGGCACAGGAATGCCCCAACTGGCAGCCAAAGAAAACGAGGCACATTTAAAAACACAGAGGGCCAGAGAAGCGTGGATTTTTCACAGCATGAAAGCAGACCAAAATAGCAATGGGTGTGTGAAATATCAAGCAGATCTATGCACAGAATTGAATTTTGTTACACAGAATTGAATTTTGTGACACAAAAGTGAATTTTGTGACACAGAATTGAATTATGTGGCACAGAATTGAATTATGTGGCACAGAATTGAATTTTGTGACACAGAATTGAATTCTATGGCACAAAAGTGAATTTTGTGACACAGAATTGAATTTTGTGGCACAAAAATGAATTTTGTTGACAAAATTGAGCCATGTCCCACATGGCGCCCCCTTTGTGTGCAAATGCCAAATTGAAAAATGCAAACAGAAATTATAGGTGATTTGCGAAACTCTCACACAAACTTGCAAAACCTAGATATGTGGCCTGTCGGCACAGGAATGCCCCAACTGGCAGCCAAAGAAAACGAGGCACATTTAAAAACACAGAGGGCCAGAGAAGCGTGGATTTTTCACAGCATGAAAGCAGACCAAAATAGCAATGGGTGTGTGAAATATCAAGCAGATCCATGCAAGGAAACAGACATAATAAGACACTTACCCGAGTTTCAAACACACACAGTATGTGACATTGACCCTGTGCTGGTCGATCGTGGATTTGTCACAGGGCGGTAGAGGGCCATTAAAACTGCGTGTGTGAAATATCAAGCAGATGAGTGCAAGGAAACACAAATTATAAGACATTTACCCGAGCGTTAAGGTTTCGGGACGGACGTACGGACGGACGTACGGACGCCGGTAACACTATATGTCCCCCCTCACCATTCGGTGGCGGGGTCATAAAAGTAAACAGACAAACGGACTGACATACGATCAGTAGCGAGGGTAATTGTGTTAATGTGGAAGGATATATCGTACTAAGTAATGCATGTGTGCAATATGAAGATATTAGCTGAAGGCAAACAGAAATTATAGGTGATTTGAGAAACTGTTACAAAAACTTTAAAAACTAATAAACATACAGACGGACGATCAGTAGCGAGGGCAACTGTATCGATGTGGAAGGATGTATCCTTACTAAGTAATGCATGTATGCAATATGAAGATGTTAGCTGAAGGCAAACAGAAAGTATTGGATTTGAGAAACTCTTACAAAAACTTTCAAAACAAGTAAACAGACGGACGGACGCAGGGCGGGCGGGCGGACGGACGGACGTACGATCAGTAGCGAGGGTAATTGTATTAATGTGGAAGGATGTATAATTAATACCGTAAGTAGTGCACGTTTACAATATGAAGATATTAGCTGAAGACGAGTCGAACGGATAGCTGATTTGAGAAACTCTTTCAAATAATAAACGGACGAACGAACGGACGGACAGACAGGGCGAAACCTATAGGGCACCTCCGATTCTCGGCGGGGCCCTAATTATGGCAACTTGATGCCCTCATAGTTTTGTTTTTAGTCACATTTCCCCCATCAACACGGATCAAAGTGTTTGTATGCGTAGTATAGAGTGTACATCTATGTAAATGGTAACTTCTTTAAGTGCAAATGAGTATCCAATGGACATCTCGGGGGACCAATTGTGCCGTGATTAATATCAAACGGCATACAGTGCATGACATCATTGGCAGACAGAAGCATTGTGGAGTTTCAAGAACAAATACTGTGCCTCAGATGTTATATTTTCCTTAATATGCAACGGATTTTTATGAAATATGGCGGAACAAACGCGTCTTCAAGAGTTGCATTTGGTGGTACAGGGAGTTCGGTACAGAGGTAGACACGGAAATCGATTCTTCGCAAAAACGACAGAAGTTTGGGCGAAAATACAGAGACCACAAAATGCAGCTTAACAAGACGCGTTTGATGCGCCATATTTCATCAAAATCCGTTACGTAATAAGGACACTATAAAAGAATACGTACTTTGAATCAGATGGATTCTAGAAATTTCAGTACTTGTTGTTGTTAGTACCACGTGATCATACACCTTGAGAAAGCCAGACGTACACGAGGGCCAAACCAGGTCTCGGTCAGGATGAATCCCGATCGATAAATTACCCATCGCATGCCCCCCCCCCCCCCCCACCTGCCACCCACACAATCAGATCTGAATACTTACATACAAATATATATATTCAGACCTGAAATTAGAATAACCTGATATGGTGTCAGGTGCTCACCACACAAGTCACTTAGCCGCTACCCACAAGTATTTGAATAAGCACTAATTGTACTCCTCTTATCAGAGCTCCAGATAAGCTGCGTATTTGCTTAAAACCCAATTGAAAATTGCCAAAAACCCAATTGAAATCAGAAGTAGTGAGTATCAAAAAGAAATAAAATATTGTGGAACCTTTATCATGCTGCAGATAACTATAAACCGACAACAAATATAGCATGTTTTTCTTATTTTTCCATGAAAACAAATATTGGTATTTCATTAGAATTGTCTACTTGGAGACAATTCTAATGAAATACCAATATTTGTTTTCATATTTGTTTTGCCAAGACATGTTTTAATTTAGAAGCAAACTATTCAATAACTGCTGTCTGCTGATATGCAAAAACATTTTACCCATTTAAAATTTTGAAATACCCAATTGTTTCAGAAATATGGAGTGACAATACTCAATTACTAATTCCTTATCTGGAGCCCTGCCTCTTATAATGGTTATATATATATGGTGAATTTCCATGTACAAGAAAGCAAAGAGTGTACTTGACGGTCAAACCAGGGAGAATTGGGGCTTATGGGAATAGTGACCAGAGTAGCTCTTGCTCAAATAGCACACTTCTGTTGCCTGATAATGATCTGTATTGCTTGTTAGAAGCGTGACTGGTGTTTCCGTGATGGAATGGCGAACAGTGCAGATCCTGATCAGACTGTGCAGATGCACAGGCTGATCTGGATCTACACTGGTCGCAAAACCCATAAGCCCATTTTCCCAGTCACAGCCACAAACTACTGTTCGTATGCTCCCAACTTGCATCTCCTATAAAGATAACAAGAGCTGTAGGAGAACAGCATAGCTCGACTACGAGGGTTGTCGATGTACACATAGCTTGACAAACAAGGTTGACTAAAAATCTTAACCAAGGGAAATTAAGTAAGTAATTCAAGGTTAAATGTAGGTCAATGAGAGATATAGGTCAGGGGTTATTGATGTACATCACTAGGAGATGAAGTTTTCCAAGTATGGTTGCTGTAGGCCCAGGAGTATTCCATATACAAGCTTGACTAAAAACCTTAATCAAGGGGAAATAACTAAGTAATCCAATGATAAAAGTAGGTCAAGGTCAACTAGAAATGTGGCCTGTCGGCACACGAATACCCCCACTGGCAGCCAAAGAAAACGAGGCATTTTTTTATTATAAGCCATTTAGCCGAGCGTTAAGGTTTCAAACGCATCAAGTATGTGACCTTGACCCTGGGCATAGTGTGATAATCCATGCATCGGTGTAGAAGATATAGAGCGGAAGGGAATTTCAATAGGTTTGACCTTTGACCTTCAACTGTGACCTTGACCTTGGACGTAGGTGCGTGGTTATTGATCGAGACACACCTTCTCATCCTGAGAAACATTTGTGCCAAGGCATTGATAATCCATGCATCGGAGTAGAAGATATAGAGCGGAAGGAATTTCAATAGGTTTGACCTTTGACCTTCAACTGTGACCTTGACCTTGGACGTAGGTGCGTGGTTATTGATCGCGACACACCTCTCATCATGAGAAACATTGTGCCAAGCCATTTGATAATCCATGCATCGGTGTAGAAGATATAGAGCGGAAGGGAATTTCAATAGGTTTGACCTTTGACCTTCAACTGTGACCTTGACCTTGGACGTAGGTGCGTGGTTATTGATCGCGACACACCTTCTCATCATGAGAAACATTTGTGCCAAGCCATTTGATAATCCATGCATCAGTGTAGAAGATATAGAGCGGAAGGGAATTTCGATAGGTTTGACCTTTGACCTTCAACTGTGACCTTGACCTTGGACGTAGGTGCGTGGTTATTGATCGCGACACACCTTCGCATCATGAGAAACATTTGTGCCAAGCCATTTGATAATCCATGCATCGGTGTAGAAGATATAGTGCGGAAGGGAATTTCGATAGGTTTGACCTTTGACCTTCAACTGTGACCTTGACCTTGGACGTAGGTGCGTGGTTATTGATCGCGACACACCTTCTCATCATGAGAAACATTTGTGCCAAGCCATTTGATAATCAATGCATCGGTGTAGAAGATATAGAGCGGAAGGGAATTTCCAACAGACCGACAGACCGACCAACAGACCGACCGACAAGCTGACTCCTATATACCCCCAACAAACTTTGTTTGTGGGGGTATAAATATAGGTCAAGGATTATTGATGTACATCACTAGGAGATGAAGTTGTCCAAGTATGGTTGCTGTAGGCCCAGAAGTATTCCATATACAAGCTGGACTATAAACATTAACCAAGGTTGACTCAAAACCTTAACCAAGGGGAATTAACTAAGCAATTCAAGGTCAAATGTAGGTCAAGGTAAAATATAAGTCAGGGGTTATTGATGTGCATCCCTATTAGAAAATGTTATCCAGGTATGCTGTCTGTATGCACAATAGTATTGCATCTACAAGCTTGACTAAAAACCTTAACAAAGGTTGACTAAAAACCTTAACCAAGGGGAATTAATTAAGTAATTCAAGGTTAAAGTAGGTTAAGGTCAAATATAGGTCAGGGGTTGTTGATGTACATCACTAGGAGATGAAGTTGTCCAAGTATGGCTGGTGTAGGGCCAGGAGTATTCCATCTACAAGCTTGACTAAAAACCTTAACCAAGTAATTCAAGGTTAAATGTAGGTGAAGGTAAAATAAAGGTCAGGGGTTATTGATGTACATCCATATGAGAAAAAGTAAGTAATGCAAGAGGAAATGTAGGTCAAGGTCAAATATAGATCAGGGGTTATTGATGTACATCACTGTGAGAAAAGGTTCTCCAAGTATGGTGTATGTATGCACAATAGTATTCCATGTACAAGCTCGACTAAAAACCTTAACCAAGATGGACTAAAAACCTTAACCAAGGGGAATTAACTAAGTAATTCAATGTTAAATGTAGGTCAAGGTCAAATCTAGGTCAAGGGTTGTTGATGTACATCACTAGGAGATGAAGTTGTCCAAGTATGGTTGGTGTAGGGCCAGGAGTATTCCATCTACAAGCTTGACCAAAAACCTTAACCAAGGGGAATTAACTAAGTAATTCAAGAGGAAATGTAGGTCAAGGTCAAATATAGATCAGGGGTTATTGATGTACATCACTATGAGACAAGGTTGTCCAAGTAAGGTTTCTGTATGCACAATAGTAGTCCATGTACAAGCTTGACTAAAAACCTTAACCAAGGTTGACTAAAAACCTTAACCAAGGGGAATTAACTCAGTAAGTCAAGAGGAAATGTAGGTGAAGGTCAAATATAGATCAGGGGTTATTGATGTACATCCCTATAAGAAAAGGTTGTCCAAGTATGGTGTCTGTATGCACAATAGTATTCCATGTACAAGCTTGACTAAAAACCTTAACCAAGGGGAATTAACTAAGTAATTCAGGAGGAAATGTAGGTCAAGGTCAAATATAGATCAGGGGTTATTGATGTACATCACTAGGAGATGAAGTTGTCCAAGTATGGTGGGTGTAGGGCCAGGAGTATTCCATATACAAGCTTGACTAAAAACCTTAACCAAGGCGTGACGGTGACGCCTGCGCCGACGCCGGCACCGACGCCGGGGTGACAACATAAGCTCTAACTATTCTTCGAATAGTCGAGCTAAAAAAAGGGCTGAAATAATAAGAGGGAGGGTTACTTAACCCTTTCACCCCCAAGTAACTGGAATGGATTTTGATATGTTAATTTTGCAGCCAATCCAACCATCACAAAATGACTTTCAGACTAGTCTATTTATGAAAAGGGAGTGGTTTTGTTCTTAAAAATTGGATCTACACTTTTTGACAATACCACTATACAGGCCTGTGGTGTGGAAACGGTTAAAGGTACAAGTCCAGTCAGTAGGCACAAAATGTTCTTTATGGGAATTAAAAAAGTGTATAATTGTGACACTATTCCACCAGTTCTAAAAATTAAAAGTGCCCGCTATACATATATAATCATTTAGTAATATTTATTTTACTAATAGTGACTGGCGGTGGTATCAGGCAATTTTCATATGCAAATGAGGCATGATATTTTTAAATTATTTATACTAATTAAATGCGTCACCTGAACAAATAATATTTTTGACTGATTATAAAGTATGATCATTGCACACTTAAAAATAAATACAGAGAATAAATAGTAATGTCCGTAAACATTTTAAGGAAACACGGTTATCGCCCCTGATATCAGTGTGGGAATTTATAACAAGAGCTGTAGGAGAACAGCATAGCTCGACTACGAGGGTGTCGATGTACATATAGCTTGACAAAGAAGGTGGCTGTGGCCTACATAAAAACCTTAACCAAGGTTGACTAAAAACATTAACCAAGGGAAACTAGAAATGTGGCCTGTCGGCACACGAATACCCCCACTGGCAGCCAAAGAAAACGAGGCATTTTTGATCATAAGCCATTTAGCCGAGCGTTAAGGTTTCAAACGCATCAAGTCTGTGACCTTGACCCTGGGCATAGTGTGATAATCCATGCATCGGTGTAGAAGATATAGAGCGGAAGGGAATTTCAATAGGTTTGACCTTTGACCTTCGACTATGACCTTGGACGTAGGTGCGTGGTTATTGATCGAGACACACCTTCTCATCCTGAGAAACATTTGTGCCAAGGCATTTGATAATGCATGCATCGGTGTAGAAGATATAGAGCGGAAGGGAATTTCAATAGGTTTGACCTTTGACCTTCAACTGTGACCTTGACCTTGGACGTAGGTGCGTGGTTATTGATTGCGACACACCTTCTCATCATGAGAAACATTTGTGCCAAGCCATTTGATAATCCATGCATCGGTGTAGAAGATATAGAGCGGAAGGGAATTTCGATAGGTTTGACCTTTGACCTTCAACTGTGACCTTGGACGTAGGTGCGTGGTTAGCAATTTGATAATCCATGCATCAGTGTAGAAGATATAGAGCGGAAGGGAATTTCAATAGGTTTGACCTTTGACCTTCAACTGTGACCTTGACCTTGGACGTAGGTGCGTGGTTATTGATCGGGACACACCTTCTCATCATGAGAAACATTTGTGCCAAGCCATTTGATAATCCATGCATCGGTGTAGAGACATAGAGAGGAAGGGAAGTTCAATAGGTTTGACCTTTGACCTTCAACAGTGACCTTGACCTTGGACGTAGGTGCGTGGTTATTGATCGCGACACACCTTCTCATCGTGAGAAACATTTGTGCCAAGCCATTTGGGAATTTCAATATTTTTTACCTTTGAGCTTCAACTGTGACCTTGACCTTGGATGTAGGTGCGTGGTTATTGATCGCGACACACCTTCTCATCCTGAGAAACATTTGTGCCAAGGCATTTGATAATCCATGCATCGGTGTAGAAGATATAGAGCGGAAGGGAATTTCAATAGGTTTGACCTTTGACCTTCAACTGTGACCTTGACCTTGGACGTAGGTGCGTGGTTATTGATTGTGACACACCTTCTCAACATGAGAAACATCTGTGCCAAGCCATTTGATAATCCATGCATCGTGTAGAAGATATAGAGCGGAAGGGAATTTTTTCAATAGGTTTTGGACCTTCAAACTGTGACTTGAACGTAGGTGCGTGGTTAGCAGTTTGATAATCCATGCATCAGTGTAGAATGATATAGAGCGGAAGGGAATTTCAATAGGTTTGACCTTTGACCTTCAACTGTGACCTTGACATTGGACGTAGGTGCGTGGTTATTGATGGCGACACACCTTCTCATCATGAGAAACATTTGTGCCAAGCCATTTGATAATCCATGCATCGGTGTAGAAGATATAGAGCGGAAGGGAATTTCAATAGGTTTGACCTTTGACCTTCAACAGTGACCTTGACCTTGGACGTAGATGCGTGGTTTTCCAAGTATGGTTGCTGTAGCCCAGGAGTATTCCATATACAAGCTTGAGTAAAAAAACGTAACCAAGGGAGATAACTAAGTAATCCAAGGATAAAAGTAGGTCAAGGTGAAATATAGGTCAGGGATTATTGATGTACATCACTAGGAGATGAAGTTGTCCAAGTATGGTTGATGTAGGCCCAGAAGTATTCCATATACAAGCTTGACTATAAACATTAACCAAGTAATTGAAGGTTAAATGTAGGTGAAGGTAAAATAAAGGTCAGGGGTTATTGATGTACATCCATATGAGAAAAAGTTATCCAAGTATGGTGTCTGTATGCACAATAGTATTCCATCTACAAGCTTGACTAAACACCTTAACCAAGGTTGAGTAAAAACCTTAACCAAGGGAATTAAGTAAGTAATTTAAGGTTAAATGTAGGTCAAGGTCAAATATAGGTCAGGGGTTGTTGATGTACATCACTAGGAGATGAAGTTGTCCAAGTATGGCTGGTGTAGGGCCATGAGTATTCCATCTACAAGCTTGACTAAAAACCTTAACCAAAGAGAATTAAGTAAGTAATTCAAGAGGAAATGTAGGTCAAGGTCAAATATAGATCAAGGGTTATTGATGTACATCACTATGAGAAAAGGTTGTCCAATTATGGTGTCTGTATGCACAATAGTATTCCATGTACAAGCTTGAGTAAAAAGCTTAACCAAGGTCGAGTAAAAACCTTAACCAAGAGGAATTAAGTAAGTAATTCAAGGTTAAATGTAGGTCAAGGTCAAATATAGGTCAGGGGTTGTTGATGTACATCACTAGGAGATGAAGTTGTCCAAGTATGGTTGGTGTAGGGCCAGGAGTATTCCATCTACAAGCTTGACTAAAAACGTTAACCCAGGGGAATTAAGC
This sequence comes from Conchocele bisecta, assembly GCA_029237695.1. Classification (NCBI taxonomy): domain Eukaryota; kingdom Metazoa; phylum Mollusca; class Bivalvia; order Lucinida; family Thyasiridae; genus Conchocele; species Conchocele bisecta. The sequence continues at coordinate 20,990,794 of CM055268.1, read as the reverse complement.
AATTCAAGAGGAAATGTAGGTCAAATATAGATCAGGGGTTGTTGATGTACATCACTAGGAGATGAAGTTGTCCAAGTATGGTGGGTGTAGGGCCAGTAGTATTCCATATAGAAGGTTGACTAAAAACCTTAACCAAAAGGAATTAAGTAAGTAATTGAAGAGGAAATGTAGGTGAAGGTCAAATATAGATCAGGTGTTATTGATGTACATACCTATGAGAAAAGGTTGTCGAAGTATGGTGTCTGGATGCACAATAGTATTCAATGTACAAGCTTGAAAAAAAACCATAACCACGGTTGACTAAAAACATTAACCAAGGGGAATTAAGTAAGTAAATTCAAGAGGAAATGTAGGTCAAGGTCAAATATAGATCAGGGGTTATTGATGTGCATCACTAGGAGATGAAGTTTTGTCCAAGTATGGTGGGTGTAGGGCCAGTAGTATTGCATATACAAACTTGACTAAAAAAAAAAACCTTAACCAAGGTTGACTAAAAACCTTAACCAAGGGGAATTAACCAAGTAATTCAAGAGGAAATGTAGGTCAAGGTCAAATATAGATCAGGGGTTATTGATGTACATCACTAGGAGATGAAGTTGTCCAAGTATGGTGGGTGTAGGGCCAGTAGTATTCCATATACAAGCTTGACTAAAAACCTTAACCAAGGCGTGACGCCGACGCCGACGCCGGGGTGACAACATAAGCTCTACTTATTCTTTGAATAGTCGAGCTAAAAAATGTATAATAATGCCAATCAATATGTGGGGTAATGGTGAATGAATGTTGTTTTTTTTGGCAGAAAATCTTGTATCTACAAAATATACACAACTATGTTATAACCTATTGAGTGGTCATGTATCTTTAAGAAATGTGAAAATTATCAGAATATCAGTAAATCTGGCCCCAATTGGCTGATCGTCAGCCATGTTTAAGACAGAATCGTAAATTAAGCTAGAGACGCTTGGCAATGAGAATTTTATATTGATGACATTATGTTTCCATGAATAAAATATCAAGTTATTATGGTTCGCCCAACTAAAAGTCTTCTCATCGAATGAATTTATCAAGTTGATACGACACAATTTTCAGATGAATAATTAATTATTATATTAAAAAACATTACTTTTTTCTGTAATATTAAATTTTATCAAAAATTAAGAATGAGCCTTTTTATTTCGTGAAATTTGGTCCAATATTGATTTTATTGCGAAAAAACAATTTCCCCATGTTAAATCCCCATAGAGTGAAGATGTCTATGGGGATTTAACATGGGGATTTTTTTCTAATTTCAGAAATAATGGACCGGACAGATGCCGACTACGACACTGGGGGTATGATGGTATAAGCACTCCTTCCTTCGGAAGGCGCGCTAAAATTTGTGCTATTGATTTATATACGTCATTTACTGTGCATGAAGAAAAAAACACACATTGGATGTCGGAGACATCATCTGAGACACAATCACTTTAAAGGTACATGCTCACTCAGTAGGCACATAATGTTCTTTATATCGGAGATATCATCTGAGACATTTTCTGGCAAAATAAACATTCATTCACCATTACCCCACGTATTGATTAGCATTATTATACATTTTATATCAGACGTAAATTTCCACACTGGTATCAGGGGCGATAAAAGTGTTTCCTTAAAATGAAAACGGACATTACTATTGATTCTCTGTATTTATTTTTTGATATGTAATGATCATACTTTATAATCGGTCCAAAAAAATAATTCAGGCGATGCATTTACCTTTAATACATTCCTTTTGGAATACACGGGTATGAAATTTATTAAATATTTAATTTTATTTTTGTTATTTCTCAATGAAAGTATATGTTGTGACCACCCATTTGAACCGTCTCAACGAGACGGTTCAAATGGTGGTCGCGACATATACTTCTGAGCACATAGAAGGAAAATATTTAGGATTTTCCACAACATAATGGCGTATCCTCAACATGAAAAGGGTTCATGGGACAGTTGTCATACATCATTTCTGAGCCAAGTAGCCAGGTTTCACAATAAACTTCCACTTTGTTTTAGTTTTTCACACCTGGTAGTCACTCTCCTCCTCCATTCTGGCACATGTTAAATTCCCATTTGTTTTTGCAATATAATTTGACAATTTGGTATTAAAAGTGAAAATGTTCCAGTCATCAGATTGAATATAGCTAATTGGCCATTGGCAGACATTATCAGTATGATCAGGGCCCATGCTGTTCAGTGTATTGATTGATTTATTTATTGGTGTTTAACGGCCTATCAACAGCTTAGGTCATTTAAAGCCAGGCCAACGGGTTCAATCCCGCATGTAACCTGCTGCATTGGGGAGTAAATCCCAAAATCAGAACAGAATATTTACAAAAAAATATATATTCAGCCCTGAAATTAGAATAACCGGACCTGGTGCCAGGATCATACCACACCAAAGTCACTTGGCCCCTTGCCTTAAAAGTAATAGAATACTTGTATTAATCATACAAGGGGTATAACCAGATTAAACCCTCACATACAAGAATGTCAAAGACGTACCCGAGGGCCAAACCAGGCCTCCGTTCCAGATACCGGTAAGGATTCATCCCGATCGTTTGTTTGTTTGTTTATTAGTGTTTAACGGCCTATCAACAGCTAAGGTCATGTAAGGCCGGGCAAACGGGTTCAATCCCATTTTAACCTGCTGCATTGGGGGGAAAATCCCAAAATCAGAACGGAATATTTACATCGAGAACAAATATATTCAGCCCTGAAATTAGAATATCCTGACCTGGTGCCAGGTCCATACCACACCAAGTCACTTGGCCCCTTCCCCTAAAATAGGATTACGATTATCGTAATACTCACATAAGGGGTATAACCAGATTCAACTGTCACATACAAAATGCCAAAGACGTATGTGAGGGCCAAACCAGGTCTCCAGTCGGAATTCCGGTAAGGATGAACCCTGATCGTGAAATTACGCATCGCATGCTTCCACCTGCCACCCACTAGCTGTTCAGTGGAGGCCCAAATATAAGTTCAGTGGAGGCCCAAATATAAGTTCAGTGGAGGCCCAAATATAACTCAAGTCGGACGATACATAATACAGTTTATACATCATCACAACATGGTCTCATCTGTATTCTATAATGATTGCTAATACGTGGCTGTGACTGGAGAAGTAGGGCTTATGTGTTATGCGACCAGTGTAGTCCTTGATCAGCCTGTGCATCCACAGTCTGATCAGGTTCTACACTGCTCACCATTCAGTCAGTACAACACTGGTCACGTGTCTAGCGGACTCACCATTCAGTCAGTACAACACTGGTCACGTGTCTAGCGTACTCACCATTCAGTCAGTACAACACTGGTCACGTGTCTAGCGGACTTTCAGTCAGTACAACACTGGTCACGTGTCTAGCGGACTCACCATTCAGTCAGTACAACACTGATCACGTGTCTAGCGGACTCACCATTCAATCAGTACAACACTGGTCACGTGTCTAGCGGACTCACCATTCAGTCAGTACAACACTGGTCACGTGTCTAGCGGACTGAATGGCTCCGTATCTATGGAACGCCACATCTACATAAACTCAAATAATTAATGCTAGCTTTAAATAATTAGAGCAGGCATTAAATATTGAGAGCTAGCTCCAAATGATTTAGAGAGCTCTTCAAATTATTTGGAGCCATCTCTAAATATTTAATGCTAGATTATTTAGAGATAGGATTAATTGTTTGAGTTTATGTAAATTTGGCATTCCATACTGATCGGGCTGTTGGAATGGAAGGTAAGACCAGGGGCCCATTTCACTAAACTTTGTATGACTAAAATGTTCGTAAGTGCAAAATTATGATTTCACATTAACAAAGTTTTCTTGTAAACAATTATTGGATTTACATTTATTGAGCATAGGCTGCATATGCAGCCTATGCTCAATAAATGTAAATCCATCAATTGAAATTTCCAGACGATCCTAAATTTTCACTTACAAACATTTTAGTCGTACAAAATTTAGTGAAACGGACCCCAGGAACTTGACTGGCCATGAATGCCCCATTCTCCAGTCACGTTGCACAAGAAGAACATAAGACATATTCTCCAGATAATAAATTCATTACAGACACAAAACATGTTTTAAAAAAAACAGGTTTTCATAAGTTGATCAGTAAATTGTGTGTATCGAGCTTGCTGTAAATCTGATAAAATGAAAGTTAACCCTGGATATAGAAATACCTCCCTTAATGAAAATTGCCACTTTTTGCTGCTATTTAATTAACCCTTTCAACACTAGACCTCTATAGCGGTGTTTGCAAACAGTGTAGATCCAGATGAGCCGGCTCGTGACGAGCCGTCTCATCAGGATCTGCACTTTCTGCAAGTAATTTTCATATTTTTGAATGGACTAGTCTGAAAATCATTTTTTGCAATTGGATTGGTAGGGCACGGCACAGTCCATTCCAGTTATTTGGGTTGAATGGGTTAAGCGATCGGTCAAATGTTCTGTAAATGATGTTGCAAGTTGAAATTTCAGGGCAAATACAGAATGACATCACATACAAACTTCTCTTGTTTTACAGTGAAACCTCTCTAAACTGGACACCCTGGGAGGTCCCCCAGGTGTCTGTTTCAGAGAGGTTCCACTGTAAAACAGATGTATGAATACTTCAAGACACGCATGGATGCTTTGCTGTCGTGAACAGTTATTCACATCAGAGATAATTGGCGATGAACCCGATCAAAATTAAACAGAACTAAAACATTTCTCCGTGTCTGGTTTAGAGAGGTTCGACTGTAGATATCAATATCGGTGATACGGCAAAGGGAGGTAATTCCAGAGGCAGGTAATACTTGGAGCACGGTTCGTCCGCCTGTACGAGGAGATAATCAGCGAGCTTTAGCTAGCGGATTATCTCCTTGTACAGGCAGACAACCGAGCTCCACGTAATCTATCCCACCCCCATACTCATACCATGTCTGGTTTTCCTAATACCCCAGGCACAAAACTCGCGAATACAAGTGGTGTGGGATAATTCTATTTATTACAGCTTACATACTGCCTCTAAGACATTCTGAATCGCAGATTTTTCTGTACATATACACAACATTAATTAGACACAAAAAAGGCTTAAATGTCCCTAGTTGCCAGGGTACAAACTTGAACACAGATTTCAGACAGATGAACCCACAGAAATGACAAGTACATTTGTGATAAAATTGATGGAAAATGTTTGTTTCATAATACTGACATTTATTATTTTTGAAATGTGTAGAAAATGTGGCTTGACTAACAAAGTGTCAATCAGAACTGATTCGCTACTTTGTAGGGAAAGACTTTGGATGACACTGTACTATAGGTGCCAGAATAAAATCACTTGATGGTCTAGTTTCTAACATACTAGAGACGATACACTGCCATGCAAGTTTTCTTCAGCCATATACGATACATACCCTCTGATTTTGTACCTTCGGACATCTGCATAATTTCATGAAATACGTTTACAAAATGTACAATATTTTCAGTAAATGGCATCAAAAGTTGACAAGATTTTCAGAGTGCATGCGGAATATAATCCCGCATGTACACTGAAAATTTTGTCAACTTTTGACTTTACATGTATTTATGAAAAATTTTGTATTAAAAGTATTTAATGAAATTACGCAGATGTACGAAGGTACAAAATCGCATGGCATGTCTCCTATGCACTGTACCTATCCTATGGGCGGTACAGGAGAGTTTTATCTGTAACTACTCTAGAGCCGGCTCTCCTTAAGCAGTTATAAGTTTCAGATTAACTCTTTCACCCCTATGTAACTGGAATGGATTTTGATATGTTATTTTTGCAACTATTCTAATCGTCACAAAATGATTTTCAGACTAGTCCATTTATGAAAAGGGGGTGTGGTTGATCTCAAAAATATGAAAATTATAAAAATTATGAAAAAAAGTGCAGATACCGATGAGACGGCTCGTCACGAACCGGCTCATCTGTATCTACACTGTTTGCCAATGCCAATATACAGGTCTGTGGTGTTGAAATGGTTAATGGACGAAACAGGTGTAATAGATGTGGTCTGTATTATCAAGGCCAGCGAGACTTGTAGGTTGGAACACCAGGACCAGCCAGCGTCTACCACCAGGTGGTTGCCCAGCAATGGAGGAAATCAGTCGATGGATGAAATCAGTCGATAGGAAATCAGTCAGTATCATGGTTTTCTTCACTACTGAAAACAATACAATCACATGTCAGAGTGAAATGGTGACCAGGAATACAAGTTCTCCTGGAAAAAAACAATTTCTGACTGATGTAGCACTACACAGAACATAGGTACTCTTACAAAATGGTACTACAATTTAGATTGTGAACAGAGTAGACCCATATTAGACTGCACAACTGTGTAATCTGATACGAGCTAGATCAAAATCAACATATCAAATATGTTTGTTTATTGGTGCTTAACGGCCTATCTACAGCTAAGGTCATGTAAGGCCGGGCCAACGGGTTCGATCCTGTTTTAACCTGCTGCATTGGGGGGAAAATCCCAAAATCAGAATGGAATATTTATATTGAGAAAAAATATATCCCGCCCTGAAATTAGAATAACCCGACACCAGTCACTTGGCCCCTACCCCTAAAATAGGATTACGAATAATCATAATACTCACATAAGGGATATAACCAGATTCAACTGTCACATACAAAATGCCAAAAACGTATGTGAGGGCCAAACCAGGAGGTCTCCAGTCGGAATTCCTGTAAGGATGAACCCTGATCGTTAAATTACCTAGACAAAATCAACATATCAAAATCCATTCCAGTTACTTAGGGGTGAACAGGTTATGAAGAAAAGGGGGTTATGCTATAAACATTAAAAATATCCATAATGGTGCAGATCTTGTTGAGACGGCTTGCTACGAGACGGCTCATCATGAAGTACACTGTTTGCAAACATTAGGAAAGACGTCTCTAGTGTTGAATGGGTAACAATTAAACAAGCCTTCATCCGTCACATCAAGTCAGTCATTTACAGGCTATTCCTGTAGCCTATTTCACCAAAATTGCTAAGCATACTTATCTAGCTAAGTACAATTTGAGGGAGAAATTTTCAATTTAAGTATATAATTACTAATTTTTATTATACTGAATTTATTACATTATCAGCCATTTTGGCTGTGATAATGTAATAAATTCAGTATAATAATTCTGCATACTTTTAATCACAAATATATGCAGTATACTCCCTTAAAGTATACTTAGCTAGATAAGTATGCTTTACAGCGATTTTGATGAAATAGGCTACAAATGTACATACAGCCCATTAGATCATGTCTAACCTTCAATCGGCTGATAAATCCCTGACTCTTGTTTTTTCGGAACTGTTCGAACGGGTCGTGCATGTCGCTGCCGACACCCTTGAACATGTCCTGTTTGTCCCGGACGTCAGCGCCGGCTATTGGCTCCACGATCCCCTGCTCCTTGGCTCCTAGGCCCTTACCGCCCCAGCCTATAGACAATGGAAATACAGTTGACAATCGTTACCTCAAACTCTCTCAAGTCAAAGTAAAAAGTGAATGGGTTTAATGTCCTAGAAACAGCTACGGTCATTTAGGGCAAGGACCCCGGTTTCAAGTCTCATCCAAAAACTAGTGGGATGGAAATACTATGAAAATATTTTTGATGCCTAAGGCGAGGTTGGAACCCACAACTTCCGGATTGGCGGTCGGGTGTTCTAACACCTAGGCCATCGAATTCCGCATTTGCTATGATTTATTTTTCAACTTTCAACATTATTTACAGAAAATATCTCAGTTTCTGTGAATATTTTTCATGACTAGATGGTGGCGGCCCGCATGTTGCGCCCACTAAGGCATTGATAGTGCATGTATACCGAAAAACTTTAAACAAAAACTTCAACCTGGACGCGCGTACGTACATACGCCAATGTGCCGACTATATTGTGCTCTCCGCAAGCGGGCGTAACAAAAAATCCCCCATCTTAACTCTTTGCATGCGAGCGGTGAAAATAACATCCAACAAACTACGAGTATGTTTCTTATTTCTTTCTGTAAATATGTCTTTGAATTTCATTAGAATTGCGTCCTCTGGACGACGCAATTCTAATGAAATTCCAAGACATATTCATGATATTTATAGAGAGAAATAAAGAAAATGCAATGAATTGTTGTCTCTTATTTATTAACTATTTATAGCCCACAAATTTCCCAGCATGCAAAGAGATAAGGTACAAATCACATGTCTTATCTCATATACAGACCACTTAGCCATATGAATGAAAGTACGATTCATTGCTAAAATATGAATCCTTAAGGATGGATTCATCGTTAAGATATGCTTACCCTCTGATTTATATGAAAGGATAGAAATTGGGCAGTACAGTTGGCAAAATATCATCAATCAAAAGAGCTGGGGACTGTTTCACTAAACTTTGTACGACTAAAATGTTCCTACGTGCAAATATAGGATCGTCTGGCGATTTCAATTGATGGATTTACATTTATTGATGCAGCCTATGCTCAATAAATGTAAATCCAATAATTGTTTACAAGAAAACACTGTTAATGTGAAATTTACTGACTATCAAACTTTTGCACTTACAAACATTTTAGTCGTACAATTGAGTGAGTGAGTGAATAGGGTTTAACGTCCGCTTTTCTGACATAGAGGTACAAGCCTCAGGGAGTCTACACGCAGACGGGTCAACGGGGTCGAGTCCCGTATCCACCTGTCCAAGGGGGGTAAATCCCAACTTCAGAACTCAATATTTACAATCAAAATATATATTCAGTCCTGAAATTAGAACAACCTGATCTGGTGCCAGGCCCTCGCCACACCAGCATCATTTATCCCATCCCTAAAAGTAATAGGATTAGCGCTAATCTTACTTTTATATATGGGGCATAGCCCGACTCAACTCTCACATACAAGAAAGCCAAAAATGCACATGAGGGCCAAATCCGGTATAGTGGGTTCCGGAAAGTATGAACCCAATCGTTAAGCCAGTTTAGTCGCCTTTTACGACAAGCAATGGCTACTGCAGCACTATTCTCAGGATCAGTTGATCCCGCCCCGGTGCCTGCACGGGGCTTTAGTCGTACAAAGCTTAGTGAAACGTATCCCAGGTCCTTTCAATAGGAGCGACACAACAATAAACAAACACTTGACTGTTTGAATATTATTATATTTCAGTCAATGGGTTTCAGTGTGTTTCACATAGATCTTCAGATATTTCTGCTTCAAGAAAACCTGCCCAACTTTTACAGCTATTTAAATACACTAAAACATCAATATTGTTACATAAAATCAGTGTTGAACTAAATTCAGTGACAAGCCATGTTTTTATTTTTCGAAATTCGGTCCTATAATATAATATTTACACTGTCCTTGAATTCATAATGGAAACGCCCATTCAACGTATTGCGTTCATATCCCAGTACATTACATCAGCCCCATGTGACGTCGCGCGATGTTCATACGTTAAAGTTTGTTTGACGTCATTAAATTACATGACGTTCATTGTCGTTGTCAATAATGTCACGTTATTGACCAGCAACGTCGCTTTTCTATGAATTGCGACAAAACGACGTAAAACAATAAGATTACTAATTTTTACGCCGTACATGTTTATTCACAACTTTGAAACTATCCGAAAATTCAGTGTAATGAAACCATGGGCAGTTGTGTTTACTGTATTATGAAGTTGGTCTATTTAAAGTTTGTGAGAAGTCCTTCGGACTCGACACACTTTAAACAGACCAAATTTTCTTCATAATACAGTAAATGCAACAGCCCATGGTTTTATTCCTTAAATCAGAGCTCCAGATAAGCTGTGTATTTGCTTAAATACCCAATTAAAATTGCCAAAAACCCAATTGAAATCAGTAGTAGCGAGTATCAAAAAGCAATAAAAAAATTGTGGTATCTTTATCATGCAGCAGAAAACAATAAACAGACCACAAATATATCATATTTTTCTACCCATCTTGGCATTTCATTAGAATTGTCTCCTGTTTTCATTTCGAAGCAAACTAATTCAATAATTGCTGTCTGTTGATGTGTAAACAGTAGTGTGATTTTATTTTACCCAATTAAAATTTTGAAATACCCAATTGCTTCAGAAATGATGGAATGATACATACTAATTCCTTATATGGAGCCTTTAATATATGGAGCCCTGTTAAATAATACTACTCCGAAAGATCTATGTGAATCCTGTTGAATCCTGTTGAATGAAATATAATATGGCGAACAGTCTGATCTGGATCTACACAGGTCGCAAAACCCGCAAGCCCTGTTTCTCAAGTCACGGCCACATATTAGGGGTCTGACATACCCATCTTCCTGAGCATCATGTGTCCTCGGTTCTCCTCGCCGAGTTTGTCCGTGCCGCCAGCCGCCGCTGCAGCCTTCGCCAGGAAAGCCTCCGTCGAGCTGTCACAGTACATAATACATGAAAATACAGTCAAACCTCTCTAATCCGGACATGGATGAACTGTAAGTTCTGTTTATTTTTATCGGGTCCATTGCCGTTTATCTCTGAAGGAAATGACTGTTTGTGATCACAAAGCACCCACGAGTGTCTTGAAGTAGTCGTATGTCCGTTTTACAGTGGAACCTCTCTCAGCCGGACACCCTGGGGACCTCCGGTTTAGAGAGGTTCCACTGTACCATAATAACCCTAATTAGCCGGATACAATTTATTCTGGGAATGGTTTCTCACAGCAAGGAATGTCTACATATTTACGGTTACAGTCTACACTCGATACAGTCTACACTCGATTACTCAAAGTTCAGAGGACTGAGGAAAATACTTTGAGCTAACGAAAATTTGAGCTAACAAGAGTTTATTATGTAGGAAAACATGTATGCAGGACCAAGAATGTGACTTTCAGTTATCAGTAGTTTGACTTAAGAGAGTTTGAGGCAACAAGTGTAGACTAGTATGGTTGTACTTGTTTATCACAATAACAATTTATTTGGATACAATTGTTTTGGGACACCCCTATGTATAGTATTTATAGAGGTGTCCCAAATGAAATGGTGTCTGAATATTGAGAGTTATTACGGTCACTATTTCATGAATTGTCCTTAGTAGTACATGTATGTATGTGTAAAGCGAAAATATCTCCCTTATGCATCACCGTTTGTGAGAATATATACTTGAATATTATGCAAATATTTTAGATTTAGACCAATTAGAATGGCGTGAATAAGTTGCTGTGCATGAAGTGAATAACACAGAATTGAATATTTGAGACATCATCTGACACACAGTGCCTTTAACCATTTCAACCTCGTTCCTAATGTTTGCAAACAGTGTAGACAGTGTAGATCATGTAACGAGCCGTCTCATCAAGATCTGCACCGTTTGTGGCTATTTTTTTATTTTTACAAAATGACTTTCTGCATAATGGAACAGTCTCAAACTTAACATGAAATAGTCCAGAGCTCCAGATAAACTTAGTGTCTAAAGCGTACTACACCCCATGATTTCAAAATCATTGCATATTTTACTTTTACAAATGGATTATTGGTTTTCTTCATTACTAAATAGGGAACAAATGATAAAAGAATATAACAAATATAAAAAGAGGCCCAAATGAGCCTGTATCGCTCACCTAAAAGCCTCCATAGTGGTCATCTTGATTTCACAAAGACTCTTCACTTACAACTTCAAATGTTCCACAGAATTTGTTGGTACCTTCTGATCTAACATATATTGCGAATGTGCATGTGATTTACTGCTATAAATTCGATTTGATATATAAAATTACCATATTCGGTCAAAAATAAAATTTGATCCCTATTTGAACCCTCGGGCCATGACCATTTTTGACCCAGAGGCCACCATATGAACAAATCTGAATCAGCGTTAACTATCGATCATTCATACAAAGTTTCGTCGAAATCGGCCTGGCGGTTTGTGAGAAGAAGATTTTTTGACAATTTGACCTACTTTTCAACGGCGGACATCTTGGATTTGGTGATGACCTCCATTTTGACAAAAATGAACAGGCTTCGCCAACAAACCATTTCAGTTAAGTTTGGTCAATATCGGCCAAGCAGTTCACAAGAAGAAGTCCTTTGAAATCTTTAGTAAAAGAACAACCTTTTGACCTGTCGGTGGCCATCTTGTATGACGTAATCATCTGATTTTTGCAAAACATGCTCCAGAGTGATCGTCTCGTCGATACCTTGGATTGGATATATTATATGACCATATTCGGTCAAAAATATAATTTGACCCCTCGGGCCACGCCCATTTTTGACCCAGGTGCCACCATATGAACAAATCTGAAACAGCGTTAAATATCAATCATGCACACCAAGTTTCGTCGAAATGAGCCTGGAGGTTTGTGAGAAGAAGATTTTTTGGACAATTTGACCTACTTTTCAACGGCGGACATCTTGGATTTGGTGATGACCTCCATTTTAACAAAAATGGACAGGCTTCACCCACAGACCATTACAGTTAAGCTTGGCCAATATCGGCCATTGAAGCAGTTCACAAGAAGAATACGTTTGAAATCTTTAGTAAAAGAAACATAACTATTTTTTACCTTTCGGTGGTGGCCATCTTTGATGACAAAATCATCTGATTTAGACAAAACATGCTTAGAGTGATCGTCTCGTCGACATTCGATACATTCGATCCGATATACTATATATATTCGATCCGATATACTATATGGCCATATTGTCAAAAATAAAATTTGACCCCCATTTGACCCCTCGGGCCACACCCATTTTCGACCCAGTGGCCACCATATGAACAAATCTGAAACAGCGGTAACTATCAATCATTCTTACCAAGTTTCGTCGATATCGGCCTGGAGGTTTGTGAGAAGAAGATTTTTTGACAATTTGACCTACTTCTCAACGGCGGCCATCTTGGATTTGGTGATGACCTCCATTTTAACAAAAATGAACAGGCTTCACCCACAGACCATTACAGTTAAGTTTGGCCAATATCGGCCAAGCAGTTTACAAGAAAAAGACGTTTGAAATCTTTAGTAAAAGAATGACCATTTGAACTATCAGTGGCCATCTTGGATGAGGTAATCATATGATTTAGACAATAAATGTTCCAGAGTGATTGTCTCGTCAATACCTTCGATTTGATATATTATATGACTATATTCGGTTAAAAATAAAATTTACCCCTATTTGACCCCTCGGGCGCTAACTATCGATCATTCATACCAAGTATCGTCGAAATCGGCCTGGCGGTTCGTGAGAAGAAGATTTTTTAAGAATTTGTCCTACTTTTCCATGGCGGCCATCTTGGATTGTCGATGACCTCCATTTTAACAAATCTGAAATGGCATCACCCATATATCATCCCTGTGAAGTTTAACCAATATCGGCTCAGCAGTTCGGGAGAAGAAGATGATTGAAAATTTTCACGGACGGACGGACGACGGACACTTTGCCATAACAATAGCTCACATGAGCTTTGCGAGCTAAAAATTCACTTATTTGAGCAGCAAAAAGCAAACACTTTCAGTTCGCAGCTCAAATGAGTGAATTTTCAACTTTATGACAGTATTTTGACTGCTCAATTTGAAAATAAATGCACAGTTTCACATTGCTGTGCATATTTTGTACTCCAGCTGTTGATAATCAATGCGTATTCAGCTAAAATAATTGCATAAAATACGCCAATATGCACATTATCTGGAGCTCTGATAGTCCAAGTCCGTTACTTAGGGGTGAAAGGGTAGTTACCCATTGACCATTGTAGCATAAGCAACAAAACACAACACTTACAACATTGGTGGTGTAGCGCTGCGGGATCGTGAACGTGACCTTGACGGTGACCTTTGATGTTTCACCGGCGACCTTGAGGGCGACCTTGAGCGGCTAGTTCTCTTGTAGGGCAGTGGAGACCGGGAGTCGGACTGTGACTGGGAGGGGGAGCCGGACCGGGAGCCAGTGCTGGACGAGGACGCCGACCGCGACCTGAAATAAACCACAAACTGTGAACAGCCAACACAAACCGGGGCTTAACCCTAAGTAACTGGAATGGATTTTTATGTTAATTTCCGGACCAATCCAATCGTCACAAAATAATTTTAAGACAAGTCCATTTATGAAAAGGGGGTGTTTTTGTTCTCAAAAATGTGAACATTAAAAAGTGCAGATCCTGATGAGACGGTTCATCATGAGCCGGCTCATCTGGATCTACACTATTTGCCAACACCACTATACAGGCCTGTGGTGTTGAAAGGGTTAATGAGTGACAGGTCTAGGCCCAGATCAGTCTGCACATTCGTTAACGTTGGCTAGCATTCCTGATGCATGTAATAAACTTTTACATCTTTCTCAGGCTGCTTGAATGACCAGGAGATAACACATACGCCTGTTTTTTTCCACAAACCCGTTTTACCAATCAGGTGGGAAAAGAACTGAAAGAATCCTCGCATATGTTTTACAAATTGTAAAACACGTGCGATTTTTCAAGAAAAATATTTATAGAAACTGTGATATCTTTTTTAATTGACGTTGAAAGTTGACAAAATTTTCATAGCTTACATTTTTGTCAACCCGAGACGTCGTATAGGGAAAATGTTTTAGTTTTGTAAATATTTTTCAGGAGATATTTTATTAGGTACAAAATCACATAATTTGTCACAAATTGATAAGTAATAGCTTTAAGTTTGTACATCAGCGTGGCCACAGACTTTTGAAGAAAAACATTTCGCCAAATTCTCCACCATTTTCCCTGATTTATTTTGCCATAGTATGCACTTGATTGTATTGCTATATAAATGCCATCAATTTCATAACACACTTAATGCAAGTAATGCATGTGTGCAATTTAGATATTAGCTGAAGGCAAACAGAAATTATAGGTGATTTGAGAAACACTTACAAAAACTTTCAAAACATAGATAGACAGACGGACGGAAGGACAGACAGACGGACAGGCAGACAGGCGGGGCCCTAATAAGTGTTACAGTGACAGGCCCAGACCTACCTAGATCTACTCCGGCTGTTATAGCGCCTCTTCCGCACCGGTGACTGTGGTTGCACGGGCGATGGCTCACGCTCTTGTTCGCGTTCCCTCTCGCGCTCACGTGACAAAGATCGCGACTTTGACCTGTGGTCTCGCATTTTCTTTGCCTTCTGTTTCGCTTTGAAGAATTCAAAAAGACCCAACTTCTCCCAGCCTTCACTGAAATGGATATTACAGGCATGGTGCACCGATGGTAAACACAAATAATGTTTTTCATGTTTTTGTATATTTTTTAAACAAATAGTGTAAATAGATTTAAGTCAATTACTTCCATTTCAAAATACATGTTCTACATTTTAGTAAATTGTAAATATCAATAAAGAAATATTTGCTATTCTTCCAGATGAAATGAATGAATGGAAAATGTAAAAAAAACAACAGTTTCCAGCAACATCTCCCATGATTCAAATCCAATATGTTCTAATTGCCATAACTGTAGCCTATTTCACCAACGTTGAAAAGTATACTTTTGTAGCAAAGTATACTTTGAGGGAGAAATTTTCAATTTTAACATAAATGTATTAATTTTTATTATACTGAATTTATTACATTATCACAGCCAATTTGGCTGTGATAATTTTATTCAGTATAATAATTCTTCATACTTTTAATCATCAAATATATGCAGTTGTTAGTTCTATATGAAATAATGTATTTCAGGAAAAATAAATGATTACTCCCTCAAAGTATACTGTGCATGAAAAGTATACTTTGCAATGTTGGTGATCAATGTTGGTTGCAACGAGTAAAAAATCACCAATTAACTATAGACCAAAGGTAGTATTAAGCTAATCAACATTACATGGTGGCATGACGACTCTCAGTGACTGGAGAAATGGGGCTTATGGGTTTTGCGACAAGACCAAATTTTTATTACAGACTAAAATATTGAAACACAGAGTTTTCAATAGCGACCCTCTGGGGCATTTTGACCCTTCAACTTAGATTTCAACTCCTGGAATGTGCAGCACATGTGTCAAACTTGCTACATAAAACATAGTCGAGCTCCGGTATCTCGAATATCAGTATCTCGATGATATCCCCCATCTCGATGATTTACTAAAGTCCCGAATTATATCCTTATTTTTTAATATATCTCGAACACGGCCTATCTCGTATATGTTCTATATCTTGACTGTTCATGATGTCCCCTCCGTATAAAATATGTTAAAAAAATCTCTTCGCTATCTCAATCACATAAACGCATTGATAAATCGCTTAAGCGCATGGCTGCCAAATTCGATTTGGTTGTCACAAATTTTCAAAACCTATTATCAAACAAAATAAATGCACACCTACCTCATGTTCTTTGCCACGCTGGTCATTTAAGCAATTCACTGAGAGTAGTGACGCCACCATGTAATGTTGATTAGCTTACTACCTTTGGTCTATAGTTAATTGGTGATTGTTTACTCGTGTTGTAATGGGTAATATGATTTCATATTTTTCGCGAAAATATTCGACCACATCACTTCATCATTATCTCGAACCTATATGGGTGATCTCCCTTCGACTTCGAGATACTGGTGCTCGACTGTATTAAATTTCCATTTTCCATTTTACACTTAAATTTAGTGTTGATAAGACCCAGTGAGGATGTTTATATATGTTCACAGAGTGAGGATGTCTATGGGTATTTAACGTGGGGATTTTTTATAATTTCAGAAATAGTGGATCGATTTTCAAAATTAACTTTTGTTTTCTTAGTTAGATCATTTCGATGCTACATTATCTAGCCAGATTTCGGAGTCAATTTCCATTTTTTTTTTGGCTCCTCCACCTCCTTTTCCCCCCATGTTAAATTCCCATAGATAAATAATTTTTTTGTAATAAAATCAATGTTTGACGAGATTTCATGAAATAAAAAGAAGGCTCATTCTTAAATTGAACTAGATTGGTCAGTAAGCGAGGCTTATGGAATACACCCCGCGTGGGCCCAGGTACCCCTAAATATGTAAAAAAATAATAATTTCAAGTGTGTGTGCTTGTGACCTTGACTCTTGGCTTAGCGGGGGTGGCACAAATGTGAATTTGTCAAAGGGAGGTAGAGGTCCATTGGAGCAATGTGTGTGTGAAATGTGAAGTAGATCCGAGCAAGGAAATATAAGTTATAACCGATTTCTCTGATGTTAAGTTTTGTAAAGAGACTAAGGATATGACCTTGACCTCGAGATCAGTGGGGATTTGTCACAGCATGTAGTACAGCCTTAGAGGAATGCATGCATGAAATATTAAGAATTTTCGATGAAAGAAATAGAAGTTATAACATATTTCTCTGATGCTAAGTTTTGTAAAGAGACTAAGTATGTGACCTTGACCTTGGGATCAGCGGGGGCTGGACGGTCGTGGATTTGTCACAGCATGATAGTACAACCTTAGAGGAATGCACGAGTGAAATATTAAGAATTTTCAATGAAGGAAATAGAAGTTATAACTTATTTCTCTGTCAAGTTTTGTAAAGATACCAAGTATTTGACCTTGACCTTGGGATCAGTAGGGGTGGTTGGACGGTCGTGGATTTGGCGCAGCATGGTAGTAGAGCCTTACAGGAATGCATGTGTGAAATATTAAGCATTTTAGATGAAGGAAATAGAAGTTATAACATATTTCTCTGATGTTAAGCTTAGCGACGGACGGACGGACGCACAGAACGACGGACGCACGGACAACCCGACTCCAGTATACCCCCACAGCTCGTTTAAAATTTAATATTATCGAAAAAATATTGTTTTTGCATTGTTTATATGGCCGTAAAACAGGCAGTAACGCACCTGTCGCGGGGGCGGTCATGAAAGGGCGGGCTGTAGAAGACCTCGACAGCTCCCAGCAGGCGCTCACTGGGCGGCATGGGTGGGGGCAGCCGGATGTCCTTTGGGTCGAGGGGCCGGTAGTCATGGTCCTCCAACTGACGGGTATACAATAGACGGGTATACAATAGGATAAAATGAGACACGCCATGCGATTTTGTACCTTGGACATTTGTTTATTTTCATTAATTACGTTTATAAAATTTACAATATTTTTCATACATAAAGTCAAAACTTGACAAATTTTTGTCAACTTTCATTGCATGGCGGGTCTCATATGTGGCTGCTGTGACTGGAGAAATGGGGATTATAGGAATATGACCGGAGTAGCTGCTGATCAAATAGCTCACTCATATAGCCTGTTAACAAACTTTCTTGCTTATTAGAAGCATGGCGGATGTTTCATTGATGGAATGACGAACAGTGCAGATCCTCATCAGTCTCATCAATGAAACATCTGTCATGTTACTAACAAGCAATATTATACAATTATTGTATTTTAAAGAGGTGTACACAAGATTTAAGGACCTGAAGAAAGTCATATTCTTTCAAAGGTCTGTAAATCTTGTGTACACCAACTTGAAAGACAATAATTATTTTATTATATGACTCATGCTCGTTTCACTAAGCTTTTGAAACTAAAATGTTTGTAAGTGCAAAATTATGATAGTCTGTAAATTGCACACATTAACAATGTTTTCTTGTAAACAATTATTGGATGTACGGGATACCTGCACTTTATGGTGTCAGAATTGCTCCAGTAGCCGATTTCATCAAAATTTCAAAGTGTACTTATCTAGCAAAGTATACTTTGAGGGAGTAATCATTTATTTTTCCCAAAATGTATTATTTCATATAGAACTAACGACTGCAAATATTTGATGATTAAAAGTATGCAGAATTATTATACTGAATTTATTACATTATCACAGCGAAAATATGTGCTTTATTCTTCTTATTTTTCTGTCATTTTGTGCTTATTATATGATATACTATAAATGACATATTGTAGAAAAAGTAAAATTGATATAATTATAAATGTTATTTTTAAATAAGATTTGGGTATATTTGGGTATATTTGGGTAAATCGTGCTGCCCCTTATATTTTTTTAAAACTGGTGAAACAGTGGCTGGTAATGCACCATGCCTCCCACCCTCTCATTGTTTTACTTTTACTAGCCCTGTAGCCGATTTCACCAACATTGCAAAGTATACTTTTCTATCAAAGTATACTTTGAGGGAGTAATCATTTATTTTTCCTGAAATACATTATTTCATATAGAACTAACAATTGCACATATTTGATGATTAAAAGTATGACGAATTATTATACTGAATTTATTACATTATCACAGCCAAATTGGCTGTGTTAATGTAATAAATTCAGTATAATAAAAATTAATACATTTATGTTAAAATAGAACATTTCTCCCTCAAAAGTATATTTTGCTAGAAAAGTATACTTTGCAATGTTGGTGAATAGGCTATGGTGTTTCCGCATTTCAATTGTTGGTGAAATAGGCTATGGTATGTTTTACCTGTTTGCAATTTGGTGAAATAGTACGGTATGTTTACCTGTTTGCAAGTTGGTGAAATAGGCTACTGGTGTTTACTGCTTTTCAATTGTTGGGAAATAGGCTTGGTGTTTACCTTTGCAATTTTTGGCAATGTGAATAAATAGGCTACTGGTATCATATTTCGCATGGTGTGTACCTGCATTTCAATGGTTGTGGTGGATTTAGCTACTGGTATGTTTACTGCATATTTGCAATAGTGGTGAAATAGTAGTTTGCTGGTAGTGGTGTTTTACCTGCATATTGCAATGTTGGTGAAAATACTGCTGTGGTACTGATGTTTGCAATGTTGGAAATGCTTTACCTGCATATTTGCAATGTTGGTGAAATAGGCTATGGTGGTGTTTACCTGCATATTTTGCAGTGGTGACCTGCATGTTTGCTTTGTGAAATAGGTGGTGTATCGGTACTCTGCATGTTTGAGAAATGGCTCTGGTATGTATGGCAAGTGCAGTTTGCGTGAAATAGGCTAAACTAGGTATGTTTACCTGCATATTTGCAATGGTGTGGACATTTATGCTGCTGGTGTGTTTACCTGCAATATGCAATGTTTAAGTGAAATAGGCTACTGTGGTGTTTACCTGCTGTTTGACAATGTTGGTGAAATAGGCTGATAGGTAGTTTTACCTGCATATTTGCAATGTTGGTGAAATAGGCTACTGGTGTGTTTACCTGCATATTTGCAATGTTGGTGAAACAAATTTAGCTACTGGTATGTTTACCTGCATATTTGCAATGTTGGTGAAATAGGCTACTGGTATGTTTACCTGCATATTTGCAATGTTGGTGAAATAGGCTACTGTGTTTACCTGCATATTTGCAATGTTGGTGAAATAGGCTACTGGTATGTTTACCTGCATATTTGCAATGTTGGTGAAATAGGCTACTGGTACCTGTACCTGCTCACCTCATGTTTGCAATGTTGGTGAAATAGGCTACTGGTATGTTTACCTGCATATTTGCAATGTTGGTGAAATAGGCTACTGGTGTGTTTACCTGCATGTTTGCAATGTTGGTGATAGCTACTGTTTGTGTTGGTAAATGGTATGCAACCTGCATATTTGCAATGTTGTGAAATAGGCTACTGGTAGTGATATGCATGTGTGAGCTACTGTTGGTGTACTGTTTGCATGTTTGAATGTTGGTGAAATAGGCTACTGTATGTTTACTTTGCAATTGGTAAATGGCAATGTGTGATAGCTACTGTGTTTACCTGCTTGCAATTGGTAGTGATTTAGCTTTCAATGTTGGTGAAATAGGCTACTGGTGTTTTAACCTGCATGTTTGCAATGTTGGTGAAATAGGCTACTGGTGTGCCTGCATGTTTGCAATTGGTGTGGAATATGATACTTTGTTTTACTGCATGTTTGCAATGTTGGTGAAATAGGCTACTGGTATGTTTACCTGCATATTTGCAATGTTGGTGAAATAGGCTACTGGTATGTTTACCTGCATATTTGCAATGTTGGTGAAATAGGCTACTGAAATGTGTATTTACCTGCATGTTTGCAATGTTGGTGAAATAGGCTACTGGTGTGTTTACCTGCATGTTTGCAATGTTGGTGAAATAGGCTACTGGTGTGTTTACCTGCATGTTTGCAATGTTGGTGAAATAGGCTACTGGTATGTTTACCTGCATATTTGCAATGTTGGTGAAATAGGCTACTGGTGTGTTTACCTGCATATTTGCAATGTGTGAACTTTAACTAGGCTACTGGTGGTTGTTTACCTGCAAGGTGAAATTTAGCAATGTATGTTTAGTTTGCAATAGGCTACTGGTGGATGTACCTGCATATTTGCAATGTTGGTGAAATAGCTACTGTATGTTTTACCTGCATATTTGCAATGTTGTGGAAATATGCTACTGGTAGCTACTGGTATGTTTACCTGCATGTTTGCAATGTTGGTGAAATAGGCTACTGGTGTGTTTACCTGCATGTTTGCAATGTTGGTGAAATAGGCTACTGGTGTGTTTACCTGCATGTTTGCAATGTTGGGAAATGGCTAGGTGTTTTAACCTGCATGCAATGTTGGTGAAATAGGCTACTGGTATGTTTACCTGCATGTTTGCAATGTTGGTGAAATAGGCTACTGGTGTGTTTACCTGCATGTTTGCAATGTTGGTGAAATAGGCTACGTGTTGTTTACCTGCATGTTTGCAAGTTGGTGAAATAGCCTTGGTTTTTACTGCAAATATGGCTACTGGTATGTTTACCTGCACCTGCACTTTATTTGCAATGTTGGTGAAATAGGCTATGGTAATTTACTGCATGTTTGCAATGTTGGTGAAATAGGCTACTGGTATGTTTACCTGCATATTTGCAATGTTGGTGAAATAGGCTACTGGTATGTTTACCTGCATATTTGCAATCCTACACATACATTGTGCTATGCTCTTATGTCTTCATAGGGGAAATAAATCATATATTTCACAGAATTCACATATTTAAAATAATGGTTGAATGTATTTAGTCTTGGTGCAACACAATAGTGAATCGCGACATGTTAAAACTTAAAAACCTACCTTAATCAGTGGAGCCATGAGGCCTGCTGGCAGTTCGAAGTAGGGCACAGCGGGCGTGAGGTCGATATCGGGTGGTGGGATCACAGGCAGGCCTCGGGGCGGGAATCCCGGGGGCGGCTTGCTGAAGTCGGGCATCGGGAAGTTGCCGCTTACGGGCGGAGGGCCCTGGGGCGGCCAGGTGGGACCACCTGGGCAAAGGAAGGAAATAACTATCACATCGCTGAATTAAATGGTTTCATTTGGTGTTTTTTTTTATCACATGAAAACATTGTTATGCTGTTTTGTTTATTTGTCTAACCATTTCAACATGACATGCCTGTAGAGTGGTATTGGCAAACAGTACAGATCCAGATGAAACGTCTCGTGACGAGCCGTCTCATCAGGATCTTTCATATTTTTGAGAACAAAAACACCCCCTTTTCATAAATGGACTAGTCGGAAAATCATTTTGTGACGATTGGATTGGTTTCAAAATGAATACATCAAAATCCATTCCAGTAACTTAGGTGTGAAAGGGTTAAATGTCATTAGAAGCATCAGTGACTGACTATTACTTGTATCAAGAAAATGTGAGGTATAAAAATGCCTTATTGTGCATGATTTGATCAACTGACAAGCCAAACCACGATTGAGGCGATTGAACTCCCCACCCACATACCTCTATTCAGAGCTCCAGATAAGCTGCGTATTTGCGTAAATACCCAATTAAAATTGCCAAAAACCCAATTGAAATCAGAAGTAGTGAGTATCAAAAAGCAATGAGAACAATTGTGGTACCTTTATCATGCTGCAGAATACAATAATCAGACCACCAATATAGCAAATTATCCAAGGAGACAATTCTAATGAAATGCCAAGATATGTTTTCATTTCGAAACAAACTATTCAATAATTGCTGTCTGTTGATGTGTAAACAGTAGTGTGATTTAATTTTACCCAATTAAAATTTTGAAATACCCAATTGCTTCAGAAATGATGGAGTAACAATACTCAATTACTAATTCCTTATCTGGAGCACTGCCTCCATTAGATAAATCCATCTGCCATAATCTAGTCCGTCTATACTGTATGTATTAGCAAATTGATAATAGATAGTATTGGGTGGATGTGGAGACGGGGGAGTTCAATTGCCTGTGGCCAAACTTACCGAACGAAGCGGGAGGTATGAGTGGCGGGCGGGAGTAGCTGGCCGGTGGTTGTTGTGGGAAAGTGGGTGGCAGCTGGTTAAAGTTTGGCTGAAACACAAACATGGGCAACTATCAATTCAACATTTTCATCCAAGAATATCTCTGATATTTACCACTCTATGTGAATTTCACAGACATTGTGTGGTATGAACGACAAAACGCTCTTTACATCATACCCACAAGGTAGGACACTCGCCATCTTTTCAACCAACGGAAGTGGTACTGCTGCCTGTTCCACGAAATGCTGCCCAAGATTTATTGCTATAAAAACACTCCAAGCTGCTTATTGTTTTATATAAAACAATGTAAAACTATTTTTTAGAAATGAGCCTACTTTTTATTTCAAGAAACTCCGTCTAATAACAAAGTTATTTCGAATAAACAGTCATGGATGAGCGTTTGTCTTATAAATTCATTTCACCGAATTTTAGTCGTTGACAATAAAACGAGAAACTACTATTGCAATAAACACTTCCGGTAAACAACAACAACTACCGGTATTATTGTGAACTGAACACTAATTCTTAAGAAATGTGTGTATTAACAGCATTTTCTGGCATATAACTTAAACAGTTTGCATTAAAATATATCAATTAATAATTTAATATTCATATATTTAGCGAATATCATTCATCCATAAGGTTCCAAGTCGATCTGATACTACTGCTAATACGTCCTAATGTATTGTAAATTGTGAATGCTAACAAACTTTGATGATTTGATTTGATGACCTTCACCAACCAATCAGCGTTTAGTAAACTAAGTTGTCCGCCGGAAATTCATCCTGTAAAGAAACTGGCTCACAGGAAGTGACTGTATACTTCCGCCGGAAATGACATATATATGGTGTTCCCAAGTCATACCATTAGAGAAGGTAGATTTACACCGGTGTAAATGTGTGAGCATATGTGCAATTAGTTTTGCGTGGTAGGAACAGCTTGCCAACCTCAGACTGACATTGTCAATCCAGGCCTTCGCGTGCGTTACAATTACTGAATTAGCGAGCTGGGCCCAAGGTAAATAATCCAATTCCGTTGGTCCTTGTAGACATTTAATATGGGAGTAACAGTGGGTATGATTTACAGAGGCTTCTGTCGTTCATACCACAAAGCGCCTGTGGTTAATTTTTGGACTAATCAAAAATCAATCAAATAAATGTATGCATGTATCTGACCGCCAAGGTGCAATAGTTTATACAAATAGAAATTGACACTTGTCCACAAGCGCATGTGTATCCCCCTCCCCGCCTACAGGCAGCCACTACAAAAAAACAAGAGGGCCATGATGGCCCTAATTCGCTCACCTGACTCCATGAACACCAGAGGAGAATGTGACATTGAGTTCATGTGTTTTAAAAAAATTGTGCTATTTTTAGATGGCGGTCATCTTGGATTAAGCGATGACTCATTTTACCAAATCTGAAAATGCTTCACCCAAGGATCTTAACTTACTATGAAGTTTGGCCAGCATCGGCCATGTGGTTCCTGAGAAAAAGACGTTCAAAATCTTGAATAAATGGACCTTTTGGCGGCCATCATGGATGACATAATCATCCGATTCCGACAAATATTGCACCAGAGCAATCGCCTCATCGATACCTTCAATTTGGTATATGACCTGAGCATATTCGGTCAAAAATAAAATTTGACCCCATGAGCCACGCCAATTTTTGACCTCGGGGTCACCATTTTAACACCTTTGAAAGAGCATTGTACATCAATCATTCCTACCAAGTTTCGTCGAAATCCGGCTGGCCATCTTTCAGCCATCTTTCGGCGGCCATCTTGGATGACATAACCATCCAATTTCGACAATAAATGCACCAGAGTGATCGCCTCGTTGATACCTTCGATTTGATATATAACATGACCATATTCGGTAAAAAATAAAAGTTGACCCCAATTTGACCCCAGGGGCCACGCCCATTTTTGACCCCGGGGTCACCATTTTAACAACTTTGAAAGAGCATTGTACATCGATCATTCCTAGCAAATTTCGTCGAAATCTGGCAAGCGGTTCAGGAGAAGAAGATTTTTGAAACATTTGTGCTATTTTTAGACGGCGGCTATCTTGGATTACGTAATGACGCCATTTTAACAATTTTGTAATCCCCCTACCTAAGGACCATGACCATGAAGTTTGGTGACTATAGGCCCAATGGTTACCGAGGAGAAGACGTTTGAAAATGTTCACGGACGGACGACGACAGACGACGACGGACACATTGCTGTAACAATAGCTCACATGAGCGTCTGCCGAGGCATTTGACCGTAACATGATCATGAGCATGTGCTAAGCATCATTAAAGTTATAGCATGATGTCGAAGCTTGTACAAAGTTTTTGACTCAAATCAAATGGCTAAGTGTTTCAGCAAAAATTTGAAGGTAAATTTAAACAAGAGGGCCATGATGGCCCTACTTCGCTCACCTGACTCCATGAACACCAGAGGAGAATGTGACATTGAGTTCATGTGTTTTAAAAAATTTGTGCTATTTTTAGACGGCGGTCATCTTGGATTAAGCGATGACTCTCATTTTACCAAATCTGAAAATGCTTCACCCAAGGATCGGAACTTCCTATGAAGTTTGGCCAGCATCGGCCATGTGGTTCTTGAGAAAAAGACGTCCAAAATCTCAAATAAATGGACCTTTTGGCGGCCATCATGGATGACATAATCATCCGATTCCGACAAATATTGCGCCAGAGCAATCGCCTCATCGATACCTTCAATTTGATATATGACATGAGCATATTCGGTCACAAATAAAATTTGACACCAATTTGACCCCACGGGCCACGCACATTGTTGACCCCGGGGTCACCATTTTAACAACTTTGAAAGAGCATTGTACATTGATCATTCCTACCAAGTTTCGTCGAAATCCGGCTAGCGGTTCATGAGAAGAAGATTTTTTAAGAATTTATGCTATTTTTAGACGGCGGCCATCTTGGATTAGCGATGACCTCCATTTTAACAAATCTGAAAAGGCTTCACCCATGGACCATAACTTTTAAGTTTGGCTACCATGGGCCAAGCGATTCATGTGAAGAAGAATTTTGAAATCTCTAATAAAAGAACGACCTTTTGACCTTTCGGCGGCCATCTTGGATGACATAACCATCAGATTTCGACAAAAAATGCACCAGAGTGATCGCCTCTTTGATACCTTCAATTCGATATATGACATGACCATATTCGGTCAAAAATAAAATTTTACCCCAATTTGACCCCACGGGCCACGCCCAGTTTTGACCCCAGGGTCACCATTTTAACAACTTTGAAAGAGCATTGTACATCGATCATTCCTACCAAGTTTTGTCGAAATCCGGTTGGTGGTTCTTGAGAAGAAGATTTTTGAAGAATTTGTGCTATTTATAGATGGCGGCCATCTTGGATTACGCAATGACGTCATTTTAACAATTTTGTAATCCCCCTACCTAAGGACCATGATCATGAAGTTTGGTGACTATAGGCCCAATGGTTACTGAGGAGAAGACGTTTGAAAATGTTCACGGACGACGGACGGACGACGGACACATTGCGGTAACAATAGCTCACATGAGCTTCGCTCAGGTGAGCTAAAAAAGGTAAGGTCATGTGAATTGGCGGCATGAGTGTGTTCCTAATGCTTACATGTATCAAGTGTCCAAATATTGAAGCAATCCGTAAAGTAATATTAAAGTTATAGCATGATGACGAAGCTTGTACGAAGTTGTTGACATTTCGGACAACGACGGAAAAAGCGTAGCAGGCGCGACAATAAAGGGCGATAAGTAATATGTTAGTAAGGTGAGAGTTGTCAGTTTTGCATGAGACACACCTTTGGATCATGGTTTATGTGTGAAATATCATGACAATATTCCAAAGGATAATCAAGAAATCAATCTGCAAAAAAAACAGAGAGAGATAACCAAACAATTAATGAGGCAAGATTTATCTATCTTGCACGTAATACACCTTTGGGTCATGGTCTATTCATGTGCGATGTTTCATGAAAAAATTGGGTATTCGAGTTAAGCTCCAGACAAGAACTCAGTGTGCGAAAAACAAAGGGATAGCTCGAAAATTAGCGATACAAGAGTTCTCATTCTTGTGTGTGACACACCTTTGCGTCATGGTCTATGCATATGTGAAGTTTCATTAAAATATTCCAAAGGGTATTCGAGTTATGCTCCGGACAAGAAGTGTCCGAGGCAGACGCGAACGATGTTCGTTGTCAAATCCATAGTATTCCCCGACTTTCGCCCGGGGGATACAATTATAGTTTATATGTCATTATTGTATACACACAAAGCTGATAGCAAGCCAAGTTATTCTGTGTTACCTGCGAATTAGTAGCAGTGACCATACTGCCTGGCTGTCAATGTGCAATGACTTATATGTGAGAAATGGGGCTTACAAGGTTTGTGACCAGTGTAGCTACTGATCAACTAGCACACTCCTGAAGCCTCATAACGATCTATATTCCTTGTTCGAAGCATAACAGGTGTTTCATTGATGGAATGGCGAACAGTGCAGTTCCTGATCAGACTGTGCGGATGCACAGGTTGATTTGGATCTACACTGGTCGCAAAACTCATAAGCGCCACTTCTCCAGTCACAGCCACATATGTGTACTCGGCCCAAGAAGAGACAATAGTTAGGATGGAACCCCCCCCCCCTCCCCACACACCGTTACCTGTGCACCACTAGCAGTGCCCGACTGTCAATGTGTAATAATCTATATTTATTGTTTACCCTCGTTTCTCGACCAATGAAAGAACGGCATTTCGTCTCACTTATTCGCATTTTACGACGCTTTCACCAATATGTATTAAATTAATCATTAAATGTTTAGCGCTATATTTAGAACTGATTTTATGCCTTGATGTCATCAGTTCACGAGACGCAAAACATATTACGCCCACACACACGCTCACTTCATGTCATACAGCCAATCACATACTAGTATAGCGATTCAAAATCACTGTTAGGGTCTGGGCTGGGTAAACAATAAGTATGTTACATATAACTATTATGTGTACTCGGCCCAAGAAAAGACACCAGGGTGGATGACAGCCCCCGTTACCTGTGCGGCAGTAACAGTGCCAGTGCTGCCCGACTGTGACGTGGTGATGGTGGTCCCGAGCCCAGCCGGGGTTAGTCCGGGGACACTCGATGCGGCCACTGTCAGGCCGGGCATGCTGGATGTGGGCGTGGCTCCCATCGTGGCTCCCATCGTCATCACTGAGGATACCGCGGGAGCCACAGTCGCCTGGCTCACTGTTGCCGTGATAACTGCGGACGAGGAGAGATTCATATTTATTATACCCACTTTTTGAAAAGTTTCTGTCCATCCATCACGTTTCTAGAAGGAAGTAAAAACTTTTAAACAGCTGGAGACTTGATATTTGGTATGTGGATTCCTTATGGAGTGTAGACGTAGTGGATTTTAAAAAAAAATTGATTATCTCCCCTTTTTGGAATATGAATTTTGCAATTTTGAAAATTTGCCTTGTAAGAAGAACAACTTTTCAATGTTAATAGTTGGAGACTTAATATTCTTAAAATTGATTATCTCCCCTTTTTGGAATATGAATTTTGCAATTTTGCAAATTTGCCTTGTAAGAAGAACAACTTTTCAATGTTAATAGTTGGAGACTTCATATTCTTATTATAATGTGTAGATGTGAACAGTGAATTTGGATTATTGATTCAACCCCCAGGTCATGGATTATCTCCCCCTTTCTGACTTAGAAAGTGGGAAAAGTGGGTACATTGCCTTTTCTCTCGTAACAATTTATGTCATGTCTATGTATGTAGATCGTGGATAGGGATAGCGAACTATGTGGCAGCTCGTGGTTATACATCTCTATATATATGTTTATATATGTCTCCTATATCAAGAGTTAGTGGAAGGGGTGGGAGATCACAAAGACAGCATTGAATGACAATATCCTGATCAGGTGACACTTGTCTTTACCACACTGTCTTTAAAACTTTCTGAGCATTTACTTCATTCTCATGCTCAAAATCATGAAGTTTGATTGGTTGATGCTGAGCTGTACTAACTTTGGCAGATCAAACTGTCTGATTTCGAGCATGAATTTGGGGAACATACTCAGAACATTTTATAAGCATGGGCCCGGATCATTTGGTCCCAGACATGAATCTCAGAAAGGACAAATTCATCATGTGTGTGTGTGGGGGGGGGGCATATGAATGACAGGTAGGTGGGGGTTAGAGTGGGGTGGTTGGGGTGCAGGAGGGGGTTGGTGTGTTGGGGTGGTAGTGGTGGGGTTTGGATATCTGGGCCAGGGCTAGCTATGTCTGTAACTGTGTGCGGGCGGCCTGCAGCTGCTGGAGTTGGGTGGCAAGGTGGGGTGGGTGGTAGAAGATGGGGGTGAGGTAGTGGGGGATGTTTTTTAGGGAAATACCCACGTTCAGCCTGGGCTAGCTGTGCCTGTAGCTGCTGCAGCGGAGTGGCCAGGTGGGGTGATGGGGGTGGTGGGAGAGGGAGATACCCATGTGTCTGTAGCTGTGTGGCCAGGTGGGGTGAGGTGATGGGGTGGGCCGGGGTGGCCGGGGTGGCCGGGGTGGGGCCGGGTGGCGGGGGAGGGAGATACCCACGTGTCTGTAGCTGTGTGGCCAGGTGGGGTGAGGTGATGGGGTGGCCTGGTGGTGGGGTGGTGGGGGAGGGAGATACCCACGTGTCTAGCTGTGTGGCCAGGTGGGGTAAGGTGATGGGGTGGCGGTGGTGGGGTGGTGGGGTGGTGTGGGAGGGAGATACCCACGTGTCTGTAGCTGTGTGGCCAGGTGGGGCGAGGGTGGCGGGGTGGTGGGGGGTGTGTAGGGAGATACCCATGTGTCTGTAGCTGTGTGGCCAGGTGGGGTGAGGTGATGGGGTGGCCGGGGTGGTGGGGGAGGGAGATACACACGGACAGCCTAGGCCTGGGCGAGCTGTGTCTGTAGCTGTGTGAGGGCGGCCTGTAGTTGCTGTAGTTGGGTGGCCAGGTGAGGTGGGGTAGTGGGGGAGGGAGATACCCACGGGCAGCCTGGATCTGGGCTAGCTGTGTCTGTAGCTGTGTGAGGGCAGCCTGTAGCTGTTGTAGCTGGGTGGCCAGGTGGCTGCTGAACTGGGTGTGCTGTTTCTGTAGGGACGTGTACTGATTCTGCACACTGCCCGTGATCTGGGACACGATTGGGCCGTTCTCCGTTATCAGGTCAGCCTACAACAACGACAAGACTAGTGATCATAATTGAGATTAGCCATGCGATTTTATACCTAAGAACATGTGCGATTTTTCATGAAATATATTTACAGAAATGTGATATTTTCAGTAAATGACGCCGAAAGATGACAAAATTTTCATACCAAACAAACCTTTTGACGTCATTTACAAAAAATATCGTAAATTTTGTAAATATTTTTCATGAGATATCGCATATGTCCTTAGGTACAAAATCGCATGGCGTGTCTCAATTGAGACAAGCCATGTGATTTTGTCCCTATGAAGAGGAATTTAATTGCACATTGCTATGAAAGTTTCATCCAATTTTCAAGTCATATACAGAAAATATAACAGTTTTCGCACATCTTCTTAGGTACAAAATCACATGACTTGTCTCATATGTGACTGAAATTTGCGATCTATATTCTATGTGGAAGCACGACGTGTGTTTCATTTACGGAATGGCGAGCAGTGCAGATCCTGATCAGACTGCGGATGCACAGGCTAATCTGGATCAACACTGGTCGAAAAAGCCATAAGCCCCATTTCTCCAGTCACAGACTGATTATAGGTGAACGGTTGTGTGGCGAGAAACATGTCATTATAAACTTTCTGAGCATGTACTCGCTTTAACCCTTTTACCCCTAAGTAACTGGAATGGATTTCGATATGTTAATTTTGCAACCAATCCAGCTTTCACAAATGATTTTAAGACTAGTCCATTTATAATAAAATGTGGGTGGTTATTTTTACTAAAAATATGAAAATTACTTGCAAAAAGTGCAGATCCTGACGAGACGGCTTGTTACGAGTCGGCTCATCTGGATGTGAACTGTTTGCATATGCCGCTATAGTGGACTTTCGGGTCCAAAGGGTTAAATATAGCTCAGCCTTGACCAATTAAAGAATATGCTTAGAAAATTGTAGTATGTTTATTTAGTAACATACGGCCTGGCCACAATCAGGGCTCATTAGATTATTTTTGGATGTTATAGTGTTCTATCTCTTTCCAAATATGACAAAGAGATGTATTTTAGCAATGGAAATACACTTTAGTATTCAATCTCGCAAACCCCAAAAAAATAAAATATGCAGCAGCTTCTATAAAAAAAATATTGCCAATTTTCGTGTGATTTTTAGCCCAATTTCAGCGTTATGACATTTCACTTGAAAAAAGTTACTTTTCAGTTGTTTTTAATTAAGCCATACTTAATAAGCTCATGTTGTTAGTATATACCACTTTGTAGCCGATGCAATTACCTATCAACTGTCGTTTATATTATCATAATACCTAAACAAACTAGAAATGGACGCTTGTCGACAAGCGCATGTGTATCCCCCTCCCCAGATACACAAGTAGTTTGAAAAAAGGGTGTTCGAGTTATGCTCCGGAGACAAAATCAGTGACGGAAAAACAAAGGGAGATAACTAAAGAATTAGTGATGCAAGAGTTGTCATTCTTGCGGGACACACCTTTAGGGTTGTGGTCTATGCATGTGTGAAGTTTCATGAAAATATTCCAAAGGGTGTTCGAGTTATGCTCCAGACACGAAATCAGTGCACGAAACAACAAAGGGAGATAACTAAGAAATTAACGACGCAAGAGTTGTCATTCTTACGTGCGACACACCTTTGGGTCGTCTTCTATGCATGTGTGAAGTTTAATAAACTAGAAAATGTGTTCATAGAACACGGATGTCCCACATATCGCTTTGATAATAAATGAGGCCAAATTGCAAGTCAAAATTTTCTTTTACCTGAGCGTTAAAGTTTTTGAAGCACTAAGTATGTGACCTTGACCCTGGGCTTGGCGGGGGCAGGACGAACGTGGATTTGGCACAGGGCGGTAGACGACCATTAGAGCAACGCGTATATGAAATATGAAGTTGATCCGTGAATGGAAATAAAAATTATAAGATATTTACCTGAGCGTTAAAGTTTTTGAAGCACCAAGTATGTGACCTTGACCCTGGGATTGGTGGGGCAGGACGAATGTGGATTTGGCACAGGGCGGTAGAGGACCATTAGAGCAATGCGTATATGAAATATGAAGATGATCCATGATCCATGAAAGAAAACAGAAAGTATAAGATATTTACCCAAGCGTTAATGTTTTTGAAGCACTAAGTATGTGACCTTGACCCTGGGCTTGACGGGGGCAGAAGAACGAACGTGGATTTGGCACAGGGCGGTAGAGGACCATTAGAGAGCAATGCGTATATGCGTGTTCGAGTTATGCTCTGGATACAAAATCAGAGCACGAAACAACAAAGGGAGATAAGTAAACAAGAATTCCGCGGAATCAGATGCCTCGCCTTGTCCCGCCTTGACCTCGAGCCTGGGCCTGAAAGCAATTTTCACTGGCCCGAACATATTATACAATTATTGACTAGTGAACCATAGAATATCAGATTATATTCTATGGCTCACTAGTCAATAATTGTTTTATTATATGATAATAGTCTGTATATAGCACGTACGACCTTATGCTACTAGACAAAAATTGAAAAAGAATTTGAAAAAAAAAAATGAAAAAAAAAAATGGAAAAAAAGTTTAAAAATTAAAAATAATAATGCTTGCTACTGGAGCCCAGAATTTTTTATAATAGTCCTATATTTATCTACATATATCTGCACAGGTCCACATAATGCCACAATATTTTCAACACAGTTTACGGAAATGTAATATAATCATTTACCTGTATAAATTACCTGTAAGTGGTCAGTGGTCAGTTGCACATGCTAGCACATGCACAGGTGAATAGTCTGTATATAGCACTTACGACCTTATGCTACTGGACAAAAATTGAAAAATAATTTGAAAAAAAAAATGAAAAAAAAAAAAATGGAAAAAAAAAGTTTAAAAATAATAATGCTTTCTACTGGAGCCCAGATTTTTTTTCCAGTCAAATTGAAAAATAATTTGAAAAAAAAAACGAAAAAAAATAATGGAAAAAATTTAAAAAAAAATGACAAAAAAAAGTTTAAAAATAATAATGCTTGCTATTGGAGACCAGATTTTTTTTTAATAGTCCTATATTTATCTACATATATCTGCAGAGGTCCACATAATGCCACAATATTTTCAACACAGTACCCAATGTAGTGATTTACCTGTATAAATTACCTGGTCAGCAGTGGTCAAGCACTGGACATCTGCACATGCTAGCCCATGCTTAGCACATGGTTCTCCCAGTTTCTATTGTTCTCTCTACAGGTAAGGTGTACAGAGCACACGAGAAAAGGTATACAGAGCAGACGAGAAAACAGGTCTTCATGCATTATTGTCCAGTTTGTAGAGTGCGCAAAACAAAAAAGGGAGATAACTGAAAAATTAGCTAAGCAAGAGTTGTCATTCTTGTGCGCGACACACCTCCGGGTCGTGGTCACAGGTGGAAGACTTGGACCTAGGACACCAAAAAAATGCCTATTAAAAAAAATCCCATTACCCCACCCACTTGGTCTCGTACAGTACATAACGTTAATTCGTTATGTACTGTACGAGACCAAGTGGGTGGGGTAATGGGATTTTTTTTAATAGGCATTTTTTTGGTGTCATAGGTCCGAGTCTTCCACCTGTGGTCGTGGTCTATGCATGTGTGAAGTTTCATGAAAATATTCCAAAGGGTGGTCGAGTTATGCTCCGGACAGGAAATCAGTGAGCGAAAACAAAAAAGGGAGATAACTAAAAAATTAGCTATGCAAGAGTTGTCATTCTTGTGCACGACACACCTTCGGTTCGTGGTCTAATTGAATGTGTTAAGTTTCATAAAAATATTCCAAAGGGTGGTCGAGTTATGGTCAATCAGTGCGCGAAACAAAAAAGGGAGATAACTAAAAAATTAGCTATGCAAGAATTGTCATTCTTGTGCGCGACACACCTTCGGGTCGTGGTCTATGCATGTGTGAAGTTTCATGAAAATATTCCAAAGGGTGGTGGAGTTATGCTCCGGACAAGAAGTGTCTGCGGCGGACGCGGACGCGGACGCGGCGCGCTGTCAAATCCATAGTATCCCCCGACGGAGTCCGGGGGATACAATAAGAGTATAGCTGGAAGTTAGCTGTAGGCATGGTTCATTATAGATTTGAGATAATTTACCCCCTTTACTAATAAATATATAATAACAAAGAGACAAAGGACATATAGTATGGTGCAAATGACTCAAGATCAGCTACTTAACCACATTAAAGACAATTTATGTAAAATAATATATCTTATTCCCGAAAAAACTTTTTACCGCTCTTTCAAACATCTAACTTTGTATTCAGTAAAAAACATGTAGAGTCTGTGACGCCCAAATAACTTTTTATGCTTGATATATAGTTCAAATATATTTGTACCATGTTCGAGAACCCACACTCTAGTATGGAAATAACAATTATTATAAATGGCAATCCCTTGAAACAGTCACCATCCTCCTGAATATATGAAAATGTAGAGTCTGTGACGGTGTAGAGTCTGTGACGCAATTACTTGAATTATAAAAAAATCGTCAAAACTACTTGGCAAGACATTTTGTAACATAATATTGAATCTAGTGATTGCATACCATACTGCATACTCGTAATTCTGTCAAAATTCAATACAATAATGAAATTTCTCATATTGTATAGCTTTTTATGCACATGTCAGTTGTTCATGTGTAATATAAATTGACTTTGATACATGCATTTGACATACGCAAACACTTTTCAAATCTATTATAGTTGCCAAACTAGCACACAATGAACTGAAGCTTAATTGCAGTCATATATACTAAGAATTAATTATTACTGGCAATATATTTCAATTCAATGCCTGGCGTCACAGACTCTACCAAAAATATCAACCATTACAAATATAAGCATATAACAAGTTTGACGAGTCATGGGAGCCTAAAAGCTCCATTATAAGCATTTTGCCTCAGCCAACAATTATGACCAAGCAGAGACAAACTGTGCTGCATTTTGCAGCGGGACCATGAGCAGTGCTACTTTTTCCGGACGGACACTACATGTAGTAAATGATAGCGGTGTGGTCAAGACGTTTTGAATTTCGTGTTTCGTTTCTTCATTAAAGTTAGTTCGTATAAACACTGATGATTCGTTTTATTTATATCCAAAGCATGTGTGCCTATGGTATTACTACTTTAAATATACATGACAAAGTCAAGGGATCCATGATAACCACTGAACAATACTTCCTTACTCATTGCCCCCCTTATGGTTTTTTACTCTATTTTTGGTAGAGTCTGTGACATTGGATTAAATGAGTTTAATTGTGAGCACGGCAACTTATTTGTCTATATTAATAAATGTGTTCATGTTTGAACCAGTAGGTATGTGTGTTGGGACGCATTTCACTATCTTTTTATATACTCTGATCATGGATACATGTGATTTCAAGCGCTTTTATGAAAAAAATAACCATATTTTTTAAGTTATTTTGCGTATCCAGCAGTTTTGTAAATTGTAATGTTACTGTTTATCACTATCTATAGCTACACACACACTATTATACATCGCTAGCATGGAAAAAGCGCACAGTAGCTACGATGTTTCTGTTATTTACAGCATAATTAATGTATTGTCCCGTTTGTAGAGTCTGTGACACTTTTTCATACACGTATTCGATACTCAATAACTATTAAACTACGTGACTACACCTGCACAATACGATACATATATCAGAGTACTGTATTACAGATTACCACGAAACTATCCATTTATTAATGTCTTTCTTAAGATAGGGGTTATTGATTTCAAAGAACAGAGAGAACAGTAATTCTTTTTTTTTGAAAATGATGCAAATTTCAATTGTTGAGGAATAACTATTTTTGATAGAAATTTTGTAAAACATTTATTGAGATACAATCACATTAGCATATACTTAATTGTAAATAGCACATTTGCCACATAAATCATGTTTTTGCAAAAGCAATTATTAATTAAAAAATACATTTCACCAACTGTGTAGAGTCTGTGACGACCTTTACCAACCAACTTCCAGCCCGTATTGCGAACAAACTGTGATAGCTATGTAACTGATATTTCGGGTAAATAAGCATGATATATAATATTGTAGTTTGGTAATGACTTTGGAGCTGGAAAAAGAAGCTGATTTTTGTCTAAAAGTGAAAGGTTCTACTGAGCCCTGATTGTGGCCAAGCCGATACTATATACAATTACAGATTACAGATTAATGATGAGCCTCGGCATTTACCGATGGGTGATCTTAAACAAACACATTTAGATGTACGGAATTTTACAAACTTTGTCAAACTGAAGCAAGGTCGTATGTAATCAGCTGTTAATAGTTCTCATTGTGACCGGGTGATATTTGCATGGGAAAACCACCTTGTGACATTTTTAGTTCAGTGTAGATCAAAATCAGTATGGACATCAGTCAGCAGGCATATGTGGCCAGAGCTCCAGATAAGCTGCGTATTTGCGTAAATACCCAATTAAAATTGCTAAAAACCCAATTGAAATCAAAAGTAGTGAGTATCAAAAAGCAATAATAAATTTGTGGTACCTTTATCATGCTACAGAAAACAATAACCAGACCACAAATATAGCATTTTTTTTTTTTTTTCTATGAAAACATATCTTGGTATTTCATTAGAATTGCCTCCAAGGAGACAATTTCAATGAAATGCCAAGACATGATTTCATTTCGAAGCAAACTATTCAATAATTGCTGTCTGTTGATGTGTACACAGTAGTGTGATTTTATTTTACCCAATTAAAATATTGAAATACCCAATTGCTTCAGATATGATGGAGTGAAAATACTCAATTACTAATTCTTTATCTGGAGCCCTGTAGGGCATTCTGATCCATCTACAGAGTTGCTTTATGTTTATAATATTGTCAAAAACATTGACTATACATTGATTAAGGGAGTGTCTTATCCCTTACAAAGCTGAATTAAATTTTGTCTGCAATTTTTTTTTTTTTTTTACATTTTTCTCAGTAACACATTTGAATCATTTCAAAAATGGAAATGATTGCAATGTTCTGACAATCCATGTGTTTATTGAGAAAGAAGACAAAATATGAAACAACAGTCTGAGAATATGGACTTTGGTATATTGGCAACCACAGACCCTAGCCAATCTGACACACTGGTTAATACGACACATCTGTCTCGTCCCAAAGCATTAATCAGGCAAGGCTAGGAAATGCGTACGCATTTCATAGCATTGCCTGATTAACTATGTTGGATTAACCAGGTTTCACTGTACTTACATGATATCTGGACAGGGCTTGGTCTGGATCTTTCATTTTCTGGAACAAAACCAGCAATTATGTTCTAGCACAGCCAGCATATCGAAGCATGTACCGATACACTGGTAAGCTGTAGACGGACAAGCTTCATTTCAGCAATATCAAAAATGTGATCTGTCGGCACGCAGATGCCCCTGCTGAATGCCTATTAGCATTATTAGTCCTGGAAACCTTTCCTTTTCAATAAGTTTCATCACACAATATATATCAACATACAAGCTTTCACTTATAGAAGTCAAGTTATAATAAATTATCATGTTCACACAACCAACGTGAGAAAAAGACAATCAATTTTTAAAGCAGGTGACCTTGAACTTTGTATAAAGAACTCAATTTCAATTTGTGCCTTTATTGTGCTTTAATTCATCTGCAAAGTATGATGGAAATTGGCCAACGATTATTCAAGTTATTTAAGGGTTTATAATTCCCAGAACAAAAATATTTACACAATTCCCTAACATTTGATTGGTCCGTAGCACGTCTCTGTCCAAAATTTATATCCCAGTAAACTCCCATGCCAAACTACTTTCCGTAACCGTGAGGCGCAGTTAAAATAATTCTTAAGAAAACGGAAAATAAACACATTTTCTGGATGAATTTATTTAAAATGCTGGAATTATAAGGAATGAATGGCCTTTTTGTGGAATTTATCGGGGATATAAACTTGGAAAAGTCGCGGGAATACTGGACGAAGGCCGGAAGGCCTCATCCAGTATTCCCGCGACTTTTCCAAGTTTATACTCCAATAAATTCCACAAAAAGGCCATTCATTCCTATAATAAACTTGGAAAAGTCGCGGGAATACTGGACGAAGGCCGGAAGGCCTCGTCCAGTATTCCCGCGACTTTTCCAAGTTTATACCCCGATAAATTCCACAAAAAGGCCATTCATTCCTATAGTATGAACGTATTAAGTATGTATGGCACGACACCCCTTAATATCCAACATTGATTTGTCCATGCCAATTTTTGGACGAAAAGTGCTATTTCTTTTTAGAATGGAACAACAGTACTGACAAATGTTGTAGATCCTGATGAGACGGCTCGTTACGAACTACAGGGTTTGCGCATGTTGGCTTTATGGTCTGTAGTGTTGAAAGGGTTATTGTTTATGGGCAAATAGAGAGGGAGAAGCATCTCAGTAGGCAAACTTGTGCTCATGACCTGATGGGAGTTACTGAAAGCCCTGAGGTACATTTTGTGAACATTCATCCTAAATTACATTGGTACCTTTACTTACTTGAATTGTGGCGGGATCAAAGTACTTGTTTTGTTCCCACAATGTCAGCAACTGAAAGACAAGATATCCATTTTACAGTTTCCATGTGTTTAATTAAATTTCATCAACCATGTAAATATTTTAACCCTTTCGACACCACAGGCCTGTATATTGGTATTGGCAAATTGTGTAGATCCAGATGAGACGGCTCGTGACGAGCCGTCGCATCAGGATATGCACTTTTTGCAAGCAATTTTCACATTTTTGAGAACAAAAACACACCCCTTTTCATAAATGGACTAGTCAGAAAATCATTTTGTGATGATTGGATTGGTCCGGAAATTAACATATAACTAGAAATGTGGCCTGTCGGCACACGAATGCCCCCGCTGGCAGCCAAAGAAAACGAGGCATATTTGATCACAAGCCATTTACCCGAGTACGGATGAACGCCGGTAACACTATATGCCCCACTCACCATTCGGTTGCGGGGGCATAAAAAGGTGAAGGTCAAAGGTCAAGGTCGAAGTACTGGGTGGTGGAGTGTGTAGGGCATGTTCATATGTATGATGTGTATAAATATTTAAGCGATTGGCAAAAGTATTGAGAAGTTATTGTAGGATTGAGAAACGTGCAGGTAGATTTGTCCCAAAGTGCTAAGTAAACATTTAAAGTAGAAATGGTGAAGGTAAAAGGTCAAGGTCGATGTACTGGGTGGTGGAGTGTGTAGGGCATGTTCATATGTATCATGTGTATAAATATTTAAGGGATGGCAAAAGTATTGAGAAGTTATTGTAGGATTGAGAAACGTGCACATAGATTTGTCCCAAAGTGCTAAGTAAACATTTAAAGTAGAAAAGGTGAAGGTCAAAGGTCAAGGTCGAAGTACTGGGTGGCGGAGTGTGTAGGGCATGTTCATATATATCATGTGTATAAATATTTAAGGGATTGGCAAAAGTATTGAGAAGTTATTGTAGGATTGAGAAACGTGCACATAGATTTGTCCCAAAGTGCTAAGTAAACATTTAAAGTAAGTAAAAAAGTGAAGGTCAAAGGTCAGGTCGAAGTACTGGGTGGTGGAGTGTGTAGGGCATGTTCATATATATCATGTGTATAAATATTTAAGGGATTGGCAAAAGTATTGAGAAGTTATGTAGGATTGAGAAACGTGCACGTAGATTTGTCCCAAAGTTGCTAAGTAAACATTAAAGTAGTAAAAAGGTGAAGGTCAAGGTCAAGGTCGAAGTACTGGGTGGTGGAGTGTGTAGGGCATGTTCCATATGTATCATGTGTATAAAATATTTAAGCGATTGGCAAAAGTATTGAGAAGTTATTGTAGGATTGAGAAACATGCACGTAGATTTGTCCCAAAGTGCTAAGTGAACATTTAAAGTAGAAAAGGTGAAGGTAAAAGGTGAAGGTCGAAGTACTGGGTGGTGGAGTGTGTAGGGCATGTTCATATGTATGATGTGTATAAATATTTAAGCGATTGGCAAAAGTATTGAGAAGTTATTGTAGGATTGAGAAACGTGCACGTAGATTTGTCCCAAAGTGCTAAGTGAACATTTAAAGTAGAAAAGGTGAAGGTAAAAGGTCAAGGTCGAAGTACTGGGTGGTGGAGTGTGTAGGGCATGTTCATATGTATGATGTGTATAAATATTTAAGCGATTGGCAGAAGTTATTGTAGGATTGAGAAACGTGCACGTAGATTTGTCCCAAAGTGCCAAGCAAACATTTAAAGTGGAAAAGGTCAAGGCCAAAGGTCAAGGTCGAAGTACTGGGGGGTGGAGTGTGTAAGGGATGTTCATATGTATCACGTGTATAAATATTGACTGTGAAGCCATGTAGAAGTTACTAAAGAATATAATATCGGGACGTACGGACGGACGGACGGACGGACGTACGGACGGACGCCGGTAACACTATATGCCCCCGTACCTTTCGGTAGCGTGGGCATAAAAGGGGTGAAAGGGAAATTACCGAATTTTGACATAATCAATTCTGATCGGACATGTACAGTCGAACCCCCCCGGAATAGAATGGTCACTTCTCAATAACAATTTACTTCCCTTTGTTGGACACTGTAAACACTGTCAGTGATTTTAGGGGGCAATATTCCATTAGGCCCTATAGATAATAGTGGAAATAATCCCATTTTCGGAATTATTGAATTTTGCTAACAAAAAAAAGTTGTCTTTCCATATATGATTTGTTTAAGCACTAAAACTCATATCGGAATATTTATGTTTAATCAATATAAACATTTCTGCTATTTGTTAAACATTTAGTTTTTCCCACAAAGATGGCGGACAAGGGAGACTACTTCATGTCACAGTAGCTCATCTGAGAACTATGTGTATAGGTATGTGGTGTTGAAAGGTTAACCCATTGCTGTTTAAGGATACGATAATTTTTCTAAAAAAAATCTCATTATTTCTTTATTTCTCCATGAAGGTATAATTATGTTGTTACCACTCATTTGAACCGTCTCGTAACCACATTTACTTTTGAGATGAAATAAAGAAAAACAAATTCTCATAAAGTTTCATACTACAATTGTACTATAATTGTATCCCGTCTTTAATGGGTTAAGATGCACATACCCTCGCATCCTCCTGCATTAATATTGAGCAAGAGAGACAAATGCTGACAATAACCTTACCTTGTTCAGTTTGACCTTTTTGTCGTTACCGGCGCCAACAAGTGATGTACAGAAGACAGCGACAACGATCAGACCCAACTCCAACTTCAGGTTGCCCGCATTCTTCCGCTGACTGTCGACAAAGGGAGACACGCATGGAGACAATTGGACTTCAGTGTAGTAATACATAATGAACTGGC
Source organism: Conchocele bisecta (assembly GCA_029237695.1). Classification (NCBI taxonomy): domain Eukaryota; kingdom Metazoa; phylum Mollusca; class Bivalvia; order Lucinida; family Thyasiridae; genus Conchocele; species Conchocele bisecta. Next base: position 20,949,136 of record CM055268.1, on the reverse strand, counting down.
ATACTCTTTAATTCTTAGAACGCGGCAACCAAAAAGCCAATAAAACGTGGTTTTGCAGCATATGAGAATCATTTCCATTGGAGATGATTATAAAATGTTGTCAAAGCATGTTTATCATGAGAAAAACATAAATGTACAATAGACGGTAACATTAAAATTGTAAGAGTTAACCCTTAGACCGCTATCTTATTTTTTTTTGTCGTCTGTTTATTTTCTATTTTCCATTTTTATCATCGAAAACATGCTTTGACAGCACTTTAGAATAATTACAACATTCTTTGACAGCACTTCAGAATCATTTCCATTGGAAATGATTCTCTGAAGTGCTGTCAAAGCACGTTTTTATGGTGAAATATTGCAAGATATAAAAGCAACAGCAGATGACAATTGTTGTGAGTAGCGGTCTAAGAGTTAAGAGAGCTATGAAATCAGTAACTCAGAGTTTCTACTGTACCGTCTCAATACACTCGGATGGTGTAGTGGAAATTGAGAATTAACGCTTAGTATGCGGAAAATGAAAACTGTCGTCTGCTGTTGTTTCATATTTTGTCATTTTTATCAATGAAAACATGGTTTGGCAGCACTTTAGAATCATTTCCGCATTTCCGCAGGAAATGATTCTAAAGTGCTGTCAAACTATGATTTTCTTCATAAAACGAGAATTAAAAAAATAAAATAAAAGAATATAAACCTTTGGTTAGATTGACTGATTGATTGATTATTTAATGGTGTTTAACAACCTGTCAACAGCTAAGGTAAATTTTGGGCGGGTTAACATATTGATTGATTGACTGATTGATTGGTGCTTTAAGTCCAGTCAACAGCAAGGTCATATACAGACACACAGGACTGCAACTGTACGGGGCAGTACTGAATAAAAGACGGTAACCCTTTGGCTAAAAGCTACATGGACATTTTACTAAACTATACTGCAAAACTCGTAGCTCCTGATCTGCATGGATGCACAGGTTGATACAAGTGTAGACTGGTTGATACAAGTGTAGACTGGTTGCAAATGTGTCTGAACCAGTTTTCTCATTGTGCACAAGTCATTATACAGAACAAACCATAATGTGATGGCAATCATTTTTTTTTTTTTTCTTGTATTTTTTTTTTCTTGCATTTTTCTTTGACATCTGATATGGATCTAGAGTTTTCATAAGAGAAATCAAGAAGTTTTCTTTCTGTGTATTAGTGACCAGTGTAGGCTCTTCTGATGGATGTGCAGATTTCTTTAACCATTAGAATGTGTGAAACAAAAATTGTCGTCTGCTGTTGCTTTATATTTTGTCTTCTTTCTCAATAAGTAGACATTATGTTTGTAAAACATGGATATGCCTCCATGGCTTGCTTACTGGACTCTAACTGGAGAAATGCTTACAAACTGTTAAGACTTTTTGACGTAAATGTACACGGACGGACAGATGGACGGACGTTCTTACAGTACTATACTTATGTGGCTTATCAAATGTTAAATATTAGCCACATAAAACGATTTTTAGCCACATAAAAGGATTTTTTAGGTGGCTAATTGTAACCAACCCTATCCTTTACTAAGTCCATAACCCTGTGGGGCTAGCCACATAAGTACCCTAATGTGTGCCCGGATGCACGGACGGACGGACGGACGGACGGACGGACAGACATACGGAACCTCAAGAGCAACGCAATATGCCCCCCTTGCTATCGCATAGGGGACATAAGAACATGATTTGACAACACTTTAGAATCATTTCCAAAGGAGAAAAAAAAGAAAAAAGAAAATAACTAGACATATGGCCTTATCTGGAGCTCTGGCCATTTTACTTTTCTTAGCCACATAAATGTCGTTTGAATAAAAACATACCAGTGGTGTAGAAGATCGTTAATGAGATATATCAAATGTAGTCGTAACTCGAAACCGGCATCCTTTGACATTATCCTGAAATAAAGAAATCAGAATAAACACATTAGCATAGGGATTGGAAGTTTGCACCAAGGTACATCCTAGGGCCCGTTTCACTAAACTTTGTACGACTAAAATGTTCGTAAGTGCAAATTTAGGAACGTCTGGAAATTTCAATTGATGGATTTGCATTTATTGAGCATAGGCTGCATAAATTATGCACTGTTGGCCAGTTCCCGTCGTGCTTCTAACAAGCAATACAATCATTATCAGGCTACAGTGTGTATGCAATTTTATCAGAATCCACACTGGTCACAAATTCTTTGAGCCCCATTTCTCCAGTCACAGCCATATATTAGCCAGTAGCATAATGGTAATTTGGGCACTACAAGGTGTACTGTCTGTTTCACGAAACCTGCCCAAATTTTACGGCTATATAAACAATGCAAAAAATATATTTATTTTTTTTATAATATTAAATGTTATGTGAATTTAACATGGGGGAAAAGGAGGTGGATGAGCTGGGGGAGGGGAGAGGGGTAAAACAAAACGGAAAATGACTCTGAAACCTAGCTAGATAGCTTGGAAATGATCTAACTAAGAAAACAAAAGTTAAATTTTGAAAATCGGACCACTATTTCTGAAATTAGAAAAATGTCCCCATGTTAAATCCCCATAGCCATCTTTACAGAGTGAAATTGTTTTTTTGTCACAAAATCAATCCAAAAAAGGCTCATTCTTAAATTATGATAAAATGTAATACATGTAATATCGAAAAAAATATTGTTTTTACATAATTTATATGGCCGTAACATTTGGGCAGGTTTCGTGAAACAGACAGTAGGTCTTTCTTTATCAGATCTGCTAATGCTATGCTAGTTTGGTCTACACTGGCTGATCATGTATTTGGGATGTTTTTCAAATTAAGTTTCACACTTTGTGCAAATGAAGAGGAAAATCTATGTAAAATGTGTATGGAGAGACAATAATTGGAAGACAAATCCACTGAAAAGTTGATAAAAGAAGTTTCAGTCTGGAAGAGTGATAATTTAAAGGTACATGCCCACTCAGTAGGCACAAACTATTCTTTATATTAGAGACATCATCTGAGACATTTTCTGGCAAACAAAACATTAATTCACCATTACCGTTAGGCACGAGTGAAATATGGACATTTGACACCACGAGATGAACATATATGTCATATTCGTTGCAAAAATATGAATATTCTATTTATTATATACCGCTCCATGGAAATTAGCAGTTGTTTAGACTGTATACGGTAATGAATGTGTATTTGTAGCCTATTTGCGCTATTTTCCCGAACATAGATTTTATGAATATAGATAGCGGAAGTAGTCGTATTTTCACCGGAAGTCGTTTATTTCAACGATGAGAACATATTACTTTTATTTACATCGTATAACTATATATTTCATGGGTAGGTATATAATAAATGATTATATCTGTATAGCGGGCACTCGTATAATTTTTAGAAATGGTGGAATAGTGACACGATTATACACTTATTAAATTCCTATAAAGAACATTTTGTGCCTGCTTAGTGGGCATGTACCTTTAAAGGCAAATGTAATTTTAAAACAAGAGGGCCATGATGGCCCTAATTCGCTCACCTGACTCCATGAACACCAGTGGAGAATGTGACATTGAGTTCATGTGTTTTAAAAAAAATTGTGCTATTTTTAGATGGCAGTCATCTTGGATTAAGCGATGACTCATTTTACCAAATCTGAAAATGCTTCACCCAAGGATCTTAACTTCCTATGAATTTTGCACCAGAGCAATCGCCTCATCGATACGTTCAATTTGATATATGACATGAGCATATTAGGTAAAAAATAAAATTTGACCCCAATTTGACCCCACGGGCCACGCCCATTTTTTACCCCGGGGTCACCATTATCACAACTTTGAAAGAGCATTGTAAATCGATCATTTCTACCAAGTTCAGTCGAAATCCGGCTAGCGGTTCATGAGAAGAAGATTTTTTAAGAATTTATGCTGTTTTTAAACGGCGGCCATCTTGGATTAGCGATGACCTCCATTTTAAAAAATCTGAAAAGGCTTCACCCATGGACCATAACTTTTAAGTTTGGCTACCATGGGCCAAGCGGTTCATGTGAAGAAGAATTTTGAAATCTCTAATAAAAGAAAGACCTTTTGACATTTCGGTGGCCATCTTGGATGACATAACCATCCGATTTCGACAAAAAATGTACCAGAGTGATCGCCTCATTGATACCTTCGATATGATATATAACATGACCATATTCGATCCAACATAAAATTTGACCCCAATTTGACCCCACGGGCCACGCCCATTTTTGACCCTGGGGTCACCATTTTAACAACTTTGAAAGAGCATTGTACATCGATCATTCCTACCAAGTTTCGTCGAAATCCAGCTAGTGGTTCATGAGAAGAAGATTTTTTAAGAATGTATGCTATTTTTAGATGGCGGCCATCTTGGATTAGCTATGACCTCCATTTTAACAAATATGAAAAGGCTTCACCCATGGACCATAACATTTAAGTTTGGCTACCATGGGCCAAGCGGTTCATGTGAAGAAGAATTTTGAAATCTCTAATAAAAGAACGACCTTTTGACATTTCGGCGGCCATCTTGGATGACATAACCATCCGATTTTGACAAAAAATGCACCAGAGTGATCGCCTCATTTATACCTTCGATTTGATATATGGCATGACCATATTTGGTCAAAAACAAAATTTGACCCCAATTTGACCCCACGGGCCATGCCCGTTTTTGACCCCGGGGTCACCATTTTAACAACTTTGAAAGGGCATTGTACATCAATCATTCCTACCAAGTTTCGTCGAAATCCGGCTAGCGGATCATGAGAAGAAGATTTTTGAAGAATTTGTGCTATTTTTAGACGGCGGCCATCTTGGATTACGTAATGACGTCATTTTAACAATTTTGTAATCCCCCTACCTAATGACCATGACCATGAAGTTTGGTGACTATAGGCCCAATGGTTACCGAGGAGAAGACGTTTGAAAATGTTCACGGACGACGACGGACACATTGCGGTAACAATAGCTCACATGAGCTTCGCTCAGGTGAGCTAAAAACAGAATGCAGCCAAGGGAATTAACTCAAAATGTAGAAAATCTCACATTAATAGTAGAAAAATCATGGATGCATTGACTTGTCTGCCAATTGTTGTTCACTGGTTAATTCCTAAGGCCCGAAGATTAAATCTGTCTATTTCCCCAGAGGTGGCATTTTTGGACACCCAATATCCATGTCCAAGGACATCCTCACGCTGTCTAATTCCTGGCCCTTGGGAATGTTTAACATTCTAATTCCCTCAGGCTGCCTACCGCACTCCGTGATTGACATCAAAAGATGACAAAATGTTCATAGCAAATGCGGAATACTATTCCGCATTTGCTATGAACATTATTTGCGGAATACTATTCCACATTTGCTATGAACATTTTGTCTTCTTTCGACGTCATTGGAAGACATGAATGGGTGCATACTAGCTACAAGAGTTGCCTAAGATATGGTTATCTAATGAGAGGAGGGTATCGCTGTGAGGCAGCAATTTTGTTTCTAGGTGCATACATGCAAAAAAAAAATATCGAAGTCATCTATCTGTATTTAGTTCAATGACGATGTCTTCAAGAATAGTGACCTGAGATTATGCTTAAACAACAGTAAAGTCCGGCAAAAACATTTCTCCGGAAGATTATTAAATCCTGTCAGGAGTTCACAAGTTATTGACCGGGCACCAGCTTTATAGACTCCTAAAATAATTTATAAATGTAAATATGAAAACAAAAATAAATACAATAGAGCAATGACAAACATCCACATGTGGATATTGAGTCATCAAGTAAAGCCACATATGAGACATGCCATGTGATTTTGTACAATGAAACACCTGTCATCCTTCAAACGGTATAGACTCTCATCAGGCTACAGGAATGTACAGCCGAACCTCTCTAAACCGGACACTTAACAAAAATCTGTATATTTAATTTGAATGGTTTGCACTGGAATATCGCTCTAGTTACAACGTGTGTTCGTCAATGCAAAGCACTAAACTGCGTCACAGGGTGATCACAAACTTGAATTACAGTGGAACCTCTCAAAACCGGACACCCAGTGTGTCCAGTTTAGAGAGGTTCCACTGTACTAGCAGTGCTAGACTGGCCATAAAGGGAAAGGTAGCTAGACTGGCCAAAAAGTAACCTTTGTAAGCCCCATTTCTCCAGTCACAGTCAAATATGCCACATCTGTCTCCACTGTTGAAATATGTGAGCCATAATCAGCCAACACCCTGTTCATTTCTTTTCCAACCAGTGTTGATCAGCCTAATCATTGACACACATCTCTTTAATGTTTGACATTGGGCAAAACAAAACGTCCAATACATCTCAACTCAGCAACGTGAATTATCAGGTTGGACATATGTCGGTGAGAAATTAAATCAGACTGACGGTCAAATTGTATACAATAAGACGCCAAAATCAACCAAGAACTGAATGCTGTCTGAATACTTCATTGCATTTCTGACATAGTATTATCATACAACAGCCAGTCAACAGCCGGCATACCATAGCAAATAGTCATCATGACAGGTGAAAAAAATACATATATGGTATGTATTGGGACATACCAGTAATGTATGACAAGGAAAAACATGTGTTAACCTGATTCATCAGTTGATTGGTTGATTGGTTAGAAATGTAAATTAGAAATAAATAAATTATATAGAATTCCATACAAAAATGTAAAAAAATTACTAAGTTAAAAAGTCACAAAATACGGGCCAGACAGTGAAGATGTAGAAATGTGAAGCTGTCACCAAGATTCGCCATACAAATACCAATGTGCACATCTTCAATATGTGTAGAAGATGCGTGTATCGTTTCGGATTGATTGACTGAAAGGTTTTAGAGGAGTAATGTACACAAACGCTGTACCCTATATTGAATTAGACACAACAAGAAACGAGGCAAAGCCACGAAGGCCAGGTTTTTTCCAAGCATAGACACTTGGATAACATAATTATACCCACTTTTTGTAGACTAGATGGCCGTGGCCTGCATGTCGCGCCTTGGGGCGAGGCATGGACACTAAAAAAATAGATATAGTAGATGGAAAAACTTTAACCAAAAAACTTTAAACGGACACACGGACGAACGGACGGACGTATGCCAAAATGCCAACGATATCGCGCTTTCCGCAAGCAGGTGTGACAATGATGATAAACACCCATGTGAAGTATCAAGGTATTGGGTGAAGCAGTTGCAGAGATATAGTACACGAAAAAACTTTAACAAAAAAATTCAAAGTAATTTGACCTTGACATTGGGCACAGGATCGCGCTTTCCGCAAGCAGGTGCAACAATGATGATAAACACCCATGTGAAGTATCAAGGTATTGGGTGAAGCAGTTGCAGAGATATAGTACACGAAAAAACTTTAACAAAAAAATTCAAAGTAATTTGACCTTGACATTGGGCACAGGATCGCGCTTTCCGCAAGCAGGTGCGACAATGATGATAAACACCCATGTGAAGTATCAAGGTATTGGGTGAAGCAGTTGCAGAGATATAGTACACGAAAAAACTTTAACAAAAAAATTCAAAGTAATTTGACCTTGACATTGGGCACAGGATCGCGCTTTCCGCAAGCAGGTGCGACAATGATGATAAACACCCATGTGAAGTATCAAGGTATTGGGTGAAGCAGTTGCAGAGATATAGTACACGAAAAAGCTTTAACAAAAAAATTCAAAGTAATTTGACCTTGACATTGGGCACAGGGGCCGCACGGTTGGGGGTTAGAATGAAAATATTGATGATGATAAACACCCATGTGAAGTTTCAAGGAAATGGGCAAAGCAGTTGCAGAGATATAGTATAACGAAAAAGTTTTAAAACCAAAAAACTTTAACCAGACGTACGTTAAAAAGTTAACGTTGAAAATGGCTAAGTCAATTACGTAGAAATAATAGGTAAAAAAATGGTCACATGTTGGATAGTTGTATGTGGTAGGCACCCCTTGGTTATGAAGCTGTGAAAGTTTGGTGGTCCTAGGTGGTATAGTATCAAAGAAATGGACTTAAACACGAAAACTTAACATTGTAAAAGCGAAAACTTAACATTGAAAATGGCTAAGTCGACTGCGCGGAAAAAATGGGTGAAGTTAAAAAAAAAAGTAACATGTTGGATAGTGATATGTGGTGGGTACCCCTTGATTATGAAGCTGTGAAAGTTTGGTGGTCCTAGGTGGTACAGTACCAAAGAAATGGACTTAAACACGAAAACTTAACATTGTAAACGCGAAAACTTAACATTGAAAATGGCTAAGTCGACTACGCGGAAAAAATGGGTCAAGTTAAAGAAAAAGTAACGTGTTGGATAGTGATATGTGGTGGGCACCCCTTGATTATGAAGCTGTGAAAGTTTGGTGGTCCTAGGTGGTACAGTAACAAAGAAATGGACTCAAACACGAAAACTTAACATTGATTGTGGACGCCGCCCGCCCGCGCGCCCGCCCGGCTTTCGCCAATCCAATAGCCTGGATTTTTTTTAAAAAAACCTGGCTAAAAATGTCGAAAGTTAAAAAGGTGATATTTTTGTTAAAAATATTTGTTTGGCATAAAAACACCAAGGTGCACATCTTCAATATGTGTAGAAGACGTGTGTATAGTTTCAGATTGATTGACTGAAAGGTTTTAGAGGAGTAGTGTACACAATCTCTGTAGTTTTTCTGTCCGCCGCCAGTCAGCAGTAAGACATAATACATGTATTCAGGGATTCCGCTGGCGATCGCCACTTTCGCAATTGGCGATAAAAATAAACAATTGGCGATAAAAAATTACAATTTTCTTCTTTTTTTTTTTGAAGTGGCGATTTTTTTATTTTCCCCAGCGTAATCCCTGTGTATTGGCCATAACATAGTGTATAGTACGACACTGGGTGGGTGGGGTAATGGGATTTTTTAATGAGCATTTTTTATGTCACAAGTCCGAGTCTTCCATCTGTGTAGTCAAATAGCACACTCTTTCATATAGTGTTGAAAACGCAGAAAGTTTGCTTGGCTAAATGGCAACTGGCGCAGACCCGAATCCGATTATAAATCTGAGCAGTCTGATCTCAGGCCACACGAGGTGCAATGTCCCAAGGTACAATTTATAAGCTGGTGGCCTAATTCAAGTGAACTGATGATCTATGTAGCACCAGAAAAGGTTAACCCTTTCAACACCACAGTGGTATTGGCAAACAGTGTAGATCCAGATGAGACGGCTCGTGATGAGCCGTCTCATCAGGATCTGCACTTTTGCAAGTAATTTTCATATTTTTTAAGAACAAAAACACACCATTTTCATAAATGGACTAGTCTGAAAATCATTTTGTGACGGTTGAATTGGTTGTAAAAAAAACAACATATCAAAATCCATTCCAGTTACTTAGGGGTGAAAGGGTTATGGCATAATTGGCATTATATACACAAGGAATCAGCTCATCCTCGGCCAATCAAACTTCCTAATTTTGAGCATGAGAATGAAAACAAGTTTTAGAAGCACAGTTTGATGCTTTTGCAAAATTTATTTGTGAATGAGACAAGATTATAAGTACAGGCATCGTTTTTTGCAAAATCAAGCAGTTTGATTGGTCAAGACTGAGCAGTCTTGCCCTATATAATTCCAGCACAAAAATATTTACACAATTCCATAACATTTGATTGGCCCGTAACAAGTCTCTGTCCAAACTTTATATCCCAGTAAACTCCCACGCCAAACTACTTTCCGTAACCGTGAGGCGCAGTTAAAATAATTCTTAAGAAAACGGAAAATAAACACATTTTCTTCATGAATTTATTTCAAATACTGGAATTATAAGGAATGAATGGCCTTTTTGTGGAATTTATCGGGGATATAAACTTGGAAAAGTCGCGGGAATACTGGACGAGGCCTTCCGGCCTTCGTCCAGTATTCCCGCGACTTTTCGAAGTTTATACCCCGATAAATTCCACAAAAAGGCCATTCATTCCTATAATAACTTCCTAATTTTGAGCATGAGAACAGACTAAGTAGTATAAACATGGGCCTTAGTTTTACAAATTCAGCTAGTTGGATTGGCCGAGACTGAGCGCAGCACAGCTCAGCCTCAACCAATCAAATGAGATTGAGCACAGCTCAGCCTCAACCAATCCACTGAGATTGAGCACCTCAACCAATCATACTTGAGCAGGGGTCGATGGTTTTGCCCTGGTGTCAGCAGACTGAGTCAACGTCTCCTGATTCACTGGGGCACACAGCAGGTGTTAGTCACCGGCCAGCTGCTCCCAACACAGAACATGTGGTGCATGATGTCAGCAGACACGGAGTTCTACTTGGGCCACGTTTCATACAGCTATGTGTATTGCCCTACCACCAGGAGATGTTGGTCACCATGGCTTTGCAGCCCAATACTATTTATTACACATTGTTTGCTACTGAAATTGCTAGCAGCCAAGACTGATCAGACTGTGCGGATAAGCAAGCTGGTCGGGAACTCCGTTGGTTGCATAGTCATTAAACCTTTTCACCCCCAAGTAACTGGAATGGATTTTGGTATGTTAATTTTGCAACCAATCCAATTGTCACAAAATGATTTTCAGACTAGTACATTTATGAAAAGGGGGTGTTTTTGTTCTCAAAAAATATGAAAATTACTTGCCAAAAGTGCAGGGTGCCTTTTCACTAAACAATTTGTATGACTAAGATGTTTGTAAGTGCAAATTTAGGATCGTCTGCAAATTTCAATTCATGGATTTACATTTATTGAGCATAGGCTGCATATGCAGCCTATGCTCAATAAATGTAAATCCAACAATCATTTACAAGAAAACATGGTTAATGTGACATTTGCAGACTATCATAAGTTTTTACTTACAAACAATTTAGTCATACAAAGTTTAGTGAAAGAGCCCCCAGATCCTGATGAGATGGCTCGTCACAAGCTGGCTCATCTGGATCTGCACGTTTTGCCAATACCACTATGCAGGCATGTGGTGTTGAAAGGATTAAATGAAGCCTAATTCTTGCACAATGTTAGTTCCTTACAATATCAATAGTAGAGATCTAGTTCAGCGTACACAGTGGTGGTTCAGTCAAAGGGTATGTTCGGTCAATATTTCTTAGGAGATTATTTTTTTTTTTTTTCTGTTGCCAAATAGACGATATCATGAAAACATAATGTAAGAGTTAACCCTTAGAATGCGGGAAACAAAAATTATAGTCTGCTGTTGTTGTATATTTTGTCTCCTTTCTCAATAAAAACATGATTTGACAGCACTTTAGAATCATTTCCAAATATCTACAGCATGTGAATGAAAGAAATAACTGGTACTCAGTTCTTTGTTACAGTTATAAGTTATGGTAAAGAAATCTTTTAGAGCACCCATAAAACACATATACAGTCAAACCTGTGAATAAAGGCCTGCCAGGGAAAGAGATAAATCTGGCCTTTGTTCACAGGTGGTCTTTGTTCACAGGTTCATTTATGTAGTAATTGAATAATTGGGAAAATAAAAGCGTGGCTGCTATAGACAGGTAATTGCTATTCGGAGGTGGCCTTTAGCACAGGTTCGACTGTATATGTCATTGTCTTCGGTGCTCTATATATCATCAAAATCCATCATTTTATTAGGAAGATTTGAAAGAAAATCTACTGTAAAATGACGCCAAACATTCCATCACATCGGAAAATCAGGTTTGGAAATGTTTGGATACAAAGTAATCATTTATTTTTCCTGAAATGCATTATTTCATATAAAACTAACAACTGCACATATTTGATGTCAATTACTAGATGGCCGCGGCCTGCATGTCGCGCCTTGTGGCGAGGCATGGACACTAAAAAAAAAGATATAGTATAACAAAAAACTTAACCAAAAAACTTAACCAAAAACTTTAACCAAAAAACTTAACCAAAAACTTCAAAGTAATTTGACCTTGACATTGGGCACAGGGGCACCGGCCACGGGGGGTAGAAGGGGGGGGTAGAATGATATAGATGGATGATAAACACCCATGTGAAGTTTCAAGGTAATGGGCAAAGCAGTTGCAGAGATATAGTATAACAAACAAGAGCTGTAGGAGAACAGCATAGCTCGACTACGAGGGTTGTCGATGTACACATAGCTTGACAAAGAAGGTGGCTGCGGCCTGCATAAAAACCTTAACCAAGGTTGACTAAAAACATTAACCAAGGGAAATTAAGTAAGTAATTCAAGGTTAAATGTAGGTCAATGTCAGATATAGGTCAGGGGTTATTGATGTACATCACTAGGAGATAAAGTTTTGCAAGTATGGTTGCTGTAGGCCCAGGAGTATTCCATATACAAGCTTGAGTAAAAACCGTAACCAAGGGGAGATAACTAAGTAATCCAAGGATAAAAGTAGGTCAAGGTCAAATATAGGTCAGGGATTATTGATGTACATCACTAGGAGATGAAGTTGTCCAAGTATGGTTGACGTAGGCCCAGAAGTATTCCATATACAAGCTTGACTATAAACATTAACCAAGTAATTCAAGGTTAAATGTAGGTGAAGGTAAAATAAAGGTCAGGGGTTATTGATGTACATCCCTATGAGAAAAAGTTATCCAAGTATGGTGTCTGTATGCACAATAGTATTGCATCTACAAGTTTGACTAAAAACCTTAACCAAGGTTGAGTAAAAACCTTAACCAAGGGGAATTAAGTAAGTAATTTAAGGTTAAATGTAGGTGAAGGTCAAATATAGGTCATGGGTTGTTGATGTACATCACTAGGAGATGAAGTTGTCCAAGTATGGTTGGTGTAGGGCCATGAGTATTCCATCTACAAGCTTGACTACCTTAAAAACCTTAACCAAAGAGAATTAAGTAAGTAATTCAAGAGGAAATGTAGGTCAAGGTCAAATATAGATCAGGGGTTATTGATGTACATCACTATGAGAAAAGGTTGTCCAAGTATGGTGTCTGTATGCACAATAGTATTCCATGTACAAGCTTGAGTAAAAAGCTTAACCAAGGTCGAGTAAAAACCTTAACCAAGGGGAATTAAGTAAGTAATTCAAGGTTAAATGTAGGTCAAGGTCAAATATGGTCAGGGGTTGTTGATGTACATCACTAGGAGATGAAGTTGTCCAAGTATGGTTGGTGTAGGGCCATGAGTATTCCATCTACAAGCTTGACTAAAAACGTTAACCAAGGGGAATTAAGTAAGTAATTCAAGAGGAAATGTAGGTCAAGGTCAAATATAGATCAGGGGTTGTTGATGTACATCACTAGGAGAAGATGTTGTCCAAGTATGGTGGGTGTAGGGCCAGTAGTATTCCATATAGAAGGTTGACTAAAAACCTTAACCAAAAGGAATTAAGTAAGTAATTGAAGAGGAAATGTAGGTCAAGGTCAAATATAGATCAGGGGTTATTGATGTACATATCTATGAGAAAAGGTTGTCGAAGTATGGTGTCTGGATGCACAATAGTATTCAATGTACAAGCTTGAAAAAAAACCTTAACCAAGGTTGAGTAAAAACCTTAACCAAGGGGAATTAAGTAAGTAATGCAAGAGGAAATGTAGGTCAAGGTCAAATATAGATGAGGGGTTATTGATGTGCATCACTAGGAGATGAAGTTGTCCAAGTATGGTGGGTGTAGGGCCAGTAGTATTGCATATACAAGCTTGACTAAAAACCTTAACCAAGGTTGACTAAAAACCTTAACCAAGGGGAATTAACCAAGTAATTCAAGAGGAAATGTAGGTCAAGGTCAAATATAGATCAGGGGTTATTGATGTACATCACCAGGAGATGAAGTTGTCCAAGTATGGTGGGTGTAGGGCCAGTAGTATTCCATATACAAGCTTGACTAAAAACCTTAACCAAGGTGTGACGGTGACGCCGACGCCGGGGTGACAACATAAGCTCTACTTATTCTTCGAATAGTCGAGCTAAAAATTTTAACCAAAAAACTTAACCAAAAAACTTAACCAAAAACTTTAACCAAAAAACTTAACAAAAAACTTCAAAGTAATTTTACCTTGACATTGGGCACAGGGGCCGCGCGGGAGGGGGGTAGAATGAAAATATAGATGATGATAAACACCCATGTGAAGTTTCAAGGTAATGGGCAAAGCAGTTGCAGAGATATAGTATAACGAAAAACTTTAACCAAAAAACTTAACCAAAAAACTTAACCAAAAACTTTAACCAAAAACTTGAACCAAAAAACTTAACCAAAAACTTCAAAGTAATTTGACCATGACATTGGGCGCAGGGGCCGCACGGAAGGGGGGAAATGGGGGGTAGAATGAAAATATAGATGATGATAAACACCCATGTGAAGTTTCAAGGTAATGGGCAAAGCCGTTGCAATTATAGTATAACAAAAAACTTTAACCAAAAAACTTAACCAAAAACTTTAAACAAAAAACTTAACCAAAAAACTTAATTGAACCAAAAAACTTAACCAAAAACTTTAACCAAAAAACTTAACCAAAAACTTCAAAGTAATTTGACCATGACATTGGGCGCAGGGGCCGCACGGAAGGGGGGTAGAATGAAAATATAGATGATGATAAACACCCATGTGAAGTTTCAAGGTAATGGGCAAAGCAGTTGCAGAGATATAGTATAACAAAAAACTTTAACGAAAAACTTTAACCAAATAACTTAACCAAAAAACTTAATTGAACCAAAAAACTTAACCAAAAACTTTAACCAAAAAACTTAACCAAAAACTTCAAAGTAATTTGACCTTGACATTGGGCACAGGGGCCGCACGGGAGGGGGTAGAATGAAAATATAGATGATGATAAACACCCATGTGAAGTTTCAAGGTAATGGGCAAAGCAGTTGCAGAGATATAGTATAACGAAAAACTTAACCAAAAAACTTAACCAAAAAACTTAACCAAAAACTTTAACCAAAAACTTTAACCAAAAACTTTAACCAAAAACTTTAACCAAAAACTTTAACCAAAAACTTTAACCAAAAAACTTAACCAAAAACTTCAAAGTAATTTGACCTTGACATTGGGCACAGGGGCCGCACGGAAGGGGGGTAGAATGAAAATATAGATGATGATAAACACCCATGTGAAGTTTCAAGGTAATGGGCAAAGCAGTTGCAGAGATATAGTATAACAAAAAACTTTAACGAAAAACTTTAACCAAATAACTTAACCAAAAAACTTAACCAAAAAACTTAATTGAACCAAAAAACTTAACCAAAAACTTTAACCAAAAAACTTAACCAAAAACTTCAAAGTAATTTGACCTTGACATTGGGCACAGGGGTCGCACGGAAGGGTGGTAGAATGAAAATATAGATGATGATAAACACCCATGTGAAGTTTCAAGGTAATGGGCAAAGCAGTTGCAGAGACATAGTATAACGAAAAACTTTAACCAAAAAACTTAACCAAAAACTTTAACCAAAAACTTTAACCAAAAAACTTAACCAAAAAACTTAACCAAAAAACTTAACCAAAAACTTTAACCAAAGAACTTAACCAAAAACTTCAAAGTAATTTGACCTTCACATTGGGCACAGGGGCCGCACAGGAGGGGGTAGATGAAAATATAGATGATGATAAACACCCATATGAAGTTTCAAGGTAATGGGCAAAGCAGTTGCAGAGATATAGTATAACGAAAAACTTTAACCAAAAAACTTAAGCAAAAAACTTAAGCAAAAAACTTAACCAAAAACTTCAAAGTAATTTGACCTTGATATTGGGCACAGGGGCCGCACGGGAGGGGGGTAGAATGAAAATATAGATGATGATAAACACCCATGTGAAGTTTCAAGGTAATGGGCAAAGCAGTTGCAGAGATATAGTATAACGAAAAACTTTAACCAAAAACTTTAACCAAAAAACTTAACCAAAGAACTTAACCAAAAACTTTAACCAAAAAACTTAACCTTACAGCTTAACCAAAAACTTTAACCGGACACACGTACGTACGCCAAACGGCCGACTATATCGTGCTTTCCGCAAGCGGGCGCGACAAAAAGTATGCAGAATTATTATACTGAATGTATTACATTATCACAGCCAAAATGGCTGTGATAATGTAATAAACTGATTCAGTATATAATAACAAGAAACGAGGCAAAGCCACGAAGGCCAGGTTTTTTCCAAGCATAGACACTTGGATAACATAATTATACCCACTTTTTGTAGACTAGATGGCCGTGGCCTGCATGTCGCGCCTTTGGGCGAGGCATGGACACTTTAACCGGACACACGGACGGACGGACGTATGCCAAAATGCCGACGATATCGCGCTTTCCGCACGCGGGTGCAACAATGATGATAAACACCCATGTGAAGTATCAAGGTAATGGGTGAAGCAGTTGCAGAGATATAGTACACAAAAAAAATTTAACAAAAAAAATCAAAGTAATTTGACCTTGACATTGGGCACAGGGGCCGCACGGTTGGGGTTAGAATGAAAATATGGATGATGATAAACACCCATGTGAAGTTTCAAGGTAATGGGCGAAGCAGTTACAGAGTATTAGTATAACAAAAAAGTTTTAACCAAAAAAATTTAACCAGACGTACGTTAAAAAGTTAACGTTGAAAGTCAATTACGTAGAAATAATAGGTGAAGGTAAAAAAATGGTCACATGTTGGATAGTTGTATGTGGTAGGCACCCCTTGGTTATGAAGCTGTGAAAGTTTGGTGGTCCTAGGTGGTACAGTACCAAAGAAATGGACTTAAACACGAAAACTTAACATTGTAAACGCGAAAACTTAACATTGAAAATGGCTAAGTCGACTGCGCGGAAAAAATGGGTCAAGTTAAAAAAAAAGTAACATGTTGGATAGTGATATGTGGTGGGCACCCCTTGTTATGAAGCTGTGAACGTTTGGTGGTCCTAGGTGGTACAGTACCAAAGAAATGGACTTAAACACGAAAACTTAACATTGTAAACGCGAAAACTTAACATTGAACATTGATTATGAAGCTGTGAAAGTTTGGACTCAAACACGAAAACTTAACATTGATTGTGGACGTCGCCCGCCGCCCGCCCGCCGCCCGCCCGCACGGCTTTCGCCAATCCAATAGCCTGGATTTCTTTTCAAACAAAAGCTCCGCGGAGAAAAATGTCCCGCCTGGCGCAGTTTGATAGTATATAAGGAGCTTGTAATAACCTTGGGGTTATATATAGTGAGCACCATGGGCTTTCTGTAGAATGATGGTCGGCTTTCTGTAGAATGATGCGGGATGTTGTTACAAATGCATATATGGAATATTAAAGCATAAACTGAGCGTTAACTTTTCCAAACACGGAAATTTCTAAGTCAGTGACCTTGACCTTTGGGGTCAGCGGGCACCATGGGCTTTCTGTAGAATGATGCGGGATGTTGTTACAAATGCATGTATGAAATATTAAAGCATAAACTGAGAGTTAATTTTTCCAAACACGGAAATTTGTAAGTCAGTGACCTTGACCTTTGGGGTTAGCGGGCACCATGGGCTTTCTGTAGAATTATGGGCTTTCTGTAGAATGATGCGGGATGTTGTTACAAATGCATGTATAGAATATTTAAGCATAAACTGAGCGTTAATTTTTCCAAACATGGAAATTTCTAAGTCAGCGACCTTGACCTTTGGGGTTAGCGGGCACCATGGGCTTTCTGTAGAATGATGGGCGGCTTTCTGTAGAATGATGCGGGATGTTGTTACAAATGCATGTATGGAATATTAAAGTAAACAGAGCGATATTAAAAGTATAAACTGAAGCGTTAATTTCTAAGTCAGTGACCTTGACCTTTGGGGATAGCGGGCACCATGGGCTTTCTGTAGAATGATGCGGGATGTAGTTACAAATGCATATATGGAATATTAAAGCATAAACTGAGCGTTAACTTTTCCAAACACGGAAATTTCTAATTCAGTGACCTTGACCTTTGGGGTTGGCAGGCACCATGGGCTTTCTGTAGAATGATACGGGATGTTGTTACAAATGCATGTATGGAATATTAAAGCATAAACTGAGCGTTAACTTTTCCAAACACGTAAATTGCTAAGTCAGTGACCTTGACCTTTGGGGTTAGCGGGCACTATGGGCTTTCTGTAGAATGATGCGGGATGTTGTTACAAATGCATGTATGGAACATTAAAGCATAAACTGAGCGTTAATTTTTCCAAACACGGAAATTTCTAAGTCATTGACCTTGACCTTTGACCTTTGGGGTTAGCGGGCACCATGGGCTTTCTGTAGAATGATGGGCTTTCTGTAGTATGATGCGGGATGTTGTTACAAATGCATGTATGGAATATTAAAGCATAAACTGAGCGTTAATTTCTAAGTCAGCGACCTTGACCTTTGGGGTTTGCGGGCACCATGGGCTTTCTGTAGAATGATACGGCATGTTGTTACAAATGCATGTATGGAATATTAAAGCATAAAATGAGCGTTAATTCTTCCAAACACGGAAATTTCTAAGTCAGTGACCTTGACCTTTGGAGTTAGCGGGCACCATGGGCTTTCTGTAGAATGATGCGGGATGTTGTTACAAATGCATGTATGGAATATTAAAGCATAAAGTGAGCGTTAATTTGTTCAAACACGGAAATTTCTAAGTCAGTGACCTTGACCTTTGGGGTTATTTGGGGTTAGCGGGCACCATGGGCTTTCTGTAGAATAATGCGGGATGTTGTTACAAATGCATGTATGGAATATTAAACCATAACGTGAGCGTTAATTTTTCCAAACACGGACATTTCTAGTTCCAGGGCTGTTAGTTTAAGTCAGTGACCTTGACCTTTGGGGTTAGCGGGCACCATGGGCTTTTGTAGAATGATGCGGGATGTTGTTACAAATGCATGTATGGAATATTAAAGAACAGAAGTTACAATGAAAATTAACCTGAGCGTTAAGTTTTAGAAACAGAGCTAAACGCAAAAACTTAACGTTGAATGCATGTGAAAAGTAGGTCAATGAACCATGAAAAGTAGGTGAAGGTGACATGGGCTCCCTCTGTGTGTGATGGTTACACCACAGTGTTGATGTATACCAAGTATGGAGGTCGTAGGAGTTATAGTTTTGTGGAAAGTGAGCTAAACGCAAAAACTTAACGTGAAATGTTGACGCCGCCGCCGCCGACGACGACGCCGCCGATGCCGCCGATGCTGCCGACGCCGACGGAAAAGCTATACCTATGTCCCGCTTCTGCTACAGCAGGCGGGACAAAAACCTGGCTAAAAAAGTAACATGTTGGATAGTGATATGTGGTGGGCAACCCTTGATTATGAAGCTGTGAAAGTTTGGTGGTCCTAGGTGGTACAGTAACAAAGAAATGGACTCAAACACGAAAACTTAACATTGATTGTGGACGCTGCCCGCCGCCCGCCCGCCCGCCCGTCCGCGCCCGGCTTTCGCCAATCCAATAGACTGGATTTTTTTTAAAAAAATTTTTTTTTTCAAAAAACCTGGCTAAAAATTAATAAATTTATCCTAAAATTGAAAATTTTTCCCTCAAAGTATACTTTGCTAGATAAGTATACTTTGCAATGTTGGTGAAATAGACGACAGGTTCGGAAATGTAGCAAATACCCTGATGAAGAAACTTAGAATGGAATGGAATGGAGCTTAACGGCCCACCAACAAAAAAAAGAGTATCATTTGGGGCCAAAAAACTCTTAGAAATGTTTGATGTCAATGCCCACAGCTGGATGAAAGATGGATGGAACTTCAAGAACAGTGACCTCTTAACCTGACTACACACAACAATTGTCGTCTGCTGTTGATTTATATCTTAAAAACATGGTTTAACAGCACTTTAGAATCATTTCCAATGGAAATGATTCTAAAGTGCTGTCAAATCATGTTGTAAATTATTATAAAGTGCTGTCAAAGCATGTTTTTGATGATACAAATGGAAAATAGAAAATAAACAGCAGACTACAA
Source organism: Conchocele bisecta (assembly GCA_029237695.1). Taxonomy (NCBI): domain Eukaryota; kingdom Metazoa; phylum Mollusca; class Bivalvia; order Lucinida; family Thyasiridae; genus Conchocele; species Conchocele bisecta. The sequence continues at coordinate 20,929,286 of CM055268.1, read as the reverse complement.
AAAATTGAGATAGCGGTGTAAGGGTTAACATCGCATAGGGGGCATACATGACAAGAGTTGTCAGAAGACAACGACGGTCGCCTTGGCATAGACATTACCATTAACTTTTCCACCCATTTTACACAAGATTGATTGATTGATTATTGGTGTTTAACAGCGTATCAACAGCTAAGGTCATTTAAGGCCAGGTCAACGGGTTGGACTATCCCGTATTTAACTTGTCCATAATGAGGGAAATACCCAAAATCTGAACTGAATATTTACAGAAGAAATATATATTCAGCCCTGAAATTAGAATATCCTGACCTACTGCCAGGTCCATTCCACACCAATCACTTAACTCCAACCCCAAAAGTAATATGATCAGCACTAATCTCATTACACCAGATATCACTTAGTCTCAAAGTTACCTTTACTGATATTAAATAGTGTATACTGAAACAACAAGAATTCCGCCTGTCACGCCTGCCGAGGCATTTGACCGTAACATGATCATGGGCATGTAAGCATCACAAAAACCACCAGACAAGTGAATGCGTAAAACATGAAAACGGTAAAGGTTGAAGGAACTTTTTGACACAAAAAATGGCTAAATGTTTCCTCAAACATATGAAGGTAAAAAAGGTTAAGGTCATCTTATTGAGGGCATGAGTGTGTTCCAAATGTTCACATGTATCAAGTGTCAAAATCGTCAGATGAATGCATGAATGAAATATAAAGGCGCTCCCTGTAACAAAACATAAGTTATAAGAAATTGACCCTTAACGTTAAACGTTAAGTTTATGAACACACTAAGTTTGTGACCTTGACCATGGGGTCAGGGGTGGGCGGTGGGTCGTGGATTTGCTACAGCACGATGGAGAATCATCAGATTGATGCATGTATGAAATATCAAAATGCTCCCCGTAAAGAAAGAGTACATGTTATATAAGAAATTGACGCCAACGTTAAGTTTATGAATGCACAAAGTTTGTGACCTTGACCTTGGGGTAAGGGGTGGGCGTTGGGTCGTGGATTTGCTATAGCATGATAGAGGGTCATCTGAGGAATGCATGTATGAAATATCAAGGTGTTCCATGAAAATAAACAGAAGTTGTAACACATTTACCCCAACGCTAAGTTTATGAACGCACTAAGTTTGTGACCTTGACCTTGGGGTAAGGGGTAAGCGGTGGGTCGTGGATTTCATCTAGCATGATTGAGGGTCATCTGAGGAATGCATGTATGAAATAACAAGGTGTTCCATGAAAGGAAACAGAAGTTATAAGACATTTACCCCAACGTTAGGTTTGTGGATGCCGGCGCCGACGATGCCGGGGGTATGCCGTTAGCTTTCTGCACTTCATGCAGGCGAGCTCATAATAATGTTATTAATGAAAGTATGGAAAGTGATAAACAAGTATATATGAAGTTTCAAAACAATCAAAAGATGGCAGAGATAATAGGTATCAAAACAAACACACATATGACGAAGACTTTAACCAGGTACACTACTGGTATGTCCTAACTAAAATTAATATTCAGTGCTCCACAGGGCTCCAGATAAGGAATTAGTAATCGAGTATTGTTACTCCATCATTTCTGAAGCAAATGGGTATTTCAAAATTTTAATTGGGTAAAATTAAATAACACTACTGCTTATACATCAACAGACATCAATTATTGAATAGTTTGTTTCGAAATGAAAACATATCTTGGCATTTCATTAGAATTGTCTCCTTGGAGACAATTCTAATGAAATACCAAGATGAGTTTTCATGGAAAAATAAGGAAAATATGCTATATTGGTGGTCTGTTTATTGTTTTCTGCAGCATGATAAAGGTACCACAATTGTTCTCATTGCTTTTTAATACTCACTACTTCTGATTTCAATGGGTTTTTGGCAATTTTAATGGGGTATTTACGCAAATACGCAGCTATAACAGGCAGGCAACATTTGACTGATATCATTTGACCTCTTATGTTACGAGCCTGGCTATATTAAATCACCCCCATAAAATAGAACAATGTCAATGGAATGGAATTGGTGTTTAACGCCCAATGTGGATAAATGTGGCTTTGGATGGAGAAATGGGGCTAATGGCATTTGCACCCATTCTTACCCATCATACGTTTTCTCTTGTTTCACACTATGCGTATTTCAACGTCATAGCGGACACCTGTCAAAAATCGATAATTCCGTTTCCGTGCTTGTTTTGTTTGATAAAAATGAGTAAAACTGGCACAGAAATCAGTTGGAAAAAATGTTTATCTACCTACCTATAACGCAGAGGGTGACTTCTGGATTAAAAATGCGGGTGAAAAAGTGCGCGCAATACACTGCGAAATACGGTACTGGTAATTCCTGATACATGCAACATTTATTTTTTAAAATTGATGAAAAATTTGTAATCTACCGGTATACAAAATAGAGGTGCCATAAATTCCCCGATTGGTCATAAGTGACACGCCTGTCTGTCAGCTTGCTGAATTCAAAGAGATGCGATGTCAATTTGGAGCAAGTGTAAATTCCACGCCGCAGTCACAGTCAAACAGGTAATTCAAAGATCAATACACACGATTGGTGACATCAGTCATGCATGCAACACGGCTTACCAAGCGTGTCGCTTGGTAAGCCATTTTGCATGCATGACTGATGCACTAGTCGCGAAAATTAATAACAAGGTCAGTCAAATCACGACAGAAAATCTTCGTGAAAATGTCCAGGTATGAAAATCGTGAAATTTAGCACAAAAGATAACTGGTTTAAGGTATAGTCTCTCATTGTATAAATATAATTATACTAGATTGTCATGGGATTTTTGTCCGTTGGCCGCAGCAATGAGGAAAGCTTACCTTTTCAACAGATACTGTGCCAAAAGCCTCGCCTGTTGATCTGTGGTACAACTGTTGAATATCCAACTCTTGCCATTCTACAAGTAAATGTATAGTGTTACAGCGAAACCTCTCTAAAGGACGCTGCAGTAGAACATATTAGGGATCATTCTGTTGTGATGAGCGTCGCATTTCCTTACTATGCATGGTAGTTGGGGGTTCATCATGTTGACCATATACCCAGCATGCATACCAGTAACATGTTGACTTTATATACTTTTTATTGTTTCCAAATAAATTCCCATGACACTACATGTACATGTAGGTACACACTCCTGGTATGTCCTAACTACTAAAAGGCTGTGAATAAATTGTATTTTTGTCACAATTATTGGTCTGGCAGTTGCTGGATCTGTTCCGACACCCCTGTCAGTTCAGCACATGTGGAGCCTGGTCAGGATGACACTGTCCACTACATGCCACATATTATACCAGGGCTGTACAAATCGGCACACCCGACGCCCGGGACAAGTCGGTTTTGGTCTCGGGCAAGTGGCTCTATGCTGAAAGTTAGTCCCAGGCAAGTCACTATTTTCCGTTGAAACGTCCCGCCCCAAGCCTGTTTTTTTCACTAGACTAATCCTAAATTGTAACATTTCATCGATCGATAACGCCTCGGGCGTGTGTCGGCTTCCCTGTGGCGATACACACTTACACAGAAGCTGCTATACTATGTATATAGCAAGAAAAGTGATATAATAGCTGTGACCCTGATTAGATTAATTTATTCGAATTTGAAAGCATAATCCCACCGACAATTCCGCATGAACTCTGAATTTTGTGTCAACTTTTCAACACAATTTACGGAAAATATTTTCGAAATCAATATCGGCGAAATATGGCGACAGATCCAGAGCTTTTTTTAATCCATTCCTTTCGGAATACACATTTACGGGTATGAAATTATTAAAAACAAGAAACGAGGCAAAGCCACGAAGGCCAGGTTTTTTCCAAGCATAGACACTTGGATAACATAATTATACCCACTTTTTGTAGACTAGATGGCCGTGGCCTGCATGTCGCACCTTGGGGCGAGGCATGGACACTAAAAAAATAGATATAGTAGATGGAAAAACTTTAACAAAAAAAAACTTTAACCGGACACACGGACGTACGGACATATGCCAAAATGCCGACGATATCGCGCTTTCCGCAAGCGGGTGCGACAATGATGATAAACACCCATGTGAAGTATCAAGGTAATGGATGAAGCAGTTGCAGAGATATAGTACACAAAAAAACTTTAACAAAAACATTCAAAGTAATTTGACCTTGACATTGCAGGGTTCCCACAGATGAACATTTGTGAAATTCAAGGCTATTCAAGGCCATTTATCGGTGTTTTTTTGCATTTTTCAAGGCCCAAAATTTTCAAATTCAAGGCTTTTCAAGGCCCTTAGCCGACATGGGTAATTGTGACAAAATTAAGTGACTGGCAACAAATATTCCAGGCTTCTCGATGTATCTAGCTAGGGATAACATTTTGCAATACATTGGGAATATTTGATTTTTATGAAAAAAAAATTTTTTTGCATCGGTCCGATACATCAACCCCTGAACACATTTTGTGGCCCAAATTATCTCAGCAGCTTGAATTTCTGATGCCTTTTCTGCAAATTCATTCACGCTGGTAGGCCTAGTAGAAGACGACTGTTGAGAACTTCCGAAGTTAATTTTCGTATTGTGATTAACGTCCTTCACAGATTTAGTATGTTTCTCTGATTTTTTGTGCGATCGCACAGCAGATTCCCCCATATTTAAGACGCTGAATGTTTTTTGACAAGACGAACATCGTGCCGAGAATTGATCTCCAGAAACTGGTAAAAGCCAGTCTTTATAATCTGCGTTTTTCAGCCAGATTTCTTGGACAGAACACTTCCCCATTTTGTCACGGAATTTCAGAAAACTGTTTACAATGCAGCATGCTCGATCTAAATAGTAAGAGAGCTTCTGATTGGTTTAGCTGATAGCAGCAACTGTAAATTAGCCATTCAGGAAACCCGATACACAAATGACGCACGGCTCGTAGGGAAAACATCCGAGGCTTCCGAATGATACGCACTGCACTCTGATCAGCTGATTACGGTACCGTAAACATGCTAAATTTCTACCGGATTTTTTGTGGGTTTTGCGATGTTGCTGCAGCTGGCGATATTGCCCGATTTCAAGGCTTTTCAAGGCCGGTCTTTTAAATTTAAGTACTTTCAAGGCCTTGAATGGCATTTTGTCAAATTCCAGGCTTTTCCAGCCTTTCAAGGCCCCGCGGGAACCCTGCATTGGGCACAGGGGCCGCACGGTTGGGGGTTAGAATGAAAATATGGATGATGATAAACACCCATGTGAAGTTTCAAGATAATGGGCGAAGCAGTTGCAGAGATATAGTATAACGAAAAACTTTTAACCAAAAAACGTTAACCAGACGTACGTTAAAAAGTTAAGTCAATTACGTAGAAATAATAGGGGAAGGTAAAAAAAATGGTCACATGTTGGATAGTTGTATATGGTAGGCACCCCTTGGTTATGAAGCTGTGAAAGTTTGGTGGTCCTAGGTGGTACAGTACCAAAGAAATGGACTTAAACACGAAAACTTAACATTGTAAACGCGAAAACTTAATATTGAAAATGGCTAAGTCGACTGCGCGGAAAAAATGGGTCAAGTTAAAAAAAAAGTAACATGTTGGATAGTGATATGTGGTGGGCACCCCTTGATTATGAAGCTGTGAAAGTTTGGTGGTCCTAGGTGGTACAGTAACAAAGAAATGGACTCAAACACGAAAACTTAACATTGATTGTGGACACCGCCCGCCCGCCGCCGCCCGCCCGGCTTTTTAGCCAATCCAATAGCCTGGATTTTTTTTCAAAAAACCTGGCTAAAAATATTTTTATTTTTGTTATTTCTCAATGAAAGTATACGATGTGACCACTCATTTTAACCGTCTGGACGAGACGGATTAAATGGTGGTAGCGGCATATACTTCTGAATGCATAGAAGGAAAATATTTGTCCGCAAACATAAGCGTATCCTCAGCATGAAATGGGTTACTGCATGATTGCCCCGTGATGCGATGATGAAAGTCGCACATTCGTGACGTCTGTGGCACATCAAAAGGTGTGTTGACCTATCAGTAACATTTCAAAACATAGCCTAAAGGTCACACAGTTTACAGCCTCGTGCTGAATGAGGTCATACAATAAACACCTGTACACACAGCTGGGTGTATCGGTTTTTTGCACAAAGCATCACACAAATCTCGTCCGTGTAATATGTGTCGGTGTAATCGCATCTGGATTTGGAATTCATATATCCCCTGGCACGGATATTGCATGGTTCGGATAAGCAACACGGAAGGTCGTATGTCGCCGGACTTCCGTGCAATAGCGCTCATCTGCACATACGTCACCAATTTGTGTGTTTCCAATAGTAGGACAAATACATGCATCAGTAAACTTTCATAATCGTCAGTGTAAGTCCAGAACAATGCAAACTGCATTTAATGCAGGCTAAAGTGTGTAAGCTTGAATGTTTGTCCTACTCTGTCAGATTTAGGCATTCTATTTATAGCAGATTCCTTGCTAGGCAGATGAGCGCTATAGTGGGGTCGTACTGTATGCATATTAACATGATTACCTGATTAAAGGTATTACATTTGCTAACATACTAATAATAATTATTTCATGTACTTTGAATGTCGTTGTTTGAATAAACTTACAGAAATCACGAATCAACTAATTACACGATGACTACGACGTCTGACGATTTCTTTTTGATTTTTTTTCTTTGTTTTCCTTTTTCTTCTCTATTTTTAAAAAAAAAAAATTTTTGGGATCCAAGAGAGACCCGCGTTATAATGGAGATCGCGCTATACGCGATCGCGTTATAATGGAGCTGCAGTGTAATTAGCGAATTAACAGCTGTTGCCAACAAAAAAAAAATGAAATTTCAAAAAGTTTATTATTTACCGTTCCGCGAACATACTGATAGACATTAAATATTGTAAATATAGACGTTATTTCATTTTCGAGACGGTCAAATGAGTAGACTCCGTAATTTAATTCACAAAACGTCGATGTTTTTACACCGAAAATTCTGGAATATACGCTCGAAATTATAGATAGACCATTAAACACCAATCAATCGATCTTTCCTGATTGCCAGGGTTCCCGTTACTAGTAATACATGTTATTGCCAACATTTTTATAGCAACTAAAGTGCATGTATTATGCACACATGGATATACATACGCCGAGAACCGTTGGTTGGAAGCTTCTATATGAAGTTGGTACTGTGTGTCCATGTGTTCATATTACATGTACAAACGGCACTATAGATATACCGTTAAACACCAATCAATCTAATTTGTGATGCACTGATATATTGCGTGATTGAGACATGATTGTTTATGTAATAAATTGTTGATTGATGAGCTGTAGTTATTCTCTCTCTCTTTGCACCCGGAAAAGAAAACATTCAATCTGGCTTTTCTATTTTTGAGTAACTGACAGGGAACGACTGGTCCTAATTGCAGACTCTGCAACCACCGTTATACCCGTATCATAGTTCTCTATGGTTGTGTTGTTACAGTTTCGTATAAGAAGTTTTACGAGGACAAGTCATTTTTTCAAAACCACTTGCCCTGAAAATTATAATTTCCAGGACAAGTCGGGGCAAGTCACTTTTGTAAAGTCACTTGTCCGGGACAAGTGGCTAAAAAATCAATTTGTACAGCCCTGTATACATACAGGCACATGTGATAATGACAACTTGGAAGTGTATGTGGGATAAAGCATGGAATCTATTGAAAAGTAAAGTGAAAGGGTTTAACATCCCACCAACAGATAAGGTCACATAAGAGACGGGACCACAGTTTAAAGTCTCATCTGACAGACCAGTGGGATGGAAATACTATGAAAGTATTTTTGATGCCCTAGGCAAGGTTTGAACACACAACCTCCGGATTGAAAGTCATGTGTTCTAACCCCTAGGCCACAACCCATCCCTCAGAATCAATTGAAATCACAGGAGCAGTGATGATTGTGGCTGAAACTGGAGTAATGGGGCAGTGCTCCAGATAAGGAATTAGTAATTGAGTATTGTTACTCCATCATTTCTGAAGCAATTGGGTATTTCAAAATTTTAATTGGGTAAAATAAAATGGCACTACTGTTTACACATCAACAGACAGCAATTATTGAATAGTTTGTTTCGAAATGAAAACATGTCTTGGCATTTCATTAGAATTGTCTCCTTGGAGACAATTCTAATGAAATACCAAGATGTGTTTTCATGGAAAAATAAGAAAAATATGCTATATTGGTGGTTTCTGCAGCATGATAAAGGTACCACAATTGTTCTCGTTGCTTTTTGATATTCACTACTTCTGATTTCAATTGGGTTTTCGGCAATTTTACTTGGGTATTTACGCAAATACGCAGCTTATCTGGAGCCCTGATGGGGCTTACGGGTTTTGCGACCAGTGTATATCCTGGATCTTCATTAATCGCAATTCCATCAATGAAACACATCATGCCTCTAACAAGCAATATAGATCGTAATCAGGCTATCAGGAGTGTAGTATTTCATCAGGAGCTACACTGGTCACAAATCCCATAAGCCACATGTCTCCAGACACGGCCACATTTGTGTTGGACGTCACAGAAAATCACCAACTCTTTTTGTAAGCTCTCAGCATCATGAACATATCTTCCAAGAATTAATTCATATAATAAGCTTGTCTTCTAATCATATTACTACTTGTGCTTGTATGTACATATTGTATGGTTGCTACAAATGAATAAATAAACATTGTTTAAACTATAAATAAACAAGAAATACCAGAATGGCATCTTTGGTGCAGGATTCTATGATTGGCTGAACTGTTTTATCAAGGTCATCCAATAGGACGTGACATTCTTCACTCAGTTTCTTCAGCAAATCTGATTGGTTGGCAAAAATTGCCTCTTCAATCTGCACCTAGAAAGAAGCAACAGAAGGAAAATACAAACCTCTCAACACGTGCCATATCTCTGACATTGGATAGCAGAGCTCCAGTTAAGGTGCGTAATTTGGAGGTAAATTTCATATTTCTCCATCAAAAATGGCAAGTTGGGAGTGCTTTAGAATCGTCTCAATGAGACGATTCTAAAGCACTCCCAACTTGCCATTTTTGATGAAGAAATAACAAAATTTCACACCCAAGTTGGTCAAATTACTCACCTTAACTGGAGCTCTGGGATAGGGTTCACTGTAATGTACAGTGGAAGCTCTCCTCTCTACACCCTGACTTTCGTGAGATTCTACTGGAAATCATCGATAGATGGGCAATTCTCGTATTTTAACCCATAGCTTGCCGAGGCTGCTCAACTTTTTGTACGAAAATTAAAAATACTTATGTTAATTATGCACGGAAGTATATGTTGTTACCACTCATTGGAACCGTCTCGTCGAGACGGTTCCAATGAGTGGTCACAACATATATTTTTGAGAAGAAGTAAGAAAAATAGCAAAAATTATTTCAATTTGTTCAAACCCCCATATAGGTCTATTTAGAATGGAATGGGTTAATGGACAAGGGCTATCAGAGGTGGGAAACTGTCCCACAGGCTCACTCTAGGTTTTGTTTGTTTATTGGTGTTTAACGGCCTATCAACAGCTAAGGTCATGTAAGGCCGGGCAAACAGGTTTCGATCCCGTTTTAACCTGCTGCATTGGGGGGAAAATCCCAAAATCAGAACGGAATATTTACATCGAGATACAACATATTCAGCCCTGAAATTAGAATAACCTGACCTGGTGCCAGGTCCATACCGCACCAAGGTCACTTGGCCCTTTCCCCTATTTAAAAGTAATACCAGTAGGATTACTCTTATAAGGGGTATAACCAGATTCAACTGTCACATACAAAATGCCCACGACGTATGCCAAACCAGGTCTCCAGTCGGGATTCCGGTAAGGATGAACCCCGATCGTTAAATTACCCATCGCATGCTCCCACCTGCCACCCACTCCCTCACTCTAGGTAATCGTATACAACACAATGGAATAAACAATACAGTTTCATCACAATTGACCTTGAACTTTGATCACAAACACCCTCTAAATAATTCCACAATTAACCTGCTGCAGCTGTGTAGATTGGTTGATTGATTATGGTTCTATGACTGTTATGGCAAGGTCATATACAGAGGGGAAATATTATGGGGAAAAAATATATTTTTCATCCCAAGTGACCTTCAACATTGACCACAAAAAAATCTAAATAATTCCACAATTTACCGGCTGTAGATTGGTCGATTGTTTAAGATTTATGCTTGTTCAACAGCAATGTCATATACGCACGGGGAATAAAATGGAGAAATTTTTTTTATCCTATTTCACCTTCACCTTTGACCCCTAAAAAAAGTATTTTTTCACCCTTTTGACACTACAGCCCTCTATAGAAGTATTTGCAAATCTGTCTGGTTTAGAGAGGCTTCACTGTATATTGTTCATTATTACAGTTATAATTGTACATAGGCTGGTCTGCGTGTATACTGCATACAAAGACACTACGCCTGGGGCCCGTTTCACTAAACTTCCTACGACTAAAATGTTCGTAAGTGCAAATTATGATAGTCTGTAAATTTCACATTAACACTGTTGTCTTGTAAATAATTGTTGGATTTACATTTATTGAGCATAGGCTGCATATGCAGCCTATGCTCAATAAATGTAAATCCATAAATTCAAATTTGCAGACGATTCTAAATCTGCGCTTACGAACATTTTAGTCGTAAGAAGTTTCGTGAAACGGCCCCCAGGTTTGTCAGAACACGGCTCAGGGTGTCTGGTTTAGAGAGGTTTCACTCAAATTCAGTGTACCAGTTACCTGCTGCTGCTGTATTAGACTCTGGTACTGGGCGGCAAGGTTCTGCTCCGACTGCTTCACCTGCTGCTCCATGATTGCCGTCTGCTGCTGGATCTGCGTCTGCTGCACCGTGATCTGCTGCTGCAGTTGGCTCACCTGCTGCTGGGCCGCCGCCGCTGCTGGCGCCGCCACACTCACCTAGCAACATGTCGTTACAGTGTAGCCTCCCAGTCTATGGTATCATGCCAAGATTTTGTGGCACCATGCTGCCCAAATACAAAATTGTAAACAAATAATTCTTGGATTATAATTATGGTGACCTCCGATTTCGACAAAGCGGTTTGTGAGAAGAAGATTATCTGCGAATTTGACCTACTTTTCCACGACGACCATCTTGGATTATGCGACGACGACCAACATTCGCCCAGTAGTTCAGAAGGAGAAGACGTTTGAAATTGTGGACGGACGATGACGGACGAAAAGCAGAAAAAATATTCTATTTCTTAGAACAAAAACACCCCCTTTTCATAAATGGACGAATCTGAAAATCATTTTGTGACCATTGGATTGGTCGGAACATTAGCATATCACAGTCCATTCCAGTTCCTTAGGGTTGAAAGGGTTAAGCCTTTGGATCAGGTGAGCTAAAATTTGGGTGGAGGATTTTCTATATATAATAGCACGGACCATACAAGTTGCATGAGGGTGGGTTGAAAAAATAGGTTTATTAATATTTCTTCGGTTTGTTTGTTTGTTTGTTTATTGGTGTTTAACGGCCTATCAACAGCTAAGGTCATGTAAGGCCGGGCAAACGGGTTCGATCCCGTTTTAACCTGCTGCATTGGGGGGGAAATTCCAAAATCAGAACTGAATATTTACATCGAGAAACAATATATTCAGCCCTGAAATTAGAATAACCTGACCTGGTGCCAGGTCCATACCACACCAGTCACTTGGCCCCTTCCCCTAAAATAGGATTACGATTATCGTAATACTCACATAAGGGGCATAACCAGATTCAACTGTCACATACAAATTCCAAAAACGTATGTGAGGGCCAAACCAGGTCTCCAATCGGAATTCCGGTAAGGATGAACCCCGATCGTTAAATTACCCATCGCTTGCACCCACCTTCCACCCACATTCTTCGGTTTGTATGGGCTGGAGAATGTGTACCTATTTGTGAAAACATTTCCCAATTTCAGAAAATCGTGCTAGCACTGCATGCTCTAGTATTATTACAAATGGCAGTACTCATAAAAAGCGTGTTCAGCTGATATCAACAATGCAAGTTTTGGGTATTTATTGCCAGTTCCGGTAGCGAAAAATTGAGGTGGTGAAAATATAAATACCGGTAGTTATGGAGCTTGCTGAATTTTTATTGTCACGTGTATTTTGTATTTCTATTGTCAGTGATATTAAACATTTATCACAAAGGCCACCCAAAATTATTTAGGTCAGCGGTGGTTTGTATGGCCACCATGGGCCCAGTAGCAAAACAACGTGATTATAGTCTCCACATAATATTTTTAATTTCAATAGCTATGAAGTACATTGAACTTCATTTGTTTCATTTGCTCAGTCAAGTCTGCTTGTAGCGGCATACATACTATGGTCGATGTGGGCAATACAGCTGGCTGGAGGGCCTGGGGGGGCCGGGGTGGGCCACATAGGCACCGAAGCTGTACATACCATGGTTGGTGTGGGAAATATGGCTGGCTGGAGGGCCTGGGGGTCGGGTGGGCCACGTTGGCACCGGGGCCAGGGACTGTACATACCATGGTGGGTGTGGGCATCACGGCTGGCTGGAGGGCCTAGGGTCGGGGTGGACCACGTAGGCACCGGGACCAGGGACTGTACATACCATGGTCGGTGTGGGCAATACGGCTGGCTGGAGGGCCTGGGGTGGGTCATGTAGGCACCGGGGCCAGGGACTGTACATACCATGGTGGGTGTGTGCATCACGGCTGGCTGGAGGGGCTGGGGTGGGCCACATAGGCACTGGGGCCAGGGACTGTGCATAACATGGTGGGTGTGGGCATCACGGCTGGCTGGAGGGCCTGGGGGCCGGGCCACATAGGCACTGGGGTCAGGAACTGTACATACAATGGTTGGTGTGGGCAATACGGCTTGCTGGAGGGCCTGGGAGCAGGGGTGGGCCATGTAGGCACTGGGGCCAGGGACAGTACATACCATGGTCGGTGTGGGCAATACGGCTGGCTGGAGGGCCTGGGGGGCCGGGGTGGGCCACGTAGCCACCTGGGCCAGGGGCTGTACTGTGGGCAGCTGGGCTGGTTGGCTGAGCTGTGGCGTCTGGGAGACAGGGGCCATCCCTGACTGGCTGACTGCATGCTGACCGATCTGTACAACCCCAATCGCTTGGTGTGGCTGGTCTGGTACTTTGTTGCTGTAGGCTGAAATAAATGGGCTGAAATATACATTGCTGCCATGCGACAGGAGTGTGTTATTTTAACTTATTTCATCAGGAGCTACACTGGTCAAAAATGCCATATTTTACGCACTTATTTTAGCTGAATACGCATTATTATCAAAAGTGGGAGTAAAAAATACTCACAGTAATGTGAAAATAGTTTAATATGCATTGATTTTCAAATTGAGTAGTGAAAATACTGTAATCAATTTGAAAATTTACTTATTTGAGCTGCAAAAAGCTAACAGTACCTGTCAAAAAAGTGAATTTTTAAAAAAAAAAAAAATTATCATTTGTTCCCTATTTAATACGGAAGAAAATCAATACATTTGTAAAAGTAAAATACACATTGAATTTGAAATATGAGAGTATAATACTCCGTAGATACAAAACTTATCCCTGGTCAATGTGACAAGTCACCAGTAGTACGTACAGGTCTGCTCACTCTGCACCTTGTACTGGTAGTAGCGGTAGTGTTCGCCTCCGTACAGGAAACTGAACTTGGCATTATCCTGCTGCTTCTGTTTGGTCATCTCCTCAAACTCTGGCCCATTTCTCGCGACAAAGTTCGCGAGCTTGTCAATTATATTCTTCAATTCTGCATCTGCAATAGAATAGATTCACAGATGCCAATGTCTTATTAACTCATGTAGAATACATCAGAGTTCCAGATAAGCTGCGTATTTGCGTAAATACCCAATTGAAATCAGTAGTAGCGAGTATCAAAAAGCAATGAAAAATGTGTGGTATCTTTATCATGCTACAGAAAACAATAAACAGACCACAAATGTAGCATATTTTCCTATTTTTCCACGAAAACACATCTTGGTATTTCATTAGAATTGTCTCCAAGGAGACAATTCTAATGAAATACCAAGATGAATTTTCATTTAGAAGCAAACTATTCAATAAGTGCGGTCTGCTGATGTGTAAACAGTAGTGTGCAGGGCTCCAGATAAGGAATTAGTAATTGAGTATTGTTACTCCATCATTTCTTAAGAAATTGGGTATTTCAAAATTTTAATTGGGTAAAATAAAATCACACTACTGTTAATAGTTCGCTTCAAAATGAAAACAAGTCTTGGCATTTCATTAGAATTGTCTCCTTGGAGACAATTCTAATGAAATACCAAAATGTGTTCAAGGAGACAATTCTAATGAAATACCAAAATGTGTTTTCTTAGAAAATAAGAAAAATATGCTATATTTATGGTTAGTTTATTGCTTTCTGCAGCGTGATAGAGGTATCATAAAATTGTATTGCTTTTTGATACTCGCTACTTCTGATTTCAATTGGGTTTTTTGGCAATTTTAATTTGGTATTTAAGCAAATAAACAGCTTATCTGGAGCTCTGGTGCGATTCTATTTTACACAATTAAACTTTTGAAATACCCAACTGCTTCAAAACTGATGGAGTGACAATACTCAATTACTAATTCCTTATCTGGAGCCCTGATACATGCACTCCTATAGATATGTAGAAAGTTCGAAATGTTTTCCCGTAAAATGTTTCAGCATCTCCTCAAACGCCGGCCTATTTCTCGCGACAAAAGTTTGTAGCTTTTTCTCAATTAAAACATGGTTTCACAGCACTTCAGAATCATTTCCATTGGAAATTCCCTGAACAGTTAAGACAGTTCAAAGAAGTCTGTGCAGGTTAACTGTAACAGCATTCAGATGTCAGTAAATTATGTAAATTGTGTGATGTATGTTTGAAGTGAATTGCGCATTTGTTGAAAAATATAAAATGCCACTAAACAAATAGCAGCTATCACGACCCAACTTGGCCCGTTGCTTATAATTTATAAAAGCGAAAAACGTGCAGCTAGCCGGTGCCCGAAATTATCAGAAATGACAGTATGTTTGGACACCGCAAATGGATACATTTTTTTTCATTTTTGCTAGTGTACGTTTTGACATAGATACCCTTTCACCGCAATCCATACTTCCTAATGGACGAGTTGATTTTGGGACGAGTTGCTTTTGGGACGAGATTTTAGCATGGATTCGTTTTATGAAAAAAAACAAGGGCTTAAAGTAGAATATTTCATTATGTGTAACTGATTTATGACCTTCTGGCGGGTTCGGTATATCCATTGTGTCCACTCGGAACGGAGATGTACCGACACGGCAGCGATTTTATGGTTTTATTCTTGTGAATGCGGTAATGTTGTTGTTGTTATTGTTGTATGTCTGTAATTCATGCGCTTATTTTTCGCCTCAATCTCTCTACAGCCACAAAGACTGCGATACTAAGCATTGTTCCGACACACCCAGTTGACCTGTACCTGGCCTAAAGTCCCGAATTTACTTGTGGCATCCGAAATCCGCGAGCGTAAAGCGCGATGCGCATCGTAAGCTCTGGATGTGGGGTGGGGGGGGGGAGGGGGGTATTTTTTAAATGCCATATATGTGCCAGAATGCCGTAGACGCGATTTCCCAAAACATAGGCCACGATTTCACACTTTAAAATTAATGCTCAGTAAAGGGTATCGTGAGACAGATATACAAGATTTTTGTTGAAAATATGTGGACCTAGCTACAGGATTTATGCCTATTCCAAATCCATCCCTATATGAACTCTTTTTTTTTTAAAGACAAAGTGCTACTGTTGTTTTCTTTCTCGAACCCGGCTAAAACACTTAACTTGACATTATAAATGAATATGAGCATATTTCAGTGAGCACTACCATTACCATATTTCTCCACAATTTGATGAAAATGATTTTGGAAATATTTTCTATTTTCCACATTTTCAGCAATTTTCGCCAGCTTTTGACGTCATTTATGGAAAATATAGAATATTTTTAAGTCTCGCCTGGGAAGCATGAACGAGACACATGTTTTCTATTTCCGTAGGCGGTGTTGGTTAATTGCTTCCTAAATGTGATGGCATATATGTATGCACATGTAGTGGCCAAGTCGGCAATCTTTGTGTTTGCCAGCCATCAGCTAGTTTCACCTCTTCTGGCATTTGACAAAGAACTGGCAATGAGAAGTAGAACAAATGATAGATGCAGTTAATTATACATATAAAAGCCAGGATAACGGATTCCTATCAACAATATTACACCAAGATGTACTTCAAGTCAGATATTGGTGTGTGTTTGCCAACATTTTCAAAATGTACACGAGCTTTGGCTAACGTGCACACTTTTCCTAGACACTGTACTGTGCTATATTATGTAAATACACATAGGCCAGATATACTCTACCCGTATGAAGCTCCACTGCACTATTGTAATATTGTCTAATAATAAAGTATAGTAGTGGGTATATAAGGTATGTATTGTGTGGTTATCACTGTGGCATTTTATGTGTATGAGGCTATTTGCAATAGTGATTTATGTTGTTAAAACACGCACAAAACTGTAAAAAAAACTGACATATTTTACAGTTCGGTGTAATATAATTGATAGGAGTCCGTTCGCCTGGCTTTTCTATGTATGATTAGCTAACTTATATCAGATGTACTACTTCCAATTGTCAGTTCTTTGTCAAACACAATATGAGGTGAAACTGGCTGATGGCTAGACTGCACAAAGATGGCCGGGTTGGCCACTCCATGTTCTGTATAGGATAGAGTAACGAGGCAGTTGTTCAAATATGTTATACATATATTCCATCACAATTACAAAATAATTATCATTGAAGCAAACGATGATATGTATTTATACCGCAACCATTGCTCCATGTAGCATATATACTAAATGGGTTGAATACATGTTGTTTATATCTGAAGTAACCTAATATATACCTGTAGCCGATTTCATCAAAATTGCAAAGTATACTTATCTAGCAAAGTATACTTTGAGGAGTAATCATTTATTTTTCCAGAAATGAATTATGTCATATAGAACTAACGACTGCATATAGTTGATGATTAAAAGTATACAGAATTATTATACTGAATGTATTACATTATCATATCCAAAATGGCTGTGATAATGTAATAAATTCAGTATAATAAAAATTAATAAATTTATCCTTAATTTGAAAATTTCTCCCTCAAAGTATACTTTGCTAGATAAGTATACTTTGCAATGTTCGTGAAATAGGCTATAGAAGTAGCCTAATATACATGAAGTGACTTTGCCTATATTTCTTCACCTTTGACCCCTAATCGCGACCTCTGATTGGTCATTCTCAACAGTAAATTCAAGATGGCGATAGATTTTAAAATCTAAATCGCTATCAATTCAGCTGAATTGTGTTCATTTTTACAGTATATACAGTATATATGCGACATAACCAACGACACGTGTTGTATTATCACTATTGTGGATGAATACAATTAATTGAACGACTAGTTGTTCTATCTTTTAATTGGTACTATGTTCTATGAGTGCTATTACTAGACTGACTCTGTACATGTGTAACATGGGGAGGGCGGGACTTATAATAAGCATGATAAGGGGCTGCTGTGACTGGCAGGTGCCATGCTGCAAGGAGCATGGTCAGGGGTTAGGGTGAGTGGTCACTGCAACCTGAGTGGTTGCATAACGACATTGATGGACATAATGTAACAACACGGACATATCCGTCATCATTTTAATGACACATGTCCGTCATCATTTTAATGCTTATTATGACAAATGTGGAGTCTAAAGCCAGCCAATATTAAAGCTCATCGTAAATAAATCGAAGATTTAATCAGATACAATGAGGAATCTACCTAGCGTGGAAGCCGCCATTTTGCTTTGAATGACGTCGCTAGATTTGTGACGTATGGCGAGGGAATGACGTCAAAAACATGACGTCACGCACGATAAAACAATTAAGTCCAGTATGCGGTATAAATTAAATATATGATCCCCCACCTTGACTTTGGAATCTATGGTTCTACGATGTAAAACTGTTGTTCCCGGGATCCCGCGTTTATTTTTCGTGACATCGCCACCCCACCTCTCCCCAACTTGCCGAAGGGATGAGGTGATGTAGGCTGTATAATGTAACATTATACACCGCCAGCGCCTGGATACCCAAGTAAAACTGGGTTTGCTATGTACACACTATCATACTACCAACATGCTAGCACGGAGTCACACTGGCGGCCGCAGCCTGTTTTTAATGTGGAGGGCAATCGGGCAAGGTGAACTTTACAATACTCCCCAATACAATCTGAGCGCAGAGCTCTGTGGAGCTCAAAGTAGTAAGCCATTGATATTTGTTTTTACCTAACCTCATTATGTCTCGATCTTGATTTGGTATACCCATTGCAATGAGTATGTCTAAAAGGAAACCCCAGGCTGTAAGAGAGAAATGACACAGTGTAAGTGCACCATTATTTGTAAATCAACGATTTGCCCGTGTAACCCACACAAATACTGTAAACCGGCTCATATACGCTGTTTGCGAGTAAGCTATATCCCGAGGGTTGTGGTCCCCGGGCTCTCCTTTGAGGGTGGAAATGCGCTGGGAGGGGCAACTTGCGCGTCAGGGGCCTCCGAGGATTTGGTTACTCGCTCCCTGCTGAGAGCCCAAGCCGGCGAGGGTTGTGGGCGGAAGGTGAGCTGGACCCCCCCCCCCTCCCTCTATTTTTTTTTTTTAAATATCTGCATTCATCGACCTTGCTGCGGTATGTATAGAGCCCCCGGCCGGCGAGGGTCATGATAATGCTAGGGGGTCCGGGGGCATGCTCCCCGGATCTTTTTTTTTTATATACATTCCATTTCCCGCATTCTGGCGCAATTTACAGCAATAAACTAGTAAATAGTTTTCAATAATTTCATAGGAAAATGTTCAGACTACATGCACAGGTGGAAGACTCGGACCTGTGACACCAAAAAAATGCCTATTAAAAAAAATCCCATTACCCCACCCACTTGGTCTCGTACAGTACATAACGTTAATTCAAGGTGAGCATAAATAGCGCTATTATAGAAAGAGCCCTCTTTTGTCCGGCTCGCACAAACACAATAAACATCGATTAAATGTATGAAATATGTCTCTGGCAATCGATAAAGGTATTAGGTGCGTGAATATACTCACTTCAAATCGCTGTTTCAAGTATTTATTGAGTTATTCGCGTTTTGATTACCCCATCCAAAGCGAAAGTTGCGTGTACGAAAGAATCTCACACAGAATCGGAGGCCGTCCGGCTGGATTATCGGTCATATTTGGCC
Source organism: Conchocele bisecta (assembly GCA_029237695.1). Taxonomy (NCBI): domain Eukaryota; kingdom Metazoa; phylum Mollusca; class Bivalvia; order Lucinida; family Thyasiridae; genus Conchocele; species Conchocele bisecta. The sequence continues at coordinate 20,910,010 of CM055268.1, read as the reverse complement.
GATAGCTGATCGCCAGCTCAAACTAAAGTCGTGCACCATGATCATATACATTAGAGACTCCAACCATACAAAGTTCGTCCAATTGTGATCGTTCGCCGATCTAAAAAACACTTTTTTCTATAATTTCGTTCATTATCTGGAACTGGGTCAATGCACTATCTTCCATAATACAACCACCGAAGCGTCTATGTAAGAACATCTCTGATTGGTTAAACCTAAAAATAGACGCGAGGACTTTCCCTTTTCAGGGTTTCCGGAAGACATAATCTGATAGTACGCGAATCATGAAAGAAAGTCAATAAAATTAGAAAAAAGTGTTTTTTAGATCGGCGAACGATCACAATTGGGCGAACTTTGTATGGTTGGAGTCTCTAATGTATATGATCATGGTGCACGACTTTAGTTTGAGCTGGCGATCAGCTATCGGCCAAATATGACCGATAATCCAGCCGGACGGCCTCCGATTCTGTGTGAGATTCTTTCGTACACGCAACTTTCGCTTTGGATGGGGTAATCAAAACGCGAATAACTCAATAAATACTTGAAACAGCGATTTGAAGTGAGTATATTCACACACCTAATACCTTTATCGATTGCCAGAGACATATTTCATACATTTAATCGATGTTTATTGTGTTTGTGCGAGCCGGAAAAAAGAGGGCTCTTTCTATAATAGCGCTATTTATGCTCACCTTGAATTAACGTTATGTACTGTACGAGACCAAGTGGGTGGGGTAATGGGATTTTTTTTAATAGGCATTTTTTTGGTGTCATATGTCCGAGTCTTCCACCTGTGACTACATGTAGGCCGCCGGCTCAGAAAAGAGGCCTTACGACATTTGCAATAATTGGTAATAATGGGAGATAAATTTTGAATGCGTCATTAATGCCACTATATTGACGGAATAGCGAACAGACTGCGCAAATGTTGGTCACACATGCCGTAAGGTACTGTTTCTCAGCAGGTAGTAGAACATAGTGTTTTTGCAACATCACTTAGCCTAGCGATCAGTTTGTGTTCTTTCGTGCTTCACAGAAACAAGTGCCCATGCAACATCGGACCGTAGAAATGTCCCAAACACTTCCGAACGGTACTGTTCGCAGCCACCGACGAACTCGTTTGCGACTTCTACTAAATCTAATCTACTGGTTATAGGTCTTTGTGCGTGTACAACACCATCAGGTGGTTCAACCTGTTTTTAATACGCCTCAGTGCACTGAATGAACGTTCACTAGTCGCGTTCACTAGTCGCGTTCACAAATCTGCGGCGCTTTGCGTCGTCGCGGTAGTCGTCGTTCATCCACATCATTGTCGGCTGCATGCTCTGTTCTTAGTCCTTCCAGGGTATTGACGGTCATTCTTGCCACAGACTGACCCTCGGCAGCAGATAGTTTTCTTGTCTGTAGACCGCCGAAATTCAATTTTGTCACCACAAAGACAAAAAGAAAACTTGTAAGATGCTCCTCATTGTACTTCTGTGTCATATAATTTGGGGGATTTCCCGGTTAAAAAGCGAAGTGTGTTCACAGTTAGGAACGCGCGCCAGTGTATCGAATAGTTGCGGGTTTGTCGTGTGCACACGGAAGGCGATGGTGCTGTTCTTCATTCGTCCAAAGAAAATGTCGATTATATTGTTTCTGGTGTGTGGAATGAAATGATGGAATGATCCTCAACTTTTTCTCTCCCTCTAGTGGGGTTTTAACTCGAGTGTTCTAACGCGAGGCAGGCCATTTGGCTAGGGCAGACAGAGGCTGGATTGGACCTAGTGTTGTGAAATCCATATAGGATATAAAGCCACCGGTCCACTCTAACCGCCTACCAAATTTGAGGTGAAGTCGTTCAGCAGTGATGCCCCTTCCTCGCTGTAACTCATTAGAATTGTCCTCGAAGAGCTAACCACTGCGTTTAACCGGTAGCCGTTCATCCACTCTAGCGTCCTACAAAATTTGAGGGCAATCGGTCGAGTAGATCACGAGTTATGCCCCTCTTTCGCTTTAACTAATTATAACCGTCATCGAAGAGCTACCGACTATCTTTAAACGGTAGCCGTCCGTACTATCTAGCGTCCTACACAATGTGAAGCCAATCGGTGAAGTAGGTCACGAGTTATGCCCCTTTTATGATATCACTCATTAGAAGAGCTAACAATGCTATGTTTAAACTAGCCGTGCGTCCAATCTAGCGTCCTACACAATTTGAGGCCGATCGGTCTAAAATCCGCCGAAAATGGAAAAATCCGCAGATTTGGTCGCCCTGTGACCGACCACCTAACATTAATCAGTGTTAATTTGACCGTAAATACTACTATTTCCTTTCATAGCTATTATAGTAACCAGGTAACCACATCTTTCCATGGGTTAAAATCTAGTACACACGCGTATGCAGTCATATTTAGTCCGTGTTGTTTTTTGTTTTTTCGGGATTATAGTGAAAAACCTGGAATCACACTGGTCCTACTATTTCATGAACACTGGTGGCGGATAAAACAGTGTAACACCCCATTGACACGAAATTCCTGCCAAAGGTATTTCCCTCCCTTATCTCCCGCAATTTCCCATTCCCGCTGGTGGATTAGCATTTTCCCGCCACTGCTATTGGAGAGTGTCGCTTTTCATACGAGCAAAGCAGGGTGTTATTTACATTCAATAATGGGAGGTGTATTTGTGTGCAGCCATTATTATCAATTAGTGTAGATCTTATCTTAAGACATGTGGGTCGTGTACAATAGTTGCGCAAAAATCAAATTACTTTCATCTGGCGGAAATTCGTGCTTTAGAACTAATTTGGAACACTGTCTCTGTAAATACAAACATAACTAGAGCAGCTTGAGCTGCATCAACGGTTTGAGCCTCAAACATTGATTTCATGTGTAACTAAGCTTTAGCCCAAGGTGTAAACTATCGGTTGCAAAAAGAATTTCTGAAGTTTTAGAATGAACAGTCCAACATTATTGTGTTCGCATCATCACACCGATGTGGGGCCGGTTAGCTTAGAGGTAGAGCGATGGGCTCGGAGCGAGGGATACCGGGTTCGATCCTCAGCCAAAGATTTAGCTAAAGGACAGAAATATCGACTACAGCAAAAACAATTGAAATCGAATGATAAATAACGAAGCTGACGTCACATCCGTTTGCTCTATTTTGAAAACTTGAAAAAATACGTTCATCTTTGACATCGAATAGAGCCGTAAGTAGTCAAGATATAGCTCTGAAAATTATCATCTTTCATGCGGCTGACCATCCCCTATCACTGGCAAGAATTATGTGGGGTGGGGGGGTCTGCTGACAGTACTGTACAAATTGGAAAACGTTGTAAAGACCACCCGTTATCAGCCGAAATTCGGCAAAATCGTTGAAAAGTATGTACATTTTTCAACTTCAAATGCATATAGCTCTTTTATTTGAGCAGATAGCCGAAAACTGTCAGCGAGTCTGAGATAGAGAATTTTGTCAGCTTTCCGATGCAAAAAGAATTCTTGAAATCGGTTGGAAAATAAGGAAGTTATAGGAAGTATGACGTCACTTCAGTTTTCGTGGGAAGTAGCATTAACAGATATCTGAAAATCTCTGAGTCTCTGCTCACACTTGATCCGAATCGGCATGCAAAATTTGAAGTCGATCCGACCAGCGGTTTGGTGTAGGTGGAGGGAGCCCGTAAGTCAGCGGATGATTATTTTTCGATAGTTATCGCCCCTAAATTGCAGTTTACGCCATTTGTAAATACACCTAATAAAACGGAAATTACATATGTGCAATATTCCGCCAGTGAAGTTTTCGTTTGTTTTTCCATATAGGCCGGGCACAAAGCGGGAAGTTTTAGCTAAATGACTGAAATATCGACCGCAGCAAGAAATTTTGAAATCTATTGATAAATACGAAGCTGACGTCACATCCGTTTGCTCTATTTTGAAAACTTGAAAAAAAGACGTTCATCTTTGACATCCAATAGAACCGGAAGTAGTCAAGATAGAGCTCTGAAAATTATCATCTTTTATGCGCCTGACACTCCCCTATCACACTGGCAAGAAATTATGTTGCTGACATTACTGTACAAATTGGAAAACGTTTGCAAAGACCACCCGTTATCAGCCGAAATTCGGCAAAAATTCGGCAAAATCGTTGAAAAGTATGTACATATTTCAACTTCAAATCCCTATAGCTCTCTTATTTGACCAGATAGCCGAGAACTGTCAGCAAGGCCGAGATAGAGAATGTTGTCAGCTTTCCAATGCAAAAATAATTTTTGAAATCGGTTGGAAAATAAGGAAGTTATAGAAAGTTATAGAAAATATGACGTCACTTCCGGTTTCGTGGAAAGTGGCATTAAGATATTTCTGAAAATCTCTGAGTCTCTGCGCACACTTGATCCGAATCGGCATGCAAAATTTGAAGTCGATCCGACCAGCGGTTTGGGCTGTAGCCTGAACGGCTGAATAAAAAAAAAACAAAAAAAAAAAAAAACCAACGAATACAATAGGTTTTCGGCGCAGCTGAAAGCCGCCTCAAACCTAACAAACATGAAATTGTCTATTGTTATGAAATAAAGTCAACAACTGGATATCCGACGACCTTTCATTAATTAATCCTGCAATTATGCAGACGAATGGTATTATAATGTTGCTGGCCCTGTCACAAGTTTAAATCTGTACTGGCGAGAGGATCAACATTTTATTGCACGAGTACATGGTGGATGATGTTTCCTCATACAGTCGATGAGAAACTTAAATCTGTGAGGAGGATGAATGAGTTATACTCATTGCGATGAGGTGTACGGATGTTACTTTAAAAGATCATAGAGGCTCATCGAAAATTGAGTGTACGTCCTCATGTACCTACCAAAATTCAAACATTCAAATTACCACATATTATCTTTTTTTTCGAATTATGTGCTAGTGATAATCAATGTACATACCTTAATTGTTATTTACTGTTTAAAGTGGACATATAGGTCCATAGGGCCGGGTGTTCCATAATTGATATTTCAAGGTCAATTTCACCAATGCTATAAACTGTATCATGGCTTAACGCGGATACGCTCATGCGGATCCTTGCGGATTTATCAACAATCAACATGTGCAAATAATTTCCACTGAATGAGGAGGAGTGATGAGTTACGGTGTTATATAGTAGAGGGACATAACAGAACATTTAGTTCAAGCCCTTTAGTTTTAGGTAGGTAGAGCCTAGCTACAAGCGACTACACTCGGTCCAATCCAGCCTCTGTCTGCCCTAGCCAAATGGCCTGCCTCACGTTAGAACACTCAAGTTAAAACCCCACTAGAGGGAGAGAAAAAGATGAGGATCATTCCATCATTTCATTCCACACACCAGAAACAATATAATCGACATTTTCTTTGGACGAATGAAGAACAGCACCATGGCCTTCCGTGTGTACACGACAAACCCGCAACTATTCGATACAGTGGCGCGCGTTCCTAACAGTGGCACACTTCGCTTTTTAAACGGGAAACCCCCAAATTATATGACGCAGAAGTACAATGAGTATCATCTTACAAGTTTTCTTTTGTCTTTGGGGTGAAACTAATTTTGAATTTTGGCGGGAAAAAATTGAATTGAGTGTGCTCACGCTCATCACTTCGACAGTCTGCGTCCACCCTCTATACTACTAGAGTATCATCAACCCATCGAATGCATGTAACTAATTGTTTGATAAATCAGTACACTCATCCGCAAGAATACCAAAGAATTCAACGCACCTGATGTTGCTAGTGATTTCCCGCAACAGAGTATTTCCAAAGATACGCAATACCTCGTTCTGAATGGAAGAACTTGCATACTTGTCACGTTTTTTCTGAAGCCAAGAGAGAAACTGTGGGTCGCCTTCTGCTAGAAGCTGGCAAAGCTGAACAAAATTTGATTCACTATTTTCGTGACCGTGAATAGCAACTCGATCCCTGTCTACATAAGAATCGAAGGGACGATAGGACTTTTAGAAAGTTTTGTCGATTTTTTAGTTTTTGTTGTTTCTGAATTGAGGATAGCTCTTGGTGTGGTTTAGATCCAATCTTAGACATGGATAAAGTGCCTTGTGTACTACGCTGATGGTTAGCCTCTGAAGATGTTGATTGGTCAGCACTCGTAGATAGTTTACTTGTGTCAACGTCGGAAAGAGATGTCTCAAAGTCTCTACAAGAGGACAATCATCGGATCAGTATAAATGAACAGTTGAAGCATATGTTCGATGCCACACCATTATGGATGATGCTATGTTAAATATAGGTGTAGCGATGTGATAAAATAGCCACATTAACCTCACGTAGATCCGCGGGTGTATGTGTAAATGTTTTGTCATCATAATATAATAAATGGGTTAACACATGTAAGCGTATAGACTGAGACATAAAGCTATGTTAACGCTTAGTTAACTCTTGACATAGATGTCTTATCATGTCATCGTATTTTCTAAGCATGTAGACACTATGTACACTCGTTAGGTGTGATGTTAATCGATTTATGTGAAACTTTAATGGCATAACATAGGTACTTTTCAGTTAGAGTATTGACATCTCCGGTAGACATGGTGCTTCTGGATACATCATTGGCAACCTCGTCCGCCTCCTTTTGTGGTTCAGTCTAGAACACAATAAAGAGAAATCATGACGCCACCACAAGGATCATTTGTTTTACAGTACCGCACAAGTTAGGCCAAGCAGGAGAATGCAAAACATAACATGAAAAATGTACGTGTCTCACTGATGGTTATGTTGCTCTTTAGTTTGTAGCCCGCATGTCGCAACTGCCGATCACCGCCAAACATATAAAACTAATCAATTAAAACGTAGGTCAATGTTAAATAAAGGTCACATGTCTTACGTTATATTCTGATGTACATCCCTCGCTGATCATGCTGTACAAGTCTGGTGACCGTGTCATAGTCTATACTACGTATACACAGAGTGAACATTTGGTGACGGACAGACAGACGGCTTCACCGATGGACGGACAGTCTGGTGCAAAACCTGATTTTTTCGTCTCGGGGCATAAGACCTGAGTGGGCATACATGCATTGTCGCTTTAACATACACATGTTGCAGAGAGAAAATGGTAAATTTTCTGATTTCCAGGGGAGGTCCAGCGAGACCCACATCCCCACCCACACACCTCTGGTAAATTCAACCCCGGCTATCCACTACAAAAACGACCAAGTCCGCACTCCAAAAACAAATCGGCCAGGGGAGGTACTACAACAGTGTAAAATAATTGTTTTAATCCACAACAATTGTACCCCGACTTTGTTCAAATACTGAAATAGCGGCGAAACCCCCAACCCCACCCACACCACCGCTGGTAAATTCAACCCCGGCTATTCACTACAAAAAATGACCAAGTCCGCACTCCAAAAACAAATCGGCCAGGGGAGGTACTACAACAGTGTAAAATAGTTTTTTCTCCACAGCAATTGCACCCCGATATATATATGTCTACCAGTGCTAAATTTTCCACGAGCTTCAGAACTAGCACGAATATAGGTTAACGTAACTTAGGGAGTTATTTTTCGATCTGTTGCAATAGTGTAGTGAAAACATGTTGGATCATACGGTGCTAATTAATAAAGTGATGCACACAATTCTATGTATACGTTCACCAAAAATACTAGTCGATTGTCTTTCGTCTCTTCATATTTGCAAAATTGCAAACAAAACCCGCCCATGCTACTATCGTTGTTGTTGTTGTGCATCGCGGCGACTCGTCTCTGTCTCATAAAAGCAAAATGTAGCTTACCATAGTGGTTTCGCCCAAAATAAACCATTGTCACATAAATATTTTTTCACTATGCCGACTAGGCTAATCAACATTCTTAGCATTTGTTAGATTGGATAGTATATACTGTATATCTAGTTATCTAGTGTTGCATACAGTACAGAGATGCGAATAATTTTCTTTTCTAAAAAAATAATATATTTATAACAATGTTATTTATCCACGTTATATGGTGGCATACTTCTGCCATCATCTTAACGTGATAACATGATAGCTACGTCGTCTTAATATACCTTATAAGTCTGCTATTTGACAATATTTCGTAGCATGCCTTGACCAGTTATTAACACGTCTTGATGCAATCATGATGTAGTTATAAGACGCCTTATAAGGTATATTAAGACGACTTAGCTATTACGTTATCAAGTTATTTAGATGACAGAACTATATACTATGGTGGCATATTTATGCCATCCACTTAACGTGATAACGTGATAACGTGATAACGTGATAGTTAAGTCGTCAAAATACACCTTACAAGACGACTTGACGCGATAATTATCTCGTCAAGACGACTTATAAGTTGGACGTGATAATTAACGCGTTATCTCGTCTAAGACGTGATACTGCCCACTACTGACATATACATTTATTTATGTATTTCTCGTCTTGACCAGTTAGTAAGTCGTCTTGACGTGATAATCATCTAAGTAAGTCGTCTTGACGCGATAATTAACTAGTTAAGGCGACTTACTCAAAAAATATATCGTCGGCCCGATAACATGCCAACATAATTATGACATGACGTTTTTTTTTTATTAGGTTTGAGGCGGCGTTTTTATTCAGCCGTTCAGTCTACAGCCCAAACCGCTGGTCGGATCGACTTCAAATTTTGCATGCCGATTCGGATCAAGTGTGAGTCGAGACTTAGAGATTTTCAGAAATCTCTTAATGCCACTTTCCACGAAACCGGAAGTGACGTCATACTTTCTATAACTTCCTTATTTTCCAACCGATTTCAAAAATGCTTTTTGTATTGGAAAGCTGACAGAATTCTCTATCTCGGATTCGCTGACAGTTCTCGGCTATCTGGTCAAATAAGAGAGCTATAGGCATTTGAAGTTGAAAAATGTACATACTTTTCAACGATTTTGCCGATTTTTTGCCGAATTTCGGCTGATAACGGGTGGTCTTTACAAACGTTTTCCAATTTGTACAGTAATGTCAGCAACATAATTTCTTGCCAGTGTGATAGGGGAGTGTCAGGCGCATAAAAGATGATAATTTTCAGAGCTCTATCTTGACTACTTCCGGTTCTATTAGATGTCAAAGATGAACGTCTTTTTTTTCAAGTTTTCAAAATAGAGCAAACGGATGTGACGTCAGCTTCGTTATTTATCAATAGATTTCAAAATTTCTTGCTGCTGTCGATATTTCAGTCCTTTAGCTAAAACTTTCCCGTTTTGTGCCCGGCCTATGGTGAAAAACAAACGAAAACTTCACTGGCGGAATATTGCACATATTTAATTTCCGTTTTATTAGGTGTATTTACAAATGGCGTAAACTGCAATTTAAGGGCGATAACTATCGAAAAATAATCATCCGCTGACTTACGGGCTCCCTCCATCTACACTAAACCGCTGGTCGGATCGACTTCAAATTTTGCATGCTGATTCGGATCAAGTGTGAGCAGAGACTCAGAGATTTTCAGATATCTTTATTTTCCAACCGATTTCAAGAATTCATTTTGCATTGGAAAGCTGACAAAATTCTCCATCTCAAACTCGCTAATAGTTTTCGGCTATCTGCTCAAATAAAAGAGCTATATGCATTTGAAGTTGAAAAATGTACATACTTTTCAACGATTTTGCCGAATTTCGGCTGATAACGGGTGGTCTTTACAAAGGTTTTCCAATTTGTACAGTACTGTCAGCAAATAGTTTACACCTTGGGCTAAAGCTTAGTTACACATGAAATCAATGTTTGAGGCTCAAACCGTTGATGCAGCTCAAGCTGCTCTAGTTCTTATTATTTTTGGAAAGTATAGCCACGCAAGCGCATTGGTCCGCCTTAAATACGGAATGGACATACTGTGTCGAGTGAGTGCAATAGAGAGGTGATCCTGCTGAAATTTTTGCTATAAATTATACTCTTCGGAAAACATCTTTTGAAAGATGAGTCTGAGATTGTGTAGAACAAAAAATAATAGTGGAAACATTTTTCAAAAATTAAAATGGCCGCCATATATTGACATAGTTTTCTAGTTTTCCATCGATACTATATATTGTTCTTGTAAAAATAGTTGACAATAACAATGTAACAACTTGGGTGGTTGGTAGGAGCATGCGATACGTATCTGTACAGGTATCTCGTCTTACCTTGGTTCTACCTGTTGGCATTCTGGTATGGCAAGCCAAATGCACAATACTTCCTTAAACCATGGTTAGGAGCTTAAACCATAGCTTAGGCTCATCAAACCCTAGTTTGGGCTTAAACTGCCATTTGAGATCCCAAATGGTAGTTTTCGTCGTAAACCCTGGTTTGGGCAATTATTGTGCACTTGGCGGCTGAAACCACCGTTTAGACTCTCAAACTAGGGTTTCTGATAGCTTAAACCACGGTTTGAGCTCAAACCCCAGTTTAGACTGCCCAAACCCTAGCTTAGGCTCGCCAAATGCACAATAATTCACTAAACCCCAGTTTGAGAGTCTAAACCATGGTTTAGGCTCTCAAACCCCAGTTTAATCAATTATTGTGCATTTGGCCAGAAACTGCCGTTTGAGGTCGTAATCCAATAAAAAGCATAAACCCTAGTTTGGACCCAAACCACAGTTTAAGAAAACAACTGCCAATCGTGATCCCAAACGGTAGTTTTCTTAAACCCTGGTTTGAGCAATTATTGTGCACTTGGCGGCAGAAACCACCGTTTATACTCTCAAATGTTTATCCATTACATGTATATTATTAATAATATATACTTATACTAGCGATATTTCAAAACATTTATATTTAATCTATAAATAGTATAATTGTTACAGGTGAATGTCTCGATAGCTGTAGAGATCATAGCGGTTTATAAATAGACTGGCTTTAGAGTATTTAAGACACGCCATTTCTGGTGATTTTAAAATAAAATAAAGAAACCATGCACTGTGGTTATCCGTGTTTATTACTCAGATATCATTTTTTGCTTAGAAATTGCCTTTATTTGCCTACAGCAATAACATACACAGTCCAGGCTGATCATACGGCGTGTTTTCCAGTCTGATATTGAAACTTCTAGTCTGATACTGCCATTGCTAGTCGATACCATCGTGACTAGTCTGATATCGCCGTTTCCAGTCCGATACCATGTCTCGCGCGCGTATTAAACCAGTTACTTTGGGCATGCGCATTGCGTATGTTTACTTTATCGGCTGCGTAAATTTTGACAGATGCCGGGAATTTAAATTTGTAGGCTCTGTATTTCATCATTCAATCATGGATAACGGTATATATTTTAATATAGGATTATCACAACTGCCGGATGATTGATATTGAAATTGATATCTAAGTAATCTAAGTAATAAAGACGTTAATACGTGTCTTGTTTGATATCGGCCTAGGTATCGTCCCTCGGTCTCAGGCCGATGCGTAGGCCGATATGAAACAAGACACGTATTAACCTCTAAGTAACTGTTACATTACGCTGTATTAGGGGTCATTTTTCTGGTACAAATAAAGTACGTCGAATGGCGCAGATCCTGATGAGACGGCTCGTGAATAGCCAGCTCATCGGGATCTACAGTTTGCAAACATTTTGATAAAGGACAAAGGTACTTCTGCCATGTTTAAATAAAAGCGTTCATCTGCAATCCAAAATAAAACAATTAGCATTAGGATTCGTCTAGAGCTGTCGTTTCGCAATGTTTCCGTCTTGTCAGGATATACACTGGTGACAAATCCTATACACCCCATGTCTTCATTCACATCCACAAATGGTAAATAGATCAGGTGCTACACATATATAAATTTAGGAAATATGGGGAAAATAGACAACTTACAGAAATGGATGGTTTTGGTACATTTGACAGTGACTGCATAAATGGTGTGCATCCTCACAGTCTGATCAGGTTCCGCACTGTTCGTCATTCCATTAATGAAACACTTGTCATGCCTCACGCTCACAAATGTAACAATACCGGTTTTCTCATACATAAGGCAGGGTTTATGTGGGGTCATAAATCACAGTCAGGAAAATACACACTTCTTAATTAGAACAGAAGGGTCTGCCACAGAATGATTTGACTTGAGAATGGACATTTAATCTGTATGATGAACTTGTAAACACATGTAAACACATTATAGTCTATCATATAGACATTGCCACTATCATAATGCAAGGCTCATACCCAGGCTCAAACACACTGTAGTCTGATTAATTTATACACTGTTGGCTAGTTTTTAGGACAGAAAAAAAGAATCACCGTGATCATGATGAGGATATACACTGTTTGATATTTTGTTCCAGTACAAAAAGCTGATTATCATCCAGCATCTGTCTGTGTTACACTTGTTACACCGTTGCACTGTAACATGAGAAAATAACTTCTGCTGTTCACACTGTGTCTTATGGGGTGAAATACCTTCGTTACACTGTTACACCGTAACAAAATGGGCACCTCTGGCCAGTTGGTATCTTTTTGTACAGTATATGGTTATTGAGAACTATATTTCCAAGAACAATATATATTATCGATGGAAAACTAGGAAAATATGTCAATATGGCGGCAATTTTGATTTTTTGAAAAATGTTGCCATATTATATTTTGTTCTACACAATCTCAGACTCATCTTTCAAAATATGTTTTCCGAAGAGTATAATTTATAGCAAACCTTTCAGCAGGATCACATCTCTATTCCACTCACTCGACACAGTATGTCCATTCCCGTACGTAAGGCGGACCAATGCGCATGCGTGGCTATTCTTTCCAAAAATAAAAAAAACACGTCATGTCATACGTTGGCATATGTTATTGTGCCGACGATATATTTTTTGCGTAAGTCGTCTTAACTAGTTAATTATCGCGTCAAGACGACTTACTTAGATGATTATCACGTCAAGACGACTTACTAACGTACTGGTCAAGACGAGAAATAAATAAATACATGTATATGTCAGTATAGTGGGCAGTATCACGTCTTAGACGAGATATCGCGTTAATTATCACGTCCAACTTATCACGTCGTGACGTGATAATAAGTCGTCTTGATGAGATAACTATCGCGCCAAGTCTTATAAGGTGTATTTTGACGACTTAACTATCAAGTTATCCCGTTAAGTGGATGGCAGAAATATGCCACCATAATATACCACCATAAGGGACTGGTCATTATTTATCGCCGGGGGGGTGGGGCTGGATGAATTTTGCCAATAATATGATTTTTTTCTAGGGCCATCTTTAGCTAAATTTTTCAGGGCCCCCCTATTCCATCATATAATTTTTTCGAGGCCCGCCCCCCCCCCCCCCACCTATGCTAAATTTTCAGGGCCCCCCTATTCCATCATATATATTTTCAAGGGCCCCCCCCCCCCCCCCCACCTATGCTCCCAAATCAACCCCCCCCACCCCATGTAAACTGGCCATTCGGATGTTAATATATTCAATTGCATGATGCTTATCATCATCATCATCTCTCTTTATTTCAGTACAGTTTATTGCAGTACATGTATCTATATAATCTTGATCTAGACTATACATGTAGCAGTTTTGCAAGCAGTGTAGATCCAGATGAGCTGTCTCATAAGGATCTACTCTATTTGCGTAGCTGATCCGAGGGTAATAATATTGTTACCATGAAAATCGTACCAAATGTTCAGCACAGTGGCGGATCCAGGATTTCACCAAGGGGGGGGGGGGGGGCACATGGAACTTGAAGGAGGTATACTCGTTCGTCGACTGAGCGGTGCGAGGGAGTTGGCTAGGGGGGTCCGGCGGCATGCCCCCCCCCCCCCCCCGGAAAATGTTTGAATTGAGGAAGCCATTTCCTGCATTCTACGCTGAATATTTTGTAAAAAAAATCAAAAAAATCGGGATATGCTCGTTCGTCGACTGAGCGGTGCGAGGGAGTTGGGTAGGGGGGGGGGGGGGGGTGTCCGGGGGCATGCCCCCCCCCCCCACCGGGAAATTTTTTGAATTGAGGAAGCCATTTCCTGCATTCTACGCTCAATATTTCGTAAAAAAAAAAAAATCGGGATTTCTGAAGGGGGGCGGCCCCCCCCCCCCCCCCCCACCCCCTCCCCCCCCCCTGAATCCGCTACTGCAGCATGTCCAGTTCTTGGACTTGGTATTGACCCTAATTATTCAGACACTATTTTGGGGCAATCCAAATAATTTTTGTTAAAAAGGATCTAAAACTGTGTAAAACTGTGTATGATAGATGTGTCACTGACTGAATGGCAGTGTAGACCCTGATCAGAGTGCACGGATGTTTTTCATGAATTATTTTAAAAAATTTGGAGGCCCCTCCCCCCCCCCCCCCCCACCCCCCCCCTCAATATCTGTGAACAATTTACGGGCCCCCCCCCCCCCCCCCCCCCCCCCCCCCCCCCCCCCCCCCCCCCCCCCCCCCCCCCCCCCCCCCCCCCCCCCCCCTCTCGGCGCAGTCGATATTTTCGGCCCTCCACGGCGATAAATAATGACCAGTCCCTAATGTTATATTTGAAATATCGGGTGATATTTATAGGAACCAGTCGGCCAGTGGATAATGTGACCGTAAACCAGTCGTGGTAAGCTTAGCAACAATTAAGGAGTAAATTTATATCAGGACAACGGCATTGTTATTATGACAGAGATAAATAACATATATAGAAGCTGCATGAAAGGAATGTCTGTGCCAAACATTTTATTATAATATCTGGATGCCTCTACACATGCATGTTAAATTTTCTGAATGCGAATTGATGTGGGGCGAGATATTTTGAAATTGAAAATAGACGGGTCCGCCAAAAAATGGGAAAATAATTCATGCAAATCAAGCCGCATGACCCCATGGCATGATTCTAGAACCGACTTAGGTTACTGACTCCAAGATTCGAAGTTACAAAACTGTGAATTTGTGATTATCATGCTTGCGTGAATGTGGTCTACGGAAAATCAATTGCCTGCCTGTTTCCTATAGTCTTCCCATTTTCGCGAAATAAAATGTGAATTCTTATTAGCGCAATGGACATGCAAATGTGCAAATACAATAAATGGTGCGAAGATAGACAATGAAACAAATAATTGGTAGTCTATATCAGAGTATCGGTTAATGCATATTCAGGTGTGGATCCAGGCAGGGGCGTGTCCGGCGCACGCCCCTTCTAGATTTTAACCCATTTTTTAACGTGGAAAGATCTGATTATATCCTAATTTTTCACCCAAAGTGTATATATGTTGTTGCCACTCAGTTGAACCGTACTGAGTGGTTTCAATATATACTTTTGATGAGAAATAAGAAAAAAATACGGAAAACTGTGAATTTTATGAAAGTTAACGATCTTATGTGTCTCATTTTAAATGCATGCCCCCTCTAGACATACATCCTGGATCCGCCCCTGATACTAGTAAACATACAGCAATGCAATTTATTTTTCCTTACGTTTATACACTACTACGGTACTATCACGGTACCGTAGGTAAAATCGTAGGAGTGCCTGCCGGCCCAGACATGGAATTCGAAGTTCCTAAAATAGCGTCATATCATGTAGGCTGGGTCCGAATAATAATGCAATCATGGACTCATATATATGAATAACTTTGATCAACATAGTGTTCTCAAATAGTGTGTGTCCCTATGACTGGTGATGTAATTTGAACATGAATTGTTTATACCTTTCGGAAAAAAAACACACTCATTTGTCGACACATAATAGCTAACCAGGCCCGTACGCAGGCATTATTTTAGAGGGGGGGGGGGGGGGTGGTGCGTTATCGACGGCGCGAAGGGCTAAACATTGTTTTTGCACATCCACGGACAGACCTCGGCAGATTAACCCGTTCACCCCTAAGTAACTGGAATGGATTTTGATTTGTTAATTTTGCAACCAATCTAAATCATCACAAAATGATTTTCAGACCAGTCCATTTATGAACATGGGGTGTTTTTGTTCTCAAAATTATGAAAATTAATTGCAAAAAGTGCAGATCCTGATGAGACGGCTCAAAAATATGAAAATAAATTGCAAAAGCCGGCTCATCTGGATCTACACTGTTTGCCAATACCACTATACAGGCATGCGGGTTAAGAGTGAAAGGGTTAAGGGGGTGCGTACGCACCCGTCGCACCCCCTCTGCGTATGGGCCTGCTAACGTTGTTGCTTCTGTGTCCGATACATAAATAATCATATATGCAATGAATAATTCTGCGAAGCTCTATGAACATAAGTATTCTTTATTTGATTATTTAATATAACTTAATACTAATAGCGGAAATGTACAGTATAGATTATTGTAGATTGCACAGTTCCGCGCGTGAGTTATGACTTTACAATATTATCTTTCCTTTAATGGATACTGTGGTTGTTTTTCGTTGTGGTGTTTCGTCTTTTTCATCAATTATATGAATCGTGTTTGATTGCCTTGTATGATTCTGTCCTTTTGCAGCAGGATGGCGGTTTGCAGTGCAGTGCTAACCAGGTTCAATTGCCCCCAGTTTACTTTTTCTTCAGTAGCCGTTTCAAGACGGCACCCGTGCTGTCATATCTTCATGTACTGTACTTTAAAGGTCACATTACAAACTTGCACTTATTTTCTTCAAAATGCTCTATAAACAACAAAGGCGACCCTAATAACCGATTTACGGTTCGTTTGTATTTTTCGTGATATTGAGATTTCTCATTTCTCATATCGCACCGTATCTGACACATATACAGAGCCAGGCAATGAATTGGTCATCGCTTATATCTCCTGTTACTGCGACCTACTGGCGCGAGGTGGCGCTGTATTATTAAGAAAAAAATATTTGTCTATGGGAATTTAACATGGAGAAAAAGGAAGTGGAGGAGCTGTGGGCGAAAAATGAAAAAAATGTATTTTGACTCACTCTGAAACCTAGCTAGATGGCTTGGAAATGGTCTAACTAAGAAAATAAAAGATACATTTTGAAAATCGGCCCAGTATTTCTGAAAATCGAAAATTTCCCCATGCTAAATCCCCATAGACATCTTCACATTGTGAAGATGTCTATGGGGATTTAACTTTGGGAAATTGTTTTTTCGCCATAAAATCAATATAGGACCAAATTTCACTAAATAAAAAGAAGGCTAGCTCATTCTTAAATTTTACTCTAATTTAATATTATCGAATAAAATATTATTTTGACTTTGTTTATATAGCCGTACAATTTGGGCAGGTTTTGTGAATTGACAGTAGTTGGTATGGAAATAGCTACTTAAGCATGACCTTAATTTTGTTATTTCATCGTCCAATACAAATAATATTTCAGTATTTCCCAGTAATTCTCGCTGTCCCGGGAAATTGCCAACCCGGCTGAGAAAACCCATTTCGCAAATAGCTTCCATTGCGTAAATAAAATATGAGATATCGTAAACGCGGTCTGCGTACCAGTCAACCGACCTTTCGCTTTGTAATCCGAAATTATGGTCGATTTGGGGAAATTTTCAAAGATATTATTGACAGAAATATGATTGAAACAAAGGTAATGTTCAGCTTTCGTTGAATGCAATATATTTCAAACACATTATTCTATCATATTGACTCATTAAAAGTATTGCATGTTGTGGTTAAATGTGTTGTTACATGTCTTTTTCTTACGTGACCTACTTTTGTTTCGATGTAAACAAGTTTCTCGAACGTTCAGCCGGATATTATTGACTGTTGAGATAATGGGCCAGGGAGCGAATGACTCAACACAGTACACGTAGGCAGTGTATATAAATAAACATCCAATCTGACGCAAGCTCGTCAGTGTAGGTTTGTGCGTGTAAAGATGGACGTCTAGCGAACGAGTAACAAAAGACTTCGGTCTTGAAATCGGTTTCTGGCCTGAAACGATGAAACAAAGGAACAATTACTGAGTTAAAATATGTCATAATTTTGCAATTTGGAACTTTCAACAAATTTGCTGGATAAACTTGTTATTCAGTTTAATAATAAACATTTTTGAATCACAATTGAAGGAACCATTGAACAAGAATAATGTTGGATACTTTTGTAAATGTAAGTAAATTTCTGTGTTTCGTTCTCAAGTTATTCGTTTTGCATTCTTTATATTCTTCTTCTTCTTTTACAATAATGGCAAGCAATCACATTGATTATTTGGCCATGCATGGGGTGTTAGAAAAGGAATTTCATGTACTTGTGCAACACTGGTTTCACAAGAAAAAAAAATTGGACCTATATATTTCACTATTTTGTCTGACAGGGCTGGCATGCTTCGGTTGTCTACAATTACTGATGTATATGACCGGTTATGTCATTTCAGCATTATTACCAGGAACGTTGGAACAGCAGGTCCGGTGATTGCCTGACCAATACTTTTCGCAAACAATATGATTGTTGGATTGAAATAATAGAATTCATATATACTGTCATTTCGGCTAATTCTGCTCATCCGTTAATGCGTCAAATTTAGCCTCGTATATGTCATAATAAAATATGTTTATTTTGGAATAAACACAAACTGTTTAATTGCAACACTATGCCACAATTTTTATCACATTCCGATAGTTGGTTAAAAAGTTTTCAGAATATAGTAAAAAATGTGTAAAATCCTTTGACTGCGGATAAAATGCTGATTACATGTTACTAATTTTATTAGTTGAAAACAGTTTATTACAATTCAGAGCTCCAGGTAAGGAATGTTTGAGGTGGGAAAATGTCCCCTGGGCTCGCTCTAGGCACAACACTATAAATGTCTTACAAGACAAGTACCGGTAAACTCTAAAATATGACTTGTCCAGACAATAAACTACTTGTCCGGAAATTTTAGAAGAAAATTTGATTTTAACCGTTTTAAATAATGACTACCAGCTTCGTTACAATGTATGTATATTTCATGGTAATTTTGCGACCTTAAATGACCGTAGCTGTTGATAGGCCGCTAACCACCAATAAATCGAAGCAAATTAATTCATGGTAATTTTGAAAATAAAATGTATTTGATCCAGGCGACACTTTAGAATAAACTGATCCATGACTCATTGTCGTGTTTTTATTTGTGACCTTTAACTGCGGTTAAATTGAATTCACAAATCGATTTGTCGAACAAACTTTTTCAGCAGTGGGTATTCCACCGATTACTTTAGCATAGTTTCATCGGGTGCTTGTGGCTTCGTATAATTCGAACATACACAATATTATACAGCATGTAATACAAAACCGTTGTGTAAATCACTAGTAATTCACAGTCATATAAACGTTTCGTATCGTAACTTGCAACGTAAACAATCCACGCCTGTACAATTTAGTATGGTCTGCATATTAAATTGCAAGTGCGTAATTTTAACACTATTATTGAGTCCATTCAAGTACGCGTGCGCAAAACGTTTTAGAATATAGATGATTATGAAAATGGACTTGCCCGGAGATTAAACTGGTCTGGCAAGTTATTTCCGCATCCCTGGACTCGTATCGACATTACTGATTCTTGTGCATATTTTCTGTACGTCTTGTAAAGAAGAATCAAAATAAGCTACATAGTTAGGAAATGTAGAGTAGTTAAGATTTTTTTAGTCAAACCCCCTTTCCAAAAACATCTATTGACATCCATGAAAATTACATTTCATTCTTTTAATTTTTTCTCCAGGTGGACCAAACCTCCGGTTTTGGGGGTCGACTGTCACCACCACGACCATCCACTTTGATGCTGGACAACGGACAGGCAATGGATTTTGACACAGATTTCTGTGATCTTGAAAACAACAAAATTGACTTTCCAAATTCACATCGGCCACGTAACAGGAAGAAAAAGAAGCGTGCTTCAGACATTCCAGAAAAGAGATTTAATGGTAAGTATATCCAGTTGCATGCTTATGACATACATGTATGCTGATTTATATAGCGATACATATGAATAGCAAAGCTTTCCAATCATATTTTATTAGCAAGCCCTTCCCAGCCATTTCATATATTGTCCTTCCTCATCTCCAGATAAGCTGCGTATTTGCGTACATACCCAATTCAAATTGCTAAAAACCCAATTGAAATCAGAAGTAGCGAGTATCAAAAAGCAATAACAAATTTGTGTTACCTTTATCATGCTACAGAAAACAATAAACGGACCACAAATATAGCATATTTTCCATCAAAAGACATCTTGGTATTTCATTAGAATTGTCTCCAAGGAGACAATTCTAATGAAATGCCAAGACATGTTTTCATTTCGAAGCAAACTATTCAATAATTTCTGTCTGTTGAGGTGTAAACAGTAGTGTGATTTTATTTTACCCAATTAAAATATTGAAATACCCAATTGCTTCAGATATGATGGAGTGAAAATACTCAATTACTAATTCCTTATCTGGAGCTTGCTTCCTGAATGCCATATTTCCAACCCATGGTATCACACTGTGTACCATCATTATTGGAGTGTCAGTGACAAAATCTGCCACTTTTAAACAATGTTGATACTGCAGTGCAATTTAATCCCTGTAAGCATAACAATCTTGTTTAATTTGCGTATGTTCATACATGAATGTACATAATTTAATCCTGTTACATACTAACATTGGCAAGGCACCCAGAATAAACTACAATGTATGCGCTGGTTTCTTTCTTATCACTTACAAATACAAACTAAATATGCAAATGATTTTTACCGTTATCTTGTACAAAATGTACAAGATACCGGTAAAATTCATTTGCATATTTAGTTTGTATTTGTTAAATATTTCGGGTGAAATTTGGTGTAAAATGTATGTACAGTTGGCAGCATTATCTACCGGTGTCCCTTAGCCAAGACACGTAAGTGGCTGTGACTGAAGAAATTAGGCTTATGGGTTTTGCGACCAATATAGATCCAGGTCGGCCTATGCATCTGCTCAGTCTGATTAGCATCTACACTATTTGCCAATCCATCAATGAAACACCAGTCCTGCTTCTAACATGCAATTTAGATCATTATACCCCCCGCAACGAGTTGTGGGGGGTATACTGGAGTCAGGTTGTCCGTCCGGGTAAACTTTTAACATCAGAGAAATATTGTTACAACTTCTATTTCCTTCATCTAAAATGCTTGATATTTCACACATGCATTCCTGTAAGGCTCTTCTACCATGCTGTGCCAAATCCACGACCGTCCAACCCCCGCAGATCCCAAGGTCAAGGTCAAATATTTAGTCCGTAAACTTAACATCAGAGAAATATTGTTATAACTTCTATTTCCTTCATCTAAAATGCTTAATATTTCACACATGCATTCCTGTAAGGCTCTACTACCATGTGCCAAATCCACGACCGTCCAACCCCCGCAGATCCCAAGGTCACGGTCAAATACTTAGTCTCTTTACAAAACTTAACATCAGAGAAATATTGTTATAACTTCTATTTCCTTCATCTAAAATGCTTAATATTTCACACATGCATTCCTGTAAGGCTCTACTACCATGCTGTGCCAAATCCACGACCATCAACCAACTGCTGATACCAAGGTCAAGGTCAAATACTTAGTCTCTTTACAAAACTTAACATCAGAGAAATATTGTTATAACTTCTATTTTTCCTTCATCTAAAATGCTTGATATTTCACACATGCATTCCTGTAAGGCTCTACTACCATGCTGTGCCAAATCCACGACCGTCCAACCCCCGCAGATCCCAAGGTCAAGGTCAAATACTTAGTCCGTAAACTTAACATCAGAGAAATATTGTTATAACTTCTATTTCCTTCATCTAAATGCTTAATATTTCACACATGCATTCCTGTAAGGCTCTACTACCATGTTGTGCCAAATCCACGACCGTCCAACCCCCGCAGATCCCAAGGTCAAGGTCAAATACTTAGTCTCTTTACAAAACTTAACATCAGAGAAATATTGTTATAACTTCTATTTCCTTCATCTAAAATGCTTAATATTTCACACATGCATTCCTGTAAGGCTCTACTACCATGCTATGCCAAATCCACGACCATCCAACCCCCGCTGATACCAAGGTCAAGGTCAAATACTTAGTCTCTTTACAAAACTTAACATCAGAGAAATATTGTTATAACTTCTATTTCCTTCATCTAAAATGCTTAATATTTCACACATGCATTCCTGTAAGGCTCTACTACCATACTGTGCCAAATCCATGACCGTCCAACCCCCGCTGATCCCAATGTCAAGGCCAAATACTCTTTACAAAACTTAACATCAGAGAAATAAGTTATAACTTCTATTTCCTTCATTGAAAATTCTTATTATTTCACTTGTGCATTCCTCTAAGGTTGTACTATCATGCTGTGACAAATCTACGACTGTCCAACCCCCCCCCCCCTGATCCCAAGGTCAAGGTCACATACTTAGTCTCTTTAAAAAACTTAACATCAGAGAAATATGTTATAACTTCTATTTCTTTCATTGAAAATACTTAATATTTCATATGCTGTGACAAATCCCTGCTGATCTCGAGGTCAACGTCACATACATACCGTATAACCTCGACTTAACGCCCCCCTCCTAATAAACCCCCCCCCCCCAACCAAATTAATTTTTTTTTTTTGAAACCAATGACCGCCAATTTCAAACACAAATAATCTTTAAACCTATTTGTGTTGAAATTGGCGGTCCTTGAAACGCCCCCCCACCCCCCCATTTTTTTAAAAAAATTACCAATTGACCGCCAGTTTCAAACACATATAATCTTTATTTGTGTTTGAAATTGGCGGTCCTTGAAACGCCCCCCCCCACCCCCCACCCCCCAAAAAAATTTTTTTTTTTTACCAATGACCGCCAATTTCAAACACAAATAATCCTTATTTGTGTTTGAAATTGGCGGTCCTTGGTAAAAAAAATTTCTTTTTTTTACTGGCTAATAAACGACACCCCCCCCCCCCCCCCCCCCCCCCCTTTTGTTTTGTAAAATGTAACGCCTCCGGGGGCGTTGATTCGAGGTTATACGGATATTCTCTTTACAAAACTTAACATCAGAGAAATCGGTTATAACTTCTATTTCCTTGCTCGGATCTGCTTCACATTTCACACACTCATTGCTCCAATGGACCTCTACCACCCTGTGACAAATTCACGTTCATGCCGCTCGCGCTAATCCCAGAGTCAAGGTCACAAGCCCACACACTTGGAAATTTGTACATATTTTAGGGGTACCTGGGCCCACGCGGGGGGTATTCCGTAAGCCTCGATTACTGACCAATCTAGTTATTTCCGTACATGTAGGTTGTAATACAGGGATACAGATAGTTTTGTATATTCTGTAGATATGACATTTTCTGGCAAAACAAACTTTATTCCACCATTACCCCACATATAGATTGACATTATTATGCATTTTATATCAGACGTAAATTTTCACACTGGTATCAGGGGTGATAACCGTGTTTCCTTAAAATGTTAACGGACATTACTATTTATTTCCTGTATTTATTTTTGATGTGCAATGATCATACTTTATAATCTGTCGAAAATATTATTTTTTCAGGTAACGCATTTAATTAGTATAAATATTTAAAAAATAGCATGCCTCATTTGCATATGAAAATAGGCTTAGCCTGATACCACCGTGAGTCACTACCAGTAAAATAAATATTACTAAATGATTATATCTCTGTATAGCGGGCACTCGTAATTTTTAGAACACTTGAATAATGACACAATTATACACTCACTTATTTAATTCCTATAAAAAATTATTTTGCCTACTGAGTGGGCATGTACTATTTGATCAGGAGCTACATTGGTCACAAATTCCATATGCCCCATTTCTCGTCACAGCCATGTAGCTTGTGTCACAGCCATGTAGCTCGTGTCACAGCCATGTAGCTCGTGAATTGACAGAAATAACAGTTGAATAGGTTGTGGGGTGGCATATGGGAGTTGATTTTAAACAGGATAACAGAAAATAAAATGTGCAACAGTTAAAACAATAATAGATAATGAATATCAAAACTGGCCAGTAACAATTGTTGTGACAAAATGTCTACTGTTAACCAAAAAAACAATAATAATAAGAAATTGCCACTTGCAAGATAAAGGCCCTTTATAGTTTATATAAGAGGCTGCTGGTGCTGGTCAGCATACTTTCTGAATTAATAAAGTCTGATTGTTTTCAGTTAGCAGCCAGTTTATTGGCATGAGAAATGTTGTCTATTATGTGTTGATCCCATTTCCTCTGTATATACGATGGTGTATATTATCCAGGGTTTTCAATATTCTCCGAAATTCAAGTATCAAAATGGTCGAGGAAGATATAATTTCAAGTTCGATATACGGTTGCAATATATTTTATTAACATTAGACACAATTACCTTGCAAACCCTGAGTATTGTATACCAGGCTCCAGATAAGGAATTAGTAATTGAGTATTTTCACTCCATCATTTCTAAAGCAATTGGGTATTTCAAAATTGGGTAAAATAAAATCACACTACTGTTTACACATCAACAGACAGCTATTATTGAATAGTTTGCTTCGAAATGAAAACATGTCTTGGCATTTCATTAGAATTGTCTCCTTGGAAATACCAAGATGTGTTTTGATGGAAAATATGCTATATTTGTGGTCTGTTTATTGTTTTCTGTAGCATGATAAAGGTACCACAAATTTGTTATTGCTTTTTGATACTCGCTACTTCTGAATTCAATTGGGTTTTTAGCAATTTTATCTGGAGATGAGGAAGGACAATATATGAAATGGCTGGGAAGGGCTTGCTAATAAAATATGATTGGAAAGCTTTGCTATTGATATGTGTCGCTACATAAATCAGCATACATGTATGTCATCATTCTAATTCTAATGAAATACCAAGATGTTTTTTCGTGGAAAATAAGAAAAAGTATGCTATATGCAGCAGCATGATAAAGGTATTACAAAATTGTTATTGCTTTTTGATACTCACTACTTCTGATTTCAATTGGGTTTTTGGCAACGATTTTCCTATGGGAATTTAACATGGGGGCTAAAAATATTTTTTTTATTTGTGGACCGATTTTCAAAATCTAACTTGTTTTCTTGATTGCATCATTTTCAAGCTATCTTGCCATGTTTCGGAGTCGATTTCCAAAAATTTTTGTTTCTTGATCCTTCACTCCCCATGTTAACTTCCCATAGGAAAATCGTTTTTTCGCAATAAAATCAATATTTTATGGAATTTCATCAAACAAAATCTTTTGGGGAGGGTGACTTTTTTGTTATTTATGAAAAAGTACGTACTTTTAAATATTATTTAGATGTAATGTGTTTAATGGCCAAAAGTTCATCGGCAGCAAAACATGGAACAGACAGTACATACATACACTTCCTGTCATGAGGAAGTTTTATCAATTCATGTTCATTTAATTGGCTAGTGATTTGTAAGTATTGGCAAATGACAGGAAGTCAGTTACTAAATATGGAATTATGACTAAGAATGGCTGTTTATACAATTATATGATTTTAACCTTTACAACAGTGTATTCAATTTTGCTGTTTGCTTTGTTTACTCAAATCAATAGTTCTCAATAAAAAAAACATGTTTTGACATTGCCTGAGAATCATCTCCAATGGAGATCTGTCTCATGTGCAAAGTCATGTTTTTGTTAATAAATAAATTCAATAAACCGTATATGCAATTTTTGGTTTCCCACTATTAGGTAAAATTGGCTAAGCTGTGTCCCAGATTATGACATGACAGTCTGGCTGTTGTACATTTACCGGCAGATGTATAAGCTAAATGTACACGTTATCATACTGGAAATTCACTATAGCGAAATCTGCTGACTTTCCTATTTTCTGAGTATTTTTATAAAAAAAAAGTTTTAATGACTGACCGCATGTAATTCAGTTTGTAGATTTTATTTCAAAATTTCTTTTGATGACAGATGAATTATTTAACCAGATTATGTTGCTACATGTATATACACTCCAGGGGGCCATTTCACTAAACTTTGTACGACTAAAATGTTTGTAAGTGCAAACTTATCATAGTCTGTAAATTTCACATTGACAATGTTTTTTTGCAAACAATTATTGGATTTACATTTATTGAGCATAGGCTGCATATGCAGCCTATGCTCAATAAATGTGAATCCATCAATTGAAATTTACAGACGATCCTAAATTTGCACTTACAAACATTTTAGTCGTACAAAGTTTAGAGAAACGGGCCCCAGGTATTTTATTTCCATTTAAAGAACTAATCAATACTACCTCTCAAACAGTGTTTACAAACACTGTGCAATCTGCTTGCCCCTCTTTCTTGTGTACGCACAGGTGTAAATGTAATCAAAGTTGTTTGCCAGCTTTGTTGTGTTGTCTGCTAAGTGTGCCAGCACTATTGGTGGAAAGTCGGGCAGTCCTCTACCTGATATTTGACCTCATAACCAACATTTCGATAATGACTTGTATCATGTTTACGGGTATATGTATCAACATTTTCATCAGACTATTAAATAGTATTCGTACTACTTGTATTATTTACTATAGTGCCCTAACCCTTAGACCGCTACTCACAACAATTGTCGTCTGCTGTTGCTTTTATATCTCAATAAAAACATGTTTTTACAGCACTTCAGAATCATTTCCAATGGAAATGATTCTGAAGTGCTATCAAAGCATGTTGTAAATTATTCTAAAGTGCTGTCAAAGCATGTTTTTGATGATAAAAATAGAAAATAAACAGCAGACGACAAAAAAAATAAGATAGCGGTCTAAGGGTTAAGGTTACTCTTGACTATCAATGTTTATTTATTACCTGGAATACATGTATAATTTACTACATATTGCCTTAGGTTATACTTAACCCTTCCTATGCTGTTGACGGAAATTGCCGTCTGCTGTTTTTCATGTTTGCTTTAATTCTTAACAAAAAAACTGGTTTTGACAGCACATAAGAATCGTCTCCATTGGTTTTTGTCGAGAAATATTGAAAATATAACATTTCCAGCAGACGACAACATTTAATTCAGCGTAGTAAGGGTTAATTATCCTGAGGCAAGGGTCAAAGGTCAGAATTATAAAAAAATGTTGTAGTAAACAAGTCTGGTTGGGGCAATGATTACAAATCGTCCTTACATTTACACTTAGTTTGAACTCTGTTTATGTTTAACAGGATGATCAGTTGAACTGAGGCTCAAACTTCTTTATTTTAGGCATGAGATTGAGTTCAGTTTTATGACATTGGTCATGATTTTGCATTTATTGGCACACCTTGATTTTGGTGACCCTGTTTATATAAAACTATCTCTGTGATTATGTAACTTATATACGTATTTTTAGAAGCACATCGAGTGTTTTGCAATGCAATGTCAAATAAGGCAGCAAATGTACTATTGATTTCAGCTGCGACTTGCAGTTTTGCACACATATGGCAATTATATTCAAACCATTGTGAATCTTCTGTTCTTTAGTTACGTATGTTAACCCTTAGACCGTTACACACAACAATTGTCGTCTGCTGTTGCTTTTATATGTTGCTTTATTTCTCAATAAAAACATGGTTTGACAGCACTTCAGAATCATTTCCGATGGAAATGATTCTGAAGTGCTGTCAAAACATGTAAATTATTCTAAAGCATGTTTTTGATGATAAAAATGGAAAATAGAAAATAAACAGCAGACGACAAAAAATGAAGATAGCGATCTAAGGCTTAAAATAAATAATTACAATATTCACTGCGCTTGTAGAAATTATGTGTATCCTTTTCATCTGATAATATATTTACAAAACAATATGCTAGTAAAGTATAGGTATGTGCATTTTCTCCAGTTTTGATTTCTGGTTGATCCTGACACAGGAATGGGGGGCACTCTCAGTAATATTTATGAACCATAATGCTGTATGTGCAGACTTGCTAGACCTGCAGATCTGAGGCATCTATAGTCCTCACCCCAAATAGGGAAGATATTGATACAGGTAACATACAATATCTTCCCTGTTGGGGCATGGATATTAGATGTCTATAAGTCTGCCCATTCTGCCATTGTCTTTTGCACTTCCTGACCGTTGATAATCAATAGAACAACAATGATACCAATGCACGACTGATTAACTCTTTGCATGCTGGGAAATTTGTGGGCTATAAATAGTTCAAAAATAGCAGATGACAATTCATTATATTTTCTTTTATTTCTCCTTATAAATGTCATGAATATGTCTTGGAATTTCATTAGAATTGTGTCCGGAGGACACAATTCTAATGAAATTTCAAGACATTTACAGAGAGAAATAAAACATATACTCTTAATTCGTTTGGCGGATATTTTCGCCGCTAGCATGCAAAGAGTTAAGTAGGTTTTATATCAACTGGTGTACATTGTTATCCAGGCCGCCGACGGAGAAAAGATACCTTAGGACATTTCTGGCAAATCCACGTACTGATCATTCTTCACGTTTCCATAGTTGTACATGGTCATCAGGGTCTTAATTGTTTTGCTTACGGCACAGCGATGGGTTGTGGCGTAGGGGTTAGAACACGTGACTTCCAATATGGAGGTTGTGGGTTCAAGCATCGCCTATGGCATCAAAAATACTTAGTAATACATAGTATTTCCACTGGTCTGTCAGATGAGACATTCTAAACTGTGGTCTCATCTCTATATGACCTTAGCTGTTGCTGGGATGTTAAACCCTTTTACTTTTTTTGCTTGCTGTACCTAAGTGAATGAATGGCGAACAGCATAGCCCCAGATCAGACTGTGCATATGCACAGTCTGATCTGTGGCTGTGCTGGTCGTATACGCCGTAATTTACCTTTTCTTGTCCAGCAGCTCATTACCGTAGATGACAATAAAATACTGGTGGTAAAACTTAGGTTTCCATAGGAAAGGTCATCTTGAAGCCAACAGACTTTATTAATGTGCAATAATATACACACAGTCTTATCTACCAGATAAATAGGGCATGGCAATTTCATATCTCCTGATATTTCATAATTTCTACCTCATTTGTATTTCATAATTTCTTCACCGATTTTCGCAACCCGCAGGCGCAGTACATAGCATTGTCCTTGTTCAACTCTGGTTTACAAAGTGTTAAGTGTCTATTTACACGTATGTAGCTATGTCGCGTGTGCCTAGTCAAAAACGTGGTGACCTTGTGTACTCTAGCCGACTTGGTAAACAAGCTCTCCGTAGCTATCTGCATATAGGCACAACTAGAAATCTCCTGATAAACACCAAGTGTTTGAATATAAGTGCTTATTTCAGCAATAGTTGTGTTTGCAAATAACCAATATTATTATACAGAGCTCCAGATAAGGTTTAGCCTTAAAGAGTATTTTACGTCTTAAAATATTTTTTGATGCACAAATTAGATTTTCAAAGAGTACTTCACCAGCAACTTGAATTGTAGTAGTAAAAACTAAAATTATTCCAACCATTCATAAACCGATTTCCTGTTTTTCAATGCTGCTTTACCCAACAACAAATATAGATTGTTATCATGCTACAGGAGGAATGTGCTATGTGATCAGGAGCTACACTAGTCCCATACATGTATACCCCATTTCTCCAGTCACAGCTATATTTAACATTTCTGTTACTGTGCCTGTTATGACAGCACATTTGAATCATGTTCTATTAAATTAACAGCACTGGCCATGTTTCCATCTGTCTGTCCGATATTTGCGTTAATGTTTTCGCCTACCTACTATTTCTGTTACAGTACATCGGATTGGTTTAAAACGTCAAATACTTATTTGTCATCATCCATATTTTTATTCTATAGCTCACCCATGCGGCTCGTGGTCAAGGTCAAATTGTTGAAAAATTGCTTTAATACTTTTTTCGGTGTACATCTATCGCTGTTATTGATTTCTTGTTATTGTAATTTTTGTGCCGACTGATTGATGCTCCCCCTATACTGATATATTCCTGTCTTTTGCTGTTTGAACGCATATGTGGTTGTGACTGGAGAAATGGGGTTTAAGGGTTTCACGACCATTGTAGATCCAGATCAGCCTGTGCATCGCAGTCTGATCAGGATCTGCACATGTTCGCCATGCCATCAATGAAACACCATTCATGCTTCTAACATACTATTTAGATAGCTATCCGGCGGTAGGAGTGTCCTACCGGTATTTGATCAGGAGCTACACTGGTCACAAATCCTACAAGCCCCATTTCTCGAGTCACGGCCCCAATCAATCTTATGACCGATGCAAATAGCCAAGCCCTTTTGTCTGTGGGCAGACAGTTTGCCAAGGTCTGTGAACGTTTGTACAATGTACGTTTCACAAACATGTCCATCCTTCACAGTTGACAGCCCTATAAGTGATCTATATATTTGACGTATAGCCGAGACATCATACGCAAAAGTTTGTGAACCTGTGATTGAACTTTATAAGGAAACTCAAATAAATATAAATGGTGATATGTCGTTCACCGACCAGCACCTGGCTGTGCGAAAGCTTAAGAATGGTGTTAAATCCTTAAAGTTAATACCTTATAATGCATCTCGTTCACGTCACCCCCAGCCAGGCAGTCTCGTGTCATGCTCTGGAAAGTTTATCACATCGTATCGAGAATCACGGGCTATTGTATCTGCAACCATTGAAGACCAATGTCTGCTTGCTGTTATACGGTCTTGATCAGGGTATATCTTTGTGCACGGTTCGACATTCATTTGATGGGCATGACGTGTGTTACTGGTAGTCTGCACTATGTGTTTGTATTGCATTTGACCAGATATTTAATATATATTATACATACAATATGTAATAATCAAGTGTGTTTTGTCATTATACATATAACAAACTGGATCGTAAGCTTATGTCAGTGACTGGCAAACATCATGGGTCCTGATCAGACTGCATCTGCGCAGTCTGATCTGGAGTTATGCTGGTCATTAACACTGTTAGGTCTCAGTATCTCAGTATAGGTCTCAGACATAACATGCCTTCAGCTACGGTTTGCTACTTTTCTACGTCATATGTCTTCATTTTGAAATCCTTGGGAACATCAACATTCCCTGGTGTTATAACCGGACATGGACAGCAAGTGTATAATCACGTTCACATAGGAGTGTAGGCATGTATGTACACAATACAAACATTCTGTTCACAAGTTCAACAATCACAGTAGACTATTTGTATATTGTATTATCCATTAACCCTTAGACCGCTACTCACAACAATTGTCGTCTGGTGTTGCTTTTATATCTTGCCTTATTTCTCAATAAAAACATGCTTTGACAGCACTTCAGAATCATTTCGAATGGAAATGATTCTGAAGTGCTGTCAAAGCATGTTTTTAATTATTCTAAAGTGCTGTCAAAGCATGTTTTTGCTGAGAAAAATGGAAAATAGAAAATAAACAGCAGACGACAAAAACATTAAGATAGCGATCTAAGGGTTAAGCATGAAGACTGCAGGTGTTCTAATGCTGACGTCCGAGCGGGTCATACACCTTAGATTTTTTCACGGTTTTCAATGGTCATGTTTCGGCATATTGACCACTGGAATTAAATTTTCAGCACAGTGGTCAATTTTGATAATTAATCGTACTAAATTGTACTTCACACTTAAACTATAACTCTTTCAACACCACAAGCATGTATAGTGGTATTGGCAAAAAGTGTAGATTCAGATCTTGTGAATATTTTTTTGAAAACAAAAACACCCCCGTTTCATAACTGGACTAGTCTGAAAATCATTTTATGACGGTTGGATTGGTTGTAAAATTAACACATCAAAATCCATTCCACTTACTTAGGGGTGAAAGGGTTAAACTTTAACCATGACTGGTCATTTTGGCTAAATGTTCGGACAAATGCCAGTTTTCATCTGCAGCTAAGTTTAGTGGATTACAAACAATAATTTAACCTGCCATCCAGATAATTGGGCAATAAATAGCAAATAACCATAAGTAGAGGTCAAAGCGACAAACAAACGGTCAACACACTGCCATTATTATAGCTACAGAGTTCACCCTAGGTCATCAGAACATGAGATCTTTTTTGCTACAATATTGGAGAATTTTGGCTGCCTTGCAAGTGATGTGCTATTTATATAGTAAACAACTTCGGTTCCAAGTCGCACACCGACACTCCCCAGTATCAGAACAGAAACAGTTCCTGGCAAAGATGAATGAAACTGTTCCTGGGAAAGATGAATGACACTCAACCCTTTCACCCCTAAGTAACTGGAATGGATTTTGATACAATTTATTTTGCAACCAATCCAATCGTCACAAAATTATTTTCAGACTAGTCCATTTATGAACAGGGGATGTTTTTGCTCGCAAAAATATGAAAAAAATACTTGCAAAAAGTGCAGATCCTGATGAGACGGCTCGTTACGAGCCGGCTCATCAGGATCTACACTTTTTGCCAATACCACTATACAGGCCTGTGGTGTTGAAAGGGTTAATGGGCGTACTTCACTTAAGAGTGTAGCTCTTGATCAAGCTTGTTGTGACTGACTGGAGAAAATGGGCTTATGGTGTTTGTGACCAGTGTAGCTCCTGATTAAATAGCACGCTCCTGTAGCCTGATATGATATTTTCTGCTTGTTAGAAGCATTACTGGTGTTTTATTGATGGAATGGTGAATAGTGAAGATCCTGAGCAGGCTGATCTAGATTGACACTTGAAAGTTTATATTGTGGTCACTTTGTTGGGAGCATGTGATGGGTAATTTAACGATCAGGATTCTTCCTTACCAGAATCCCGACTGGAGACCTGGTTTGGCCCTCAAGTACGTGTTTGGCTTTTTTTGTATTTGAAAGGGGATCTGGTTATACCCCTAATAAGAGTACTCCTATCGGGGCCAAGTGGCTTTGGTGTGGTATGGACCTGGCACCATTCTCATTTCAGGGCTGAATATATTTTTTGGGTGATTCAAATGACCTTAGCTGTTGATAGGTCATTAAACACCAATACATAAAACCAAATCAAAAAGGAGAAATTAGAATATTGATTTATTTTCCGTCGGTAAAATAGTATATCCTGCGATGTTGATCCCAGCTGTTGTACACATTTACAAGACTGTGTAAGCTGTATTCTGGTTCTCATTCCTTGCAGACCTATACGAGCCGACAGGTGAGATGCTGGGTAACGGCGCCTACGCCTCGGTCCAAACATACAGAAACCTCAACAGCAACAAGGAATATGCAGTAAAAGTAAGCAGACCATCAAACATTGTTTAGCAGACTCTCATCCAAATTTTGGAATTTCATGGTGAGGGTTGGATTTTGTTATTGAAATTTTAATTAATAAAATCCAACGCTACAGTGTTCAAAAAATAATTTCACATTATATCATCTACTATGCTTGGCCCTAAATGATAATCTGTGTAGATGAGCGGTTAAGCACCATGCCATTCCATTCAAAATAATTACTTTTCATCTTCTGAAAAAAATATACATATACATGTACCATACTAATTTGGCAATTTATTTTAAGGACGAGTCTGGTTGAGAATCTGCAAATTAGTTTCTCTGGCTTCATATCAGTTATACAAGTATTTGCTTGCTTTGCACTTGTATGGTATTGGTCGCTGGTCTCAGGTTCGGGTAAATCTCCCAACCATCTATTTGTTCATCCCCCTCAGGCCTCGACAAGGCCACTTGTCCGTTCATATTGGCGAGAGAATTTTTTATCTGGACGAGTGGTAATTTGAGGAGACTGGCATAAACATTAACCCTTACACCGCTATCTTAATTTTTTGTCGTCTGCTGTTTATTTTCCATTTTTATCATCAAAAACATGCTTTGACAGCCGTTTAGAATAATTTACAACATGCTTTGACAGCACTTCAGAATTATTTCCATTGGAAATTGGAAATGATTCTGAAGTGCTGTCAAATATATGTTGTTACCACTCATTTGAAATGTCTCAACAAGATGGTTCAACTGAGTGAAGACAACTTACGCATTTGGTGATAAATATGAAAAATCAATGTTTTTCGTCAGCAAAACTACAAATATAATGTGTTGCCTTGTTGATACTAGCTGTTATTCTGGATATAGCGTTATTAGGTGCCGACTGACTGGTAACAACATACATTGTATAATTTGGAGAGAAGTAAGAAAATTCAATGCTTTTCCACATGTACCGGTACTACATGTAGGTCAATGTTATTTCATGCCGGCCTTGTTATTGTCAGCTGTTTGTGTGGATTTAGCTGTGTTAGGCTCGCCGGTGATCTCAGCTTGCCACTGATGGCACTATTGATTTTCCCCAGCTATGTCTTGTTATTGTCCTCGCCGACTTTTCTTGGCTGCTGGTGGCTAGTTCCTGTCCTCACACTCGCAATATGCAGTGACAGCCACATATGTGATGGCAGTAGTGATATAATATCACTACTGCCATCACAATATGTGGCTGTCACTGGAGAAATTTGGCTTTTTGCATTTGTGGCCGGTCTAGATCTTGAATTGTTAGTGTAGTCTTCGAGTCAGATGTGGTGTTAGTAATTTGCATGCTGGTAGTTCTGAGTACATAACTCTGCATTACATTACACTGCATTACATTACACTGCATTACATTACACTGCATTACATTACACTGCATTACATTACACTGCATTACATTACACTGCATTACATTACACTGCATTACATTACACTGCATTACATTAGAGTTATGATGAAGTAGTAATTTGAAGCGTTCTTTGTTTTCTTTCTACTTTGTGGAGAGTGACCTAAGAATTTTACTAATACACACTTTCATTATGATATTTTTGTCTCGTATTGTTGAAGTTTCTCTTAATAACAATGTGGGCCGTTTCACTAAACTTTGTACAACTAAAATGTTTGTAAGTGCCAAATTATGAATGTCTGCAAATTTCACATTAACTTTGTTTTCTTGTAAACAATTATTGAATTTGTCGATTAAATCCATCAATTGAAATTTCCAGACAATCCTAAAGTTGCACTTACGAACATTTTAGTCGTATGAAGTTTAGTGAAATGGCCCCCTGAACAGCTAACATATACATGCATCCTGGGTATGGGAGTAAAATTGTTGCCAGGGTTTCATGGCCTCCACAGTGAACACTGAAAGCCATGATCAGATTGCGCTGGTTTTCATTCTGATCCGAGTCTACACTTTCTAGAAGCTCAATAAGCTCATTTTGTCATGGCTAGTCAGATAATTATTGTAGGACAGGTGTTATGCATAAAATAACTAGAAAATAAGATTAATAGCCAGTGTCCTCATTAATGTTCTAGACAATGGTCAAAGCGACTGACAGGGTTCAAGGCAGGTCAACAGAATAAGTGTTTTTCTGTAAGTTGGGCAAACTTGGCAGATTGACAAATATGTATCTATACAAAAATGTAGTTGTAAACAATCACGCAAACTTTCCCCAAGCAGGAAGTATTAAAAAAAGAAGTTTTGTGTGAATTTTTTTTTATGTTCGACAGTATCATGGAGATTATTTTTGTGTGTGCCAAAACATGTTTTTGTTAAGAAATAAATCTGAAAAACAGCAAACGACAGTACCAGTTTTAATCGACCACATTTACAGTTACCGTAATCCTTGGACCGCTATAGACAGCAATTGTCGGCTGCTGTTGCTTTTATATCTTGCCGTATTTCTCAATATAAACATGGTTTGACAGCACTTCAGAATCATTTCCAATGGAAATGATTCTGAAGTGCTGTCAAAGCATGTTGTAAATTATTCTAAAGTGCTGTCAAATCATGTTTTTCATGATAAAAATGTAAAATAGAAAATAAACAGCAGACGACAAAAAATGAAGATAGAGGTGTAAGGGTTAACACTACACTACCACTTTGCAAATCCACTTTCAGATAATCGACAAGGACAGCAATCGCTCCCGCAGTAAAGTGTTCAAGGAGATTGAGATTTTCCATGTGTGTCGGGGACAGGAGAGTATACTTCAGATGCACGAATACTTCGAGGACGAGGAACGCTTCCACCTCGTGTTTGAGAAAATGCCCGGCGGTACATTGTTATCGAACATCGAAGCTCGTGGCCAGTTGACGGAACGAGAAGCGAGCCTTGTGGTGCGGAGCATCGCAAAGGCTCTCGACTTCCTCCACAGTAAAGGTACGATAGACTGGTCCCACGTTTAATATCCAAGAAATAATAAAATTACTGTGTGATGAAATATAGACCGCTAAACCAGACAACAACAAAACTCGATGGAGTTCAATTTTGACACAGTACAGTAGAACCTATCTAAATCAGACAGTATGAAAATGGTGTTCAATTTTGATTGGCTTCACTGTAATTTGTCTCTAATGATAATGGCTGTGGAATTACAGTGATTATAAATAAAAAGAATTAACAGAAATCTGGCCATTGGATTGGCCGGAACTGAACTCCCTACCAATGAAACTGGCTGATTTTAAGCATAAAACTGAGTACATGCTACAACAGTTTTATAATCTCGGTCTCGATATATTTTCCAGTCATTATGATGTAGGTTGTTGTGCCCACACTAACAGTATCATCCATAACTCCAGATAAGGTGCGTATTTGCGGCCACAGAATACGCATTGATTATCAAAAGTGGGAGTACAAAATACTCACACCAATGAAAATACTGTAATAAAGTTGAAAAATTATTTTTTATCCTTTGTTCTCCATTTTAGATTTAATAAGTAAGAAAATCAATAATGCATTTGTAAAAGTAAAATACGCATTGAATTTGAAAACTGGGGTATAATACTCTTTAGATGCAAAACTTATCTGGAGCTCTGATCATCTTTTCAATTATCGTTCTAATATCCACCTCCAATGTTGGTTCTGTAGTGCTAATTGTGGCTGTGACTGGAGAAATGGGGTTTATGGGCTTTGCGACCTGTGTAGATCCAGATCAGCCTGTGCATCCGCACAGTCTGATCAGGATCTGCACTGTTCACCATTCCATCAATGAAATACCTGTCATGCTTCTCACAAGCAATTAGATTGTTTTTTCTACAGGAGTGTGTTATTTGATCAGGAGCTACACTGGTCACAAAAGCCATAAGCCCCATTTCTCCAATCACAGCCACAATTATGTAGTTCAAGTTGACGATGTTATTCTTGTCTCCTGTCTGTATGACGTGAGAAAAGTTCAAGTGCTTTGCATAATGTACCTCATCTAATGAAAATTAGCAACATAGCATAAACAGGAACGTATAGAGCGGTCAAACATACGTTGGCTCAGTGGGATGGTTCTTCTAACTGACCACACTGTGATCAACATTGGCTGTGACATGGTAATCTTTGTCGGACCTTCCTGGTAATCAAATCAAGTGCATGTAAAGTGGAGGTGGGGTCTGTTTCACTAAACTATGTAGGACTAACATGTTTGTAAGTGCAAAATTATGATAGTCTGTAAATATCTCATTAATATTGTTTTCTTGTACACACTTATAGGATTTACATTTATTGAGCTCAATAAATGTAAATCGATCAATTGAAATTTCCAGACGATCCTAAATTGCACTTACGAACATTTTAGTCATACAAAGTTTAATGAAACGGCCCCCCGGATGGCTGAATATGAACAAACAGCTTGATTTCCGTGTTATTAAATGATCAGTAGCCTATTTCATCAACATTGCAAAGTATACTTTACTAGCAAAGTATACTTTGAGGGAGTAATCATTTATTTTTCCTGAAATGCATTATTTCATATAAAACTAACAAATGCATATATTTCATGATTAAAAGTATGCAGAATTATTATACTGAATTTATTACATTATCACAGCCAAATTTACGTGGGTCAGGGATGAGTTGTGGTCTCGGGGGTAGAGCATTGGACATGCTCCAGATAAGCTTTGTGTATAAATAGTAGGCTAGTGCCGTGAATGGGAAAAAATATGTGGCAAGGCTTAGGAAACGGGATGGGCGAGGCTCTGCCGAGCACATCCCGTTTCCGTGGCACTTCAAATATTTTCCCATTCACGGCACTAACCTACTATTCTATTTATCCCGTCGACTATTTATCTGCTTCTAGAACGTCACTTTTTTGTTTTTCAACAAAACATAACATTTTAACAAATGGCTTTAAAATGCAAAAAAAAATAATTCCAGCCACTGCACATATTCATAATCGGTGATTAGGTCGCATTGGCAGGATATCAAAATGTTTGACGGCACTGTGTTTCACGGCACATACACACTGTGTTGACGGGATAAAGCGTACCATGCCCCCTGATTTCAAAATCATTGCGTATTTTACTGTTACAAATGGATTATTACGTATTTCAATGCGTATTGTGTACACTTTTGATGATCAATGCGTATTCAGCTAAAATAATTGCGTAAAATACGCCAATACGCACCTAATCTGGAGCTTTGATTGGACTTTAATGCCTAGTGTCGTGGGTTCAATCCCCACTTTCGGAATTGAAAAACCCTTTCATAGTACAGAGCTCCAGTTAAGGTGCGTAATTTGGAGGTAAATGTTTTTATTTCTCTATCAAAAATGGCAAGTTGGTAGTGCTTTAGAATCGTCTCAATGAGACGATTCTAAAGGACTCCCAACTTGCCATTTTTGATGAAGGAATAAAAACAATTCACCCCAAGTTGGTCAAATTACGCACCTTAACTGGAGCTCTGATAGTATATCCATCCCACTAATCTCTTGAATGAGACTTTAAGAGGTCCCATCACCTATATGACCTTTACTGCTGCTAGAACGCCACCTTTTTGTTTGTAATTTCTTACGGCATGAGGGATGGACTGTGGCTCAGGGGTAGAAAACTGGACTACAATACTGAATGTTGCAAGTTCAAAACCTACCCTGGCATGAAAAATACTTTCATAGTATTTCCATACCACTGGTCTTTCGGATGAGACTTTAAACTGTTGTCCCGTCTCTATGTGACCTTCGCTGCTTCTAGAACGTCACCTTTTTGTTTTTCAACAAAACATAACATTTTAATTTAACTCTTGCAGGAATTGCGCACCGTGACTTGAAACCGGAAAACATTCTATGTGAGTACGTTGAGCAAGTTGTTCCGATCCGGATCTGTGATTTTGACCTTGCAAGCGGGGTACCTGTGAGTGAGAAGGATTCGTGTAAGACGCCAGAGCTGCTGACGCCCGTGGGTTCTGCGGAATACATGGCACCCGAGGTGGTAGACGCCTGGGTGGGCGAATCCTTCTCCTACGACAAGAAGTGTGACCTCTGGAGTCTTGGCATTATTCTGTAAGCTTTGGGTAGTGCTGTTGCGCATTGTCCAAGCTGTTTCTGTGCAGTTACAGTGGAATCTCTGTAAACTGGACACCATGGGAGGTCCTCAGTACAGTGGAATCTCTGTAAACTGGACACCCTGGGAGGTCCTCAGTACAGTGGAATCTCTGTAAACTGGACACCCTGGGAGGTCCTCAGTACAGTGGAATCTCTGTAAACTGGACACCCTGGGAGGTCCTCGGTGTCCAGATTAGAGAGCTTTCATTGTAATTCATGGATCCAGGGGGCAGGTTTCACTAAACTTTGTACGACTAAAATATTTGTAAGTGCAAAATTGTTACAATCTGTAAATTTCACATTAACACTGTTTTCTTATAGACAATTATTGGATTTACAATTATTGAAATTTCCAGACGATCCAAAATTAAAACATTTTAATCGTACAAAGTTTCGTGAAACGGGTCCCCGGTTCTGTACTGTTTACCATTTCGGCAGTGAACTACACATTTCTCCAGTTGCCGTCGCACATCCAAGTCTTCTCCATACATCATTCCCCATACTTACATATGTTTACCATTTCCACTTCAATGTCGCGACTATGTTTACTATGCGTCATTGACCGTGTCTACAATCCCCCTTATGCATACAGTCGAATCTCCCTGAACGGCCACCTCTCTACAACAACACCCTCTCTGTAACGACCACTATTTTATATCCAGAATTGATGATGTCCACTATATTTAGACTGCTGAGCACGAACATTGTCGTCTGCTGTTGCTTTATATTTTGCCTTAATTCTCAATAAAAACATGCTTTGGCAGCACTTTAGAATCATTTCCGTTGGAAATGATTCTAAAATGCTGTCAAAGCATGTTTTTTTTACGAGAATAATCGAAGAAAATAAATAAACAGCAGACGACAAAATTTAATTCAGCATTAACCACAACAGCCACCTCTACAACAGCCAGTTTTGTGTCTTCCCATGGGTGGCTGTTGTAGAGAGGTTGCACTGTATGTGTACAGCTCGGGTTAGATACAGAGAAAATCATCCATTTGGGATATAAAATAGCGGCTGTTATCGAGAGGGTGTTGTTATAGAGAGGTGGCCGTTTGGGGAGGTTCGACTGTACATCAATCTGTGTGGCTACCGTCTGTAATGACAGCTGTTGACATAAAGTTCCAAACCAATAAATCCTACAACAATCGTCCTTACAGGTACATCATGCTGTGTGGCTACCCGCCCTTCTACGGCCAGTGTGGCGAAGACTGCGGCTGGGATCGCGCAGAAATATGTAACACGTGCCAGGAACGCCTCTTCACCAGTATTCAGGATGGATCATATGAATTCCCAGAAACGGAATGGAGTGAAATCTCAGACAATGCGAAGGATCTGATCGGCCATTTGCTGGTTCGTGAGCCGCGTGCGCGATACTCGGCCCGGGACGTGCTACAGCACCCCTGGACGACCAATCCTCCAGCAGCCACTCCCCTGGCCACACCCAGAGTCCTTACAAGGTATGTGTCTCGCACGGTCTTACCCCGGCCTTAAATGACCTTTATAACTGTTGATAGGCTGTTAAACCCTAACAAACAAACACTCCGTCTTATATGTTGGCTATTTTCCTTTGAATTTATATTACATTAATTCTAAAAGATGTCGGGGATGGGCAGGGATTCGCTGGGGAAAAAAAATCGGCAATTAAAAAAAAAAAAAAAAAAAAAAAAAAAAAAAATTCTTTTTTTTTCGAGAATTGTAATTTTTTATCGCCAAATTGTTTATTTTTATCGCCAATTGCAAAAGTGGCGATCACCAGCGGAATCCCTGGATGGGTTGTGGGCTAGGCGTTAGAACACCTGACTTACAATCTTCCAATGACTTCCATCCTACTAGTATTTTGGATGAGACTTTAAACTGTCTATATATGATCTTAGCTGTTGCTGGGACGTTAAACCCATTCACTTTCACATCTTTTTGACTAATTTTCATATTTTTAGGAAATACAACACCATATAATACCCCATATATAAATGGACGAGTGTGAAAATCATTTTGTGACGATGGGATTGGTCGGAAAAATGATCATATCAAAATATATTGCAGTTATTTACGGTTGAACAACAGGTGAAATATGAGTTTCGACCCGGTCTAAAATGATCTTAGCTGTTAACAGACAAGACCATTAACCCCTTCTTCACCCCCAAGACTTTGACATGTCAATTTTCCGACCAATCCAATCGTCACAACATGATTTTCCGACTAGTCCATTTATGAAAAGGGGATGTGTTTGTTCTCAAAAATATGAAAATTATTTGCAAAACGTGCAGATCCTGATGAGACGGCTCGTCACGAGCCGGCTCATCTGGATCTACACTTTTTGCCAATGTGGTGTTGAAAGGGTTAAATGCCATTAAATGAATATACAGTGGAACCCCTCTAAACGAACACCCTGGGGACAGACTGAAAAGTTTGGTTTATAGGGGTTTTCGGTTTAGAGGGGTTTTCTATTTTCAGTTAAGGAAATGTATGTTTTCCATCATTAACTCTTGGAGATGACATGGGATAAAGGCCCCTAAGTATTTTGTGCCACTGTGGAACTTTCTTGATCAGCTGGAGTGCTCTTTTAAGACCAGAATGTGTGTTTTTTTTATTGACATTGCAAATAGTGCAGATTCGCAAGGGGTATAGCAAATTGTGCAGATTCGCAATGTAATCTGAGTCTACGGTCTGCACTGGTCGCAAAGAGCATATGACACATTTCGCGTGTGCTGTGTAGTTACCGCGAGCTGCTACAATAGCCCACAGGCTACAGTCACGAGTTTACAGCCTCGTTAAGTAATTATCAGATTATCTCAATTAATCGGTTGGTGGGTTCACAAATAATGTGCCGATTATTTGATTTCCGTAATTGTTACGTACGCGTATAATTAAATTGTGAACCATGCTATTGTAATGAGCTTGTAAAACAGCAAACATGTCTCGTATTTAGGTCGCATGTATTGAATAGATTCTTAACTTTGTAATGCCGCTTATGACGTTAAAAAAACACTCCGCTTAGCGCATTACACGCATGGATAGCGCTTGTACAAGGCTCAAGTTAATGTGCGTAATTTGATCAATTTTGTTATTTCTTCCACACAAATATAAACACGGTGTGATTTTGACACCCGCTTGAAACAACAACATTGAAATTGGGCGCCGTGTATTTCTTGGATGACATCCTGACAGGTGACCATGTTTCCGGTTTTCCGAGGTTATTTTAACGCTGAAATATGGTTTTGGGACTTGAAATGGCGTCTGGATTACGGAGTAGAGGGGTTCCGGAATAGAGGGGTAGAAACTAATGTGTTTATATAGCAGAATATTCTGGACGTAGTGGTATGTTCGGTATAGCGCGAATTCCGATATAGAGGGGGTTTGGAGGGGTTCCACAGTATTACGGTTGAAAGGGTTAACATATAAATATTTTTCCTGTCCACAGAAACAACAGTACAAAGGACCTGGAGAGTTTCGTCGACACAGCTATCTCGATCAACCGGATGATGCAGCAGCACCTGAACATCTCGGTGCCATCGTCGTCGTTCTTCATCCGCGAGGAGGACGTGTTGGATGAGGGTCTCGAATGTGACGAGAGCGAGGATTCTAATGACTCGACAGCCATGCCAACGTTCAGACTGTCTCCTCCGTGTTCACGACTCGCACAACGGAGGCACATACCACTTGACATGCGGGTGAGCGTGTCGTCATCAGGGTTTGACAGCGGCGGCTCGCTGCCCGATTCTCAGTCATCCATGGGTGGTATTATGTTCTGATCTCTGTCGCCGCACCAATGAGGATACAACTCATATCACCTTGTTAAAAAACCATACACCAACACAGCCAAACATATCAGCGGACTGCTGACGAATATTTCATTTTATATTAAAAAAAAAAAAAAAAGAGTAAAATGGCTGGTGTGTACCATTATCTAGTCTAGTGGTTTTAGGTTCGGGTACGACATTGGAAACGTTTTATGGTCACAGGGCATGGTTCGTTTTCGCCGACCAGTTGTACAAAGTATTGCATTTCATGATCAGTTCAGCACAGCTAGTGTATGGAACTGTGTTTATAGCTTGGGTAGATAGCAGCCAGTGATATAGGGTGCAGGGAGGTAAACACGGCCTGCAACTCTACTGCTACATTCGCCATTAGGGAGCCAGCGTCTCCATACCTGCCTGTGTTTCTCCGATCGGCGATATCCGCGCAACAATGGGGCTAACCCCGTAAACGGGGTTAGCCCCCTTGTTGCGCGGATATCACCGTCAATTCCAGAGTTACTCTGCATATATGTTGGTTCTGTTTGCACACTGAGGTTATACATGATAAGAATGTCTTTCAGATTGCCTTAAATTGATTGATCATGCAGTGAAATATGGGTTTCCTGATTGTAAGTTAACCATATATTTGTGAGATATTGTAGTGCTTTTATTTTTAATGGATTTGTAAAACAGGATAGATCAACACACATCCAGACAAGTAAAGATTTTTGATTTTGTGATAGTCTGCATGTCGAATTTTAACTTTTTTAGAACCGTAAAACATATACTGCATTTTTCACTTTCATTTTCAACAAAAAACATTTTTTTTTTTTGGTGTGGAAACAGTTTGGAAATTTCTGCTTCTGAATTAAAATCAAGAAAACATGGATATAGATGCAGACAAGAAATAAATATTGAAAAAGTTAAAACATTTTGTTGCGTTGTGAAATCGGGATGGTCAAAGTGTCGAAGCAGCAGGAGCATTTATTGAATAACACACATTGGGAATGCTTGATTGCGGACATGGTTAGCATACAATCAGGGATATTTGTGTGATAATGATGCCATTCTCAGTATTTCTTGTGTTCACATGTAGAGGGGAGAAGGTCTTAAAGAGACGGTCAATGAGAAAAATTGTCTTCCCCCATTGCAAGCATTATAGGCCCTGATGGGCACCATTCATCCTTACACGAACTTGGTTGGTTGTGCGATATTTGCTCTCTTGACTAAATATATTAGATCCAGATTGGACACCCGATATATGCATCTGAGCTGGGTCTCTTCTGACCACTAGGCTGACAATCAAGGTGCATGAGCACGTGGTTACAACAACAACGTCGCCCACTCAAAAGTATTTGTATTATTTGATATTTTCCTTAATATGCAACGGATTTTGATGAAATATGTCGCAGCAAACGTGTCTTCATGAAGTTCATGTGCTGCATTTGGTGGTCTATGGAGTTTGGCACAGACTTATGTCGTTTTTGCGAAGAATCTATTTCCGTAAATAGATTCTTCGCAAAAATGACAGAAGTTTGGGCGAAAATACAGAGACCACCAAATGCAGCTTAACAAGACGCGTTTGATGCACCATATTTCATCAAAATCCGTTACGTAATAAGGACACTATAAAAGAATACGTACTTTGAATCGGTACTTGTTGTTGTTGTTGTTGTTAGTACCACGTGATCATACACTTTGACAATATTCTGAGTATAACGGACAAGAGGACAAATTTCCTCATTCACCGTCTTGTGTCATTCACTCACAATCCACTCTTGATACTCCATAATCATGGGTGGGCTCAAACTGATAGAAGCAACATTGGGACATTGCTTTAAAATAAGAAATCTACCTATGAAATACATCTGTTATTTGTCATTCAATGTAAGGAAATTGTTAATTGTATCTTTGTGGGTTTGTCATCAAAATGTGTTGTATCTTCAACCACAAATTTTCTTTAAATGTTTTTATTTTTTTTTTATTTTTGTGAAATTGTCTGTCATTTGTGAAGCAATTTGAGAGAAAATATTATAACATTTTACTTTGAAGTGTTTTCGAAATTTCTATGCCTATCATGAAAGCTATAAATGTTTCAGGTAAACAGAGCTCCAGATAAGGTGCGT
This sequence comes from Conchocele bisecta, assembly GCA_029237695.1. Classification (NCBI taxonomy): domain Eukaryota; kingdom Metazoa; phylum Mollusca; class Bivalvia; order Lucinida; family Thyasiridae; genus Conchocele; species Conchocele bisecta. The sequence goes on along the minus strand of CM055268.1, from coordinate 20,865,149 downwards.
ATTGGCGTATTTTGCGCACTTATTTCAGCAAAATACATATTGATTATCAAAAGTGGGAGTACAAAATACTCACAGCAATGTTTAAATATGCATTGATTTTCAAATTGAGTTGTGAAAATTCTGTAATAAAGTTGAAAATTTACTTCATTGAGCTCCAAAAAGCAAACAGTGTTTGCTTTTTTGCAGCTCAAATATTAAAGTGAATTTTTAAATTTGATTTATTATTCATCATTTGTTTCCTATTTAATAGGAAGAAAATCAATAATACATTTGTAAACGTAAAATATGTATTGAATTTGAAATATGGGGGTATAATACTCTTTATAGATACAAAACTTATCTGGAGCTCTGAGGTAAAGGTTTGGCAATGAACATGTATAGTTATTCATGTTCACATACAACACATGGGCCCATTCTGTTGCTACAAGTGCTGGGATAACCCTGCTCATGATCGTGGTAGTTAGAACTTTTTATTACGTTGTTGCTTCATGTTTTTTATGATGACAACTTGTTATTTTTGTGTACGTTTTTTACATTTTTGCATGTACGAGTGCTCACAATACAAAATGCACATCTTTGCTTTGACTTGCATATATTCCAAGCTCTTAGCAAGAATGGAAATGGCTATTACTTTCCAGCGCTTAGGCCGTCGAATGCGGGAACCTGAATGTCGTCTGCTGTTGTTTCATATTGTCTTCCCTCTCCGGAAAACCATGATTTGGTAGCAGTTTAGAATCATTTCCATTGGAAATGATTCTAAAGTGCTGCCAAACCGTGTTTCTGATGAGAAAAATAAAATATAAGCAGCAGACGACAATTTTCATTCCCAGCATTCCAAGGGTTAATAGCTTGTGTAGGTGTCCTGTGTGCTGTATGTATGCAAGTCCATTCATGAAAAAACAGTCATTGCATCTACCATTTTCGTCTTAATTATTTAGAATGTTTTCAATGCATCTCTCGATTTTCTTGATCCTTGGGAATTTTTCACAAATTATATCAAAAGCTGTTGGAAATCATGAAACTTTTTAATTTATTTATTTTATTTAGATGAACTGTTATTTATCTGAAAAGTTGCTATTGCAGCAGCAATGTTTTATTAAGGTATTTGCATACATTTTTGCCACAGTTCGCAAGTTGTGCCTTTTCGAATGTGCTGACTCGAAAGTGAACTTGGGACTAAATAGCGTTCTGTGTGATATTACTCATTGTATATAACATAGAAAGTTTGCTGTGCCCCTTGCCTTACTTGCTTTCATTCACAGCGTTTGGCATTTTATGGGCCAGTCCATCAACTATCTTACCTTATCCCACATCATAGGCCAGATTCAATTTCAGTAGTATGAAAATGTTGAGAGAAAAAAATCACTATTTTCTATATTTCTTTCCGAAAGTATATGTTGTTACCACTCATTTGAACCGTCTCAACGAGACGGTTCAAATGAGTGGTAACAGCATATACTTCATGGAGAAATAAAGAAAATAATCAGATTTTTCTCAATGAAAAGTATTCTTTCTATCCATTGACTTCAATAAGTTAAACCATTGCCGGTAGTTGCAAAAAACTGATTGACAAATTACTAGAAAAGTTTTGCAAGATTGTGTGCAAAATTGGCTATGTTTTTTATCCTGCATTTACTCTAAAAGTGTAACCTACCTTTTATTTCATAGATTTGGGCATATTTGATTGTGCGACTAGGTATAATATTTCATGGACTGATATACATATGGAAGCTGAAAGGTATTCAGTTCTCATTTTGTTTGTTTAGCGTGGCGTGCAGAAGCAAGGAATGCTTTATACATCATACTATCAAAATGTTGTAGTCGGGAATGATTATACCTGGTTTAGACCCAGCAGTTAGGCTGACCTTTTAAATAATTAGTCTATTTATAGAGCTCTGTTAATCCTTACACAAATAAATTGCGCTGCTGATACAATTTTTTTTCTGATCCAGTACCTTCCCATGCCTCACTTTTGCATCCAAGTTAAAGACAGTTTTTCACCAAACAGATTCTTTGAAAAATAAAGTTAGCTGCCACAGAAGGCTACCCTTCGCAAACGGTGCTTGGTTTCTGTAACCGATTAAAGACGGGATACAATTTTAGTAGTATGAAACTTTTACGAGAAAAAAATGTATTTTCTTTATTTCATCTAGAAAGTATATGTTGTTACCACTCGTTTGAACCGTCTCGACGAGACAGTTCAAACGAGTGGTAACAACATATACCTTCATGGAGAAATAAAGAAAATTATTGATTTTTTTATTTTTTTTAAATTATCGTATTCTTAGACTGAAATGGGAAGCGTGTGTGCATGTTGTTGCTACATATCATTAAGATTATCTTTCTTAAACATTCCTTCAGGTAACTGGGTCGTTAAAATACCTAATATGATCAACAACATTCTTTGTTTCCGTCGAAAGCTGCCTGTCTGTTCAGTAATGTTTAGTTGAGTCATACATCATTACTATGTTTACTTTGCTGTCTTCTGATACCTCTTGTATAGATTTGATATTTTAATACTTCATGCTACTTATGATCAAAATGAAAGTGTCGAAGATGTTTAAATGAACTAAAAAAAAATACTAAAGACTTTGTATATATAAACTAATTTGTGACTGTGACTGGAAAAATGGGGCTTGCATGTTTTGCGACCAGTGTATATCCAGATCAGCCTGTGCATCTGCACAGTCTGATCAGGATCTGCACTGTTTTCCATTCCATCAATGAAACGCCTGTCATGCTTCTACCTAGCAATATAGATCGTTATCAGGCTGCAGGACTGTTTGATCAGGAGCTACACTGGTATACAAATCCCATAAGCCCCATTTCTCCACTCACAGCAAGCTTTATATATAATAAAATATATTAGTGAATTATGACACAATGGCAACACACAAGGTCAGGCCCTTTGATTATAAAACGTGCTTCAAACTTGTACTTCGACCTAAGTTGGTTGATTGGTTTGTCAGAGCTGAGCTAGCTCATGTTTCACCCTTTCAACCCTAAATAACTAGAATGGATTTTGATATGTTAATTTTCCGACCAATTCAGTTTTGTCACAAAAATATTTTCAGACGAGTCCATTTATAAGGGTTTTTTTTCTGAACAATATGAAAATCACTTGCAAAAAGAGCAAATCCTGATGAGACCATCTCGATCTACACTGTTTTCAAACACAGCTGAAGAGGTCTGTAGTGTTGAAAGGGCTTACCATTCAAACTACTTGAATTTTGTTTAATTAATCTACATACCGGTATACAGTTGTAGTCAATAGACCTGACGGTTTGTGCCATAATAGGTCAATGATATTCTGTGTGTCTGGATCCTGGTGATTTTATAGTTTTGATACAGCCATTGTCATCCATTAGTTCTGTTAGACGACCAAGATAACCGACGATGTTGATAGGCCAATTATAAATAAACCAATTAAGCAATCAATTAGTTGGCTGGGGAATGATCTCAAATGGTCACTAATGTTAGCTATCCCCGCATGTACAATGTAACATCGTACACTTACTTTTTGAGGATATATGATTTTACTGTCAGATGGAAAAACAGAATAAAAATATTTGTTCGCACCATTTGAACTTCCTCATCGAGAGCCCCGTGCAGGCACCGGGGCGAGATCAACTGATCCTGAGAATAGTGCTGCAGTAGCCATTCGTAAAAGGCGACTAAACTGGCTTAACGATTGGATTCATACTTTCCGGAACCCACTATACTGGATTTGGCCCTCATGTACATTTTTGGCTTTCTTGTATGTGAGAGTTGAGTCGGGCTATGCCCCATATATAAAAGTAAGATTAGTACTAATCCTATTACTTTTAGGGGATGGGATAAATGATGCTGGTGTGGCGAGGGCCTGGCACCAGATCAGGTTGTTCTAATTTCAGGGCTGAATATATATTTTGATTGTAACTATTGAGTTCTGAAGTTGGGATTTACCCCCCTTGGACAGGTGGATACGGGACTCGACCCCGTTGACCCGTCTGCGTGTAGACTCCCTGAGGCTTGTACCTCTATGTCAGAAAAGCGGACGTTAAACCCTATTCACTCACTCACTCAATCCTCATCGAGATGATTCTAATGAGTAATCACAACATAATTTCAAGGAGAAATATGTCTGGGCTTAGTCTAATGGCTAAAGGCTTAGCAGCCTTGTCCGTCCATATATGACCTGGCTGTAGAACGGACATAACCCACAAATAAATCTATCACTCTGACCATCTGCCTTGTATTCGATGTAAACTTCTCTTAATTCATTCCACTCATTGTTCAGGGTGTCTATGGGAGAGAATGTGTTTGACGGTGCAATTACCACGTGTCTTGTCAGCTCGTATGTTCATGTTGCTCTAACAGTAATATGTCGGTGAAGTAACAAGTACTATGCGAGATAAATAATAACTTTGTGTTTTTGTAAATTTGTGTACATGTCACTTGTGGTTCTGAATACTTGTAAGGACGTGGACGTTTGTGACACCAGCATAAACTGTCCATCGGTATACAGTGTACTCCATCAATGAATTGTCCTGGCGACAGTTTCAGGCTCGGCCGTCCATACGTACATTGGAACCATCGTTCCCAGTTGAAGTAGTGACATCAGTTATTATTTTGCCTCCGTGTTGCTGTCAATTACATATTTTTTGTTGATTGTATTCAAAATTGTACCGAAATTGAACGGGTCCGTGGAAGAAACGGACCCGTTCAATTTCATTCTTCCACGGAGCCGTTCAATGCTCGCGTGTTTGACAAAGAATCATGTGATAAAATGACCAGAAAAATCGAGGAAACGTCACCATGAAATCTCCATGCTAATTCATTGATTCAGATCAGCTTCTCGCGTCACATTTATTGGTTTGGCTCATTTACAATCATTGATAAATAACATTGCACAGTATGAATGTCCCGATATGTCCAACCTTTCTTACTATTTTTTTTTACTATTTTAAATATGCGAATTTCGTAGATTTTTTTACAGGTTGTGGAATTGAGATTGTGCCAATTAATGTATTTTGACTTTGGGCCCATGAAACATTCCGAGCATGTTTTCTCATAAGATGCTCGGAATCTGGCAATTTGATTGGCCGAGACTGAGCACAGCTCAGCCTCGATCAATCAAATATCTGATTGTGAGCATGAGAATAGAGTCCATATTCAGAAGGTTTTATAATTAGAGACTGTTCTACTTACTTACAGCTTGCATGGACCTGTTTTTATAAAACTTTTTGAGAAGATAATCAGTTCTCGTCCTCGAAATGAGCAGTTTGCTCAGAATGTTTTTTTATAAAAATAGCCCCTGATCAAGTTTCTGGAAACCGTTTGGCTTCAGTTCATAAATTGTGCTACAGATGGTATTAAATATTGCTGCCAACATGTCAATTGGATATAGATCACCTTGAACTAGCCGCAAATGCAAAAGTCATTATTTTAGTCATTTCAAAGTGCTTTTTTATAGATTCTGCAATTGGTATATAAACTGATCACTGTAAATATACATGTATTTGTGAAAATGTAGCTCAATGTTGATGTTTTCGAACCAATGTGCTGTGTTTCGGTTGTCGTGAATGTTATGATGAGTGGTGGGGTAGCGTGTGGCTCCTCGTGATGTGTCTAGCTGTGTATGTGTACATCAACCTCTGCAGCAGCGGGGAAAGTCGAGTCTGATCTCATTGTTATATGTGTACCACTTCAAGTTGGTCCGCCTTCCACTGTTGCCATGGTGTTACAAATGTATGTACTGCCGTCTGAAAAAAACTGACCTTAATTGTGGAGCCTTATTGTTCTTAAACCTTTCAACCCTAAGTAACTGGAATTGATTTCGATATGTAAATTTTGCAACCAATCCAATTGTTACAAAATTATTGTCAAACTAGTCCATTTATGAAAAGGGGGTGTTTTTGTTAACAAAAATATGAAAATTACTTTTTAAAAGTGCAGATCCTGATGTGATGGATCTACAATTTGTGCCAATACCACTATACAGGCCTGTGGTGTTGAAAGGGTTGAGATTCACGGTTCACAATCTAATTTGCAGACTGAATGCCGAACAGTGGAAACCCTGATCAGAATGCACATGCATATACTGATCCGGGTATGCACTGGTCGTAAATGTTGTAAGGTCCGTTTTGCCAGCCGGCGGTTGAAGTACAACATTCCATTATAAACATTCAGCCAAAATTGTCCACCAGCCAACAGTACATGTAGACATTGCTAACAGTGTAACACCAGATTCGCCTGCAATTCTGCAGTCGAATCAGCCCCTACACTGTCCCACCATGTGACTGTATAACACATGCTGAGGATACACATATTTCCTCAAAGAAAATTACAAAAAAAAAATACATTTTTCTCATTTCTTGTCAAAAATATATGTCGTGACCACCATTTGAACCGTCTTGTTGAGACGGTTCAAATGAGTGGTCACAACATATATTTTGTACGAGAAATGAGAAAAAGTTGTGGAAAATATTACCTATTTCGCATGTTATAATAATTATAATGTTTGAGAACAGTACATGTATTCTGTGATGCATAAAGGTGGTTCAGGATCTTGATTTGGGCTCAGGGCATTACATGGAAACTGTATTAAAAATAATGTTGAACCAATCTGCTTTGGTTGTTAATTACTGCTCATAAGTAATTCTGTCATAGGGACCACAAGCAATGACAATTGTCGTTAATATGTGCCAGTCTGGGAAAATTGAGCTGCTCTTTCTAAATATGTTCTGTATTTTGCAATCTCCCAATAACATGGAATGCCAATTTTTATAACCTACTTTGAGGTGAATGCTGGAATTACTGGAATACCAGAATTTTTTATGTCCATTGTATGTGCGTTGTGCGATACATGTACTGTGAAAATAATCGCAATATTTATTGTTAATAATTGTGACATTGGTGAAAATTTCAGGGCGTATACAGAATAAACTCTCACATTTTCACCAACAATAGACTGGTACCTTGTGTGTGAGTTGTCTGGTTTCATGTTTCTTTTCTGTGACACAGAAATTAATCATTTATTCTGTGAATCTGTGGAGGCTAACGAGGTATCACATCAGACATTTGCCAAAAATTATGTATAAAATTCACAAAATTGACTTCAATCGTTGGCATTTCTTCGCCACCTTTTGTCGTCACGAAAAACTCATCCAGCATATTTTTTCCTCCACTGGTTCATATGAAAATATACCATTTATTCCATGATTGCTGTTTGTGTTGCCATGGTTATGTGTGTCTGTATGTCGAATGATCTGCTGCAGAGTCGGCTCGTTTTATGTCCGAAATCCGGCTGCTATTTTCACTGGCTTGTGATTCCTGTGAAAAACTCGCTGTAAACTCGATCGTAAAACGGGCTGGAAACGCCTAGTATCATGCATTCCACGTTGCTAAACAACTCGGGCATAAACTGGGAGGTAACAACGACGTGATGTTTAAGCTTACAATGCCGAATTCAAATGTTGTCGTCTGCCGTTTTTCTTGTTTTCAATAATTCTGAGGAAAACCTGTTTTGGCAGCACATGAGAACCATCTCCAATGGAGATGGTTCTCATGTGCTCCCAAAACATGTTTCTGTCTTGCCAGCTTCTATATTTCATTTAACTGACCTGCGTTAAAACGAGCTCGCTCATTATAACTATGGTTGTAAACTAAAATGTGTTGTTTTTTTTTCTTCTGATTTGCAATAGTTTGTAAGAAATCCTGCTTCGGCAGCACACGAGTAACAATCTCGTGCTTCCGAAACATGTTACGATAAATATACAAAAATGACAAAGCAGACGACGATATTCAATCTCAGCATTGTAAACGTTAACAACAAAGTTACGCAGCTGTCACAATGTGATAATACATGTGTGCCTAAAAATAGACCGGCGGTGCATAAAACGGTACATTCATACGTCACCAGTAGTCACAATCAGTGTAGATCCTGTCGGTCATACGCATTTTTTCAATCAAAACGGGATCCAATCTGTTTGCTGACACTAGCAAGTAAACTTCATTGACTGAATCGCAAACAGTGTAGGTTCTGATCAGACTGTGCTGATGCACATGTTGATCTGGGCCTACGCTGGTTGTCAACTGTATGATGTACATTTTGTAAGCCAATGGCCCAAGCAGGCATGCTAAGTCAAATGGCAGAAGAGTTATATTTTTAGAATACAGAAGTTATATAATTATTACATGTGGTTTGCAATTTCTCATTTGAGAAAGCTTGAAGAGAAAGACAAAACGTTTACACACAATCAAGTGTGGAACGTTAAAAAAAGTGCAATATTATAGTATAGCTACAAAACGTTAACGATGGATGGCGACAAACAATACTAGCATATTGAATTTTGATTTCATAATTGTGACCAATTTGAATAATTGCTGTGTGTGACGGTTGATTATGGCTGCCATGGAAATGGCCATGCTAGTTTGCATAACGGTATGCTGTGTCAAGAATATGAAATGACTTTAGCAAAATTTATCACAAATGTTGGCATTACATCAAACATAATATTGACTTAATTGAATTTATGTATCATGTTGAAGAGATTATTTTCGACCAATTGTATGTTGATCCTGATACTTGTGATTAACCCTTAGACCGCTACTCACAACAATTGTCGTCTGCCGTTGCTTTTATATCTTGCCTTATTTCACAATAAAAACATGGTTTGACAGCACTTCAGAATCATTTCCAATGGAATGGAAATGATTCTGAAGTGCTGTCAAAGCATGGTGTAAATTATTCTAAAGTGCTGTCAAAGCATGTTTTTGATGATAAAAATGGAAAACCAATAGTAGACGACAAAAAATTTAAGATAGCGGTCTAAGGGTAAGGCCCCGTTGCCCTTCTCCAATCATAACATAATATGAACTAGCTTGGGAAATCTTTATCGTATTACCATCATTTGTTTTCGAAAGATGGTCTGGGTCTACACTAGGTGCAATTCCATCAGCCCCATTTCTTTAATTAGTCACAGCCACATATTTGTTGAAGGTTTTCGGTTTATTTATTTGGAACTGAAAATTTCACAGCCGTTGTGAAATATCCTTTTTGAATTTGATCAGAAATTTATCTTTTGTTACCAAATAAAGTGTCTCTAGAACTAAAACTGATTACCAAATATCGCTCAAATGAAACGATATCCATTTATTGAATAATTATTAGTAAGGAATAAAAATTGTGTTAATTGTGAACAAGCTTGAACAACACGTAGTCCCTGTAGATATCCATATTATAATTATCAAATTCCTTGTTGTGTCGGCTAATTAAATATAGAGCAGAAACAGGGTCTACAATATTGGAGATAACGAAAGAAGCAAGTGTAATGAAGGGTCCATGAGAGAATTATGTTGCATGATAGTGAAACTATATGTATATGGTCCATGTATGGTTGACCAATGCCGATTGATAGTGTCAGATTACTTAGCAACCATATTTGTATGAAGGTAACGTCAAAGGTACAGACCATGCTTATAAAACTTTCTGAGTACTTTCTCACAATTTGTTCTAAAAATCAGGCAGCTTCATTGGTCGAGGCTGAGCGAGCTCAGCCTCGACCAATCAAACTTCCTGATTTTGAGCATGAAAATGCATTACATTCTCAGAAGGTTCCAAAGTTCTGGCCCTAAAGATGACATATTGAAGAAGTTACGGGTGATGGTAAGCCATTAATATCAGCTTACATACTAAGGTCTTTCTGTGGCGAATATGCATATTATATTGCATGAATTGGGTAACTCTGTACTCAGGTGGAAGACTCGCACCTGTGACACACAAAAATGCCCATTACAAAAAATACATTACCCCACCCACTTGGTCTCATACAGTACTATCTTCTATAATAGAAGATAGTACTGTATGAGACCGCGTGGGTGGGGTAATGATTTTTTTGTAATGGGCATTTTATTTTTGAAGATAGTACTGTATGAGACCAAGTGGGTTGGGTAATGGATTTTTTTTATAGGCATTTTGTTTGTGTCACATGTCCGAGTCTTGCACCTGTGACTCTGTATGCCTTGCTATGTTCAGTGGTCCCGGGCATGTTGTGCATCATCCTAATGTCACTGACTCGTCCAGCAACACTGGTAACTCTCCATGACGTGTATTTAGTTTTATAATGGATAGTGGATACAAAGTAGTAGATCAAGTATTCATTATAGCAGAGTATCATTACATTACATCGCAAATGATCCGGTTATCTTACAATGTTCGTTTTTAGCTCTGCCCGCACAAAATTCTAATTATAACTTTTAAGAGATCTGTTTCCCTTTTGTTGTAAATTTCCTATGGAAACTTTAATGATGGAAAACTCACTTAAATCACTGCATACTTCTAAAATTTGCAAGCAATTGATTAGTTTTTGGAAAAGAAAATATTTTAACCCTTTCAACACCACAGACCTCTATAGAGATAATGTTTGCAAACAGTGCAGATCCAGATGAGCCGGCTCGTAACGAGCTGGCTCAGGATCTCCACTGTTTGTTAATAATTTTAAACGTTGTACAGATTACCCTTTTAGAAGAATGGGATAATTTGAATGAACAAAATTAATGAAATAGCATGAAACATTGGCATGGAACATCCTATTAAGTTACTTGGTGTTGAAAGGGTCAAGGCAAATTGCACATGCATTGTAAACAATATGTGTGTATCAAATGCAGTATTTACTGCGATTTAACTGTTCTACAGTATTTCTTTTATCAGATCTATTTAGTGTCGTTCTCTGAATATAGATGTCTTCTGGAAAGAAGTACAAACTGAAATGGACTCTGAATGATTTTATGCGTAGGTCACACTACCCATGAGACATAGGTTTTAAACTTGTTGATATCAGTCACACCTTTGTTATCTGTTTATTGGTAGCCAAGAGTTTTTACCCATCATCACCTTACAAATCTTAGACCACCTACAGTAAATAGCTCCCTGCGACAATATTGACTCTGACCCAGGTTCTGATTGTTTTATACACAGTGACTTAAATGGACATATTTTATACCCAGTGACAGATAGGGACAAGGATGTACTGTGCACATTCCCGGGACGTGGCTCAAAGTGTAGTTAGTATTGCTGAGGACGGGTTTTACCAGTTTATCAGAAGCATGTTACTACTATAACAGTTTTATATCAGTGATGTTGTTCTCACATGTTTAACGAGTTGCACCAAGTTGTTCAATACACAATCATGAGTAAATATTTGGGTTATAATCACTTCTGGTTGTTCAGGTTGTTGACAAAATACCAGACTATTACCAATCGACCTGTTAACATGAACCCAAATGACCTGGGGCTCGTTTCACTAAACTTTGTATCACTAAAATGTAAATGTTCGTAAGTGCAAATTTAGGATCGTCTGGAAATTGCAATACATGGATTTACATTTATTGAGCATAGGCAGCATATGCTCATTGTAAATCCAATAATTGTTTACAAGAAAACATTGTTAATGTGAAATTTATAGACTAACATAATTTTTCACTTAGGAACGTTTTAGTCGTACGAAGTTTAGTGAAACGGCCCCGTAGTTTCAAGTTGATATTATCTGTTCGTTGGACAGATATTATGTTGAAAACAGGTAATTTGGGTAAAAGTTTGTGGGTCTATATTACAGCTGTCCAACTATTGAATTTCTTTGCAGAATTTCACAATAACTACAGCAATGGAGCGCTCCTCTCAATTGATATAAGATGTTTAGTTTTCCAAAACCTTTGCACACATTGCAAAATAAATGGACATATTTCCCCCCCCCCCACATCAGTATGAAGGTATAAGTCACTCAGTTTTAACATGATATTACTAGTACCAAAATATATATTCGGGCATCTGGAATTTTGTCAACAAAAAATTGAATCACTGGAAGTTATATATCTAACCAATTTCTCTTGTATGTATTGTAGACCGATGTGATTATTTTTAACTGATTTCATGCAACATACCAACTTTGAAATTATTCCATTCCGTATTATTTCTCTATGACACTGTACACGGTGACCACCCTTCAAAATGGTGGAGTCGTCACAACATACATTCATGGAGAAGTTGATAAAATAAATGCTTTCAGCATTAATTGGTGCATGTACATGTATTTGGCATGTGATTGTTCAGTTAGAAGTTGTCAACAAGCTGTGGACAACGGTTAGTCACGTTTTCCACGCGAGTAAAATCTAACTCGGATTTAACCCTTAAACGTCGGGAACCGAAGACTGCCGTCTGCTGCTGTTTCACTTTTTGTCTTCTTTCTCAATAAAACTATGGGTTGACCGCACTTTAGAATCATTTCCATTGAAAATGATTCTAAAATGCTGCCAAACCATGTTTTTGTTGAGAAATATGGCAAATACAAAATAATCAGCAGACGACAAAATTTAAAGCAGCATTGTAAGGGTTAAGTTCCATATTGCTAGAAATAAGCTGTATTAAATCGCAGTTCTTTTTTGATCATGGTACAAAACCTATATGTCTCAGGGTAGTTTTTAATTTGTGAAATTTAGGTAAAATTTTGCAATTGTAAAATAAAACTGAAGGAAAATAAAGTGCCATCAAAGTATATTATAGTTGTCGTTTTTAAAAACCCCTACAATGTAAAACAGTACATAGAGACAGGGTCAGTCCATATCTTCTGTTCACCACTAAATACCTGGAATGGAATATTCCATTGATCTGAATTGGGGGAAAATCTTATGAAAAGTTGGAAAGTATCCACAAATAGTGGGTGGCAGGTGGGAGCATGCGATGGAATCCCGACCGGAGACCTGGTTTGGCCCTCCTGTACGTCTTTGGCTTTCTTGTATGTGAGAGTTGAATCTGGTTATACCCCTTATATGAGTAATATGATTAAACGTAATCGTATTACTTCTAGGGGAAGGGGCCAAGTGACTTGGTGTGGTATGGGCCTGGCACCAGGTACAGTTATTCTCATTTCAGGGCTGAATTTATTTTTTTCAATGTAAATATTCCGTTGATTTTGGGATTTCCCCAATTATGAGCCGTCCCATCTGGATTAACAGTATTTGCAAAGATTGGGATAGAAGCCTGTATGTGTTGAACCGGTGAAACTTGTTTGAGATCGTCTATATAATATTTAATATCTTGTATGTATGCACAATTTTTTCGGTCCCCCAAGTCCCGTCACAGATATGGTTACTGGTTTCAGTTTCATTTCGTTGAGCAGTGAATAAGAAACCAGACCCAGCCGAGGATCTTGTTCAATGTCACGCAAACGGTTAATGCAAATTCCGTGTTTCCTACTACAATGCAAGATTATTTACACAGATTACTTTACCTGTTCATGTTGTCTATCTTGAAGTTGGAAGTTTGAGAAAAGCTACCGTGCAACATTCGAGCCCTTCCTTCACCCGACTGCACAATTTCTCTGATCAGGGTATTCACTGTTCTCCACTAGGTCTTGTCAGCCACTAGTGGGTGGTGGTCGGGCGAATGCTACGGCGTAAATTAACGATAGGGTTTCCTCCTTATAGGAATCACGATTTGCCTGGTTTGGCCCTCAGGTACGTTTTTATCTTTGGCTCTTTTGTTACCTGGGAGTTGAATTGGGTTATTGCCCATTATAAAAGTAGTAAGTTTAGTACTGATCCTACTGCTTTTGGGAGGGGCCAAGTGATTCTGGTGTGGCGAGGACCTGGCATCAGATCAGGATTATTCTGATTTTAGGGCTGAATATATAGTTTTGTTATTGTAAATATTCAGTTCTGATTTTGGGATTTTCCCCCTTTTTGTCGCGCCCGCTTGCGGAAAGCGCGATATAGTCGGCCGTTTGGCGTACGTTTTTGGTTAAGCTGTAAGGTTAAGTTTTTTGGTTAAAGTTTTTGGTTAAGTTCTTTGGTTAAAGTTTTTGGTTGGTTTTTGGTTAAGTTTTTTGGTTAAGTTTTTTCGTTTAAAGTTTTTCGTTAAAGTTTTTCGTTATACTATATCTCTGCAACTGCTTTGCCCATTACCTTGAAACTTCACATGGGTGTTTATCATCATCTATATTTTCATTCTACCCCCATCCCGTGCGGCCCCTGTGCCCAATGTCAATGGTCAAATTACTTGTTGGTTAAGTTTTTTGGTTAAAGTTTTTGGTTAAAGTTTTTCGTTAAAGTTTTTCGTTATACTATATCTCTGCAAACTGCTTTGCCCATTACCTTGAAACTTCATATGGGTGTTTATCATCATCTATCTTTTATTCTACCCCCCTCCTGTGCGGCCCCTGGTGCGCAATGTCAAGGTCAAATTACTTTGAAATTTTTGGTTAAGTTCTTTGGTTAAAGTTTTGGGTTAAGTTTTTTGGTTAAAGTTTTTGGTTAAGTTTTTTGGTTAAAGTTTTTGGTTAAGTTTTTTGGTTAAGTTTTTCGTTATACTATATCTCTGCAACTGCTTTGCCCATTACCTTGAAACTTCACATGGGTGTTTATCATCATCCATATTTTCATTCTACCCATCTCCCGTGCGGCCGCTGTGCCCAATGTCAAGGTCAAATTACTTTGAAGTTTTTGGTTAAGTTCTTTGGTTAAAGTTTTTGGTTAAGTTTTTTGGTTAAAGTTTGTTGTTAAAGTTTTTCGTTATACTATATCTCTGCAACTGCTTTGCCCATTACCTTGAAACAAACTTCACATGGGTGTTTATCATCATCATATATTCATTCTACCCCCCTCCCGTGCGGCCCCTGTGCCCAATGTCAAGGTAAAATTACTTTGAAGTTTTTGGTTAAGTTTTTTGGTTAAAGTTTTTGGTTATACTATATCTCTGCAACTGCTTTGCCCATTACCTTGAAACTTCATATGGGTGTTTATCATCATCTATATTTTCATTCTACCCCCTCCTGTGCGGCCCCTGTGCGCAATGTCAAGGTCAAATTACTTTGAAATTTTTGGTTAAGTTCTTTGGTTAAAGTTTTGGGTTAAGTTTTTTGGTTAAAGTTTTTGGTTAAGTTCTTTGGTTAAAGTTTTTGGTTAAGTTTTTTGGTTAAGTTTTTTGGTTAAGTTTTTCGTTATACTATATCTCTGCAACTGCTTTGCCCATTAACCTTGAAACTTTCACATGGGTGTTTATCATCATCCATATTTTCATTCTACCCATCTCCCGTGCGGCCGCTGTGCCCAATGTCAAGGTCAAATTACTTTGAAGTTTTTGGCTAAGTTCTTTGGTTAAAGTTTTTGGTTAAGTTTTTTGGTTAAAGTTTGTTGTTAAAGTTTTTCGTTATACTATATCTCTGCAACTGCTTTGCCCATTACCTTGACACTTCACATGGGTGTTTATCATCATCTATATTTTCATTCTACCCCCCTCCCGTGCGGCCCCTGTGCCCAATGTCAAGGTAAAATTACTTTGAAGTTTTTGGTTAAGTTTTTTGGTTAAAGTTTTTGGTTATACTATATCTCTGCAACTGCTTTGCCCATTACCTTGAAACTTCATATGGGTGTTTATCATCATCTATATTTTCATTCTAACCCCCTCCTGTGTGGCCCCTGTGCCCAATGTCCAGGTCAAATTACTTTGAAGTTTTTGGTTAAGTTCTTTGGTTAAAGTTTTTGGTTAACTTTTTTGGTTAAGTTTTTTGGTTAAAGTTTTTGGTTAAGTTTCTTGGTTAAAGTTTTTCGTTATACTATATCTCTGCAACTGCTTTGCCCATTACCTTCAAACTTCACATGGGTGTTTATCATCATCTATATTTTCATTCTACCCCCCTCCCGTGCGGCCCCTGTGCCCAATGTCAAGGTCAAATTACTTTGAAGTTTTAGGTTAAGTTGTTTGGTTAAGTTTTTTGGTTAAGTTTTTTGTTGGTTAAAGTTTTTTCCCTGTGCCCAATGTCAAGGTCAAATTACTTTGAAGTTTTTGTTTTTTGGTTAAGTTTTTTGGTTAAGTTTTTTGGTTAAAGTTTTTCGTTATACTATATCTCTGCAACTGCTTTGCCCATTACCTTGAAACTTCACATGGGTGTTTATCATCATCTATATTTTCATTCTAACCCCCTCCCGTGCGGCCCCTGTGCCCAATGTCAAGGTCAAATTACTTTGAAGTTTTTGGTTAATGTTTTTGTCGCGCCCGCTTGCGGAAAGCGTGATATAGTCGGCACTTTGGCGTACGTACGTGTGTCCGGTTAAACTTTTTGGTTAAGTTTTTTGGTTAAGTATTTTGGTTAAAGTTTTTCGTTATACTATATCTCTTTTTTTAGTGTCCATGCCTCGCCACAAGGCGCGACATGCAGGCCACGGCCATCTAGTATACATGTACTTGTACAGGTAATATATGGGATTTAGTACTAAACCCATTGACACGGCCTTAAATGACCTTAGCTGTTGATATGCCGTTAAACCCCAACAAACACACTTGTCAGCCACTTCATCCTGAGGTTTACCATGTTGCTAAATATTTGTTGTGATTACCAGTTCAACCATCCCATTGAGACAATACAAATGAATGGTCACAACATACCAGGCTGTGACTGGAGAAATGGGGCTTACACGAATTGTGAACAGTGTTGCTCCTGATCAAATGACACACTCATGTAGCCTGATAACGATCTATATTGCTTGAAGCATGATGTGTATTTCATTGATAGAATGGCGAACAGTGCAGATCCTGATCAGATTGATCTGAATCTAGACTGCCTCCATGTTTCTAGTCACAGCCACAAACACTTCAAGGAGACAACAAAATGATAACAAGTGGTTTGTTCGTTTATTGCTGTTTAATGGCCTATCAACAGCTAAGGTCATTTAAGGCCGGGCCAACAGGTTCGATCCCGCATTTAACCTGCGAATACGAATGTGGGTGAAGTCTAAATTCTGTATAAGCATGGATTATAAGATACAGACTCCTGTATATGTTTTCAGTCAAGGAGACAAGACGGCATGAGGTTAGCAAGAGGTATACATATATATAGTTAGTCCCTCAAACGAATGTGGATGAAGTCTAAATTCTGTCTACGCATGGATTATAAGATACATACCCTTGTTTATGTTTTCAGGCAGTAGGGATAACTGGATACGTGTGGTAGGCATAGGTGTGCATGTTACTCCCACTCCCCTGACATTAATATGGATTCCAGCAGACGAAAGGTAACTTAACCCGGACAACGCTGAATTTATGTTTTTCGTCTGCTTTTTATTTTCAAGTTTGATCACAAAAAACATGCTTTGGCAGCACTTTATGATTCTAAAATGCTGCCAAGTCATGTTTTTATTGAGAGAAAACATAAAATAAGAACTAGCAGCAGACGACACTGTTTGGTTCCCACAGTCTGAGGGTTAATTAAGAGAAGAGCTCTATAATTGATTCTACAGACTTGCAGACTGCATTGATCCAGAGCCACATCCGGTGCATGATGGGTAGAGCTTGCATGTATAATGTACATGACAAAATTGGTTATAGTCGTGTTCATTAGCAAACACGATTATGACAAAAATGATTATGAAATTCGCGAAAATTATTATGAAATTGACAAGAATGGTGATAAAATTGGCGGAAATGATGATCGGATTTATTTGTGTTTAACTGCCTATCAACAGCTGAAGTCATTTAAGACCGGTTCAACGGGTTTGATCCCGCATTCATTCTGCTGCATTGGGAGAAAATCCCAAAGTCAGAAGAGAATATTTACATAAAAAATATATACATTCAGCCCGTAAATTAGAATAACCTGACCTTGTACCAGCCCATACCATCCCAAAGTCAGTTGACCCCTTCCCCTAAAAGTAATAGGAATAATCATATTACAGATATGTACTCGTATATGCCTATAATGGGGTATACCCAGATTCAACTCTGACATAATCCAATGCCAAAGATGTTCCTGAGGTCCATACCAGCAGCTGCAGGTCTCCGGTCGGGATTCCGGTCGGGATTCAGGTAAGGATGATGCAATTGGTGAAAATTATGAAATTGATGAAAGCGATGGTGATGCAATGGGCAACTATGATGATGAAATAGGTACTAAGTATGAATATATTTTGTCACCAGATACATTAAATATTAATCGGCATGGGCCACTGGCAGTGAAAAGCTTCCTTACAACATCAACAACATATACCCAGTCCCTCGTCATTCTGCACACTTTCCCGACTGCAACAGGGTTGAATCGTTTTGCTGAATCATGGCAGTAAACATTTCACTCACTGAATGTTTAACAGCATAGCCCCAGATCAGACTGCGCATATGTGCAGGCTGATCTGGCGCTATGCTGGTCGCATGTGGTGTAAGGTACTTTTTCTCAACAGATAGCCAACATATATGTACGATTAGTTGGCACCAAGAATAATTCAGACTATTTTTAGACTGTAAAAACCAGATAGATATTTTAAGGTATGACAACAATCTTATGACGCCATGTTGCCACGTACCAGGGTGATTGTATGATGTATATGTATGTGTTGATAGGCCGTTAAACACCAACAAACAAACTAACAAATATTGCAGATCCTGATGAGACGGCCATCTGGATCTACAGTATTTGCAAATATTGGGATAGAAGCCTTACGTGTTGAACCGGTGAAACTTGTTTGAGATCGTCGAAATAATATTTAATATCTTGTATGTATGCGCATTTTTTTCGGTCTCCCAAGTCTCGTCACAGATATGGTTACTGGTTTCAGTTTCATTTCGTTCAGCAGTGAATAAGAAACCAGACCCAGTCGAGGATCTTGTTCAATGTCACGCAAACGGTTAATGCAAATTCCGTGTTTCTTACTACAATGCAAGATTATTTACAGATTACTTTACCTGTTCATGTTGTCTATCTTGAAGTTGGAAGTTTGACAAAAGCTACCGTGCAACATTCGAGCCATTCCTTCACCCAACTGCACAATTTCTCTGATCAGGGTATTCACTGTTCTCCACTAGGTCTTGTCAGCCACTAGTGGGTTGTGGTCGGGCGAATGCGACGGCGTAAATTAACGGTAGGGGTTCCTCCTTATAGGAATCACGATTTGCCTGGTTTGGCCCTCAGGTACGTTTTTATCTTTCCAGGCTCTTTTGTTACCTGGGAGTTGAATTGGGTTATTGCCCATTATAAAAGTAGTAAGATTATTACTGATCCTACTGTTTTTGGGAGGGGCCAAGTGATTCTGGTGTGGCGAGGACCTGGCATCAGATCAGGATTATTCTGATTTTAGGGCTGAATATATAGTTTTGTTATTGTAAATATTCAGTTCTGATTTTGGGATTTTCCCCCTTTTATACATGTAATTGTACAGGTAATATATGGGATTTAGTACTAAACCCATTGACCCGGCCTTAAATGACCTTAGCTGTTGATATGCCGTTAAACCCCAACAAACACACTTGTCAGCCACTTCATCCTGAGGTTTACCATGTTGCTAAATATTTGTTGTGATTACCAGTTCAACCATCCCATTGAGACAATACAAATGAATGGTCACAACATACCAGGCTGTGACTGGAGAAATGTGGCTTACAGGAATTGTGAACAGTGTTGCTCCTGATCAAATGACACACTCCTGTAGCCTGATAACGATCTATATTGCTTGAAGCATTATGTGTATTTCATTGATAGAATGGCGAACAGTGCAGATCCTGATCAGATTGATCTGAATCTAGACTGCCCCCATTTTTCTAGTCACAGCCACAAACACTTCAAGGAGACAACAAAATGATAGCAAGTGGTTTGTTCGTTTATTGCTGTTTAATGGCCTATCAACAGCTAAGGTCATTTAAGGCCGGGCCAACAGGTTCGATCCCGCATTTAACCTGCGAATACGAATGTGGGTGAAGTCTAAATTCTGTATAAGCATGGATTATAAGATACAGACTCCTGTATATGTTTTCAGTCAAGGAGACAAGACGGCATGAGGTTAGCAAGAGGTAGTTAGTCCCTCAAACGAATGTGGATGAAGTCTAAAGTCTGTCTACGCATGGATTATAAGATACATACCCTTGTTTATGTTTTCAGTCAGTAGGGATAACTCGATACGTACGGTAGGCATAGGTGTGCATGTTACTCCCACTCCCCAGGCATTACTATGGATTCCAGCAGACGAAAGGTAACTTAACCCGGACAACGCTGAATTTATGTTTTTCGTCTGCTATTTATTTTCAAGTTTTCTCATCAAAAACAAGCTTTGGCAGCACTTTAAAATCATTTTCAACGGAAATGATTCTGAAATGCTGCCAAATCATGTTTTTATTGAGAGAAAACATAAAATAAGAACCAGCAGCAGACGACACTGTTTGGTTCCCACAGTCTAAGGGTTAATTAAGAGAAGAGCTCTATAATTAATTCTACAGACTTGCAGACTGCATTGATCCAGAGCCACATCCGGTGCATGATGGGTAGAGTTGGCATGTATAAATGATTATGAAATTAGCGAAAATTATGATGAAATTGACAAGAATGCTGATAAAATTGGCGGAAATGATGATTGGATTTATTTATGTTTAACTGCCTATCAACAGCCATCCCTCATCATTATGCACATTTTCCCGACTGCATCAGGGTTGAATCGTTTTGCTGATGGCAGTAAGCATTTCACTCACTGAATGGCAAACAGAATAGCTTCAGATCAGACTGCGCGTATGTGGTGTAAGGTACCTTTTCTCAACAGTTAGCCAGCATATATGTACGACTCGTTGGCACTCGGCATCATTCAGACTATTTTTAGACTGGAAAAACCAGACACATATTTTAGGGTATGACAAATGGAAAATCTTATGATGCATGTTGCCACGTAGCAGGGTGATTGTAGGCTGTATATGTAAACGGGATGAATTAAATTGTGTCGTCTGCTGTTTTAAACTGGAAAACCAGACAAATATTTTAGGGTATGACAAATGTAAAATCGTATGACACATGTTACCACGTATCAGGGTGATCAGGCGAGTGTAGGTTGTATACCTACAATGTTTTAGAATCATTTCAATGGAAATGATATTTTAGAATCATTTCAATGGAAATGATTCTAAAGTTCTGTCAAACAATGTTTTGTATTGAGAAAGAATACAAAACATATAACGCAACAGCAGACGGCACTTTTCGCTTCCCACATGTTTCAACAGGGTAAAACCGACTATTTCGACCTCAAAATATTTACAACTAGCCGAAGTCCGAATCACAATGCACATGCATTTTAGTGAGTGAGAGTCAAACACATCATCCCCGATATAGACCTTGAGCCAGCAATAACACCCACCCCCCCCCCCCCATGTGGGATTTGGCCACCGAACAGTATCGTATTGTTTTATTAAGGACTGTTAACTTTCAGTCTGTTCAATATTAACCGGGTAAATTGATTTAAAATACATCTTATATTTAATTACATCCGTAAATGGCGAGTCGTGTGCTGTTACGAGCAAATACAGGCATTAATACAGTTGAAACATATATACATTGCTTTCCCTCACAACTAAATGGAAAATACAGGAGATAGTGATGCAATATATCCTTCCACAATTGTCAGAACGGCCGCCAACATGTTCTTGTTTTGTTATGTTCTGTACTGTATGGAGTTTGCAGAATTGCATGCACCTATTACATGTATACATACCAGTTTGATGTATACATATCAAATCATTTGATAGCATGTACATATCCAGGTATACAATGCTATAATTATATCTTCCAAATGGCCGCCACAATGATCAGATGTTCAATACTATTGATGATGAAGCTGCAGTTTTCAGTAATTAAACAACACTTATAACATTGTTATGTGTACAGTGTGATATTCTGCTTATTTTCAAAGACAAATACGGATGTATTTCAATCAGTTTGAGTATTGAAGAACTGTTTCAAAGTGTGTCCAAAATGGATTGACTGTTGACAAGGAATACAATGCTATTAATGTTAACGAGCACACTTCTCACAAGTAAGCGAGCATTGGCCAAGGCAGTATGTAGTATGGTATGATGAATGGTATGGGTATGCTTATTGCAAACATGCATGGCTTTCTCCCACATTAAGCATCCCGCATATGTCTTAACATGTGACAATAATTTAAATTAACGCTTGGTCGTGAACATTGAAAAATAAATGCAATACATGGTAACGATATGTAATTCATGCAGTCATTGGTGTAATCAATTATACAGTACATGTACCACTACATGTACTGTATTCATTCTTCTAATTAAATATTATGGAAACTAATACACCAAAAACCTAATCGTATACAGTGTCACAATGACTGTCGATCAGTTTCAAGATAATTGTCGTTTTTGCAATTAGGAGATGTGATATTTACGGATCTATATGTACACTTTTAATGCAGCTTAAATTTCTAAAAATAGTTGATAATACCCTTAGCCCGAGGAGGTCCCGCCTCTACACGTGGTAGATGTGTATACTTCTTAAATTGGACTAGATTGATGTTTGAATACCCCGGAATCGCTTTTTCAGACTACATACATACTAATATTGGCTTGTATATATTGTTATATAATTATATACATGAGCTTGGAGGACATATACATCTTTCAGAAGTCATACATACGTACATTTGTCAAATATTTATTTCGGCACAGTATGAAATGCAAATACTACATTTAAGCGATATACTTGAATATATGAATTGATGGAGCGCAGTGGCCTGGTGGTTAGAGCGTCAGACTGCTGATCTAAAGGTCGTGGGTTCGAGCCTCACCGGAGGCGCTGCGTTGTGTCCTTGAGCAAGACACTTTATCCATACCGCTTCAGTCCACCCAGCTGTAAATTGGTACCGGCTAATTACCGGGAACCTCGATTGTATTTGAATTGTATGTACATGTATATATGAAATAAATACCTGCTCGAAATTACCCGTGAGGGTGTGCAGCAGTATAAAGAGATAGATAGATAGATGGAATCTGTAATGATGCTGTTATCCGAATGTTGTGCAGGTATATGCCAATCGGAACTATTATAAGTTGATTACAAACCTACATCCTTTTTGTTTTTTGGTAATTTGACACAACAGGTGTAGAATAACACGTGTGCTATAATTAAGAACACCGAATTAAAATTATGAAATGGATTATCAACCTTACAGGTAATCAAGTGTCAATATTATGAAATCATGGTTAACTATTTACTTACAACGCCTCACTTACAAAATACAATATCGTCATGAGTCCATCTCAAATAAGACTAATGTAGCAATATACATGCATGTAGTAGGCAATGACCATGATGCATGTACTGGTGTGCACTTACACTGAGTAGTAGTAAGGGAGTCAAAATGATACCATCTACCGTGATATCATTTATAACCCTCTATAATACCCCCACCACCACCGAAAATCAAAAAATTGGTTAACGAGGAAAATTGTCTCCCGACAGCAAATTTATGAATTTTTGGAGAAAATAATTTTGAAAAGAGGGAGTCAAAATGATACCACCTCCAACCAAAAGTTGGAGGTGGTATTGTAGTCCCAATTATATTGGTTATTGACTTTTGAAAACAAATGGTTATAATAAAATATTATTAGAGAAAATGGATAATACAATACAATTTGAATTGAAAGTTGTTAATGCCTGTGTTGAAGAAGTTTACGAAGAATACGGGGGTTATAGTCATATATATAAATTCTATGAAATGAGAACACTAGGCGATATCGAATACATGAAATACCAGCGTAATTTATTACACTCTGATAAAAACGTTGCATTTACAATATTATACCGGCAATTATGTCAACTATACAAGAGGCAAATACAAAAATTAAGACGGATAATGCGTATCTGATATGAAACTAAGGTGTATTATATAAAATTATTAAAACCCAACGATTCGTTTACGAATGTACATTTCTACGATATCGCTTATAAAGATATTGAAAAATTATTATTGAACAGAACTAATTAATTTATGTTGTAATCACAACACCAAGCAGACGACGTTATGAAAATGTAAATTAGGTGTCCCACCTTACACGTATATTAAGTGTCCATTTATAGAGAGGTTTACACGATTACGTCTTCCGGGATGGAAAATAAACACACAGTAATATATATTACACACACGGTTATTTATAGCCTTATCGATGGTATGTAAACGGGCTATCGATTTACACTGGTGGTGTACACAGTTTATAAACACTTAGTGAGGGTTATATAGTTCACGAATTTCCGGGATGGTTCGTTATTTAATTAATTTTAATAAAATTATAAAAATATTTATAATTTAAAGCTGAACACCCTCTATTATATAGAAAACATATTAATTAATATAATAAAATAATTAATTAATAATAAATAACAATTTTTTTTATTTCACCAGCAAAGTTAAGTTTATCGGTATCGGTCCAATGATGGGGTGTAGGAGATGTGAGTGTAACACACCTCGCTAAGCCGAAAAAATAAAAAAAATAGAAGAAATTTAAGCGAAGGCTTGGCTTAGCGGGGTGGACCCAGCAGGGTTTTGCTGGCGCGGGTTCGAGCCTCGGTGGAACCTAAAACTTTTTTTCTTTTTTTTTCTTTTCAAATTGTTAATAATTTTCCCAAAATTAATTAATAAATTGTTTACTGCACCAATATAATTAATTTTATAATTTTCTTTAAATGAATTTAATATTTAATAAAAATATTAATTTCCTCCGACTTTATCTCCAAGTTTTACCCTAAATTTATCCCAATCAGTACTCTCAATCTTGGGCATGGTGGCACGCGCTTTGATTCTAATATCATTTTTTAATTTTTCATATCTCCCCATTTCTTCCACCACGGATTCAAACTCTAAATTTGATATTTTCTTATCGGCCAACGCTTTGGACACCATAACGTCGATGGTATTTTTCTTCGACCTGGCGAGAACAGATATTCTATCATGTTTTCTACATTTTTTCTCGAGTTTTCCACCCGACGCCCTAATTACCATACACAACAACCCAGAAACGGCCGACACCGCACATAAAATCCCGCTACAGGAACCGTTATAATGGTGGATATAGTTGCAGCTGTCCCCGCCCCACACAACACAGAAACACTCGCCAGAGCCGTGCTAGATGCTTCAGCCATGTTCACCGCGCGTCTATATTTTTTTAGCGTTTCTTTTTCTATTTGTATATTCTCTAACTAAAATATCCTGCATAGCGACGATATTATTCAACCTAAAATCTGAACTTCTTTCGTTAATTGTACACAGTGTTGATGGAGTGATATTGACAATTGGAAGCGTTGATTCGTTCATGATTTTCAATATATTAGTATTTACAAAATAAGTTCAATTAACAATGAGACAATAGTGGAAGAACTCTCTGGGTCACCGATTTTCGTAACAAAGTTAATAACACTACCTTGGAAATGTCTAATTCGATCATAACCGGAGAACGAAACCACCGTCGAACTATCTCCAGAGATTTTAGTGACTCCAACCCCCGTTCTTCCCCATCTACTACAATATTTATCGCGACCGCGCCCACAGGTTTACCACTAGCATTAACCGAGCAGACCGCCATTTGGATAACTTCACCTGCAGCTGTCATAGCGTATCCCCACATTTATTACTCGCTTTGGCACCGAATGAATATTCATAGTGCCCCTCAACCAATGGGCCCCGCTTCTCAGCCCAAACTGTTATGACACGTTTTGGCGTTTTCATTGTTCGCACTATTCCGGCAAGCGCACTGTTTGAGTTATATGCCTCAGTACGAACTCGATTTACTTTATCATCAACCGCAACAAGTGATTCATCAACGGCGCGGATAGATTCAACCACTCGGACTCCTAATCCCGCAATCCCGGTCCGATCCTCTGAGCGCAACACCCTATAAGCCCCTGAAAGGGCCGCCTGGTGGTCTTCTCGAACTTTCTCAATAACCGTTCGGGCCTCTTCCCGAAATTCTGTTATTTTTTCTCCTAGTTCAGTAAGTGCTGCTTCTCCGTTGGGAGAGTCCTCTGAGCGCAACACCCTATAAGCCTCCGTAAGGGCCGCCTGGTGATCTTCTTGGGCTTTCTCAATACCCGACCGGGTCTCTTTTTGAAATTCGGTTATTTTTTTGTCTAGTTCAGTAAGTGCCGCTTCTCTGTTGAGAGAGTCCTCTGAGAGCAACACCCTATAAGCCTCCGTAATATCCGCCTGGTGGTCTTCTCGGGCTTTCTCCATACCCGTTCGGACTCCATCAAGATCCAATCGGGTCTCTTTTTGAAATTCGGTTATTTTTTTGTCTAGTTCAGTAAGTGCCGCTTCTCTGTTGAGAGAGTCCTCTGAGCGCAACGCCCCATAAGCCTCCGCAATGGCCTCCTTGTGGTCTTCTCGGACCCCCTCAACCCCCACCCGGGTCTCTTTCAGAAATTCGGCTATTTTGCCGTCTAGTTCAGTAAGTGTAGCTTCTTTGCTGAGAGAGTCCTCTAAGCGCAACACATCATATGCCTCCGCAATGGCCTCCGCAAGGTTCACCTGGTGGACTTCTCGGACTTTATCAATACCCGACCGGGTCTCTTTTCGAAATTTGGTTATTTTTTTTATCTAGTTCGGCAACCGCCGCTTCTCTGACGAGAGAGTCCTCTGAGCGCAACACCTCATAAGCCTCCGTAAGGTCCGCCTGGTGGTCTTCTCGGGCTTTCTCAATACCCGACGTGGCCTCTTTTCGAAATTTGGTTATTTTTTTATCTAGTTCGGTAAGTGCCGCATCTCTAATGATAGAGTCCTCTAAGCGCAACGTATCATAACCCTCCGTAAGGGCCGCCTGGTGGTCTTCTCGGACTTTATCAATATCCGACCTGCTCTCTTTTCGAAATTTGGTTATTTTTTTACCTAGTTCGTTTAGTTCCGTTTCTCTGATGAGAGAGTCGTCTGAGCGCAACACCTTATAAGCCGCCTGATCTTTCTCAATATCCGTTCGGACTCCCTCAATTTGTGCAGTAGCCGTCAGCACTTCTACTCTAACATCTGATATACTCCTGTGAATCCCGTTTGTGACCTTCGATATAGTTTTATTGATCAGGGCCTTGGTTTTTCCAGTAGTTAAAAAGTCGCCCTCTGTCGGGATGAATCCACCTTCTGCCGGTTCCAAATTATTTGAATCTGTCACCCAATCGGAAGAACTACCTGGTCCGTATATACTCATAATAAAATTAATTATAATATTGGGCACCTATACTCAATTGGAAATTTCGAGAACTACCGAAATCGGGTAATCGTTTTTCAACTTTCTCGCTTGATCATCGAGAATAGAGACCGTAAATTCGTGGATATGTCCCGATTCCAAAACTTTCATCTTGGGGTGTGGGAAGTCTAAGGTCACAGTCTCGCCATAGAAACAGTCGCTGGCTTGCACGGTTTTCAGTAATGTGCTGGGAGTGCCGTCTACCGTGTTGTATTATGTGTTCACCCGATCCAGGTGCACCCTGAGAGTTTTCGTGAAGGCGAAGTCCACCGGGTTATCACCGACGTACTCACCCGGGTAAACACTCCTTTGTTTGAGGAGTATGTCACTCTAAAACCGAGTTGAATACCCAACCCCGGGGAGACCACTACCTTATTATCAGTGCTGATGGTCATTGTTGCGAGCCCGGTAGCATTCGATACTGTGAGGTTGATTATACCGTCAAGCTCTGAGTTGACAAAATCTTTGAGCTGTCTTATTCCCCACAGTCCGTGAGGCAGCTTTACACCTAATTGTTGTCCATCCTTCACATAGTAAAACCTTTCGCTCTTCCCCACATTCTGCCATCCAACCGTGAACGTGATTGATCTGAGGCCTACCCGGCGTTTTCCGCAGCAGTTGTCGATTGACTTTTGAAGTTCACAACTCACTTTTTGAACATTAGTGATAGTAGCAAACATAATAATATCTTTCAATGGATACAAAAGCATTTAGCTTTAACTCTAATGCAAAGTACGCGGTCGGTGGTAAATACACGCAAAAAGACGTTGTTAACCGCCTTGTACACCCAACCGTAACGGTTAGACCGGACAGTGGCTTTGCCACCAATTTCCCTAACATCTTTGAACAATATAGGCTGCCCAAGATTACTACGATGGAGGCGGTAAACTGGTGGAAAGCAACACCGATGCAGTTTTGGCAGAACCAAATAAATTTCGCTGTATGGTGCGCAACAGCCGGGTGTGGAGTTTCACATAAAGACCATCTGACATCCAAGAATGTCATGCTCCGAAGTGTCTACAACTTTCACGCGTATTATACTATTAGGAGGATTCTCAAAGAACTAGGTATTTCACTACCTCACGACGACGCCTGGGATCCCATTTACAACGCATACGACCGTATGGCGTTTGAAAGACTGTGTAACGAATTTAACGTTTCAAAAGACGCGGACTGGAGACAGAAAGCATTTCCTACCAGCACCGGCCTCGGGGACGTTCTCATTCGGGGCCAGTCCGGGAATTGGACGCAGACTGATTTTAGACACGATCACTCCGGTGACCACATCGTCAGTCGGAACGCCGGGAATTTTGACCCCGCGACTATGACTTTCGGGCCGGAAGTGTCTGGAGGTCGGCACTGTGGCGTGTTTTCTTGTAAAATGTTACCTCCGAAACGGGCTCACGTCGATTACATACAGCAGGCTGCTGAGGTTCAGAACGCGTGGGGTACATTTATGTTAGATAAGGGTCTAGGGTTCACGCAGGCCGGGGTTACTCGCGTCAACGATTCCATTCGCACGTACGTCTGGGCCATCCTCGGCGCACAGAAGCAAACTCGCAGTTCTATACTGGGCACGGGAACAGCGTTTGATGCACAAAAACATTCTTTTGGCACTTGTAGAGGACGCCATCTTAGCTAGGGTGGATCTGGAGAAGGCGATCCAGAATTATCAAGACGATTTGCAGAATGCCAGTACTCCAGTAGACTATGTATTTGGAATAGGTCTTTATATGGCGCCGAGCAATATGATACTACGAGACGACCCGGTTGACGGTTACAATAATCAGATCGTAATCGCCACCGCCAATCAAAAAATCGGCCACAACGGTAACGTGAACACGGATATCATCAAGCGCACCCCCAACATGATCGGGTTCAACAGTGTTGAGGTTGTAAGTGGAACCGATTTCATAAAACGCCCAAAACACAAAATGGATACACCTCCCTCAACACAATCGAACCCAGTACCCCCAATTCGTAAATTGGATGCACCATCGAGTTCCCCCAATCCAATCATCAACAATGTTGAAACACCAATCGAGATTGGAAGCACAACACACGAGGAGGAGAAATTAGGGCTCGTCGTCGCCCTAGTGGCGATCGGATTATTTACGCTTTGGTTTTAGGAACTCTCTGGCGAAGAATAGTAGGAGACCGGCGATTGCCACGATTAAAACCCAGGTATTTTTGGCTAGCCATCCGGCCGTTTTTGATAATATAGATAGCAAGTAAGAAACGATACTTCCGATCAGTCCAGGTAGTGCGGCAGCCGCCTTTTCGGCTAATTTAGCCAGAAGACTGGCGAGGGCTTTTAGTTGTTTTTTTACCCACTCCTTGGCTCCGCCGGATGGCGCGAGTGGTGGTGTAGGTGCTGGCGCGGGTGGTGGCACCGCACCACCAGTGAAAGCTAGAACTATGGTCGATATAGTCATGCTGATAGCAACGAGGATGCTTGCTATCGTGATGCCATGTTCTCTGAACAGATTGCGAAGACGCTCACCGAGTGTCGTCTCCTCGTGCAGGACCCTCGAGATTGTTTCGCGGATCCGACTTATTTGGGTGCGGAGAGCCTCACGGTTAGTCGAGACATCCTCCAAACGAGCTGCTCTTTCATCCCGCAACGACTGCAGGCGTTCGGTGATCCGCCCGGTATATTCTCTATCGCCACCAGCTTCCTCCAGTTTTCTTTTTTCTAACGCGATATGTTCATCCAGCGACGAGAGTTTGGAGAGGTTAAGGACCAGTTCGCCCCGGACCGTTTGCATAACCTTCTCGAGGCCCCGGAGCTCGAGAAGAGGTAACAGTGGGTCATCGTTACACAGATTGAGTATTTCGTTTTCACCGAACGTCGTCTCCTTCGTGTTAGTAGCGTCGGTGGCTACTTGAGGGACCTGGCTGAGCTCGACCGTTTCTATCGCAGAGGCCGTCTTCGCCATCGTTTCGTCGGTAGACTGTAGGGCCTCTACAGCGCGGGTCGGCATAATTGTTTTACCACGCGTCCAATCTGTAAATTCTAGTTCGTTCTTTATGATTTCACCACCACCCCGGTTTCCTGCAATGGTGCTCAGTGCTAGGGTTTTTTTGGTATTCATGTTGACTATTGGGATATTTGATGATTTTAGTCGCAACCTACCGTTCAGATCAACTTCGAACTTAATTATGTATTAAAGACAAAACCATACGGGTTTAATATAGTTTCACTAAATTATGTCTTCGAGTCAATACGGTCGCAAACTCAATCCATACCGCAGACTGCGTGAGCACCTCGGGGCAAAAGGCGTGAGACAGAGTGTCGTTATTACGAACAACCCATCGACGA
This sequence comes from Conchocele bisecta, assembly GCA_029237695.1. Taxonomy (NCBI): domain Eukaryota; kingdom Metazoa; phylum Mollusca; class Bivalvia; order Lucinida; family Thyasiridae; genus Conchocele; species Conchocele bisecta. The sequence goes on along the minus strand of CM055268.1, from coordinate 20,834,805 downwards.
TCGACCAGAACCAGCAGCTCTTGGTCCGCTTCCCCAACCTCGGAGCTAACGACGTCATTATGCCGGGGACTGTTCGCCTCGCTTTCACTATTTCGCTGACGTCGACGGACAAGGACCGAACCATCGTTCAGAACCTGGGTCGCGCCATAGTCAAGAAGACCATGATAAAGATTTCTGGTAATGAGGTGATGTCGATCGATGACAGCGACGTCTACCATTGTTATCAGGACCTATGGAAGACGGAGCAAGAGCGCGAAAACGCTGTCTATCAGGGTATTGACACCAGCAAAAATAAGAACTTAACCAAACTTAGAATCGGGGCTGCTAACAAGGCAGATAACAATGCAAGCGACAATGCGGTCACGGGCGCTTACGGCAACCGCTTCTACATCCCGCTCGACTTTGAGTTGGTGGAGAGTCACATGCCCTACTATCAGAGTGCTTTGGCTGACCGCCTCAAATACGAACTAACGTTCAACGACTACGGCCAAGTTCTCATAGCCAGTGACATGTTATCGACGTATACGATCGATAATGTTTCGCTGGAGTACGACATGGTCACGATGTCCGAACTCGCGCGATTGATCAGAACCCAGTACGCCGGGCGCGTTGCCATACTTTACGACTGAGTTCTTCGCCATCTCAAGATGACGAAAGACAAAGGCGACACATTGTGGAATATTAATGTCAACGTACCCGCCCGCTCGATGAAAGGTATACTGATGTTGTTCCAGGATGCTCGGTTCGCGTTCGGTGCTAGAAAAACCGACAAATTCTATAACCCCAAAATCACGAAGGTAGAGGTGACGATCGAGGGAGTCCCCAATCAACTCTACAGCGCGGGTCTTCGCGCGCACCAGCAGTGGGACGAAGTAAGAAAGCAGTTTGCTGCCGGCTCTAAGCGCTCTCCGGAGGTTGCAGCAGTTGCCAAAGACATGCATCTCTCGGCCGTCTCCCTCGTGGAGTTCCTGAATACCAAATACGCGTTATGGTTAGACATGCGAGCCAGCGACGACGACCAAATACACGGCAGCGGACGCCAAGTTGAGAACGCTAGTGAGGGTGTGACGATCCAGATAACCAAAGAGGCGGATGGAGCTGGCACATTGAACGTGTACTTATATATAATTACAGACGCACAACTGAACATCGAAGATGGCCGATACGTCTCAGCGATCTACTGATTTAATTAATTTTAAGAAAATTAGCAATCATTCTAACGATTTATTAATTAATAAATTTGAAAAAAATAAGAAAATTTGCAATCAATACCAATTCACGATTGGAGATGCACACTCTGCCATAATATGTGGGCAGACAGGATGTGGAAAAACGGTTTTCATCCTAGACTTGCTCGAGGGCTCCTACCGTGATGCCTTTCGTCACATTGTGATCATGTGTCCCACTGTGCGGCACAACGATACTTATCAACGGCGCCCGTGGATATGGACCGACCCTGAGGTATACGTTATTGACCCCGGTGATAGGCTTCTCGATTGGCTGCGTGGTTTATACCAAAGATTCCAGGGTGAGCCCACCCTATACGTGATTGATGATTGCTCGGCCAAGGCGGCGATGACCAAAAAGAAGGACATGCTCTCCGAGCTCGCATTTTCTGGCCGCCATGCTAGGCAAAGCGTATGGATATCCACTCAAAAGTACAACGCCGTTCTCAAGGATCTGCGTAAGCAAACGAAATGGGTCGCCCTCTTTCACTGCAAGGACCGAGACTCATTCGATGATTGTCTTCGAGAGATGCTTTCGGAAACTAAGCACGCCAAGCTTTGCTAAAGACTGATCAACCAACTGCTTACGAAGTTATCAATTAATTTTATAATTAATTTTAAGAAAATTAGCAATTGCTGAACAATGCTGAACAAATGCTGAACAATGCTGAACAAATGCTTAACAAATGTTGAACAAATGCTGAACAATGGTTAACAATGTTAACAATTTGGCTTTGTTGCGAGCATAATGGTGATCATAAGTATCGGGTGGTGCGCTTGGCAATATGTTAAAGTGATGAGACTTGTTAGAATAGTTAAATTAATTTTAAGAAAATTAGCAATAATGAACTGCGACGAACTTCTCGATCAGCTAATAGAAGAAACCTCAACTCCGACTGCCAATATCCTGAAAGATAATGAAACATCAACTCCGACGGAGAAATCGGAATCAACTCCAACTTCAACGGCGGTTGATATTGGGTTGAGTGCAACGTCTCCGAATGAAAATGAAAATGTGGAGCGACGAGAGCGGCTAGCTGCGCTGGTTGCTGGGGGACAATCGGAGCATTATCTCGGTAGGCGTCTCTCAGTTTTTCAGGTGGATAAGATGTCAGATGCGGAGATCGATAAAATGTATGCGCGATACGAATCTAGGTTAGGTGCGGAGATGACAAAAACTCTCAGATCGGCGGCTATTCATTTGTACGCAACCGCCGTTAGTATACTTCTCCCTATACCAAACACCGCGGGATTGATTGACGATCTAGAGACTGACCCTTTTATAGGTCACACTCTTAGAACAGCCTGCTGCTCAATTTATCACAAGTTTGGAATGTACTTAGCTCCGCTGACAACCGCGTTGACCACGGGTAAACACTGTCAATTTGGACATATATGCCCACGAACTATAAGCCCTAATATTAATATCATAAATGATGACACAGCGTTGGGGATTGCTCCAACCCAATCGAACCCGTTTGCAGCACTTCCAACTCCGATTGATCTTCAAACCGAATCGCGATTGGAGTTGGGGGTTGCACGACATAAAAACCCAAAAAGGCAGGCAGCTGGGAGGGCGGCGGCTGCCACCCGAAAAGTTAAACAAGATAAAATACTCGCCGAGCTTCGAGAGGCTAAACAGTCGTTGCTATCGGGGACGGAGACAGCAAAACATCTGAAGACAGAGTTGAGTACAACAACACCCCCAATTCACGAATTGGAAGCACACTCAACACCCAATCGAGGTTGGGCGAATCAGATTGAACCCAAATTCGTGAATTGGAGTTGGGTTGTTGGTGGTGGTCTGGCAGTTGTTGGTGCCCTGTGCGTGTGGAAATACCCCCTATTACACCAATCCTTATCGAAAAAACAACCCCCATCAATTCATCCAAAAACAGTTACGAAACACCAATCGCGATTGGATGCGCCCCATTTAAACATTGATTGCGACCCCTTTTATATGCAATAATTATAATGGCTGAACAAGATGGTAAAATGTTAGTGAATGCGCTTTATCACGGCATGGTGATATCGGGTTTCATTATCGGGTATGCTCGACTATCAAAGATGGCCCTAGGAGGATCCGCTCCCAAATTGGACTTTACTGTGAGAGACGTAGGGCTCGCGACCTTAGATGTAGCGGCCGCAGTTTGGACCCGAGATCATCTAGTTAAAGCTGGAATTCTACCAGTTAATATATGGAAATAAATGGCTTCAATCGCTGTAATAGTAGGTGGTGCGCTTGTAAACGCATTGGCGTTCAGCGGTAGCAACTTTATATTCTCTAAAATGAGAAGCTCGAACGTGGATGAGGAGCGTAAGCGTCACGATTTAGCTGTAGAACAACTCAATAGCGCAAAGGAAGCGTGTTCGAAAAAATGAACCGCCCATCTGGACTGGGTCAATGAAGAGCTTCGCCGCGAAAATCACGCCGCACAAACTTTTCAGACCGTTGAAGAAGCCAACCGCGAGTACCCGCTGGCATATCCGCACAAAAGTCTCGCGCCACTGGATCGCGAGCCCCAACTTTCAGATTTCTATGTACCGTCAGAGCCCCAAAAAACCGCGAGATCGCGTTCATCGTCGTGGGAATGGGTGTGGTGGGTCTCGTCGGCTACTATATTCAATCGAGAAATTAATTTAAATTTTAAATAATTTTAAATAATTTTTTTTATATATATATATAGAACGATGTCAGTTGACGAACTTTATTTTGCTATGATTGATGTAGGCTACACTGCCCTTACTTAAACACAACATAGCTGGTGCAAAGGGTATGATTCGTCTGGCCCGAGATTCTCTCGAGACGTGGCGGGAGGACGAAAAAGCGGCCACCCTTTTCGCAAAGCGGATGTTATATTCCTCCACCAATCCTGGGGGATTGGATTTTCCCAAGTTCCTTCAGAACTTAACCCCCAATCGCGATTGTACTTCCAACAAAGGTTTATTATTATGGACGCAGTTACCGGACGATCTGGCGAGGGCATGTTGGAGATTGTCCGATATATTAGAATACATCGCATACGATGAACACGCGCAAACTTAATACCAAACTATCGGTTCGCCTAATGCGCAAGCTAGCGAACACGTACTACAGCCCCCGCGGCTACTGGAAGGGACTCGCAGCCATCAAGAACCTCGCGGCGGCGACCAACGTTTCAGAAAACGCTGTCAAGGAATGGCTCAAGAAGCAGGCCATCTGGCAGATCTATTTACCCACGCCTCACAATATTCCGCGCCCGAAATTCGATCGACCGTGCCGGTACCGAAACCAAGTTCACCAAGCGGATCTCCTGTTTCTCCCTCACGATCGCGTCGGTCGCAAGACGTACAAGTACGCACTGACAATCGTTGACGTAGCGAGTCGTTATAAGGGGCTGAGCCGTTGTCCATTAAAGAGTCTAAGGAGGTGGCCGAGGCTCTCTCCCGAATATATAAGAGGAGACCTCTCAAATGGCCGAATCTTCTCCAGGTCGATCCCGGCCGCGAGTTCATGGGCGCGGTCTCTCATCTATTGTCTAAGCACGACGTTTCTGTCACACGCGGCAGCGTCAACATCCACCGGGACCAGGGGATCGTGGAGCGCTTCAATCGAACCCTGGCTGAGAGACTGTTCGGACACCAATACGCTAAAGAACTTGTAGACCCTCATTCGCGACCGACCGAGTGGGTGGCCAGACTGCCCGCCGTGGTCTCCGCACTGAACGGAGAGGTGACCAGATTGATAGGTAAGAAGCTGTAGAGCTATCAAGTTTAAAAGGGTGACGAGCAACCCTCTGCCGTCTCGCGCGGGCGACCCGTTGGTTTAGAGGAGCAACGGCTTCCATCGGATATTGACGTCCGGTACCTCAATCAACCGGGAGAGCTCGAATGTGGCAGCCGCCGCGCGACTGATCCCATGTGGTCTCTCAATGTATATCATCTAGATCGATCTATTACCAAACCCGATGAGCCCGTGCTCTACTATTTGGATGATGGGCCATCTCGAGGGTTTGTTCGCGAAGAACTTCTTATGGTGCCTTCTGACACCCAGCTACCCCCGGATCGTCAGAGTCTTTAGATTGCTAATTTTCTTAATTTTTTCAAAATTATTAATTAAATAAATCATTAGAGAGGTTCCATATGTTTTCCGTCTGGTAACACACGTCTTTTATTGTAGTATGCCGAGAGTCCTAATTTTTGTTGACAGTACGTTTTCATAACGCCGTCTTTCATTTTAAATCCTCTATTTTGTGCTACATCTATAATGTGTTTTCCATCTTCTGTAGTTTCACTTAGTACTCGTTTATATCTATCCCAATTTAAATTGTTGGTTCTCTTGGACATTCCTTTCGCAGAGTTTTTATTAATAGAATTAATTTTTTCTACAAAATAACACTTACTAGATAACGCTATCGCCCTATCTCCGCTAAATTCCATTTTGAAAAGTCCGGGCTCTCTTTCGCTCCATTTATCCCAAGCCAACCATTTATTTTTTTCTTTTTCAAACCCGTCTAGTAAGTTAGGTCTAATCAATTCCTCTATCGTTTTTCCACTAACTCCTATATACATACTATCCGTATCCATCTGTATTAATTCAAAGTCTTCTCTTTTTACGTATTTGTCTAGAAATTCGTAGTAAAATTCCAACATTCTCAATTTAGCTAGTTGATAAACCGCTATTCCACAATGGAATGGTCTCTTTACCGCACACCTGGGTTTTCTTGAAGATATTTTCTACGCATCTCCTATCTCTTCCAAATCGTCCAAGAATGCAGATCTTAATGCTTTGTCAACACAGGTTTCGTCTTGCGTATATGTCGTATTTAAATGTCTCTCCGTTGCCTCTATCATTTTTCCACAACACGAGTTTCCTAATGATTTCATTATGTCGGCTACTGGTTTCTTATTTGGTTCTACATCACCCGTTCGCCTTGCGGCTGTAACTTCTTTTGCGAACCATTCGAATGGTCTTCCGCTAATATAATATATAACACGATGAACTCCAGTTATTTCTAGGCCGTGTTTTAAATACCATTTCAACAGTGGCGCTTACAGCAATACTTTAGTGGCGGTCATAGATCCCACCAATTTTTTTCCATCTCCTCTTGTTCGGCCAGTATCTTTTAAATATTTTAACATGTGTGTGGGAACTTCATCAACCTCTACTTTCTCTGTTTATAAATATTGGGGACATTTCAGAAAACTTATCTTTTAAGTTGTGTGGAACTTCTATATCCACCTCCGCAAACCCAAGCCAGTCTCCAGATAAAACTCTTTTACAAAACTTTTTAATAAATTTAGGGTTATGTGGGGTATCTATATGGTGTATAGTTTCTCTCCCACACGGCATCTCTTTATTTAACGTAGATACATATAACGCGTTTGCATCGTATCCCAAAACAGCCTTGCAAGGTTTGGAACCCACTCTAATATTTAAAACACCAGCTTCTGCATATCGTGTAAATACTATTGATGGACCGCCAACTAGAGCGTCCTTCATCATTTCGTATGTTTCTTCTTTTGGTGCATATAGAGCATCCTCCGGTATAATCGTCTTTGAAGATTTTTGTTCTTTAATGGTTCCTCTCAATAAATATTGTATAGCTACTCCAGGTAGTGTTACCGCATCTTTGAAAATATCCACACCTCTGTGTTTGTAAAATTCACACATTTTTTCCACCGCTTCTAGGAACGGTGCTACATCTAAATCGCTATAATATTTAACCAATCTCTGAAAGTTTTATCATTATTTCTTCGAAAATTCTACGACATTTACTTAATTCTGTTTCATCTATTAACATTTTTCCTAGATAGTTTGGAATACCAATTCTCTATATCCGGTAGTCCTGGGTAATCCAGTTTGTCTGGAGAATCGAACCACTCATAAGGAAGGAATGAAAGATTTCTGTCCTTTGCATTCGTAGGCTTTTATCCAACTATCGTAACTTACACCAGGTCCTAGATAAAGTATTACATCAAGAAATCTAAACTCTGGAGTAAATAGAAATATTGTTGCGTTTGCACGTTTTCCGACCATTACTTTCTTTGTTGTTGATGCCAGTTCGCCTACTAGGTATTTCTTTATTAAGTTTATATCGTACTTACTGCTGCTAAAACCTATAACCGGTACTTGCTCTATCCACTGTTCGATCTTGGCGGTTTGGTTTTTACGTAAATGTTCTGTATTAAACCCATATATTGACCACACTTCTTCTCTTATAGCTTTTCCCCTGACTTTCAAATCTTCTACGAATTTTTCAATAAGTTTTGCGGGATCTTTATCACAAATATGAGTTACTGTTCCTGAGAAATTATCTCCTATACTAACGCTTACCGGAACGTGCTCGGCTTCGTACTCTAGATTATTACCGAGAGTTTCAAATTCTGGGTTGAGATATGCCTCAAAATCGTATACTATCTGATATGGATAAAAGAGTAGTGTCGCACCGATCTTTATGTCTTTACCCGTTCTTTGAAATTCGCATTCCCACATAACTACTAGGTTGAATTCTTTGCTTCTTCTAATAAATGTAATCTCTTCTCATAGTGGATGCGTTCTTCTTTTCTATGCTTTGCATGAATCTCACACCCGTGCCAGTAACAGCCGTGATATTGATATGCGGTATTGGTTTCCGTACAGTATCCATCTACTGGATCCCCTAAAACCCATCTTTCACCCCCGTGTCCACACTATTCGTGGTGAATGTGAATTCCCTCGCGCTTTTCCACAGAGTACATCCAATCGATCGCCCCATAACTGTTAGAACTTTTTGGGTAGAACGCTTTCTCGAACGACGAACGCGGGCGCTCTACATAATTACATATTACTTTTGTCTCACCTTTCATACATGTTGGTCCGTGTCTCTTCATATTACTCGCTTTCGTGAATTTCTGCTTGCAATTATCGCAGGCGTAAATTTTAGATAGGTTTTTAAGGTTTTTTTTATCAGAAATGCGTGATTATTAAACAGTCCTATTGTCATTGGTTTATTACCTATTGCCTTATAGTGTGCTGGTACCTTTTTCAACCACCATACGTTACATTCGGTGGGTTGATATATTTCTATACCGATTTTATAAAAAACTCTTCAACCTTTTTCAGATCTGAAAAAGGAATTGGTGAAACCACATTACTATCAAAATACTGCTTACTAAGTTCTTTCGCCTTTTCTGTACATCTGTCGGGTCTTTTATCTGTCATATGCATAGCTAGACACCTGAACAGACAAAGGTCGTCATTATACTTATCTAAAGAATACATACCTTTTTTTATTCTTCAGCCATTCTGGAAGTTCTCCTCCTGCTGCTTCTTTGGATTGTAGTCCCAAATCTATTCCCATACTACCCTGTATTAGCTTTACGAAAACCTCTACCCATCTTACAAACTTCCACTTTGTATTCGGTCTGTCTATTTTATCGGACATTATTGTGTTTGCTCCTTATCTGACAGCCATTTTTTATTTAACGGTTTTCATTGATGATAGTGGTTCGCTACCGAGATTTTTGTGCATTATTATAGTTACAGGTTTTCCATTTTTAATCTCCTCCATATGTTCTAGCTTGTAAGAATATGAATATCTCAAATAAAAATTGGTTGTTATATAAGGAGCGAGTTTATCGGACATGCGTTCAAACCCGTTAATGTTAATGTTTTTACGAAAGGATAATGTAACTACCCGTCTTCCATTTTCTACCTTTTCCAATGTTTCATCGTGAGCCCCCAATATTTCTTCACCTTTTTCCACTATCGCGCGAACTATAGATCTTTTATTTGGTATTTGGTCACCTGTGTGTCTAATTTGAGACAAATTATTGGTGCTTGAAGGTTTTATTACACTAGCCCTTAGCTCCGCAATACTTTCTTTTTGAATTCTGTTACCAACTTCCTCCGCTAGTGAGAGGTTTTTCAATGCCCCTCTTTTATAGGCGCGGGTAAACCGCTTCATAAACGCCTCATTCTTTGTGGCATTTATCAGCTTTGTCAACCCCCTAACTCTCAACCGTTTACTATAAGTAATCCCTAGAGATTCGGCTTCTCTTCTCAAACTTTCTATTTCTGCTCTAGTTTCTGGCGTTATCATATTTTCTGTATATACGTTTGTATATATACTTTTGTATAACCTATGAAATTTATCTGTTCAATTGGACGTCAAAAATTTACATAATGTTTTTTTCACGTCCAATTGAACATATACATATATATATAAAAATACATATATAATGGAGTGTGAGACTTGTTGTAAGACGTTTACGTGTAAAGACTATCTACGAAGGCATCTAGCGAGACGTAGAAAGTTTCCTTGTGTCCCCCCCCCCCACAATTTCAATGCCCCAGATGCCCTTGTAAATTCGTTAGTGCCCAAACTCTTTGTAGACATAAGCAACTACGCTGTCAGGTGGCTAAAGGTGAACGTGGTAGACTAGAGCTGGTAGAATTAGTTGCTGATCTGCGAAATAAATTAGCTATATCGGAGGAGAAAAATGAGGAATATAAACTATTGTACTTGCATGAATGATTTCGACTTTTTTCAAAAGTCAATTACCAATATAATTGGGACTCCCTCTTTTCAAAATTATTTTCTCCAACAATTCATAAATTTGCCGTCGGCAGACAATTTTCCTCGTTAACCAATTTTTTTATTTTCGGGGGTGGTGGGGGTATTATAGAGGGTTATAGATGATATCACGGTAGGTAGTATCATTTTGACTCCCTTACTACTACTCACTGGTAATGGATGACGGTCATACACATTGGAACACACATGTTCTCGTAGTTTATTTCAGTAGTCATACAAGTTATACATATTTACTATATACATGAGTATATAAGTACAGGTGCCAACTACACATTTGAATCCTGTTCCTGCTGATGACTCAGAATGGCTTGACGGAATATTATTAGAATGCACGATAAATAGTGTGTACGGCCTAATAACTTGACTACACGGATGGTAGAAACAAAATTACTACCTCGCTGCGATACTCTCCCCTCTTAAATCACAGGTGGAAGACTCGGACCTAGAACCCAATAAATGGCTCATTTGCAAAACGTTACACCACCCACCCATTTCCATACAATATACTATATAGCCTTTACGCTATGGTGTCTATTGTACGGACATTGGTGGGTGGGGTAACGGTTTACAAATGAGCCATTTATCAGGTCCTAGGCCCGAGTCTTCCACCTGTGTCTTAGATAACCATATCGTAGGCAACTCTTGTAGCTACATGGATGGATGTGCAGACTGGTATGGGCCTATGCTGGTTGCTAGTAACATGATGGTACAAATCGTCAACCTGTGGCCTACATGCACTATAACTGTTCTTCGGAATCAACAGCTAAAAATAACCAAAGAGATAAATCAGAACATTATGTTGCCAGTTCTCAGGGAATGCATACACTCGCGTTTATTGCCCTAGTTACCGACTATTATTGTGGTTACAGGCACGTACACACAACATGCATGCACCTGTGCTGCTGTAATAACATTCATCACCTTCCTGCTCCTTGATGAAAGACATCTAACAATGTTTGCCCCAGCGTAGTCTCAGATCAGATCAGTAGCCGATTTCACCAAAATTACAAAGTATATTTATCTTGCTAAGTACACTTTAAGGGAGAAATTTCAATTTTAGGATAAATTTATTATTTTTTATTATACTGAATTTATATTTTGGCTGTGATAATGTAATAAATTCAGTATAATAAGTCTGCATACCTTAAATCATCAAATATATGCAGTCGTTACATATAGTTCTGTATGAAATAATGCATTTCAGGAAAAATAAATGATTACTCCCTCAAAGTATACTTTGCTAGATAAGTATACTTTGCAATGTTGGTGAAATAGGCTACAGATCAGTAGCCGATTTCACCAAAATTGCAAAGTATATTTATCTTGCTAAGTACACTTTAAGAGAGAAATTTCCAATTTAAGAATACATTTATTAATTTTTACTATACTGACTTTATTACATTATAAAGCTGTAATAATGTAATAAATTCAGTATGATAATTATGCATACTTTTAATCATCAAATATATACAATCGTTAGTTCTATATGAAATAATGCATTTCGGGAAAAATAATTGATTACTCCCTCAAAGTATACATAGCTAGATAAGTATGCATACCAAAATCTAATCCGTAGACGGAGCCCCATGCTGTCATGGTTTGTTTCTAAAGTGACTACATTTCCCCACCCACCATGTAACTGTAGATATATCGATTTTCCAGCAACAACCAGCGTAACGTTATATCACCAACATCCCTTAGTTACTGTTATAAAGTTTGCCCTTTGCCACTGTTGTGACTGTATATAATATTGCTGAGGTTGAACGGACGTAAAACCCTAATCAATTAAGCAATCAAATATGTAACTGTTGCCAACATATACCAAAAACACGAGTTCGGATGCATCAGTAAATGTTGAAAATAAATGGACATCAGGCTACTGGGCGATATTCAAGGTAACCATGCATGCTTGCAACCATTCAGTCAATGACATATCGCTCACCCAAAACTTTAGAAATAATAGACGAGAAAATCACCGTTTCATGTAAATGTAAATGCTTGGTAGTGACGACACTAGCTCGATGCCATTGCATGTATGAAGATGGGAGATAGGAAGGATACCGGATACAGAGGAAACCGGCCCCAGGAGGGGCTAGCTCTTATTAGAATAGCCCATCAGGGGCCCGTTTCACTAAACTTCGTACGACTAAAATGCTCGTAAGTGCAAATTTAGGAGTGTCTGTAAATTTCAATTGATGTATTTACATTTATTGAGCATAGGCTGCAAATGCAGCCTATGCTCAATAAATGTAAATCCAATAATTGTTTACAAGAAAACATTGTTAATGTGAAATGTACAGACTATCATAATTTTGCACTTACGAACATTTTAGTCTTACGAAGTTTAGTGAAACGGCCCCCTGGTTCTTTAACGTGCCCAGACTCTTCTTCAAATCTGTTACACGGGACCGCCGTTTAAAGTCCCCATCTGAAAGGACTAGTAGAGCAGGAAATACAAAGTATCTCAGAAATACAAAGTAACTCAGAAATACTGACGCCCGGGAACTGAACCCTGAATCGAACCCGTGTCGCCAGCGTGGTAGTCCGACGGTGTTAACCCTCGGCTCTCCCCGCTCTCGGCATGAAATACAAAGTTTATACTATTTCCATCCCACTAGCTAGTCTTTCCGATGAGACAAGTAACCGAGATCCGGTCCCTATATATAACCTTAGTATATAACCTCAGTCTGCTCATTTTCCAACTACATGTACTAAGGTTATATATAGGGACCGGATCTCGGTTACTTGTCTCATCGGAAAGACTTGCTAGTGGGATGGAAATAGTATAAACTTTGTATTTCATGCCGAGAGCGGGGATTGAACCCACGCCTCCGGTATTGTAGTCCAGTGCTCGACTACCTGACTATCAACCCATCCATTCAAAAAGTGGTTATAATAACCCTTAGAACGCGTGAAACGAAAATTGTCGTCTGCTTTATATTTTGTCTTATTTCTCAATAAATACATGGCTTGACAACACTTTAGAATCATTTCCATTGGAAATGATTCTAAAGTGTTGTCAAGTCATGTTTTTCTGAGAAAAATGGGAAATAAACAGCAGACAACAATATTTAATTCAACATTGTAAGGGTTAACAGTAATACACGGGTCTCACGATCTACACTTGCTACATAAATCATACAGAATAATTCATTTTATTACACTGTAATTTTCATAACCTTCCAGTCTCTATGAATCTACTTTTGTGTGTGTCCCCACTTAAAGTTAGGTGAGTAATGATGTGTTTCTATAAAAGCCCCATAACAAGTAGTGAGTAAAGATTGTGTTTCTATAAAATGCCCCATAACGCAGGAAGTGGGATGTAGATATCAAAATTTTCCGGGATTACCCCTACAGGTACAGCTGTACCAGTCATTCACCATTACCCCACGTATTGATTGGCATTATTATACATTTTACATCAGACGTAAATTTCCACACCTGTTAACGAACATTACTGTTTATTCTCTGTATTTATTTTTTTGATGTGCAATAATCATACTTTATAATCTGTCTATAATATTATTTTTTCAGGCGACGCATTTAATTAGTAAAAATAAAATATCATGCCTCATTTGCATATGAAAATAACCTGATACCACCGCAAGTCACTATCAGTAAAATAAATATTACTAAATGATTATACATCTATGTGTATCGCGGGCACGCATACTTTTTAGAACTGTTGGAATAGTGACACAATTATACACTTATTTAATTCCTATAAAGAACATTTTGAGCCTACTGAGTGGGCATGTAAATAAATCCTAGATTTTCACTTTAGCCATATTAAAATTAGATTGCCATGCCTTGCCTCGTCGCACTTTTTACCTTCCTCAATGTTTATATTCCCTTGAACAGTCTGTAGAAGATATCCATATTTTTGCAACAAATATGGCATATACACTGTATGTTCAATGGTGTGAAATGTCCATATTTCATGAATGCCATTATGAATATTATATTTATTATATACCCGACAAAGCAAATTAGTCAGATTTTGAGACTATATAGTATGTACGGTAAGACGTGTATATGGACATTTGCAGCCTCTGGCAAGGTGCATGAAATTGCTAATAAGTTTCATAAATCTCATATCAAACGGAAACGAGTTTGAGTACGTTTATCACATGACTTCATACTCTAAATAGCGGAAAACTTGGAGATATCCAATACGCTTCAGACGCCATGGACTACTTTCACATCTAGTTAAAATCTGCACAGACAAAATAGTTATAATACTAGAAATAAAAATATTACCAAGTTGCCATATAATAGGTTCCTGTTCATTGTGAACATTTCATATTACAAAACGGGAGCATATTCAAACAATTGCAGTAATGTTACCAGTAATGCTTCTAAACATGTTTGTTTGTTTGTTTATTAGTGTTTAACGGCCTATCAACAGCTAAGGTCATGTGAGGCCGGGCAAACGGGTTCGATCCCATTTTAACCTGCTGCATTGGGGGGAAAATCCCAAAATCAGAACGGAATATTTGCATTGAGTACAAATATATTCAGTCTAAACATGTTAGAAACATGAGGACATCACATTCAAAACATCATTGCTTCATAACACCATTAGGACGCCATTTGGAACGTCTCATTTCATTCATTTGATGTAACGTTGGCGCATTATAACTTAATAAGAATATATAATTAGGGTTACGTGGCCAGCCAATCCAGGTGTTTATGTATGTTTGTCATATCACATTTATAAAATGGGTTACATTGATAAAGCGATGTATTTCATGGGTAGGATAAATAGAGGATCTCAAATGAGTTTCCATTTGATATGAAATTTATTAAACGAGTCACGAACATTAATGCATCAAGCCTTTGAGGTGCATAAAATTGGTGACGAGTTTCATACATTTCATATCAAATGGAAACGAGTTTGAGATTCTGTTTATCACAGGACTTCACATTGCAAATAGCCGAACATTTGGAGATATCCGATGCGTTTCAGTAAGACGCCATTGACTATTTTTGCATCAAGTTGCAAATCTCCACCTAGAACATAAATATATTATAAATATGCCATTTTATAGGTTTCCTGTTCATTGTAAAACGTGATTATTAATACCAAACAGAAGCAATTTGAGTGATTTAACTAAAAACAGACGGTACTAATGACATTTAAAATATGAGGTGGTATTACACGCGTGTTATACATGTACCACATTTATGAAATGAATCACAACACGCCATAACAAGGTTTTCATGTGATAATTTTTTTTTTTCAAACTGTACCACAGAATATAACATATCAGAGATATGCACAAATGTTATGTCTACCTCGAGTTTTATTGGACATGTCCTATACATGTATTTTCTAAAAGTATGGCAGGGTCACCCGAATGCCACAGGGTGGTTACATCGTTAGTCGTCAATGTTGATGTTGGATATTTCTGCACTGAATGCACTGTTTGATACGACTGCTGTTTCGCTGTCCACTAAAGTGGGCGAGACCACAAGAATAAAGGTCAAATAGAGCAGCTTGAGCTGCATCAACGGTTTGAGCCTCAAACATTGATTTCATGTGTAACTAAGCTTTAGCCCAAGGTGTACACTATCGGTTGCAAAAAGAATTTCTGAAGTTTTAGAATGAACAGTCCAACATTATTGTGTTCGCATCATCACACCGATGTGGGACCGGTTAGCTTAGAGGTAGAGCGATGGACTCGGAGCGAGGGATACCGGGCTCGATCCTCAGCCAAAGTTTTAGCTAAAGGACTGAAATATTGACTACAGCAAAAACAATTGAAATCGAATGATAAATAACGAAGCTGACGTCACATCCGTTTGCTCTATTTTGAAAACTTGAAAAAATACGTTCATCTTTGACATCGAATAGAGCCGTAAGTAGTCAAGATATAGCTCTGAAAATTATCATCTTTCATGCGGCTGACACTCCCCTATCACCCTGGCAAGAAATTATGTTGCTGACAGTACTGTACAAATTGGAAAACGTTTGTAAAGACCACCCGTTATCAGCCGAAATTCGGCAAAATCGTTGAAAAGTATCTAAATTTTTCAACTTCAAATGCATATACCTCTTTTATTTGAGCAGATAGCCGAAAACTGTCAGCGAGTTGGAGATAGAGAATTTTGTCAGCTTTCCAATGCAAAAAGAATTCTTGAAATCGGTTAGAAAATAAGGAAGTTATAGGAAGTATGACGTCACTTCCGTTTTCGTGGAAAGAAGCATTACAATATATCTGAAAATCTCTGAGTCTCTGCTCACACTTGATCCGAATCGGCATGCAAAATTTGAAGTCGATCCGACCAGCGGTTTGGTGTAGATGGAGGGAGCCCGTAAGTCAGCGGATGATTATTTTTCGATAGTTATCGCCCTTAAATTGCAGTTTACGCCATTTGTAAATACGCCTAATAAAACGGAAATTAAATATGTGCAATATTCCGCCAGTGAAATTTTCGTTTGTTTTTCACCATAGGCCGGGCACAAAGCGGGAAAGTTTTAGCTAAAGGACTGAAATATCGACGCAGCAAGAAATTTTGAAATCTATTGATAAATAACGAAGCTGACATCACATCCGTTTGCTCTATTTTGAAAACTTGAACAAAAGACGTTCATCTTTGACATCCAATAGAACCGGAAGTAGTCAAGATAGAGCTCTGAAAATTATCATCTTTTACTCCCCTATCACACTGGCAAAAAATTATGTTGCTGACATTACTGTACAAATTGGAAAACGTTTGTAAAGACCACCCGTTATCAGCCGAAATTCGGCAAAAATTCGGCAAAATCGTTGAAAAGTATGTACATTTTTCAACTTCAAATGCCTACAGCTCTCTTATTTGACCAGATAGCCGAGAACTGTCAGCGAGTCCGAGATAGAGAATTTTGTCAGCTTTCCAATGCAATTTTTTTTTAAATCGGTTGGAAAATAAGGAAGTTATAGAAAGTATGACGTTACTTCCGGTTTCGTGGAAAGTGGCATTAAGAGATTTCTGAAAATCTCTAAGTCTCGACTTACACTTGATCCGAATCGGCATGCAAAATTTGAAGTCGATCCGACCAGCGGTTTGGGCTGTAGACTGAATGGCTGAATAAAAAAAACAAAAAAAAAACAACGAAAACAATAGGTTTTCGGCGCAGCTGAAAGCCACCTCAAACCGAATAACTACGTAGCCTGCAACAATGTGAGAGGTGGGGGCGGGGGTGGCAGGAATGTATCTATTGAAAATAATGACTGCTCATAACAAGGTAATTAACCAGTAGAATGCTGGACACGAAAAATTGTTGTCTGCTGTTGCTTTAAAGTTTGCCTTCTTTCTCAATATAAAAATGGTCTGACCACAGGTTGAAGTAACGGACTTAAATTATGCCTAAAAGCATCATTAAATGAAGAAAATAAAATAAGCTAAATTTTTGTTTTACTCCTTCCATATACATCTATTGATGGAGTATATGGAGGGAGTAAAAAAAAATTGTTTAGCTTATTTTTTTTTCATCATTTATTGATGCTTTTAGGCATATTTAATGTATTTATAGACCTCGGTCCGTTACTTCAACCTGTGGGTCTGATGGCACTTCTGAAGTGCTGTCAAACCATGTTGTTGATAAGAAAATTGGAAATATGTATATCAAATTTCTAAGACTCAGCTGGGAAACGGCAGAAATTCCTGGGAAAGTCTCGGAATTCTACGTACATTTATCAGGTATGTCATACTTGTACAGTGGAACCCCTCTAAACCGGACACTCGGGGAAACATAGATGTTTACCTTAGATGTGTTTCGCTGTTATGTATCTCTGATTGCAATGACTTTTCATGATTGCAAAACACCTGAATGTGTCATGAAGTGCTGACATGTCTGATTTACAGTGGAACATCTCCAAACCGGACACCCTGGGACCTCCCAGGGTGTCCGGTTTGGAGAGGTTCCACTGTAGTACTTAGCTGGGTATATCGGTAGAACTCAGTATTATATGCTTTATTATTTATTTGCATTTATTTACCAGCATAACAATTGTAAACACTATGACTACGTATATCTGATCAAAACCAGGGGCCCGTTTCACTAAACTTTGTACGACTAAAATGTTCGTAAGTGCAAAATTATGTGCTGTAAATTTCACATTAGCAATGTTTTCTTGTAAACAATTATAGTATTCACATTTATTGAGCATATGCTGCATATGCAGCCTATGCTCAATAAATGTAAATCCATCAATTGAAATTTCCAGACGATCCTAAATTTGCACTTACAAACATTTTAGTCGAACAAAGTTTAGTGAAACGGCTCACTGGCTTATTACAGTTGCAAACAATGTGGATCAGACCAGTCTGAACATCTGCAGTCTGATGTGTCTACACTGTTTGCCAATCAGGCAATGAAACAACCGTGATCATTGCAGCAAGTAACATGGAATACAAAGAGACTGCACAGGCTGATCAGAAACTACACCGGTCAAGTATGAAGTTGCCAGATTGTGGTCCATATATGCATGTACACTGGAACCTCTCTAAACCGGACAATAGAAAACACCTGTGATCTTATTTTTGATGAGTTTCTTGGTCATTTATCTCAGGTAATAATGTCTGTTGATGATCGCATAGCACACAGCTATGGCTCAGAGTGGTCAAATGCCTGATTTACAGTGAAACCTCTCTAAGCCAGACACCCTGGGGACCTCACAGGGTGTCCAGTTTAGAGAGGTTGCACTGTATATGTAGTACTAGTAATACAACACTGCCAGATAGCTTAACCTTTAGAAAGCGGAAAACAAAAATAGTCATCTTATGTTGTTTTTATATTTTGTCTTCTTTCACAATAAAAACATGGTTTGATAGCAATTTAGAATAATTTCCATTGGTAATGATTCTAAAGTGCGATAAAAGCAAGTATATGCTGAGAAAATTTGTTTATTTATGTATTCAACTAATGGTGTTTAATGGCCGGTCACCAGATAAGGTCATTTTAGGCCATGTTAACTGGGTTGTTTGTTTGTTTGTTGGGATGTAACGGCCTATCAACAGCTATGGTAATTTAAGGCTGGGTTCAGTACTAAATCCCATATATTACCTGTACAATTGGGGAGAAAAATCTCAAAATCAGAAAAGAATATTTACAATAAAAAAACAAACTATATTCAACCCTGAAATCAGAATAATCCTGATCTGATGCCAGGTCCTCGCCACACCAGAATCACTTGACCCCCTCCAAAAATCAGTAGGATCAGTACTAATCTTACTACTTTTATAATGGGCAATAACCCAATTCAACTTGTATCTCATATTTCACCTCATATTTCACCTGTATGGATGGGAGGAAAATCCAAGCAGAACTGAATATTGCTGAGAAAAATGGAAAATAATATATAAACAGCAGACAACACAATATAATTTAGCAGTGTCAGGGAGAACTGTTAACACTTACAACGCTGAATTAATTTGTGTTGTCTGCTGTTTATTATATATTTTTCATTTGGTCATGAAAACCATGGTTTGGCAGCACTTCAGAATCATTTCCAATGGAAATGATTCTTAAGTGCTGCCAAATCATGTTTTTATTGAGAAAGAGGACAATAATAATGTAAAATAACAGCAGACGATAATTTACGTTTCCCGCATTCTAAGGGTTAAACTTATAGATATCTAACATTAGCTGTCACATGATAATCCGTGAACTACTGCAAATCTGAAAAATACTGACCCACTGTAATTCCTGTTTAGTGAGCAGTGTATCTTTTTTTTATTTGAAAATGCATGTACTGACATGCTGTAAATCCAGAATAGATGGCTCATCTGGATCAACAGTGTGTTGGTAAAATTCGAACTTATAACCTGTTTGGTTAGAAGATCACTGTTGGCTGTATACATAAAATAGACATAGGTGAATGTAGCACGGTAGACCAAATGTAAATGTAAGTGACATTCCCCGATACCACCATTAGACGTGTCCAACTGCCTGGCTATACAAGATGTGTATAGTGTAGTATAGCTGCTAGTGTATTTAATTATGATTTTGTGGTGTTTAACGGCCTATCAACAGCTAAGGTCATTTAAGGTCAGGCCAATGGGTTCGATCCCGCATTGGGCTGCATTGGGGGGTGGGGGGGGATTCCCAAAATCAGAATGGAATATTTACAAATAAAAAAAATATGTTCAGCCCTGAAATTAAAATAACCCGACCTGGTGCCAGGTCCATACCACACCAAAGTCACTCGACCCCTTCCACTAAAAGTAATAGGATTAGGAATAAACATATTACTCTTATAAGAGGTATAACCAGATTCAACTCTCACATACAAGAATGCCAAAGATGTATCCGAGGGCCAAACCAGGTCTCTGGTCAGGATTTTGGTAATGATGAATCCCGATCGTTAAATTACCCATCGCATGCTGCCAACCACCATAGCTGCTAGGGGAAGGTCAATCACCTGTGGACAGACTTACTCCAGTGGCCGATTTCATCAACATTGCAAAGTATACTTTTCTAGCAAAGTATACTTTGAGGGAGTAATCATTTATTTTTCCCCGAAATGCATTATTTCATACAGAACTAACTACTGCATATATTTGATGATTAAAAGTATGCAGAATTATTATACTGAATTTATTACATTATCACAGCCAAAATGGCTGTGATAATATAATAAATTCAGTATAATAACAAGAAACGAGGCAAAGCCACGAAGGCCAGGTTTTTTCCAAGCATAGACACTTGGATAACATAATTATACCCACTTTTTGTAGACTAGATGGCCGTGGCCTGCATGTCGCGCCTTGGGGCGAGGCATGGACACTAAAAAAATAGATATAGTAGATGGAAAAACTTTAACCAAAAAACTTTAACCGGACACACGGACGAACGGACGGAGTATGCCAAAATGCCGACGATATCGCAACGTTCCGCAAGCAGGCGTGAACAATGGATGACAAAACACCCATGTGAAGTTATCAAGGTATTGGGTGAAGTAGTTGCAGAGATATAGTACACGAAAAAACTTTAACAAAAAAATTTAAAGTAATTTGAACTTGACATAGGGCACAGGATCGCGCTTTCCGCAAGCAGGTGTGACAATGATGATAAACACCCATGTGAAGTATGAAGGTATCGGGTGAAGCAGTTGCAGAGATATAGTACACAAAAAAACTTTAACAAAAAAATTAAATTCAAAGTAATTTGACCTTGACATTGGGCACAGGATCGCGCTTTCCGCAAGCAGGTGCGACAATGATGATAAACACCCATGTGAAGTATCAAAGGTATGGGTGAAGCAGTCGCAGAGATATAGTACACGAAAAAATTTTAACAAAAAAAAAATTGAAAGTATTTTGACCTTGACATTTGGGCACAGGATTGCGCTTTCCGCAAGCAGGTGCGACAATGATGATAAAAACACCCATGGTGAAGTATGAAAAGGTAATTGGTGAAGCAGTGCAGAGATATAGTTTACACGAAAAAAAGTTTAACAAAAAAATTTCAAAGTTAATTTGACCTTGGGACAGGATCGCGCTTTCCGCAAGCAGGTGCGGACAATGATGATAAAAACACCCATGTGAAGTATGAAGGTATTGGGTGAAGCAGTTGCAGGAGATATAGTACACGAAAAAAAGTTTAACAAAAAAAATTCAAAGTAATTTGACTTGGGCAACAGGATCGCGCTTTCCGCAAGCAGGTGCGACATGATGATAAAACCCCATGTGAAGTATCAGGTATTGGGTGAAGCAGTTGCAGAGATATAGTACACGAAAAAAGTTAACAAAAAATTCAAAGTAAATTTGACCTTGCATTGGGCACAGGATCGCGTTCTTTCCGCAAGCAGGTGCGACAATGATGATAAACACCCCCCATGTGAAGTATCAAGGTATTGGGTGAAGCAGTTGCAGAGATAAAGTACACGAAAAACTTTAACAAAAAATTGAAAGTAATTTGACCTTGACATTGGGCACAGGATCGCGCTTTCCGCAAGCAGGTGCGACAATGATGATAAAACACCCATGTGAAGTATCAAGGTATTGGGTGAAGCAGTTGCAGAGATATAGTACACGAAAAAAGTTTAAAAAAAAAATTCAAAGTAATTTGACCTTGACATTGGGCACAGGATCGCGCTTTCCGCAAGCAGGTGCGACAATGATGATAAACACCCATGTGAAGTATCAAGGTATTGGGTGAAGCAGTTGCAGAGATATAGTACACGAAAAAACTTTAACAAAAAAATTCAAAGTAATTTGACCTTGACATTGGGCACAGGGGCCGCACGGTTGGGGTTATGAATGAAAATATGGATGATGATAAACACCCATGTGAAGTTTCAAGGTAATGGGCGAAGCAGTTGCAGAGATATAGTATAACGAAAAAGTTTTAACCAAAAAACTTCAGCCAGACGTACGTTAAAAAGTTAACGTTGAAAATGGCTAAGTCAATTACGTAGAAATAATAGGTGAAGGTGAAAAAATTGTCACATGTTGGATAGTTGTATGTGGTAGGCACCCCTTGGTTATGAAGCTGTGAAAGTTTGGTGGTCCTAGGTGGTACAGTACCAAAGAAATGGACTTAAACACGAAAACTTAACATTGTAAACGCGAAAACTTAACATTGAAAATGGCTAAGTCGACTGCGCGGAAAAAATGGGTGAAGTTAAAAAAAAAAGTAACAAGTTGGATAGTGATATGTGGTGGGCACCCCTTGATTATGAAGCTGTGAAAGTTTGGTGGTCCTAGGTGGTACAGTACGAAAGAAATGGACTTAAACACGAAAACTTAACATTGTAAACGCGAAAACTTAACATTGAAAATGGCTAAGTCGACTACGCGGAAAAAATGGGTCAAGATAAAAAAAAAGTAACATGTTGGATAGTGATATGTGGTGGGCACCCCTTGATTATGAAGCTGTGAAAGTTTGGTGGTCCTAGGTGGTACGGTAACAAAGAAATGGACTCAAACACGAAAACTTAACATTGATTGTGGACGCCGCCCGCCGCCCGCCCGCCCGGCTTTCGCCAATCCAATAGCCTGGATTTTTTTTCAAAAAACCTGGCTAAAAATTAATAAATTTATCCTTAAATTTAAAAGTTCTCCCTCAAAGTATACTTTGCTAGAAAAGTATACTTTGCAATGTTGATGAAATAGGCTACTGTAGACACTCACAACAAATATATACACTGAACAGCACTACTATAATATAAACATGAAGAGGTCATTTCTTTGCACTATTAATGATTTTACTTTTCTCAAAATGAGGAATGTGTATGACAAGATGTGGGTGCGTGGTGGTCAAATTTATCATATCATAAGATTTTCGTCCTGTGAGTGCAATTATTATATTAATGATATACATGTACATGTGCTAATTTATTTATTTAAAATTCAGGTCAGATGATGGATAGTGGTATATGGTGGGCACCTGTTTGTTAGGAAGCTGTGCAAGTATGGTGGTACTAGGTGGTACAGAAAATGAAAAACTGATCTAAATGCAAAAACATACCAGTGTAACCTCTCTAAACCGGACAACAAGAAACATTTGTGATCATAATTTTGATGCGTTTCTTGGTCCGTTATCTCATGTGATAATATTAGCCTATTCGTGATCGCATAGCACACAACTATGGCTCGGAATAATCAAATGCCCGATTTACAGTGAAACCTCACTAAACTGGACACCGTGGAGACCTCCCAGGGAGTCCGGTTTAGCGAGGTTTCACTGTAGCCGATTATGTGGAAAAAAACAGGTCAATATAAAACTAAGGCCACATGTTGGATAGTGGTATATAGTGGGCACCCGTTGGTTGTGAAGTTGTGCCAGTATGGTGGTGCTAGGTGGTACAGTAACAGAGAAATGGACCGGCGGCGGCCACAATTTAACTTTTTGTGAATGCTGCCGCACGCTGCCACCGCTCACCGCCCACCGCCCGCCCGCCCAGCTTTCGCCAATCCAATAGCCAGGATTTTTAAAAAAAAAGATGGCTAAAAATATACATGTATATTCAGTCCTGAAACCCGACTTGGTGCCAGATCCCCATCACACCAGAGTCACTCAGCCACACTCCCTAAAAGTAACATGGTCAGTACTATTCATACTACGCTTATAATGGGTATAACTGCATTCAACTCTCAAGCAACAAGAAAGCCAAAAATGTACCTGAGGGCCAAACCAGGGATATCGGGATTCTGAAAGGATGAACCCGATCACCAAATTTAACCTTCACATGCTCCCACCTGCCGCCCACACATGTGCTAATTAAAATGTATGGTCTGTGGAATCAGTAGCCGATTTCACCAACATTGCAAAGTATACTTTTCTAGCAAAGTATACTTTGAGGGAGTATTCTTTTATTTTTCCTGAAATGCATTATTTCATATAGAACTAACAACTGCATATATTTGATGATTAAAAGTATGCAGAATTATTATACTGAATTTATTACATTATCACAGCCAAATTGGCTGTGATAATGTAATAAATTCAGTATAATAAAAATTAATAAATTTATCCTAAAATTTTCAATTTTCAAAGTATACTTTGCTAGATAAGTATACTTTGCAATGTTCATGAAATAGGCTACAGATCTCATATATATGTGCTACTTAAAATGTATGGTCTGTGGAATGAGATCTCATATACAGTACATGATCAACACTGTGCTTCAGATGCATAAAAAAGTTGCCTAATGACTGAATGTTGAAAATTGTAGGCCCTGATCAGATATCACGGTGTCTTTCAGTCTGTCATCTAAATACAACTACTGTCTGTTCCACGTTTTGCTGCCGATGAACATTTGGCCATTAAACACATTAAATTTAAAAAATATTTAAAAGTAAGTACTTTTTCATAAATAACATAAGTCACCCTCCCAAAAAAAAATTATTTCATGAAATTCCATCAAATATTGATTTTATTGTGAAAAAATGATTTTCCTATGGGAATTTAACATGGGGAGTCAATTTCCAAAAAAAATAGTTTTTTGATATTGAAGGATCAAAAAACGAAATATTTGGAACTTGACTCCGAAACCTGGCGAGATAGCTTGAAAATGATGTAACTAAGAAAACAAGTTAAATCGGTCCACAAATAAAAAATAATCTATTTTTAGCCCCCATGTTAAATTCCCATAGGAAAATCGTTTTTTCATCAAATAATTTTTTTTGGGGAGGGTGACTTTTTTGTTATTGATAAAAGAGTACTTACTTTTAAATATTTTTTAGATTTAATGTGTTTAATAGCCAAAAGTTTGTCGGCAGCAAAACGTGGAACAGACAGTAGATGGCCGCGGCCCATCGAGGCTTTGAATACCGAAAAACTTTAACCAATAACGCAAACTCAGACGCACATAGGTACGCCAATGTGCCGACTATGTTGTCCGCAAGAAGGCGAAACAAAAACAACTGCAATAAATAATACAAACTGAAATGCTTATCAAAATAAAAAATAATATTTTCAGTAACAGTGACTATCTGACTGTGAAATAATATAGAATACATGAAACGAAACATCTAAATTACTACCGGTACTAAATAAGTGTACGAATTGCATACAAAAATAACAGATTACACATACAAACTGATCCATGTCTGTTGATATATGCGATGCCAGCTAACAAAAGGGATCTTGCGATGTTTGCAAAAATTGTAAATTCTGATACACAATCACAGTACAGTATTTTATGGGAAACAAAATTTGTCGTCTGCTGTTATTTCATATATTAACCCTTACTAAATGTTGTCGTCTGCTGGAAATGTTTTATTTTCAATATTTGTTGACAAAAACCTGGTTTTGACAGCACATGAGAATCGTCTCCAGTGGAGACGATTCTCATGTGCTGTCAAAACCAGTTTTTTGTTAAGAATTAAAGCAAAAATGAAAAAACAGCAGACGGCAATTTCCGTCAACAGTGTAAGAAGGGTAAACTGTATCTTCTTTCTTTTCTCAACCAAAACACAGGACATAACTCTGAAGTGCTGCCAAACCATGTTTTATTGAGAAGAGAAAAAAGGAAATGTAAAATATAAACAGCAGACGGCAAAATTTAATTCAGCAGTGTAAGGGTTCATATTTTTGCTATGAGCATTAAAGGCGCCGTCACAGATGAGGTCTCAGATATTCGATATGATTTTTCCCCACTTTATAGACTTCAAATAACAATCACCCAAACATAAGTTTATTTTATCAACTTTCAACTAGTTTGTATTTTATTTTATAATGCTATCTGAGACTGTGATAAACATTGGAGACATTCATTTTCTCTAACACCATACAAAGACCAGTAGCCGAGTTCACCAAAATTGCAAAGTATACTTACCTTGCTATTAAAGTACACTTTGAGCGAGAAAAAGATAACTTTATTAATATTTATTATACTGAATTTATTACATTATCACAGCCATTTTGGCTGTGATAATGTAATAAATTCAGTATAATAATTCTGCATACTTTTAATCATCAAATATATGCGGTCGTTAGTTCTATATGAAATAATGCATTTCGGGAAAAGTAAATGATTACTCCCTCAATGTGTACTTAGCAAGATAAGTATACTTTTGGTGAAATAGGCTACAGCACTTGTGATTCACAGTGCGTTTTTAGTTATGAAATGATATTACACCACCTATAGACATCAGTTTCCATGCTAGACACTAAAATTTAAATAAAACTAGAGCAAGTGAGCAGAGACTCACGGATACCCCCGGACGCCCCTTTGGCCGACAAACAAAAACTTTTACGTCTTACGGACGGACAGAATTATGAAAATTACATACCCTTCGACATACCCTTTGTCAGCCGGAGACACATACCCTATGAGAATATCGAGGAGATTAATATACAGCATGTATTCTGCAACTAAACAGGTCGTAAACAAAATGTCATACACCTATACAACCATTTATCTATAAGTGTATGCTATGTGCAATGAATAAATGAATCTGAATACATTTCTGAAAGGCAAGTCTGCAAGTTAAAACAATTGTACGACACATGACATAAATAATAATGTATTCACACTCTTGTACAAAACATAGACATATTTCATGTACATGATTATAAATATTATCAAATACCAGCTATGAGATGTATGTTTGTTGGGGTTTAACGGCCTATTAACAGCTAAGGTCATTTAACCCTTACTACGTTGAATTAAATGTTGTCGTCTGCTGGAAATGTTTTATTTTCAATATTTCTCGACAAAAAACTGGTTTTGACAGCACATGAGAATCGTCTCCAATGGAGACGATTCTCATGTGCTGTCAAAACCAGTTTTTTGTTAAGAATTTAAGCAAAAATGAAAAACAGCAGACGGCAATTTTCGTCAACAGCGTAGGAAGGGTTAAGGCTGGGTCAATGAGTTTAGTACTAAATCCCATATATTACCTGTACAAATGGAGGGAAAATCCCAAAATCAGAACTGAATATTTACAATAAAAAAACAAAAAAATCAGCCCTGAAATCAGAATTATCCTGATCTGATGATAGGTCCTCGCCACACCAGAATCACTTGGCCCCTTTCCAAACCCCTAGGCCACAACTCATCCCCCGATAATTATAAACCTTTCTGAGTGTGTACTCCATTTTCATGATCGAAATCTAGAAGTTCGATTGGTTGAGAACAAATTTCCAGAACAAGCTGAGAATGTTGTATACAAAGTGTAAGGGTTTATCATCTCGGCAACAGCTAAGGTCATATAGAGATGGGATCTCGTTCTAAAGTCTCATCCAAAAGACTAGAACACTATATAAGCCCGGGCCTGTTAAAGACACATAGTGAAGTTCCTCACTGTCATACAGACATCTGCCCCCTACCATGTGCATCACCGCCTCCTGTCCCGGTGTCCGGATTGCTTTTAAGGTATATTTATTATTGCATACACACTAAACATGAACACAGTTATGTAAACACAAGATAACCAGCTATTGTCATATTGACACGTCCCCCTATCTGGTAGACAACTGCCCCTATCAGCTAGATAAGCGGCGACTGTCACGTCTGGCGTCCTCCTTCAGGCGATACTGCATCAACTGCAAACAGGCCAGGGCGTCTTCTTGACTGTCATGGCCGCCCACTGGAAACCACAAACACAAAATGTACCACAATAAGCTTACATATTCGGACACCATTTGATTTTGGAAACCAATATGAAATAGGGGTTTCCCAAAATAAATTGTATTCAAATACATTGTTACTGTGATAAACCAATACAACCGTACCAACCCTAAATATTGGGACACTCTTTGTCTTGGGGTAACCATATAATTATGTGGCTGTGACTGGAGAAATGGGGCTTATGGGGTTTGCGAACAGTGTAGATCCAGATCAGCCTCTGATCAGGATCTGCACTGTTTGCCATTCCATCAATAAAACACCCATCATGCTTCTAACAAGCAGTACCAATTGTTATCAGACTACAAAAGTGTGCTATTTGATCAGGAGTTACACTGATCGCAAAGCCCATAAGCCCCATTTCTCCAGTCACAACCACATATTTATATAGGTGTTTCCCAGAATGAATTGTGTCTGAATACTTAGGGTTAACTAGGAAATTACAAAATATTCTCGTTCTGTGATTACAGAATCTTTCTGAGTATATAGCCAATGTCATAAAACTCATACAAAATACGAACTGATACCGTCTGAATTACTACACAATAGTGCTATACGCATGAAGCAGTGATCATGAGAATTATTGAGAATGTATTCTAATCTGATTCCTGAAATCAGGATGAATGATTCGTCAAGGGAGAGTTGTGAAGGCCGATCGTACATACTGATCTAAAATACAGATTATTGCTTTAGAAATAACCATGATTATTTTGCAAGCTTAATTCATGCTGGTGTTAAACTGCTCATAGTTAACACTGGATAGTGCTACTGGCTAAGTGAGGAAGAGCAATAACTCAAACAGGGGGTTGGTCAACTGTTAACACACAGTTGCCCCCCTTACAATTCTATCTTGGGGGGGGGGGGGGGGGGGTGAAAGGAATTATGGGTAATAAAGGTCAAGGCCTTTTCCTTTCCATGTAACTAAAATACAATGTGTTTTATGGTGAAGATAAATCAAGTGATTCAATCTGTTCTGTTATTGTGTTTTTTAATATGCGAGCTATAAAATAATGAAATTACAGTACATTATCGAACCATCCAACTGCCTGAATTTGGGTACAAATATATTACGGGATTAAGCAAATCTCAGTTTTAGTCTTCAGTCTGCTTTATATTAGACAGTTTACAGGCTTGTAAACTGGCATACGACACAACAACATCAGACAATGATGTACATATACAGATATCAGTTACCATGGAAATCCTATACAGTTTTTAGCCTCAACAGATAAACTTTAAGTAAAGCATGTGTATCACAAACTCGGCTAGACCAAAGTCTCGGGTACCACAAACTGTTATTTTTTTGATTGCCATGTTTACAATGTCCAATGATTTGCCCTTCATTTCCCCAAGAACAAAACAGATTACCAACTATACAACAGATTTGTTAAGTGTCATAACAAGCTTTGTTGTATGCATACAGCGAACCTCGTACACAACAAACTGTTATCAGAGACCAGAGGTGTTTGTTTTATCCGAGTTTTACTGTATTCTATTTTACACATACCGTCATCCTGGATGATTTTCTGGAGATATTCGACCATGAGGTTCCTTAAGGCGCGCTTGAATGGCGCTCCCATTCGGTGGGGAAACACCAATGACGTGTCTACGACTGTGCCGTGGATCAGCTGTAAATAGGGGCAGCTATAGGTTAGCAGTGACTAGGCCAGCACTAGGATATTGAATCAGTAGCCAAGATGAACTGATAAATTTAATATGGTATTACTTTTTTTGCGATTTACTGAGACCTTATTATTGACAGTATTTCCAACAAACGATTCAGATTATTTTCTAGTACATAGTTGTTGATCAGGCTCCATGCTTACAAAACACTCTAACCATGTTCTCCAACTCTGTACAGTAAATCACGCAGTTTGATTGGCCGAGGCTGCAGCTCAGCCTCGGCCAATCAAACTGCAAGATTTCTAGCATGAGAACAGTTACTTATTTTTGGGTAGAAAGTTTTATAAGCATCGGCCCTGGTCAACTAGTCCGTCAAAGTATAATGATAGATGGTGATATGCTTAGTCGTGTGACATAAGAATTGGTGAAATGGCGGAGCTATTGGATTTTTGGATTATTTTTTAATTTTGATAAAATCACCCCCTTTTCTATATAATGGAACAGTCTCAAACTTAACATGAAATAGTCTATGTCAGATACTTAGGGGTGAAAAGGTTAAACATATACTTTGACAATAGCCATTGCTAGAATGTGTAACTAGATAATATTTAAGACCTGCGTGAATAGACAAAGCGATTGTGGAGAGGGGGGAGTTCAATAGCCTGCGGATGGACAAAGCGACAAACCTTGAGTGCGGTGAGATCACTCTCGAGACTATGTCCCATGAGGATGGTCTTGTCGGTGAACAGACTGAGCAGGATGGCCTGTACGTCTCGCAGGGACGTCTTGACGTCGCTCATGTCCTCCTCCGTGATACCGCTGAACCTGCAAACACCAGTAGCCGATTTCACCAAAATTGCAAAGTATACTTATCTTGCTAAGTACGCTTTGAGGGAGTAATCATTTACTTAATAAGCATATGAAGTTTCAAGTCAATGTAACTTAGGACTGCAGAGATATAAAGTATTTAAAAACTTTAACACAGATTTCGGAACGCAAACTTCTAAGTCATTTGACCTTGACCTTGGGCACAGGGGCCGCATGAGTGGGATACAGCATGAATATATGGATCATGACTAATAAGCATATGAAGTTTCAAGTCAATGTGACTTAGGACTGCAGAGATATAAGGTATTTAAAAACTTTAACGCAGATTTCGGACGGACGGACGGATGGGACGGACGGACGGACTGACGGACGTTCCTATAAATGGATATTTATGTGACTAACCTAACCTTTTCCTTTGTTCATCCCTATTGTTCTGTAGCCACATAAACCCATTTTTAGCCACATAAAATCAAAGAACAATAGAATATTACATAACCTATTGTTCTCCTAGCCACATATGTATCCATTTGTAAGCTCCCACGGACGCACAGACGGACGGGGGGCGGACGCAAGGACACCCGGACGTCATTGTGATCACTACGTCTCGCTTTCCGCAAGCAGGCTCGACAAAAAATAATTTATTTTTACCAGAGATGAATAAACACAGAGAATGGATTTTGTGTTACAAGAAAAATAAATTGCCGATCTTACCTACCCAGGGTCGGGTTTGGGCAAACCTAATCTCATTTAATTGGGGCCAAAACTATGTGATTTTGCCGAAAAACATTTACAAAATTTAAGATATGTTCCGTTAATAACATCAAAAGGTAATGAAATGTGCAGGATGGCATATAGAATTCTGTAGTTGCTATGAACATTTTGTCAACTTTCGATGTCATTTACAGAAAATATCACAGATTCTGTAAAGATTCTGTAAATATTTTGCAGGTACACGATCACATGACTTGTCTAAGAATGTGTAGTAAAATCGCAATACCTATTTGTCATCCTACACATGCGTATCTTGCATGTTTACTTGTCAGCTTGACAGAAAACACAACTAGAAATGTGGCCTGTCGGCACACGAATACCCCCACTGACAGCCAAAGAAAACGAGGCATTTTTGATTATAAGCCATTTAGCCGAGCGTTAAGGTTTCAAACGCATCAAGTCTGTGACTTTGACCCTGGGCATAGTGTGATAATCCATGCATCGGTGTAGAAGATATAGAGCGGAAGGGAATTTCAATAGGTTTGACCTTTGACCTTCAACTGTGACCTTGACCTTGGACGTAGGTGCGTGGTTATTGATCGCGACACACCTTCTCATCATGAGAAATATTTGTGTCAAGCCATTTGATAATCCATGCATCGGTGTAGAAGATATAGAGCGGAAGGGAATTTCGATAGGTTTGACCTTTGACCTTCAACTGTGACCTTGACCTTGGATGTAGGTGCGTGGTTATTGATCGCGACACACCTTCTCATCATGAGAAACATTTGTGCCAAGCCATTTGATAATCCATGCATGGGTGTAGAAGACAGAGCGGAAGGGAATTTCCAACAGACCGACCGACCGACAGACCGACCGATCGACCGATAAGCTGACTCCTATATACCCCCTCAAACTTTGTTTGTGGGGGTATAATAACATGTTATTGTCAAGCCCGTCAGCATGGATTGAATTAAAATGAAGGTCGTCATTGAAAAAGAAACATTTTGGAATGATTTTCAGACTAGTCAATTTATGAAAAGGGTGTGTTTTTGTTATAAAAATATGAAAAGCACTTTCAAAAAGTGTACATCGAGATGAAAAGGCTCGTCACGTGGGTTGATGTCATGTGAAATTCGTCATGACATCACACTGTTGGGCTCAATTTTCTACGACGTTATATGTATACCAATACACTTGTATACATGTATATGTATATATGAATTAACCTTCATGTGATAAAAAAGTTTGTACTAACATTTTGTGAATTTAACCCTTACAATGCTCAATTAATTTGTGTCGTCTGCTGAATATTTTTTATTTTTCCATTTTTCTCATTAAAAACTTGGTTTGGCAGCACTTTAGAATCATTTCCAATGGAAACTAGAGGATTGTTTTTCGGACAAAAACATATGTCTCCCCCAATACCACCACTGCATGTTATCAGGACTTGGAAAAGTAGAATTTAAGGCAGCAACAGCATATATGTAGCTACCTTGTATTTTCTGCATACTTTTGAAGATACATGTACGCGCGACACAAGTTGAATATCCCCACTTTTCACTAAGTCAAGGGCCATAACTCCGTGAATACTGGATGAATCCACGTCTAAAACACCAGGTGCGCAACTTGACATGATGACCAGTATTCCTGTAAAGTTTCGCGACTCTTAACTGAAATAATTTTGGAGATACGCGCGACACAAGTTGAAAATTACCACTTTTCACTAAGTCAAGGGCCATAACTCCGTGAATACTGGATGAATCCGCATCTAAAACCCCAGGTGCGCAACTTCACACAATGACAAGTATTCCTGTAAAGTTTAACGACTCTAATTGAAATACATTTGGAGATACGCGCGACACAAGTTGAAAATCCCCACTTTTCACTAAGTCAAGGGCCATAACTCTGTGAATACTGGATGAATCCGCATCTAAAACCCCAGGTGCGCAACTTCACACGATGACCAGTATTCCTGTAAAGTTTCACGACTCTTAATTGAAATACATTTGGAGATACGCGCGACACAAGTTGAAAATCCCACTTTTCACTAAGTCAAGGGCCATAACTCCATGAATACTGGATGAATCCGCATCTAAAACCCCAGGTGCGCAACTTCACACGATGACAAGTATTCCTGTAAAGTTTCACGACTGTAACTCAAAAACTTTTGGAGATATGCACGACACAAATTTTGTGACGGACAGACGGACGGACGTTCTTACAGTACTATACTTATGTGGCTTATCACATGTTAAATATTAGCCACATAAAACGATTTTTAGCCACATAAAAGGATTTTTTAGGTGGCTCATTGTAACCAACCCTATCCTTTACCAAGTCCATAACCCTGTGAGGCTAGCCACATAAGTACCCTAATGTGTGCCCGGACGGACAGACAGACAGACGGACGGACAGACAACCAAGCCAAAAACAATATGTCTCCCCATTTTCATGGGGGAGACATAATGATTCTAAAATGCTGCCAAACCATGTTTTTACTGAGAGAAAAGACAAAATATGAATTATTAGCAGATGACTATTTTCAGTTCCCGCATTTTAAGGGTTAACGTAGTTCGTTAATGTTACCATCATCCACCTGTACTACACGTACAAACCATTACATGTTAACACATCCACAAAATATTTATCGGTATAGGCTGTCAGTGAAATGTTATTGTAAATTTAATATTTGCACATACAAACTTCTTAGTGATATGAAGTTTAGTGTGTAGTGCCCCGGGTATCTACAATGACACGGGGGGATGTGGGTGGGGGGTGGGGGGTGGGGGGGGGGGCGTACCGTGTGTTGTAGTCTATGATGGGCATGTCTGGCTTGACGAGAGATTCGTACACGACTTCCTGGTCAGAGTCGACCACTGTGACCCGAGCCAGCTCCATACCCAGGTTTGTGTACACCTACAGGCACAGACAGCGGGGTTACAGATAGGGGATTTTGGCATTAATCTGAGCACGATGATAAATAGGCACCTAAGGTGTGTTTGACTTGTCAAGAATTTTACCAAAAATGGTAAGTGCAGTAATCTAGCTAAGTTTCAATTTATATATTTTTAATAAAACCAAAAAGAACGTGATAATGTAATAACTGCACAAATTGGATGATTATCAATTTTAATCATTAAATATTAATTCTTATAGACATGCAGTCCTTGACTGTAAAAAAATGGCTAAGCGTTTCAGCGACCTTGTGAAGGTAAAAAAGTTGTATGAAGTGTGTGAATTAAAGTAATCTATCCAGTATAATTGCAGTTATGACATGATTGAGAAATTCTTACAATCTTTTCAACGCAAATTACCATGGACAGATGTACGTACGGACAAACGAATTGACGTACAGACGTAACCTCAGGAGCAAAGCAATATGCCTCACTTGCTATTGTATAGGGGGCATAACTGTAGAAACAGAGTTTCCCCATAGCACTCGTGTTATATGTAGTCTCGAAGAACAGACACCAACGCCTGTGTAAGCCCCATATAACAATTGTTATACAGAGAAGTATTTTCTGCACTGTTCACCATTCCATCAATGAAACACCCATCATGCTTCTAACAAGCAAAATAGATCATTATCAGGCTACAGGGGGCAGATTCAGTAAACTTTGTATGACTAAAATCAGTAAAATGTTCGCAAGTGCAAAATTATGACATTCTGTAAATTTCAAATTAACAATGTTTTCTTGTAAACAATTATTGGATTTACATTTATTGAGCATAGGCTGCATGTGCAGCCTATGCTCAATAAATGTAAATCCATCAATTGAAATTTCCAGACGATCCTAAATTTGCACTTACGAACATCTTAGTCGTACGAAGTTTAATGAAACGGGCCCCAGGAGTGTGCAAATTGATCACGAGCTACACTGGACACAAATTCCATAACCCCCATTTCTCCAGTCACAGCCACATACAAGACATGCCATGTGATTTTGTACTTTAGAACATGTGCGATTTTTCTTGAAACATATGTACAGAAACTGTGATATTTTCCTGTAAATGGCGTCGTAGGATGATGAAATTTTTGACTTAGTGAAAATCAGCTTTCGACGTCATTTACGGAAAATATCGCCAATTTTGAAAATACTGTTCAGGATATAACACACATGTTTTAAGGTACAGTGTATCAGTGTAGGTGTAGTTCACCACCATCCATACCATCTCACAGTCGAGGGCGTACACGCCATAGTTGCCGTCGGGGGGCGGGGAACTGGGGATTGTCCGCATGTAGCCCGTCAACACCTCCTTCTTGTTCGTCTCGTGCACGTGGGCCTGCACAGTAAACAAATCATACAGAAACAAATCATATAAACAGCAAACACCTCCAGCATTGAAATCGCAATATTCTAATTTTGTGCCAGCTGTCGTAGCCAGAAAAGACCATACCATACACCGACCAATGTTGCAGTAAAGGATGTAGACACAGGAATGTAAAAGTACATCATCACCCATATTCCCAGTTTTGGTCTTGTGTTATCATCACAACCGGCCAAAGTACGGGTATTTGGGTGGGATAAATAACTGGCTAAAACTCGCTGTCATTATCTCCTCATACAGATGGACAAACCGTGCTAAGACAAAGATCCATGATTGCATCTTGTTATCTCCGTTCAGAGCACGGTTGTCCACCTGTACGAGGAGGTAAAACACTCTCTAAAACTTGTGGATTATCTCCTCATACAGGCGGACAACCGTGATCTAACTACTTGTACAATATAACTTGAATTTCATTGTTTCAGTCTCAATAACATGAAAGGAGTGTTTTTTTACCTGAATTTGTGACAAGTTAGTACATGCTCCGAGGGGAAGGAAAAGTATAGTTCACCCATACATGCAGAATACACCTTTACAGGTATGAATTCTTTTAAATATTGTATTTTTATTATTTCTCAATGAAAGTATATGTTGTGACCATTCATTTGAACCGTCTCAACGAGACGGTTCAAATGGTGGTCACAACATATACTTCCGAGCATATAGAAAGAAAATATTTAGGATTTTCCACAAACAAAATGGCGTATCCTCAGCATGAAATGGGTAAATATCCAAAGTGGATGGAAATACTATGAAAGTGTTTGTTCAAGCCTAGGGCGGGGTTGAACCGACAACCTCCTGTACAGCAGTAGTCCAATGCTCTGCCACTAGACCATCAACCCAACACTCAACATCTGACAAAATATAATTCACCACTTCAAGGGTTCATTAAAGTGTGTTTCTTAGACATAATCGTGAACCATGAAGACCATGATCAGTGAAAGTGAATGGGTTTAACGTCTCAGCAACAGCTATTAAAGGTCGTATAAAGACGGGACCACATTTTCCAGTGCAAGTATTTTTCATCCTAGGGTGAGGATTGAACTAACAACCTCCGGTATTGAAGTCCAATACCGTATCCCCTGGGTCATGTCGTCTGCTGTTTACTTTTTAATCTCTATTTTAACAACAAAAACATGATTTGGCAGCACTTTGGAATCATTTCCAATGTTTATTGAGAGAAAAAATATGAAACAGCAGCAGACGACAGTTTTCGTTTACCCATTCCACGGGTTAAAGTTTCAATACATAGGCCAAAGTCGGGTAACACCAGACTATGTGATTACAAATTTTAGATCCTTTTTCAAAATCACATGATGAGCTTAACATATACTCGCCACAAATATTTGAGCCTCTAGTCAAAATATATTTTAAACTAATGTACATCATGGTCGTTTTTGCACAGTCCTGTAATTACATGGGGATAAAATGCCCAGTTTCCAGCAGGTGGTTCGCTTGATACCATTATGTTTCCATAGCAACCACTCACCTTGGCAACCTGGCAACCATCAGCAGCAAAGTCACCAGAACAGCAGGTGTAGCGAGTATCTATGGCACCGGCAACTGTTCAGGAAACGCAGCAGTATAATAAACCAGATGGCCGCGGCCCGCATTTTGAGCCCGTCGAGGCATTAGATTGTCTCAGAAAGTATTTATTTGAAGTTTGAATTAAGGGTTGTGGAGATATAAGGTATGTAAAAGCTTTACCGCCAATTTTATAGTCATTTGACCTTGATCTTGGGCATGTGGGCCACATGGAGGGGCTATAGAATGAAAATATGGATGATAATAAGGAATTATTTGAAGTTTGAAGTAACTCAAGAGTAAATGTTGTGGAGATATAAGATGTGTAAAGATAAGATATGGATGATGACCAATAAGCATACAAAGTTTCAAGTAAATCTGACTTACGGTTACACAGATAGTAGGTATGTGAAAAGTTTAACGCAAATTTGGACAAAAACTTTAACGCAAACTTCTAAGTTATTTGACCTTGACCTTGGGGCACAGGGGCCGCATGAGTGGGACACAGAATGAATATATGGATGATGACCAATAAGCATACGACGTTTCAAGCAAATCTGATTTACGGTTACAGGGGTCACACGAGTGGGATACAGCATGAATATATGGATGATGACTAATACGCATATGAAGTTTCAAGTCAATGTGACTTAGGACTGCAGAGAAATTTTATTTAAAAACTTAAACGCAGATTTCGGAGTGATCACAATGACGTCCGGGTGTCCGTGCGTGCGTCCGCCCCGTCTGCAAGCGGGCTCGACAAAAACAGTGCCTACTGGTGTCACAGAACATTTCCCCCTGCCAGACCCCTTGTAGAAAATACATCACCGCCCGCGCTCATCATGTCCAGCAGTGTGCAAACGTTTGCTGTGGCCCGAGGGAACTGTTTGAATCCCAACAAGGCCGCGGTTTAAACAGTTCCCTCGGGCCACAGCAAACGTTTGCACACGGCTGGACATGGTCAAACGTTGTTACATTTCCAACACAAAACTGATGTAATTTGAGCATTATATTCAGTATTTTCAGTACTTTTATAAATCGCCCCATTCACGTAGATAATTTTCGGTATTCATATTCCGGGGCCGCGTCATGAACGTCATGAAGTAGTGACGTCTTGAAGGCACTTCCGCGTAGTGACGTCATGAAGGCACTTGGTCTACGCGCGGCCTCGGAATGAGCATTGCCTAAAGCCATATGCAAACAGCACGCGCTATATGTTTGCACATATGTGCAAACAACGGAAACCATGTAACAATATTTGTTAATTTCCGTTTTACAAAATACTTTAATATTGTGCCTGAAATCAAGCAGCTTGGTTGGCTGAGCTCGGGCAGTCAACCAAGTATTTCGACATGGCAGTTGAATAAACTCTGGCTCTGGTACCAATAGGAGAAACATCAATCAGATCAGGCAGATATTATGTCATTATGCAAAACAAAGCATAATACAGGAGACACGCCATGTGATTTTGTACCTTCGGACATCTGCGTAATTTCATTAAATGTGTTTACAAAGTTTACAATATTTTTCCTCAATAAAGTCATTTATATAATAATTCCAGCACAAAAATATTTACACAATTCCCTAACATTTGATTGGCCCGTAGCAAGTCTCTGTCCAAAATTTATATCCCATTAAACTCCCATGCCAAACTACTTTCCGTAACCGTGAGGCGCAGTTAAAATAATTCTTAAGAAAACGGAAAATAAACACATTTTCTATATGAATTTGTTTCAAATGCTGGAATTATAAGGAATGAATGGCCTTTTTGTCGAATTTATCGGGGATATAAACTTGGAAAAGTCGCGGGAAGAGGCCTTCTGGCCTTCGTCCAGTATTCCCGCGACTTTTCCAAGTTTATACCCAGATAAATTCCACAAAAATGCCATTCATTCCTATAATAATTTCATATATAATTGAGACTGCTACAGAAAACATGTAAAGTGATCAGGACAGCTTCAAGGTATAATGCTCTGCTTATGCAAGAAATAGAATCATAAACATTTTTGTAAATTTCATATGATATTTATCAAACTTGTTGACTGATTTCATATGAAACTTGGCATAACCTCATTTCTTATGAAAAGTAAACAATTTTAATAAATACATACTACAGTAGGCAGATCCAGCTTAGAGAAGCTTGACTGTAAATATATCATATTTTCAACATTTACCTTTCTTCTTCCACGCCTTTCCCCAGTGGTAGACACACTCCTCTATCACCGGGTATTTGCCATTGGGGTACACCTCAAACACCTTCCCACAGCGGATACACAGCTTTTCATAACCTGACAGATACAGCAACACATGCATATTAACACTTCCTACGCTGTTGACGGAAATTGCCGTCTGCTGTTTTTCATTTTTGCTTTAATTCTTAACAAAAAACTGGTTTTGACAGCACATGAGAATCGTCTCCACTGGAGACGATTCTCATGTGCTGTCAAAACCAGGTTTTTGTCGAGAAATATTGAAAATAAAACATTTCCAGCAGACGACATTTAATTCAGCGTAGTAAGGGTTAACCAGTTCCCTAGTAAGCAAGAGCATCGTTATTACGAGGCCAATATCCTTGCAGGCATTATTGATAATACTAGATTGGCCACGGCCAGCATGTCGCGCCCGCCGAGGAATAGAATGGATAATATATGCATGATGTTATGGTGTTTTATGGCTCAGTGACTTGAATACACCTGGGAGAATGCCCAAATTCAGCAGTTGAATTTACAATATCCTGATTTGTTGCCAGGTGATCTTACCACAGCAAAATATAATCTCTTGGCCTCACCACCACCTTTTACTCGGCTCCTATGAAAAGCAGGGGATACTGGTTAAGACTTATAAGAATAAATTTCCATGGTCAAGAAGATAATATTGGAGTTGCAGTAAACGATTCCATGGATCTATCGGCCAGTTGCTGAAGTATCCAGGTATTGTGCACAATGAATATTTGGAGGATGGTAATTGGTAAACATGCATATGAAGTTTCAAGTCAATGAGTGAAGCGGTTGAGGAGATATAACATACGTAATGAACTTAACGCAAAGTTTTCAAAAACTTTAACGCAAACTTCTTAGACATTTTACCTTGACCTTGGGCATGTGGGCAGCATGGGTATTGTGCACAATGAATATTTGGAGGATGGTAAACATGCATATGAAGTTTCAAGTGAAGCGGTTGAAGAGATATAACATATGTAAAAACTTTAACGCAAATGCTCAAACCTTGGGCGGTCGGACGTGTGTCGCATGCAAAAAAAAGCACCATCCCATAATACACATTGTGGCCACAAAATTTATCACAAGAGCTCCGCGGAGCAAGATGTCCCGCCTGGCGCAGTTTGATAGTACATAAGGAGCTTGTAATAGCCTTGGGGTTTCTGTAGAATGATGTGAGATGTTGTTAAAAATACACCTATGAAATATTAAAGCATTCCATTGAGGGAAAGAGAAGTTATAATGAAGTGTCAAGTTTTTGAAACAAAACAAATTCCAAGTCCTTGACCTTGGGGTTAGCGGGCACCATACACTTTCTGTAGAATGATGCAGGATGATGTTACAAATGCACCTATGAAATATTAAAGCAGTCCATCAATGGAAACAGAAGTTATTGCAGATTGACCCCAATGTTAATTTTTGTGATGGACAGACGGATAGACGGACAAACAGACAACTTTTGCATCCCTATATCCCCTTTTCGCTACATGAGGGGATAATAAACTGAAACCAAAACACTTATTTTCCAACAAACACAGCTAAACACAAACCAGAATGCTGCCAACGACATGTATCTCCTGGCACCAATGCTAACTTTCTATACTAGACATTTTTGAAGTCTGTGACCTTGACCTTGGGGTTACCGGACACCGACTTTCTGCAGATGATGCAGAATGTTCTTACAAATGCATATATGAAATATTAAAACATTCCATCAAGGGAAATGGAAGATTAACTAAGCGTTAAGTTTGTTTTCAAAACTGAGCATCTTCTAAGCCCGTGACCTTGACCTTGGGGTTAGCGGGCACCATGGGCTTTCTGTAGAATCATGCCGGATGTTGCTATAGTTTACACCTAAGAAGTATTAAAGTATTCCATCAAGGGAAAAAGAAGTCATAATAAATTAAACCGAGCGTTAGGTTTTCCAAACCCGGAATTTTTCTAAGCCTGTGACCTTGACCTTTGGGGTTAGCGGGCACCATGGGCTTTCTGTAGAATGATGCTGGATGTTGTTACAAATGCATGTATGGAATATTAAAGCATTCAATTGAAGGAAACAGAAGTTACAATGAATTAACCTGAGCGTTAAGTTTTAGAAACAGAGCTAAACGCAAAAACTTAACGTTGAATGCATGTGAAAAGTAGGTCAATGAACCATGACAACTAGGTCAAGGTCACATGGGCTCCCTCTGAGTGAGATGGTTACATCACAGTGTATACCGAGTATGGAGGTCGTAGCTAAAGCAGGCAGGACAAGAATCGGTGAAGTGGTTCATAAGTTATTGATCATGAGCATGTAATAAAGTAAGCATCATAAAAACCGTCAGAGAAGTGCATGCTAAAAACGCGGACGCGGAAGACAGAAAAAGCACCGACTAAAGCAGGCGCGACAAAAATGGCTAAGTGTTTCCACAAGCATGTAAAGGTCAAAAAGGTCATGTTAATGAGGGCATGAGTGTGTTCCAAATGCTCAAATGTATCAAATGTCCAAATATTGAAGCAATCCGTCAAGTAATATTAAAGTTACACTATGATGAAGCAGCTTGTAAGACGAAAAGAAATGGCTAAGTGTTTCTGTAAAAATTTGAAGATAAAAATAGTCAAGGTCATGTCAATGGTGGCATGAGGGTGTTCGGAATTTTTGACACAAAAAAATGGCCAAGGTCGTGCTAACGGTGGCAGGAGTGTGTTCCAAATGCTCACATGTATCAAGTGTCCAAATATTGAAACAACCTGTCAGGTAATATTAAAGTTATACCATGATGACAAAGCTTGTACAAACTTTTTGACATTTCGGGCGACGACAGAAAAAGAGGCGACTATAGTCGCGCCTTCTGCAAAAGCAGGCGTGACACAAATGGACTAATCTGAAACTCATTTTGCAAGAAATGTATTGGTCGGAAAATTAACATAACACAATCCATTACAGTTATTTAGGGTTGACAGGGTAAAACAATTTAGAATGAACAGAATTTGTCATAATTCAAAAGATTGGCACACACCGATGGTGCTGCCAAAATTGGCATGTCTCAGTAACAAATACCAAACTCAATAAAACCGGCAGTTAAACAATTAAGAAAGAACAGAATTTGTCATGATTCAAAATCTGGCGCCCACCTTTGGTGCTGCCCACTTGTGACTTTTGAATGACGCCATAGAATGCCACCTTGCCCGCCAACTCGGGGCTGGTGCGGGGGAAATTGTTCTCCTTCAACTGGTCCTCGGTCATCACGAAGGGTAGCAGGCGCTTGTACAGGTCCAAACCTGCAGGGGACAGTAGCCGTTTGTTTGGTGTAAATTGAATGACCATACCAGACACGCCATGTGATTTTATACCTAATAACATGTGCGATATCTAATGAAAAACATCTACATAATCAGGGATTTCCCTAAGATTTTTTATATGTGGGTCCCTGGGGCCCGTTTCACTAAACATCTTACGACTAAAATGTTCGTAAGTGCAAATTTAGGATCGTCTGTAAATTTTAATTGATGGATTTACATTTATTGAGCATAGGCTGCATATGCAGCATATGCTCAATAAATGTAAATCCAATAATTGTCTTCAAGAAAACATTGTTAATGTGAAATTTACAGACTATAATAAATTTGCACTTATGAACATTTTAGCCGTACGACGTTTAATGAAACCCATGACTCTCAACTTTACTATTTTGGGGGTCCCTGATGATTTCAAAAATAATATAAATTATTGATATTGATAGTCCTGAATTATCTTAACTGTTTTCTATAAAGTACAGTCACACAGGTTCTCCCAAAAAATGTAAAAATGATGTAAACTTTTGAAAATGATTCATTTGCACAGCCAAGTTTTGAGGGTCCAGGGGATGCAGTACAAATTGCCAGTGTGGGTCCTCGGCCAATAAAATGCATCAGGGACGCAGAAAACAGGGGTCCTGAAAATACGTGCATAATATACAATATTTTCCATAAATGACATCAAAAGAATTTTATTCCGCATTTGCTATGAAGATTTTGACATTTTTCCACGTCATTTACAGGAAAGATC
Source organism: Conchocele bisecta (assembly GCA_029237695.1). Lineage (NCBI taxonomy): Eukaryota > Metazoa > Mollusca > Bivalvia > Lucinida > Thyasiridae > Conchocele > Conchocele bisecta. The sequence goes on along the minus strand of CM055268.1, from coordinate 20,791,695 downwards.
ACAATTAATTAAATATATTTCATGAAAAATTACACAATCATGTTCTTAGGTACAAAATCACACGGCATGTCTTTTTTCGGATTATATTTAAGGGTGAGAATAGGCTCGAACATCTTCCGTACCCGGTTGGCATGTCTCATAATTATGTGCTGACCTATCATTGGATTGGTTGCAAAATTAACACATCAAAGTCCATTCCAGTTACTTAGGGGTGAAAGGGTAAGTCTGAAAGGGAGTGGGGTGATAATCCATGACCAAATGGACAAATCAACAAGGCAAAATTACTAAATTTTAAATACCAAAGGACCCACAGGGCAACTCAAATAGTGCTTTGTGCATTATCTACACACTATACGATTTGTGACAGACAGCCGCAAGGACACAGGAACAAGAGTAACATTACTGTCTGTACCACGTTTTGCTGCCGACGAACATTTTGGCTATTAAACACATTAAATCTAAAAAATAGTTGAAAGTAAGTACTTTTTTTATCAATAACAAAAAAGTTACCCTCCCCAAAACATATTATTTTATGAAATTCCATCAAATATTGATTTTATTGCGAAAAAAACATTTTCCTATGGGAATTTAACATCAGGCTAAAAATAGATTTTTTTTAAATAATGTTTTTATTCTAATCAATTTAAATTTTACCAGACCAAATGTCCTGTAAGGTTCGTTAGTTTCGCGGAGGACATGGGAATGTACTGTTTTCCTGCAACCAGCATGAAATAATGTGTGCAATATGAAACGTGCATTATGAAACGAGTATATGGAAATATATTTCACGCTACCGATTTAGTTACATTATTTTCAAGCTATCTCGCCAGGTTTCAGAGTCAATTTCCAATTTTTTTCTTTTTTTTATCCTTGAGGATCCAAATACAAAAAGTTTTGGAAATTGACTCCCCATGTTAAATTCCCATAGGAAAATCGTTTTTTCGCAATAAAATCAATATTGACGGAATTTAATTAAAAAAAAATATTTTGGGAAGGGTGACATTTTTGTTATTGGTAAAAAAGTACTTACTTTTAAATATTTTTTAGATTTAATGTGTTTAATGGCCAAATGTTCGTCGGCAGCAAAACACAGTAAATGTCCCCTCCACTAACAAGGCTACAAACTGTATTTATTCTAATAAATGCCACCGAATTTTGTGGGGATCAAAACATGGAAAATAGGATCAAAATATGTTATGTTCACATACAAAAGCAATTTAAAACAATGTTTTAAATGACTTGTGTATGTGAAAATAACATATTTAGAATGCAAATATGGGAGGGGAGCTACTATTACAGAGGGGGCTACTAATAGAATAAATACGGTACCTAAATAATATGAAAATGCTTGTCTTGACATATATTTAACAATATGTACGCTAATTTTCAACTATATAAAATTGTTAGAACACAATCTAATTGATTTATCGGTTTATTGTGTGATATTAAATGATAATCAATCGACTTCAGTCTAATCTTACGGTATTTCCCCAACAAACCTTCAAAGTCGTGTTCCTGCAGTTTGACGGCCCCTCCGGACCTGTGCAGGGTGTACGAGCTCCGTGACCCCGGGGCCCCGTCCAGCATGGCCGCGTGGGACAACTTCATCTTCTGTGGAATGGGTGGGGCCGGGCCGACACCCTTCTTCTCGTTACGGAGTCGCTTGATGGCGTTCACCGCAAAGTTCAGGTAGATGTTCTTGTTGGAGCATTTACTGTAGACGGCCGCCTCCTCCTCCTGGCCCTGTGTGGTACAGTGAAACCTTGCTAAACCGGACACCCTGGGAGATCCCCAGGGTGTCCGGTTTAGAGAGGTGTCACTGTAAATCAGGCATTTGATTATTATTTATCACCTGAGATAAATGACCAAGAAACCCGTCAAAATTATGATTACGATTGTCCGGTTTAGAGAGGTTCCACAAGTTTATCAGGCAAGGCTAGGAACACGTAGGAATTCCTACCGAGCCAAGCCTGATAAACTTGATATGAACAAACACTAGGCTGGTATTTATATATCAGGTAACATTTTATGTTAGCTGATGGTCAAATGATTTGCTTACGTTGTGCCATTCATTGTCATTTAGTAACGTCATGTGATGCCATTCGACCAATGAAATGTCAGTTTTCATTTTGTTATAACCTGATAATGTATATCAGTCAGTCCATATCGAGCCAATACAAAGCTTGTTACCTGATCTATTGGGCATAAACTGTCTATTGGGCACAAAATATAACATATGGTTTATTGTGTGATATGTTTAAATCATTTGTCGATTTAAAAATAACTAATACTTGCATATCATACAAGGAATTTCATTTATTATATACCTACCCAAGAAATACATAGTTATACGATGTAAATAAAAGTCATATGTTCTCATCGATGAAATAAACAACTTCCGGTGAAAATACGACTACTTCCGCTATCTATATTCATAAAATATATGTTCGGGAAAACAGCGCAAATATGCAGCAAATACACATTCATTATCGTATACAGTCTAAAAAACTGCTAATTTCCATGGAGCGGTATATAATAAATAGAATATTCATATTTTTGCAACGAATATGACATATATGTTCATCTCGTGGTGTGATATGTTCATATTTCACGAGTGCCGTTAAATATGGACATTTCACACCACTCGATGAACATATATGTCATATTTGTTGCGGCACGAGTGAAATATGATGGACATATCACACCACGAGATGAACATATATGTCATATTCGTTGCAAAAATATGAATATCCTCTATTTAGGCATAGCAAAGCATGGATAACATAATCAGAAATGTTTTGCAATCATTGTGCATATATAAACATGTCCATCTATAACACAGAGAGACATGTTGAAAACACACAACTAGACAACATACCCTTTTGAAAGCCTGTTTCTCGTCTGAATACAGCTTCAGGCATTCATCAATCAACATGTTTAAGTATCGCTGGCGAACGTTGCTCGGCACTTTGGAACTAGTACCGATCATTTGAACTACTGGACGCTTCAGCTTCTCTATCGGCTGAAAATCAGAAACATTTAACCCGTAGACCGATATCTTAATTTTTTGTCGTCTGCTATTTATTTTCTATTTTCCATTTGTATCATCAAAAACATGCTTTGACAGCACTTCAGAATCATTTCCATTGGAAATGATTCTGAAGTGCTGTCAAAACATATTTTTATCGAGTAATAAGGCAAGATATAAAAGCAACAGCAGATGACAATTGTTGTATGTAGCGGTCTAAGGGTTAATTCAATTTTTATAGCTTAACCTTCAGAAAGCGGGAAACAAAAATTACCTTCTGACGTTGTTCTATGTATTGTCTGTTTTCTCCATGAAAATATGATTTGGCAGGACTTTACAATCGTTTCCTTATGAAACGATCCTAAAGTGATGCCAAACCATGTTTTCATCAAGGAAAATGGAAACTAAACAGCACATTTTACTTTTGTGTCTTATCCGAATATCTAAAAGCGATTGTTAAACACACATATGTACTTTGCGAAATGGCATCACTAAAGATGTTGACGACATGCGGTCTCCGCGAAACACATGTCCGGTAAAATTGCTACCAGTCTGACAGTAAACCAGAAGTGGATGGACCGAATGTCCGACTGTAAATAAACAAAATGTTGTTTTTTTACTTTTCTATTCTAAACTTCAAATCACATTCCTTTGGTATGCCTATTTTTGGATTTATGATGCTAGCTAGCCTTACTTACATAAGTGATGTACTTAAAAGCTCTTAAATATCAGACTAAATCAAGTTTACTTTATAAATGGTTCTTCTGTCTGGTAAAAATTTAAATTTTACCAGACCAAATGTCCTGTAAAGTTCGTTAGTTTCGCGGAGGACATGGGAATGTACTGTTTTCCTGCAACCAGCATGAAATAATGTGTGCAATATGAAACGTGCAATATGAAACGAGTATATGGAAATATATTTCACGTTACCTGGTAGCATTAAGTAAATGAAATGCAAGTACAGTCCAACCTCCCCAAACAACCAGCCCTTCACAAAAACATCTCTGTAACAGCCACAGTTATTAACCTCACAACAACAGCCAACTCTCTACAACATCCACCTCTCTACAACAGTCAGTTTTGTGTCCCATGCGTGGCAGTTGTGAAAGTGAAACGTGAATGGGATTAACGTCCCAGCAAAGGTCACAGAGATGGGACCTCGGTTTAAAGTCTCATCTGAAAGAATGTGTGTCTTTTTCATGCTTATGGTGTCTGTTGTCAAGAGGCTGTGCTGTCTTTGTATACAATAATGAACTATACACCACATACGATTGTTGGCAGGTGGGCTTTCCGCTTCTGTCCCTTAGCAGCTGTGACGGCCTGCGTAGTTTTGGCGGCGGCTGAAGTGGCAGCCTTCTTAGACTGCTTCACCTTGTTTTTGCTGCCCAGGTACTTGCTGAATGACGTACTCGCGGCTGCTAGTGACTTGGATGCAGTCTGCAACACAGTAAACCAGTAAACGTGATTATATGTGTATGTGTACTATTCAGAATCAGGCAGTGTGAGAACAACGGAGATCAGAGCTTCAGATAAGTTGCGTATTGGCGTATTTTACGCACTTATTTTAGCAGAATACGCATTGATTATCAACATATCGTATGCAACTCAAATAGCTATGTGAAAATATGCAATGATTTTCAAATTGAGTAGTGAAAATACTGTAATAAAGTTAACAATTCACTTAGTCGATCTGTGTTTGCTTTTTGCAGCTCAAATAAGTGATATATTATGTCAGCATCCTGCATGGAGATCATGACCTGCGACCTATGCAGTATGACATAAACTATCTGAGACCTCTGCATGATGACATTGACAGCGTTCTGGGCAGAGATCTACTTGACCTATGACCTACCGTGTCCGCGACCTTGACGGCGTTCTTTGCGGAGATCTCCTTGACCTTCAGCTTGAGTTTCTCCTTGTGCTGGTTGTCGGCGGCGAGGGCACGCTCCTGGATCATGCGGTACCGGTTCATCATCACCTGGGCGGGCGACGGCCGAGCCACCACGGCGTCCACACGGCGCTTTTTCTCTACCTTATTGACCATTAAAACACAGGTGGTCGGCACGTGAATTGGATAGTGTAATATACTGTTTTAGACATGTAGAAAACAAAAACATGTGTAGTCTGACATTGTATAGTAAATCTATTTATCAAACTAAGATGACAGCTGATCCCGCCCTAAATATTTGCCTCTATATTAGCTATCAACTAGAACTTGTGGTGTCAATGTTGCATTATGAGACCTCTATCCCTACACTTTTCCTACCTTGTTCAGGGATTCCACTGTCGATCGCCACTTTCGCAATTGGCGATAAAAATAAACAATTGGCGATAAAAAATTACAATTTTCGAAAAAAAAAAAAAATCGAAAATTGTAATTTTTTATCGCCAATTGTTTATTGGATAGTGTAATATACTGTTTAACACTTTAAATTTAAATCTGAAGTAACTCAAATGGACTGTGATATGTTAATTTTCCAACCAATCCAATCATCGCAAAATGATTTTCAGAGGAGTCCATTTATAACAAGAATGTTTTTCTTCTTCTAAAAAATATGAAAATTACTTGTAAAAAGTGCAGATCCTGATGAGACGGCTTGTTATGAGTTGGCTCATCTGGATCTACACTGTTTGCAAACACTACTAAAGAGGTACCGGTATGTAGGGTTGAAAGGGTTAACATGTTCATTTTCTCAATCAAATGAAAACTCCACTTACAGGATCATTCTCCTTCAGTGCCATTCGTTTCTTGCCACTCGCTGATTGTGCTGCAGCTGTCTGCTTCTTATCCTTCTGTAGACATAATATATATATACATCTACACCAATATTTACCTTTGGTTGTCTACATTTTTCCTTATTTATTGACGAACACATGTTTTGTCAGCAATGTATCTCCCATTATATTGATATAACTGTAGATTTTGGGCAAAACAGGTTTTTAATTTGAATGGAATCGTGCTTAACAGCCCATCAACACAAAAGAGTGTCATTTAAGGCCAAGCAATTTAGATGAAGAAGAAAATAATAGTAAAATAGTATGTTAGATGTGGTAGGTAATGTGTTTTAATTTGAAAACGTCCCAACACATGTTATGGTCATCTGGAGAAGGGATCTCAGATTCAAGTCTCATGTTGAATAATAGCAGTATGTACATGCTATGAAAGCAGACTCGCATGCTGGTCTTGGTCGAAGCTGATCAATAATGTTGATGATGTATATGATATAATAATAATTTTTTTTCTATTACACTATTTCAGAACAACTCATTTGAATATTTGGGTTGCGCCGTTACCTCGTTACAATGCAAACGGAAATACACCTTTTTAAATATGTATATGTCAACTTGTGCACATTTGCCAGATGTACATTGGTGTAAAATGTCAGTATTCTGCACCTTGTAATAACAAGAATTCCGCAGAATCAAATGTCTCGCCTTGTTCCGCCTTAACCTTGACCCTGGGGCCTTGACCTTGACCCTGGGGACCCGAGAATAGTCCTATGTTCATCTACATATCATAGTAAAGGTATGTATAAAGTTTGATGACTGTAGCTGATAAGGTGTTTAAGTAATGACTGTAACACGAAAACTTAACATTGAATGATGACGCCGCCGACGACTCCGGAAAAGCAAAACCTATGGCTCGCTTTCCGCTTTCGCGGGCGAGACAAAAAACTATAGCAAAAGTCCACGTAATTTTTGACCACCCCTCATATGTTGGCTTTGTCAATGGAATTCATACGACCACACTTAAAAGGCTGGAAGCGAATAGTGTTGTCTGCTGATTTTCCATATTTCTCTTCCCTGTATTTTCTAATAAATACCTATTTTGGCAGCACAGGAGAATCATCTCCAATGGAGATGATTCTCCTGTGCTACTAAAGCATGTTTTTACATAGAAAAATAAAATAAAAAATAAATAGCAAATGACAAACTTTAATTCAGCATTGTAAGTGTAAATGTCGCATATTAATTGGCAGTAATACTCACCATTTTGCCAGATGAATTTTTACTTGGACCTGCAACATTCTCCTCATTGAATATTCGTAGACACTCGTCAAATGGATCATCGTCAGAGACGTACTTGTCCACATCACTAAACTCATCATCTTCCAGTGTTGCGAGATGCTTAAATTCATCATCACTGAAAAAATCATCCAGGTCGCTAGGAATCGTATCCTTGCCACTGGCATTGGAGGTATTCTTACCTTCATTATCACTGTCAGCACCAAATAGATCAACGTTTAGATTCACAATCTGTCTCTTTTTCTTCACTTTCACCTTTTGTGTGGGTGTATGTGTTTTTCCTTTCAATTTACTAGAATGACTGGTTTTGTCACTCACTGAATGTTTTTTGGCAGGACTGTGGTAGGTATCACTTTTTCTTGAGCCAATTAAATGCTTATCATGTCTAGTGGAATTAGAGTTAGAATGTTTAACTTGCTTCAATTGGCTGGTTTGGTGTCTATCCCCTGATGGGTTGTGTTTGGCACTTTCAGAATGTTTTGAACTTACACTATGACCTGATTTATGATGATGCTGGCTACTGTTTTTGCGTGTATGGTCAGATCTGTGTATCCCTTTTTCCTTCTCAGATTTACCAATTTGTGAATGCTCACCAGAATTTTTATTGTTACCAGATGACTTTGATATGTGATGTTTTGACACACCACCTGGACACATTACTGTCTTTGTTTTTCCCGACTTACTGTCAGAAGTATCTGATGATTTTGAAACTTTAGTGTCTGATGACTTTGTGCCCTGTGATTTTGAAGACTTGTGTGAATCTGACAAGTTTCCAACAAATATGTCTTTGGATACTTTTATTTTAGATGAATCTGATGATTTTTTGGCATGTGTATCAGTTGATATTCCAGACTGTTTACCAGATGACTTTACAGGTGTTAAATCAGATAATCTTCTTGCATTTGTGTTGGACGATTTTCCTGTCTTTGCATCTGATAACTTACCAGAAATTAAACTTGATGAACTTTCATATGTTTTATTAGATGATTTACCATGAATTATATCGGATGATTTTCCAGACTTTGATTCAGAAGATGACCTTTCTTCCGCTTTTTCCTTAGCATGGCTGGTCTTGCTCTTATCAATGCTGTTTGAATCATGGCCAGACCTTTTTAAGCTAATACTATTGTTGTCTTCACTTTTCTCATGAACATTTGTTGCTCCCTCTTCAAAAACACTATCAACCTCTAATTTGAAAAGATCAAATATATTTCCTGATCTTTCTTGTATAGGTTCTTGCACATTTCCGTCTCTAGCAGATTTAGTTTTAGTACATGTACACTTGGTATCTTTGGTACCTGATTTAGAATCTTTGTTGCTACTATCAGATCTAGATTCTTTAACAGATTCAGGTTTAACAGTTTTTGATTCAATAGGTTTTACGAATCCATCAGGGGTAAATTCCAATGGCAAAGTATTTGCATAAATATCAGTCAGATTAGTTGATTCATCAGCATTTAGCTTAAGATTTGCACCACATGTTTTGGATTTGCCTTGTAGTTCAGTAACGCTTTCATTGTCACTGCTCTTACTACTTGCCTCATCAGAAAACCAGTCTTCTTTCTGACCTACTGGCTCTTCATCACTAATCTCAGTTTCTGCAACTGTGGGAGTGTATTGAACGGACACAAACTTGGGGATTTTAGCAAGTGTGTCCTCATCCTCCCCAGCCACATCATCTGCTGGTCTTTTTGTTCCTGTGCGTAATGATTGTGCATAAGAAGGTAATGTTTTTGATCCCAATGATGTTGAGAAGTTGCTTTCTGGGTCATATTCCTGGGAAGATGAAGGACCTTCTAGCAAAGCAAGGTCATACTTTGACCTTCCTCCAAGTTTTGACGGATTACTTTGCTTCTTGAGCTCCTCTAATGGTGTAGGATTATAAGCAGGAGTGCCTGTAGGCTTAGTTTTTGTATTGTATTTTGCTTTGGGTTTGCCAGTAATCGAAGACCGAGAGTCTTCATGTTTTACTCCAAGTTTTTGCTTTTCACATTTTATATTTTCTTCAATTTCCTGAAGTGTTTTTTGAAGTGAGGTTGTCGGCAGAGAATAGTCATCAGAGATTGAAGATGACGCGTCGCTTGAAGATGAAAGTGCTTTCTTTGCTGAAAAAAAAGAACAACAAATAACAAACAATCAGTCTCCGCGAAAGTCGTCGCTCCGTCGGACATGTCCGTTAGAATTGACGCCGGTCCGACGGTAAACTGAATGTCCGATAAAAAAAGAATAATTTTGTTTTTACTTTTCTATTTCTAAACTTCAATGAAATCACCTTCCTTTGGTATGCACGCTTCTGGTGTCAGCTAACTTTTCATATATGACTGATATACTTAAAACAATAGTTGTCAGAAGACAACGAAGCTCGCCTGTTGGCAGCCTTCACTCAAACTTGGCACAGTTGCATAAAAAAACATGACTATTATATAACTTGACCTTGGGTTAAGGGGCGTGTGGTGGACCTTCACATTGGGGTCAGTGGTGCAAGGTGGGTCGTGGGTTTGCTATAGCATAATATAGCATATTAAGATGAATGCATGTATGAAATATCAATGCCTTGACCGTGGGGTAAGGGTTGGGTGGTGAGTCGTGGATTTGCTACAGCATGATAGAGGGTCATCTGAGGAATGCATGAATGAAATATCAAGGTGTTCCATGAAAGGAAACAGATGTTATAAGAACTTTACCACAACGTTAAGTTTATAAATGTGCTAAGTTTGTGACCTTGACCTTGGGGTAAGGGTTGGGTGGTGGGTCATGGATTTGCTACAGCATGATAGAGGGTCATCTGAGGAATGCATGTATGAAATAACAAGGTGTTCCATGAAAGGAAACAGAAGTTATAAGACATTTACCCCAACGTTAAGTTTGTGGACGACGGGGGTATGCCATAAGCTCTTCTGCACTTCGTGCAGGCGAGCTAAAAACTATTTCTGTCTGGTAATTTTTTTTCCGGTCTGGTAAAAATTTAGTTTATGACACTCAGACAGACAGGCAGTCAACAGACATTGTCATGAATATGATCAATCATACCTTTATGTTGGTCTTGATATGTTACGCAGGAACCAAACAATATATTTTGCATTGCTGTACCAATCGATGGATGACAGTAACTTTGGAAACAGTGAATTCACAGTACACTACGAGTCTCCACAGGAAAGAATAATTGGCTACTAGTGTAGACAATTTCTTAGAGAACAGCTCTGGTATATATTATGTAGACTGTAAAGCTGGAAATGCTTACTGGGGGTATCACAGGTTCCATCAACTCACCAGTTTGTCGATTGAGAGGTTTCATCAACTCAACATTGCCAAGTCATATGTTTGTCAATTGAATCATACTCTACATACAATTGAATGAGATTTATGTCTGTTCAACCAAAAAAAAGTTGCGTAATAGCATTTACACTAAAATTCATACATTGTTATAACGTTATTGAGAGACAATTCTACAATATGACACAAAAATATTACTCTAAACTTACCTAATGAAGTATGTATGTATTAGCAAAATTCTTATGTCGCTCTCTACGAAGTATAAAGTAAACAAAGAAAGCTTCAAAAGCACATTTGGAAAAACCACTCAGTCATAACACTTATGTAATGCAGTGTAATTGGAGTTATGTACTCAGAACTACAGTTGTAGTTTGATGCAGGGCTCCAAATAAGGAATTATTAATTGAGTATTGTCACTCCATCATTTCTGAAGCAATTGGGTGTTTTCAAAATGTTAATTGTGTAATATACAATCACACTACTGTTTACACATCAGCAGACCGCACTAATTGAATATTTTTCTTCTAAATGAAAACATATCTTGGTATTTCATTAGAATTGTCTCCTTGGAGACAATTCTAATGAAATACCAAGATGTGTTTTCATGGAAAAATAAGAAAATATGCTATATTTGTGGTCTGTTTATTGTTCTCTGTAGCATGATAAAGATACCACACATTTTTCATTGCATTTTGATACTCACTACAGTTCTTTAGTGTTTAGCGGATAGCTAAGAAGATTATTGCTGCATACGTCTTTAAAGTAGAACATTTGGACAAGTACCTGGTACCAATAGACAGGAAAAAGTGTCTTCTTTCCAAATTGGGTTACTTTTTTAGTTTATTCCAATGTTTTCCTCGCATAATTCCTTGTTTACCTAACGCACCGAATTAGTCAGTAACGGATAGCTTTGGTGTTTATCGGATACGTGTGCGACAGTTGCTGAGGGGGTGTCTCAAAACATTCCAAATCATGTATTTGTTTTGTAAATGATTAGGAAACATGCTTACATGCATATCACATTAACACTGATTAAATCTGTTTCATCATGTAATGTGTACATGTGTACATGTGTAACTGAAAAATAAAAAAAATATTTACACTGCTTAAACTTTTTTTTCATCCCAATATTTTCTTGAAGCAATGTGATGGGTGGTGCCATAATTTGGCATAAAAACAAATAAATGTCGTTATGAGACTGAATTAAAATATAGAGTGATGCGGGGTGGGGGGGGCAGTGGGGGTGGCAGTGGTGCGCCGATTCCCGGCGACACATACTGAATACATACATGGTGGTAAACCGTGTATTAACTGTAATTATTAATTAATAAATCATAGAGAATAACTTCACAAATGTACATGTAACATTACCCTTTTAACCTCACAGTCATGTATAGTGGTAGTGGCAAACAGTGTACATGCAGATGAGGCGGCTCTTAATGATCAAAACGTCTCATCAGGATCTGCACTGTTTGCCACACATTTTCTATGAGTCCCGGCAATGATTCGAGTCCTGTGAAGGGTTGGGCCGAGGTGGTGGCCGTAAACAGTGTATTAACTGTGATTGGTGATGGTGTCCATTGATGGACCCGCCCGTCGGACCCCCGCAAAATGATGGAATGAACCAATCAGATTGGCTCATTCCGTCAATCCGCGAGGCACCGACGGGCTGGTAATATATATATATACACCATCACCCTGTAATTAGTAATTAATAAATCATAGACTATAATATCACAAATGTACATGTAATATAAACCCTTTTAACCTTACAGGCCTATATAGTGGTGTTGGCAAACAGTGTACATCCAGATGAGCCGGCTCTTAACGAGCCGTCTCATCAGGATCTGCACTGTTTGATACACATGTTTTATATTTGAATCCCGACAATGATTCAAGTCCTATGAAGGGTTGGGCCGAGGTAGTGGTTAACCGTATATTAACTGTAATTGGTGATGGTGTCTATTGATGGACCCGCCCGTCGGAGCCCCGCAAAACCGCGAGGCACCGACGGGCTGGTCCATCAATATACACCATCACCCTGTAATTAATAAATCAGACTATAATTTCACGAATGTACATGTAATATTAACCCTTTAAACCTCACATGCATGTATAGTGGTATTGACAAACAGTGTGCATCCAGATGAGCCGGCTCGTAACGAGCTGGCTCATCAGGATCTGCACTGTTTGCCACATATTTTTTGTTTAGCGCCAAAATCTGATCATGAACCACCGGATACGGCATTAAATATAATGCCCTGAAATCGCATATTTTTTCCAGCAACATTGGCGTAGTGAAAATAAAACTAAGCCAACACCCCAGAAAAAAAATTGGCGAGGGGAGGTGGGCACACATGTGCTTTTGTTATTTTTCCAGCAGCATTGGCGTAGTGAAAAAAAACACCAAGTCGACACCCCAGAAAAAAAATTGGCGAAGGGAGGTGGGAACACCTGTGCTTTTGTTATTTTTTCCAGCAACATTCGGGCTGGAAGAGAAATAAAAACGAAGTCAACACCCCAGAAAAAAATTGGCGAGAGTAGGTGGGCACACATGAGCTTTTGTTATTTTTTGCAGCAACATTGGGGTTGGAAGTAAACAAAAAAACAAAGTCACCCCAGAAAAAAAATGTCGAGGGGAGGTGGGCACACATGTGCTATTGCTATTTTTTCCAGCAACAATGTATATTGGCGTCGAGTGAAAAAAAAACACTAAGTCAACAACCCAGCATGCGCCGACAGTTCGCCTCAACTTTTTACAGAAATTCAAACATACCGCAAAACGATCGAGTGTAAAAATCATAAAAAAAAACGCAAAATCTGAGACAAGGCGGCTGCCTCGTCTGCCTCATCCTGGCTACGGGCCTGACCAGTATTATTTTTATTTAGAAAATTAATGCCTTTAAAATAAATATTCACAAATTTTAAAATTGTAGTTGTCAATGTCAATTAGAATTTTCAATCCCTGTGGTGTTGATCTCTCTACAATGAAACACCCCCTCTTTCATGAAGATAGAATGAAGCTACATATATGTATAATAATAAAAGCAACGTATGTAGTAGTTCTGTGTGACAAAATCTCAGCAACTTTGTGTTTGTTGTTGTTGCTTGCAAATAAAGAGAAATAACAGATTGCAAAAATAGATTTGCAGCCGTTCTATCACATAGAATTACGTATGTTAATGCTATGGCCAGTTTGAGAAACTGTTACGACATGGTTAACCAAAACGTGTGACGGACTGACTGACATACGGACAGACAGACGGACGAACGGATCGACGGACGGTCCGAACACTGTGTGCCACCAGTCTCCGGTGGCATAACAAACCCATTTGATATATTGTTCGCAGGTCATATTGATTTTGAGACGATCCCCAGCAAATCTGATTTGTACGCAAATTAGGATGATCCGTTACTGCCGGAAGCACGTGCGTTATTATTGACGTCTGTGTTCAGTGACATGGTGTGATTTATGAACCAAGCTTCTTTCCAGTTATAGAGGACATGATTACATATCATATTATTCACAGAGTTTGTTTCTTCCAAACTAACTGTTTATACATTTTCAGTGAAATTACTCTGGAGCAACTTACTTTCGCTTTACCTGGTGTAAACTTCCGGTTACGTCATTGTGTTTCTTGAAGCTTTACGCACGGCAAGGAAACTGCTATATCAAAGTAAACATGTCATTGTGTGGGGGATGGATCACTGTTCCTAACGGTAATATTTTATTTATTTTAAATGTACAATATAAAAAAATATTGTGTTACAAAATATATACCTATCCGCTATACCCTAAAATCCGCTATACCCTAAAGAACTGTACTTCTCATTTCAATTGGGTTTTTGGCAATTTCAATTGGGTATTTACGCAAATACGCACCTTATCTGGAGCCCTGTAATGATTTTTATTTTAGTGATCAGAGTGGATCAGGCCAAATGGAAAATCAAGCAATATTGCCATTGTCGTATTGCAATCTGGTGTGCAAGTTAATAAGTGGAGTTGTGGTAAATCTCTTTAAATGATGATCACCAGGAGCGGCATAACCTACATGTAATTGAAAACAAATAAAAAGCAGTATACTGTATAGCCCAGTTGACGAAACATCCAGTGCGTTTTCATCTTTATTGACATGTGATCAGTTGATGAACATCCTGAATTCCTTACAGTGAAGTTATTGGTACCACACGAAAGTATGGGAACATACATTACATAATGAAATAAAAGCTACGAATGTTTACCTTTAGATTCTTCTTGTTTAGAATGTTTAAAGTGGCAGTATGGCCTTTCGCATAACCAAATACGAAGTAAGGACATGGAATATCACGAAATAGACCAGAACTTGAGAACATGTTGATGCGTAAACCAATTATTGTGTGACAAAGAAACCTTGCAGCTAGAACATCTACATTGGGAAAGAAGCTGAAATTATATGGGCGCAGCCATTTTTCTTTGGACTAGTTCTCCGGCAATATGACTAGAATACGAAAAGAAAGTATTTGAAAAGGACATTTTTTTCTGATTTTCAAGGACTTCTGGATATGATTTTCAGATTCTGAAAATGACTTATGTTTTAAAAGTGTGTGCGAAAAACATTTATTCCCGAAATGGACTTCTAAAAAATTAATTTGCCTGAAACGGACTTGTGTAAGTTGTGAAATGACATTTGTCTGAAAACGACTTGTGAAAATGCTGTATACTGATATTACTAAATCACTAAACTATAAATATAGAGTACAAGATACACAAAGAAGACATATGAATCACGCAAATAAGACATTAACGCAATGTATTATGATAAACACACGACAATCGCACAGCCGTGCTCTGTGAGCGGCCAATGCGGCACAAACATGCACTCCATGACCAGAAGTGTGGGGTTCCAAACGGAAAGCAACAGTACCTAAGATGTATATATGTAATGCATTAAATTGCCATGCGTATGTACCATGTCCTATTTGTCTTAATCATCCAGCTATGCATGGTATGGTTAGGATGTGCTCCTAACTAGACCGGCTCCGCTCGGAGCTAGTAGGGAACACACATGCAGGAGCATGTTAGGAGCCTCCTCAGGTGCAATAGGTAGAGGTATAAAAGGCCTCATTTGCAACAGACATGGTAATCAGTTACCACAGTCAGTGTCGAGAGTCGCAGATTATACGAGAGGAGAAGAGGCCTTATTTGGAGCATGTGTTCATAATTGCTTGGAATAAATTGTGTCTTGAATTTACCGTCTTCATACGGATCTTGTTAGATAGTGGCACCCGAGAGCAGCGAACGTTACATTGGTGGCAGTGGTGGGATTACTCGTGAGTATCTGCTTAACAATGAGTATGTGTGTTCAAGAATAGAAAAGATGGCAGAACGTGCACATGTACCTCAGCAGCACACTGCAATGGGCTACAATTCAGGAAATATTGTCAAAGAAGGCCAGCAATGTATTGATGCTTCTCCGATTGGAATAAAACGTATGTATCCGATCTGACTTTGGCTGTGGAGTGCATAACAATATTCCTTATTCTCCAGATTATACGCGTGAGCATGCGGGATTCATGGCAGATGTTGGTAGTGCTGCATATACTCCACAGACAAATGTCCTTATCCTCCAAGGAATATGCCAGATTATGCATATGCCAGGTGTTAGAAGTATTATATCTGAAACTATCACTCAAACATTCGAACCAAGACGACGGCCATGGAATGATATTGAAGGAATAATAGACATAAGAAACATGGTGAATACGTTTCCGTATAAAGACGACACTATGAAACGTACACTACTAATTCTTCTGCTTATGGGTCTACTGACCGTTGCCGATAATAACAGCACATCCTATGAGAGCACCGGCGTGTCACGAACAGTTGTAATACATGGCGATAATCGTAAAAGATATACAATAATTGATGTTATTGACTGGTCTCGACATAGAACACTGGAGAACAATACCGCTGTGTTTCCAAATGTATATGAATTCCACCAAGGAAATACATCTACTCCAAATTCAAATACACAGTCAGAATTTCCAAGTGATTACGCCACTGGACAGACTATGGCATTCGAATTAGACAGAAATATCCACATTCATATACATACTTTACTATATGTCCATGGCAATTATGGTGACACGATGAGCAATCGAATACATAGGTACCCATACATTTTGATATTGAGAAGTCACCGAAGGATCACACATACAGGTCAATAAGGTCAACGAGGAACCCGCCTGCTAATTCCCGTTCATCTCCATTCTGCACGGGCAGACCGCCTGCACAATTGCGCCAACTGGTGACGAGCCGCGCTAACATTGCACGTGCACCAATTCCGACACGAAGAAACTACATGACAAACTTATCTTGGTGTCAGGTTTAGAGAGGTTCCACTGTACATGTATTCAAAAGGAGTTTTGATTGAATAGATTAATACATGCATTGAAACTGCAATGGCATCTTCCATTGGCAAACAATATAGTTACTGATAGCTAGACCAACTTTAACACTCTAGACCAGCTGGCTTACACATGTCCCCTGGTATTAATTGTATGTTGTTGTTATTTTCGCAGATTACAGATTACAGATCACTTCAGCATCTAAGCAGCAAAGAGATGTGCATGCTGATCTGATTCCAAAATTGCGAGTCACACTCGTTAAAGGGAGACACAACACGATGCATGTATGTGGTCGGGTATGGAAGGTTTTGTGAGCAAATTCCCACCATTAAATATAAGATAAATACTCTACAACTCATGTACATGTAGGCGTTCGCACGAGTCTGTACTCGGTGTTCATTTTAGCTAGAGCTTTTCACCCGGTGGATTTGGGAAAAATTATCTTACTATGAGTATTGCCGTGTAGTCAGTTCCGTCTGTAATTCTACGGTAGTATTACACTAATACTTTTAGTACTGTTCTAATTAAACATATGGACGTTTTAAGATTCGCATAATAAAGGCTATGCAAGGACATTTCCTATCGGAATTCCAATTAGTCCGTGGCAGATTCGAATTCCAGATGAAATTCGACCCCAATTTAAAACGACATTGACCAGAGTCAGTTATGAGTCTCTCTTAAGTCAGTGCTAGGAGACGTGTCTTGGACTGAGACAATATTAGCACATAATATGGCATAAATGAGCGATTGCAATACACGGTAATTGGATATTTTTTTTCTGATCGTCATATTTACGGAATATAATGGATCCAACCCAATGCAACATAACTACTTGATTGATTGATGAAACAATTTTATGTCCATTCGATGACAATGTGATATACATACAGAGCATGTTCATGTGTAACCTTGCAGTTACATGCACATAGTACATTTGAGAATACATCGCTATTTAATACACATGTCTGGATAGTGCACCAATGACACGCTATCAATGAGAGTCATCTGTTTGTGGCAGCACTTTTATGTTAATTTTTCTGGAATAAATATGACACATTACATCATGGAATTGACTGCTGAAGTTCACACCATTCTGAATGATCCCGACGTCCTTCTAATCAGCAACACACGTGGTAGTTAGTATCAGAACTAAATAATTATGTCAGTAGGTAACATATATTAGCAAGTACACAAGCGTTCAATGATAAATTGCAGCATGTTCTGTTTGCTGGTACAATTGCCCAGTATGTCATCCCAAACAGTTCTCATATTGTTTGTTTGAGTTATGTCGGTGGATTCTACAGGTACTTGCATGTTCCATGCAAATATAGTCTGCATCAATATCTCCAATGACGTACGTCTATTCCATTATGATTAGTAACCAAACGCATTTCATGAAATGAATGTCCTTTTACTGGATCCTTAATAAGCAAGTTAACAAATGTGTTGATCTTTCTCATGATAACGGAGCTTGTCTTCTCAGAAATTACATAACATCTGGAATGAGAGCTGATATTTTATAGTTTACTGGAATATATCCGGTGGAAATGTATCAAGGTCAGTTATTCACAAGTTGTCCTCTACCCACTGTGTGCTTTCTCTGTTTGTGTATCAACTTCCGCAATGGAATGTGTGTGCGCAAGAACTCCATATATGCTCATGCCAGTTTCAGATTGCTCATTTCAATTGCTTCAATGTACATATAATTTCACATATTTGCATTGATATATGTACAGAGAGATTGATAAATATAATACATATGTTCGCGATCATGTTATTGTATCTATATGTGTGGTGGTATGGTAATCATTCATCAGTCCAATTAACTAAAATAAGAACATAGCACATAATTCAGATGATTTTGCTGTAGAGTATCCCATTACTATGGAACGGTTATAATACCATTGTCAGGAGTTTAACTATGAACTATATAACATCTAAATTAAGAGTAATTTGTCGTGATATTTGACGGCCATATTGGAATAAAAAGAAAATAGCATGTGGAGCATAATTTGGTTGGAGACTGCCGTTTCTACATGTGAAACCAGTTTACAGTCAAGTCTATCAGGGTTGTAATGGTGCCGTAGCAGCTGTACTGATCTTTGATTAAGCATGTTTGTTGTCATTTGGATTCTTTACACATAGTGGCCCACAGATTCCTACACATCAGTTTAAAGTTTAGAGAGACTCATTTATTATGTTGTTGTCGTTTAGTGAATTGGTTAAATTATTTTTTAAATAATGTATACCTCATCTTCCACACATGGTTTACGAGTACTACATAAACATTTTAATATCAAAGTAACGTAATTAGACATTCAGTGTTCTTTTTATCACCACACCGTGCATGATCGTGTGAGGTATGATGCCTGCCATATTGATTCGATGCTTACCATAGCACCTGTATACACATTTGCATTAGCATTTCATACTGGTTCCCAACCAGGTTTTGGTTTCAGCTATTTATAAACTACATACCGTAAATGTGTATATTGGAAAGCTTGAAGATTCAAAATGAGCTCCCATGCGTTCCCGTCTGTATATGGCATTGCTGTTGAACGGTCGTAAAACTTCAATCAATTAATCGCCAGAATAACTGGGTGATAATATTTGTTCTCTACAATGCGTGTTAAATTTTTCGTTTTTGTGGGTTCATTGACCTCCTTTTTGGTATCCTGTTCTCTTTGTTTACTGATATTCATACCTGGAACCAAGTGATCTAGTGGGGTAGTAAGTGACTATAGGTTGGAGACCATTTCGACTAACACATATGGATAGTTGTTGCCACTGTTTTCTTCTCACTTTTTGCAAATGAAAATGATCCATTCTTTGACTAAGGAGTATATATATCCGTTCATTCAGTCTTGTTGTTAAATTTTAGTGACGTTAGAATAATGCCGTAGTACCAGTCTGGGTTGAACTTGATTTATTTAGTACATTTCTGGTCTGTTCGAAGTCCACTATTTTTACATAGGGTATACCTATGTATTGGTATCGCCTCCGATAGTTAGCCACGCCCCAGACCCCCCTCGTTGTTTTATAATAATGTTTAGGTATTAGTTTCATTTTGATACATATGAGTATTTTATCGTCTTTTTAAGTGACTTAAATCAAAAAATAAAACACCACCTGTCTGTCCTTCTATCCAGATTTCCAGAAAAATAATTAGAATATTGAGAAGAAGCTTCTTGTCCCTGTATTGAACCACCTCTCCACAGGTGCACCGAGGTTGTACATACTCCTCGTAGTTGTGTGTTATTATGGTAATGTAAGCGTGCTGATTGTGTTGCAAACTTCTTAATTACTTTGTAAACACTCAGGAATTGTGAGATTATATTAAATTAGATACCGACAGCCATCACGCTAAGTGCATTGATCCTTTGTAGGTGTATTTTATCACATAGTTCAGTTGATAGACGAGTTAGTCGTGTAGCGTTCATATTTTTTATTGTATTTGTATAAATGATTACTGTCCATGATGAATTGGGTTATTCTGATCCTGTTGTTGCACTCCGAGTTCCACACAACTTTTCCTAGTAGTAGTCATGGTAGTAGCAGTTCCTTGTAGAAGCAAAATATACCGATCACGTGATTGAGACTTTCGGATTGAGATTCTTGGCGTTAATCAAGTTAACCTATTTTAGTGAATTTCCAATTTTCAGTTTCATCATCAGGAATTTAACATTATTTCAGCATTGTATTTGAACTACTTGTTAAAATGTAATTGATATTTTCGACATTAATTTCCCGATCTGTTTTGCTTCCGTTTTTGAACCGAATGCTGTCAAAACAATAACGATATTAAAACATCCCAAAGTTCCCAAATTCGCCCGCAAACCAACTCGCCCCATTTGCAAGCAGCCGTGGTGACACAATATGATGAATGCTATTTTGGGATATTTGTTAATTGTTGAATTATATGAACTCTCAAATTAGAAGGAACTCGGAACATTTGGATATTTGTTTTAGTAGCAGCATAATATCTATGAGCACATTGTCGGTGAGAAAATGTTCTATATTTTCTGTAAAGGAAGTTATTTCAAATACAGGTACAGACCGGCAGCACGATTTACCCAAATGTACCCAAATCTTCATTAAAAATAACATTTATGATTATATTATATACTTTTTCTACAATATATCATTAAGTATATCATACAATAAGCACATTTTGGCCGAAAAAAGGAAGAATAAAGCACATATTCCGCGAGAGAAGCGATTAATATATGATGATTAATATCATATACATGTAGCATTATTATAAAGGGAGACTACCGTGATCGAGACTCATTAATTATGTCTCGGTTGTCGAACTTTAAGTTGCCATCGATCATGATTTCATATGGCACATATACTAGTCCAACTGTCTAACCGTTCACCTCCAGAGTATTGCAATATTTA
The DNA here is from genome assembly GCA_029237695.1 of Conchocele bisecta. NCBI lineage: Eukaryota > Metazoa > Mollusca > Bivalvia > Lucinida > Thyasiridae > Conchocele > Conchocele bisecta. The sequence continues at coordinate 20,770,580 of CM055268.1, read as the reverse complement.
TTTTGCCGAGTAATTATATGCCAACATCTTTTTGAAATAGTTAAAAACAAAGTATAATGCATTGAATGAATGTTTTTATTAGCACAAATGACTTCTGAACATAGTTTAGTTATTGCAATTTAATTGGTAGGGGTCAAAACTAAAAGTCACACATTGGACGGTTTCCCTGTACAGTAGCGTAACCATTTGTCGGGATTACCCCCGCGTCGGGAATTTTCGTAAACCGCATTTGTCACTATTCACAGAAAATTACACGATATTTTTCCCGGACATTTTTTGAAGAAGACACTTATCTGTCAAATGGAGAAAAATGTTCCACATCGCCCTTAGTCATGTAAGGTTTTAATCAAATGTGTTAGAATACCTTCAAAATGTTGTATTTCAACTATTCCCACTTTTGTCCACTCATAAACATCATTATTCAAAAAGATTTACAAAGCATGGTTCTGTCAGTCTGCGTCACTGGATTCTTTAGCCATTTTGAGAAGTCAATGTCATGTAAACACAGACTGGTAGCTGTCAAATTACCAGAATAGAGCTTCTCATTATACTGGGGGGTCTTATATGAAAAACAATAAAAAACTAACACAGAATTATATTTGATTACACAGATGTAGATATAAACTATAATTTATTGTTCTGTTGATCATAAAAATGCTCAAAATAATAGTCTACAGTTTGTAGATTGTTATTATCTTGTTTTTGTATAAATCCTTCCTGTAGTGTGCACAATAATGAATATGGTAAAATAGCATGTACCGCAAATGAAAATTAAACGTGATCTGAAAGCATCTTGCATTATGATTATTAGCCTTGTGATAATATTATTGTCATTTATGACTGGCAAAGGAAATGGTGGAAAATTGTTTACTGTACACTCCTCTGATAATTTAGATAACCATTTTTTACACTGATCCGATGGTGCGCCGCAATACAGGATGAGTATAATCCGACAACACAAATCCAGACTCTAAGGTCACAGTCTATTTTCTACAAGCGCCTGGATGATACGTTAACAAAATGGACGACATGGAAACAAGCGCGATTTTTAGATAAATCTGGTTTCACATCACTTTTACGATAAGTTTATTGTTTTAAAAAGTTTTGAATAATTGTTTTTATATGCGTATAGCTCTAGTAACTGGCCAACGAAGGCTTACTATCCAGAACCTAGGTATATCCACTGTATGCCATTTGGACGCGTCGTCTCCATTATTTTCACAAAAATAGCGATGCATGGACGTATGGAATGATGTGAATGTTGCTCAGTTCCATAATGATTGTTTATCTAAGGTCTATGACGGTATTCCAGCACGGTGGTGGAGACAAAATAGCATATATACTGTAGTATTTTAACAAACTTTCTTATGGCAACACCCTGTATATAATTGACACTATCTTCATGTATTCACCTTGAACCCCAGCATCCAGTGTGCATGCTCTGTTTATAACTTTATATCTGTGTGGCTGCAACGGCCACTGCATCATTACTATCTTTAGTCTTAGTAATATATCCAAGCAGTAAACACGTCTTGTTGTTTCACTCATACCACAGCTCAGTGGTTAAGCTAAGACTCACACACCCTCACTACAGGGTATACGACAATACCAGGAGCACAGTTGTGCACCAGGTTGACAAAAAAAGACGATTAGCAATGTGTCCACAACGACAAGCATGCCCTGTTGTCACAACCAGGCGTCTCTGTGTTACGGAGATACATTTCAAAACTCACACAGAAAGGCATAATGGAGAAATAGAAAATTTTGCAACATTTACAGAGTACGAGACCCATTTGTGCTTACGATGAGAAATATTGACAGTATATGTGGATGTGACTGGAGAAATGGGGTTCATGGGTTTTGTAACCAGTGTAGATCCAGATCAGCTTGTGCATCCGCATAGTCTGATCAGCGTCTACAACATTCGTCACTCCATACATGAAACCCCAGTCATCAGTGTTCTGCCAAGGACGCGGGAATGGCGCGGAAAAATAGTAAATGGCGCAAGAAAAAAATTACCGATGGGCCAACAGGCGCATTAAATATTCGGTCCGAGTTCGCGGGTTGCGAAATTAAAAAAGTCCGAACTGTGTTAGGGGCGCTTGTGAAATGTACTGGAAATGTACAATTTGCATAGCAACAGCGCTTAGCTACATGTATACATCTATTGACGGTTTTCATTGGATGGTATATTTACATAAGTGATACATAAAGCGAACTATTTTGGTCCGCCAATCAGAAAAGCCGTTTGAAATGCGCGTATTGTCTGGGAGCCGATGGAATGATAAAGAACTACAAATACATCATGATCATGTTTTAATGTTTATTTCCATGTTTTTTTCACAATCACAACATGCTGAAAATTTACATGAATTAATTATTGCAAGTCCATTGTCGGGCTCAGCAAAACACTATTTCAAACTATTAATTACTTTAATTGCTGATATTTAATAGTTCGAAGCAGTGTTTTTCTTCAAAATACCATGTGTGACCCCATCATTTTTGAAAATGTCCCCACTTTTTTTTACCCATGGGGTTCTTGGCCCCATGTCTCCGATTTCTTGGCAGAACACTGCCCAGTCATGCTTCGAACAAGCAATATAAATTATGTTGTTAACGGGCTACAGGAGGGTGATATATAGTATATATATATATATATTACGTGTGTGTAAAAAAAACAACAATATAAATGTTCATAATATTCATGTACAATATAAATGATCTTAATTGTATAAAGAACATTGATGAAAATGAACCTTAACCCTTATCCCGCCGTGTAGGAAATGGCTTATCAGCACTGCTGCTGCCAGGAAAGTTTACACAGAAATGCTGATTAGCTGACAGAATGGCAGTACCTTTCTATAAATTGTTGTAACTTCTTTACTGTAGATCCAATCTCAATGAACCGTGTACGTTTTTTGAAGAGAAAAGAAGTATCTACCAGAATATCTATTTTTTGTTACGAAATTTTTACTACAATGTTTTTAAAAATATGAAAGAAAACAATAAAGTTAGTTTTATCATTATTTTTTTACGTTCTTTCATGATATTATTTCCAAAATTGTATGAAATAGATCACAATATATGTACAGAACCATAGTTTACATATAACAACATTTAAACAGGCAACCTTGGATATATGAGGTTTGAGGTTGTGTTATATTATTACATCATAAATATAATAGAAACTCATTACTTATTTCAACTACTTCGTTCAGAAAATATTTTTTCGTATTATTCCGTAAATCTATGCAACTTGCAATTTCTTCAGAAGCGGTCATAAAGAACTTTACAGTTTGCATATTTTATGGAGAAATAAGAAATGTAATTGTGGCTGTGACTGGAGAAATGGGGCTTATGGGAATTGTGACCAGTGTAGCTCCTGATCAAAGAGCACACATCCTGTAGCCAGGTAACATGTCTAGAAGCATGACATGTGTTTCATTGCTGAAATGGCGAACAGTGCAGATCTTGATCAGACTGCGGATGCACAGGCTGATCTGGATCTATACTGGTCGCAAAACCAATAAGCCCAATTTCTCCAGTCACAGCCACAATTATCAAATGCCTGGATGCCTATGCGTGTCTCTGTTGGTTTTGTCAAGGAAATCATACACAACTAATGGCCATGTAATTCCAGACACTGTCTTGTTGAAAATATCACAGTACCTGAATTGTGTCGTCCCTAAAGTATTTTGTCAAACTGGTTGCAACAATTACGGCCTGGTATTTTCGTCATTGTCATCTTGGCCAGACACTTTGAACTTTTTCAGCGTGTGATACCGAGTAAAACAGTCCGGCACACACATCGTCTTTTCACACTGGCGACACTCCATAGTGGTCTGCTTTCTCTTCGCCCCTATCCTCTTGCTTTTCTCTGCATTGCATACAATGCAGTCACGGATTGGATTTTTGCGCTTAGCGCCCTCCTTTGGCTGGATTTTCATCGGTCTTCCGTCCACCACGGGCTGGACCAGGCGCTTCAGGTGCGGACTCGATCAGCGACTTCACTAGCTCTGTCCGGAATTCTCGATGCGAGCGCTTCTTCAGATTATGTCCATACTTGCGATACAAGGCATAGGCATTTACAAGCGCCAAATTGAACAAATGAAAGAAAAGCTTCTTCCACCACTTTATACATTTGCGCAAAACGTCATAGTACTGCACAATTTGGTCACTGAGGTCTACACCCCCCATTTTCTGGATGTAGTCTATGACGGCTATCGGCTTCAGAATCGACTCATTTGTTCTTCTATCAACCCTGTCAGTAACGCCCAATTTTGCCTCATGGATAGTCGACAACATATGGACATCACGTTTGTCATGGTATTTGATGGCCAGCATATTCTCCTTGCGGCGATAGATTGTGTCTCCATGCTTCAACTTTTTTACTAGTCCTAGTGCTTTTGGGACTCCCTTTCGATTGATGCGTAAAGTTCCACACGCATAAGTATCAAGCACATTTATTTCCGTGAATAATTCCGGTGATGTGTAGTAGTTATCCATGTATATGTGGTAACCTTTGGATAGTAGGCCAGTTTGAAACAGCATTCCAATAACAATTTTTGAGGTCTTCGTTAGATCTGAATACATGTTTGATGGCTGCCCATTTTCATCCTCAATTTCCAAACCGTCGACATATGCACATTCTGTGTCGCCGTGATAAATATCAAATCCCACACAGTAACCGAAAGATGATTCACACTTCATTCCGCTTTTGTTCGGCTTCATTGGATTATAAACACGAAATTTAACGCGACCTTTGAACGGGCATGTGCCTTCATCAAAGCTAAGATTCATCTCCGGTTCATACTTGAGAAAATTTTTACGGACCATGCGGATGAAGGGTCGTACTTTATGTAGTCGGTCGTATCCTGGTTCATCGGCATTTACCTCTGTTGAATTGTCGGCCACATGGAGGTTGGACAGAAGCAGCAGAAACCTATTTTTTGCCATGTAATTTCCAAAAAATGGTGTAGAGTGACACTCTTCTGTTGACCAATACATTTCAATATCAGTCTTTCTGGTCATGCCCATGCTTATTATCAGCGCAAAGAACACTTTCAACTCGTCAACTGTCGTTGGCTTCCACTGATTCAACTGTGAGGCTTCAGTTGTTGACTGGCGATCTTGTTTGTAGCATAACGGTTTGTTTGTTCAACAATGTTTGTCCACATGCTGTCATCAAACATTATATTGAATATTTCCAATGGTGTTGGGTCATTGGGTAGCTCGCATGTCAATCCAGGTGTCCCGAGAAATGGCATCACCAACGGTGTGTTGTCAACATTACCCCAACCACTGTTTACGTCAGATGGCAGTTCCTGGTCTCGTCCCGATTGCGTCATATCCACCTGTCTCACAACGTTGACAGTTCTAATAATCTCCTCCATATTGTCATCATCATCACTATCATCGTCACTGCTTGCAGAGAAATCGGTATCATTGAAAATGCGACGCAAAACTTCATTCGCATCCAATCCTTGATCATTTCTGTTCGCCATTTTGGCGGAAATTTCTAGGAATTCCGTTTCTATTTTCAGTTTCTTTATGCGGTCATGTGAACGAAATTCCATCAATGGTTGGTCGATATTTAAAGAATCCCCATTGATTGGTCATTTGTAATGCTAAATATAACACGAGCTAGCGGATTACGTATGTACATATAGCGAAAACGAGGCATAACAAGGGGTATCCTGCAGCACGACCTGTAGTAGTGATCGGCAGTGTGAACGTGTATTGCTTAGCATGACCTGTGTTGCGCTCGGCGGAATAAGGGTTAATATGCACGCAATATATATATTTTTAAATTTGTGTATGGTTTGTATATCTTGTCAAATAGCTTGAATGTTTTTCACACCTTTATATGTAGACAAAGCCCAATATTATATTGTAGGAGCGCCGTGGCGTAATGGTTAGTGTGTCGGACTACTGATCCAAGGGTCGTGGGTTCGAGCCTGACTAGTGGCGTGTGTTGTGACCTTGAGCAAGACACTTTATCCACACAGCTCCAGTTCACCCAGCTGTAAATGGGTACCGATAATTCGTAGTTTCTCTGTAAATACGAATTACCGGCTTCTCGCAAAAATCTCTACCTCCGTTCTTTCTCCCATTCTTGGGAGACGGCATGCAAGGTCCTAGAGCCGGTGCCGCCGTTAAATATATGCTAAAAAAAAAAAATTGTATTGTTTTGACCAGAACACAGGGTATTTTAGTGGGGTAGCTCAATCGTTATATAGAGTTGAGCCTCAGCAAGTGGTTATGCACAAAATGGGGAACCGGGTAGACCCTGATCAGACTGTGATTGCAAATTTCCCCTAGAAGGTATAGCCTCAACAAGTGATTATGTACAAGATGGCTACACGTCCTGGCGGGCGACAACGGCTAGTATACGGTCGACACCTTCACACTGTCTCCTTGTATGTCAACATTAGAGAGCTTCTACAGTTTTTTTATTTGTATTTCAATTACAAATCATCATTCCCATTTAGCATGTTTTGCCATTATAAAGTGGATTATATTCCTTGGCTTCCTAGTATAAGTTAATCGCGGTAACCCTTTATTTCATATTTATTTCATATACAAATATTTCCATTTTGCATAAAAACATTAAAATGGGCCCTGGTATGAGCAAATTAATGACATATATTATGTAAGTACAGTCCAAACATCGTTATTATCAGGCCCAAATTAAAATATTGTTTGTTTGATCTTTACCTACCCAACATTTCAGGCTTTGGTAGGTAGGTAGATAGGTAAATTATTTTATTTTATTTAAGATTAAAAAATAATTAATTTTTTTTGCACGATTTTTCGGAGCATTTTGTAAATACCGTTCTAATTAGCGAAAAGGAACCGAAATGGACGAAAATGGAATCCGCGGAACACAAAGGAAAAAAATGAAATTGGAATAAAAACTGCAGTCGGCGGGAAAAAATTGAGGCGGGCGGTAAAGATCAAACAAACAATATTTTAATTTAGGCCTGATGTGTATAGCTTTATTTATTAACACATATAGTAATTATATGAAGATTTGGGTAGATTTGGGTAAATCGTGCCACCCGGTACAGACTGTATAACTTTATGAAATAAAATTGATATCTGTGTTAGCTGTGACTATATTAACTAATAATTTGTGATGAAGGAGTATATTAATTATTTTGAATGCTGAATTTATGTGAATGTGACATTGGAGATTTATCTGTACTTTATATGTCAGGAAATGTGATATGTGTTAATTTTAAATTATATGCGCACCCCATGTTATAAAATACCAGTGAGTGATCTAATTGGTGAACATTAATTTTACAACAAGAGTGATGAAATGTACTACAAGTGTGTCGACTTCGGCCTGAAGGATTAGAAAATTGAAGATTGAAAGTAGCTCGCTATTCATGGTCAATGCTTACTGCCTAAAACATTGATTATATATAAAATTGCCTGTGACTTACCAATGAAACAGTTCATACCAGTCAGTTTCGGCCGACAGAGATCGGCCGAGGTCAATTATTCAGCGACTATATAAGGCGGAATTTTGTCTATTTCGCTAGCAGATCACTTTGCTCACCGAACCAGGCAGATCAACGATGCCAGCCAGAGGTTCAAATACACCAAAACACTAATTTAACTCCTGTCTATATCCTTGTACTAGCTTTAGATTTAAATACACTATTATGAAACAGTAACAATGATAAAATAATTGAAATGTAACTACATGTATATAAATCAAACCGGATTGCCCCATACCTGGAACAATCCCGAGTGATTGTTGATTACGTCCGAGAGTCACATATAGTACTCCAGGATTCCTCAGTCACAGTTCAGTCACACCTCCTGGACACAGTGATCACATACTGGTACTACCCAATGTTACAGTGGCATACATAGTGATCCATTGGTGTCTCACTTAGCCCCTCAGGGATATTTCAGTCCCCTTCAGTGACAGTTCAGTCCCCAGTCACAGTTCAGTCGCACCTGAACACAGTGGTTACATACTGGTTCTACCCAGTGTTACAGTAGCATACATAGTGATTAATTGGTGTCTCACTTAACCCCTCAGGGATACTTAAGTCGCCCTTTACCAGATATAGAGAATGGGAAAAAATATCCGGCAAGGCTCAATAATTTCTTTATTTCTCATCAGAAGTATATGTTGTGACCACTCATTTGAACCGTCTCGCCGAGACGGTTCAAATGAGTGGTCACAACATATACTTTGGTTCAGAAATAAGGAAAATAGATAGAGAATAGTAGGTTAGTGCCGTGAATGGGAAAAATATCTGGCAAGGCTCAGGAAACGGGATGGGCGAGGCTCTGCCGAGCACATCCCGTTTCCGTGCCGCGCCAGATATTTTTTCCCATTCACGGCACTAACCTACTATTCTATTTATCCCGTCAACACCTACAAATGGCTGTAAAATGCAAAATTAGTATTGACTGGATATCCAAAATGTTTCACGGCACCGTGTTTCACGGCACATACATAATGTGTTGATGGGATAAAAGCGTACTATACCCCCTGATTTCAAAATCATTGCGTTTTACTTTCACAAATGGGTTATTGATTTTCTTCATTACTCAATAGGAACACCTGATAAAAACAAAAACACATTTAAAGGTACATGCCCACTCAGTAGGCACAAAATGTTATTTATATCAAAGATATCATCAGAGACATTTTCTGGGAATATAAACATTCATTGTTACATGGTTTCCGTTGTTTGCACATATGCTCAAATTACATCAGTTTTTTGTTGGAAATGTAACAATAACGTTTGATCATGTCCAGCCATGTGCAAACGTTTGCTGTGGCCCTCGGGAACTGTTTGAACCCGCGGCCTGCGACCTTGGGTTCAAACAGTTCCCTCGGGCCACAGCAAACGTTTGCAGACGGCTGGACATGATCAAACCTTATAGTCACCATTACCCCACATATTGATTGGCATTATTATACATTTTATATCCGACGTCAATTTTCACACTAATATCAGGAGCGATAACCGTGTTTCCTTAAAATGTTAACTGACATTACTATTTATTATCTGTATTTATTTTTTGATGTTCAATAATCATACGTTATAATCTGTGGAAAATATTATTTTTTTCAGGTGACGCATTTAATTTCTATAAATAATTAAAAAATATTATGCCTCATTTGCATATGAAAATAGCATGATACCACCGTGAGTCACTATCAGTAAAATAAATATTAATAAATGGTTATATCTGCATAGCGGGCACTCATAAGTTTTAGAACTGGTGGAATAGTGACACAATTATACACTTAATTACTTCCTATAAATAACATTTTGTACCTACTGAGAGGGCATGTACCTTTAAACATTCACATATTTGAGTTGCAAAAAGTAAATACTGTTTGTTTTTTGCAGCTCAACTAAGTGAATTGTCAACTTTATGACAGTACTTTCACTACTCAATTTGAAAATCAATGCGTATATTCACATTGCTGTGCGTAATATGTACTCCCACTTTTGATAATGAGCTAAAATAATTGCGTAAAATACGCCAATACGCACCTTATCTGGATCTCTGCTTTACCCTTAATAACCACCCACAACACCCCCAGTCCCCGTGGAGCGCACTGGCGTAATGGTTAGTGTGTCGGTCTACTGATCCAAGGGTCGTGGGTTCGAGCCTGACTAGCGGCGTGTGTTGTGTCCTTGAGCAAGACACTTTATCCACACTGCTCCAGTTCACCCAGATGTAAATGGGTATCGATAATTCGTAGTTGCTCTGTAAATACGAATTACCGGCTTCTCTCAAAAAAATCTCTACCTCCGTTCTTTCTCCCATTCTTGGGAGACGGCATGCAAGGTCCTAGAGCCAGTGCCGCCGTTAAATATAAGCTAATAATAATACCCCGAGTCCCAACAATACATCCCAAAATCTGAACCTGGGAATGGTCAGGTGCCTAGGGTATAGTAGGGGGCAAGCACCCATAAACAACCCGTTCAACCCGAGAGAGCAAAAGCAACAACTACTTTAAATCAATGCATTATATCATCCTGAACATGAATCCGGTGTCGGTCAATCAAATCAGGTGGGAAAAGGTCATCAAGTGCAAATGGGTAAAATGACTGCAAAACTCACGATATTTTGACAGTACAATATGTACTTGCATAACATTACATTATTGTTTAGGTGGAATATACAAAGCGTCTGGGATGTCTCTATCGTTGAAGCTATCGCATTATTCAAGATGGCCGCCAAGAATCAATATTTAGCATAAAATATGTCCTTATTTGATAAATTATAACAACTAGGCACTTGGATCTTCGTCGGACGGACGCATAAAAACTGACTTCATATTTGGTATATACATGTAGCTTTCTTATGGTGTTTAGATACGCAATGTGAATTTTGGTTTTGACAGGGCTGTGGAAATATCAAAATTTCTCACTTGTCCCTGGACATGCTTTGACAGCACTTTAGAATAATTTACAACATGCATTGACAGCACTTCAGAATCATTTCCATTGGAAATGATTCTGAAGTGCTGTCAAACCATGTTTTTATTGAAAAATAAGGCAAGATATTAAAGCAACAGCAAACGACAATTGTTGTGAGTGGGATTCTAAGGGTTAACTATAAATCGATCCTTGACTCATTGTTGATATTGGTTACTGTAAACCAACTAATATTCACGCGCGAAATACCTTCGCGTTCTTCGCGAGGGATTGAAAATTGCGAACGTAAATCTCCGCGAATATTTCCACATTTCCTAGCATAAGATTGTTAAAAATATTTTGCTAATAGATGTCGGGCCTCTTTTTAATTATATTTATCTTTCCCAATATCTCGGTGTAATTTGGTGACACTAGTTAATCCTGGTTGTTTTGAATTAACTATATTGATACGTGTTCTGCGTCGTGTTTCCAGTAGACATACCGTAATATAATTCTATAATATATGAACAGTTTGAAAACTCGTACAAAACAGCTTCGTGATTAAAGTTAAAACACCATTATCTTCTATTGTTTAACCAACTCTGATTGGTCTAAAGTGACATGCATGTGACAAGTCAGACAGATAATTCAAAGATTAATACACACGATTGCTGACGTCATTCGCGCATGCACCACGGCTTGTGTTTTCTGAATGGGTCCGCTATCCTGACAAATCACGGCTTATTGCATCAGTGGGAAGTCTAGAAGACCAATTTGCGGATTATCGTCGTGGTTTACAATGTTCGATATTCACTCAACACAATATTGATTAATACATCAGCGGACAATGCGAATCAGTACTAGGCCGTTTATATACCCAGGGTGAACATATCTGACACGCAACTATTGTTGATTTAATTAAAATTTAAATGGGGGATTATGATTGACACAGAGAGGTCAGCCCAATGTACAGTGTATACCATTTCATTCGCCGACAAACTCGTCCACTGTTTGGAGTTGGTTTGCGGTTCAGTTTATCAAAGGACGGAATTTATTCAGCAGTTATGTTTCCGGGTCAAAAATGGCCATGAAAACATATTATTTCCAAACGTGCGAACGATAATTGTTGCGAATATGGCCAGGTTCGAAAATCGCGAAATTCGGTAGCCGTGAAATTTGGTAGCCGCGAAATTTAGTTGGTTTACAGTATGTTATTATTTGTGACTTCTAACCGCGGTTAACTTGAATTCACAAATCGATTTGTCGAACAAAACTTTTAAGTAGTGTCTATTCCACCGGTTACGTAAAGCATAATTTCATCGGGTGCTGGTGGTTTCGTTTTATCCGAACATACATTATACAGCACGTAATACGAAACTGTTGTGTAAATCTCTAGTAATTCACAGTAATATACCGGTAAATGCTTTGTATCGATAGTAACTTCCAGCGATTATAGAATCAATGCGTATGGTCTGTATATTAATTTTGCCCAAATTATTAAATTCAAAGTACGCATGCGCAAAACGTTTTGGATTATTGACAAAGGTAGTAGAATGCTCAGTGGTAAACAATTTCTGTGTTTATTGCGATTCAGGGGGTTGCCTATGCCTATGCTCAATAAATGTAAATCCAATAATTGTTTACAAGAAAACAATGCTAATGTGAACTTTACAGACTATCATAATTTTGCACTTACAGACATTTTAGTCGTCTGAAGTTTAGTGAAACGACCCCCTGATTTGTAGTTGCCCGCGGACAAGAATATTATGAAAATTGACTTGCCCGGTGATTACAGTGGTCGAGTCTGGCAAGTCGGGCATGTTATTTCCACAGCCCTGGTTTTGAGAAATAAAAAAAAGGGGAGGGTGACTTTTTATACGACCGTTTTTTAAAACGGTACGTATTATGTTTTACCGCGGGGCGGGCGGGTGGCGGACAGAACAAGTGCATAGTTTGTGTACACAACTCCTCTGAAACCATTCAGTCAATCGATCTGAAACTATACACACGTCTTCTACACATATTGAAGATGTGCACCTTGGTGTTTTTATGCCGAAAATATACTGGAGTCAGGTTGTCCGTCCGTCTGTCCGTCCGTCCGTCCGTCCGTAAACTTAACATCAGAGAAATATTCTTATGACTTCTATTTCCTTCATCTAAAATGCTTAATATTTCACACATGCATCCCTGTAAGACTCTACTACCATGCTGTGCCAAATCCACGACCGTCAAACCCCCGCTGATCCCAAGGGCAAGGTCAAATACTTGAGTCTCTTTACAAAACTTAACATCAGAGAAATATTGTTATAACTTCTATTTCCTTCATCTAAAATGCTTAATATTTCACACATGCATTCCTGTAAGGCTCTACTACCATGCTGTGCCAAATCCACGACCGTCCAGCCCCCGCTGATCCCAAGGTCAAGGTCAAATACTTAGTCTCTTTACAAAACTTAACATCAGAGAAATATTGTTATAACTTCTATTTCCTTCATCTAAAATGCTTAATATTTCACACATGCATTCCTGTAAGGCTCTACTATCATGCTGTGACAAATTCCCGCTGATCTCGATGTCAAGCTCACATACTTAGTCTCTTTACGAAACCTAACATCAGAGAAATTGGTTATAACATTTCACACACGCATTGCTCCAATGGACCTCTATCACCCTGTGACAAATTCACATTCATGCCGCTTCCGCTAAGCCCAGAGTCAAGGTCACAAGCCCACACACTTGGAAATTTTTACATATTTTAGGGGTACCTGGGCCCACGCGGGGGGGGGGGGGGTGTATTCCGTAAGCCTTGCTTACTGACCAATCTAGTTTTTAACAGAAATATCATCTTTTTAACTTAGCCATTTTTTATACATTTTTGTATACAATTCTATATAGGGTACAGAGTTGTGTACACAACTCCTCTGAAACCGTTCAGTCTATCGATCGGAAACTATACACATGTCTTCTACACATATTGAAGATGTGCACCTTGGTGTTTTTATGCCGAAAAAATATTTCTTTAATAAAAATATCACCTCTTTAACTTAGCCATTTTGTCTACATTTTTCTAATCAATTCTATATAGGGTACAGAATTTGTGTACACAACTCCTTTGAAACCTTTCAGTCAATCGATCTGAAACTATACACACGTCTTCTACACATATTGAAGATGTGCACCTTGGTGTTTTTATGCGGAAAAAATATTTTTTAACAAAAATATCACCTTTTTAACTTAGCCACTTTTTCTACATTTTTGTATCCAATTCTATATCATTTCTACTTTACACATCTCTGCCTAAATTAGTATACATGTTTAGCACAATGAGATGAAGAAATAATGCTATAGATTTTCAAATTATCATTAATGTTTATTTGGTGACAGCTTCACATTTCTGCATCTTCGCTGTCTGGCCCATCTTCGACGGGCGTATTTTGTGACTTGCGGCACTCTTGTTTTGTTGATGTTGAGGCAGTAGTAGGCTTGGCTCTGAAAGTTGAAACGGTAGGAATTCCTCGACGAGCCTCGGAATTCCTGCGCGTTTCCGAACCTTGCCTGATAAATTTGATATCAAAAGATACTAGTCTGGTATTATTCTCTATATATGTGGCTGTGACTGGAGAAATGTGGCTGATAGGGTTTGAGACCAGTGTAAATCTGTAGCCTACGGTATTTCACCACCATTGCAAAGTATACTTATCTAGCAAAGTATACTTTGAGGGAGTAATTTTCAATTTCAGGATAAATTTATTAATTTTTATTATACTGAAGTTATTACATTATCACAGCCAATTTGGCTGTGATAATGTAATACATTCAGTATAATAATTCTGCATACTTTTAATCATCAAATATATGCAGTTGTTAGTTCTATGTGAAATAATGCATTTCATGAAAAATAAATGATTACTCCCTCAAAAGTATACTTTGCTAGAAAAGTATACTTTGCAATGTTGGTGAAATCGGCTACTGGATAAGCCTGTGCATCCGCGCAGTCTGATCAGGATATACACTATTCGCCATTCCATTAACGAAACATCCGTCATGCTTCTAACGGGCAGTATAGATCAATATCAGGCTACACGAAAGTGCTATTTGATCATGAGCTACACTGGTCACAAATCCCATAAGCCCTATTTCCCCAGTCACAGCCACATATTAGTGATTACATATCACAGTATATCTCTTCAATTGAATCTGTTTCAGTTAAACTGTTACAATGGCAGAAGATAACGACCTGTATGAGATGGAAGCTGATCTGAAAAGAATGTTGAAAGTGAAACCGACAGATAAGGACAGAAGTACAGTAATCGCACCTCCAACGACCAATAGCATGTCAAAGTTGTTGACTGAACTTCAAGATGCATCAAAGGCTAGTGACTTTCTTGTAGTTGGTGTTTCTTGTAATTTAAGGGTACACAGAGCTCCAGTTAAGGTGCGTTATTGGACCAAATTTTCCGGGTATTTTTCTTATCTTATTTCTTCACGAAAATTGGCAAGTTGGGATTGCTTTAGAATCATCTCATCTCATGAAAACATGTCTGGGCATTTCATTAGAATTGTCTCCATGGGGACAATTCTAATGAAATACCAAGATGTGTTTTCATGGAAAATAAGAAAAATATGCTATATTTGTGGTCTGTTTATTGTTTTCTGAAGCATGATAAAGGTATCACACAATTTTTATTGCTTTTTGATACTCGCTATTTCGGATTTCAATTGGTTTTTGGCAATTTTATTTGGGTATTTAAGCAAATACGCGACTTATCTGGAGCTCTGGTATACAAATCAGTATGTAACAAAAAAACAATATTTTTTATACATATTTTATTTTCACATTGGTTTAAAGACACTCTTTTTATTAGCTCACCTGAGCGAAGCTCATGTGAGCTATTGTTACCGCAATGTGTCTGTCGTCGTCCGTTGTCGTCCGTGAACATTTTCAAACGTCTTCTCCTCGGTAACCATTGGGCCTATAGTCACCAAACGTCAAGGTCATGGTCCTTAGGTAGGGGGATTTCAAAATTGTTAAAATGACGTCATTACGTAATCCAAGATGGCCGCCGTCTAAAAATTGCACAAATTCTTCAAAAATCTTCTTCTCAAGAACCGCCAACCGGATTTCGACAAAACTTTGTAGGAATGATCGATAAAGTTGTTAAAATGGTGACCCTGGGGTCAAAAATGGGCATGGCCCGTGGGGTCAAATTAGGGTCAAATTTTATTTTTGGCCGAATATGGTCATGTCATATATCAATTTAAGGTATCAATGAGGCGATCACTCTGGTGCATTTTTTGTCGAAATCGGATGGTTATGTCATCCAAGATGGCCGCCTAAAGGTCAAAAGGTCGTTCTTTTATTAGAGATTTCAAAATTCTTCTTCACATGAATTGCTTGGCCCATGGTAGCCAAACATAAAAGTTATGGTCCATGGGTGATGCCTTTTAAGATTTGTTAAAATGGAGGTCATCGCTAATCCAAGATGGCCACCGTCTAAAAATAGCATAAATTCTTAAAAAATCTTCTCATGAACAGCTGGCCGGATTTCGACTAAGCTTGGTAGGAATGATCGATTTACAATGCTCTTTCAAAGTTGTGAAAATGGTGACCCCGGGGTCAAAAATGGGCATGGCCTGTGGGGTCAAATTTTATTTTTGACCGAATATGCTCATGTCATATATCAAATTGAAGGTATCGATGAGGCGATTGCTCTGGTGCAACATTTGTCGGAATTGGATGATTATGTCATCTATGATGGCCACCAAAAGGTCCATTTATTCAAGATTTTTTAACGTCTTTTTCTCAGGAACCACATGGCCGATGCTGGCCAAACTTCATAGGAAGTTAAGATCCTTGGGTGAAGCATTTTCAGATTTGGTAAAATGAGAGTCATCGCTTAATCCAAGATGACCGCCATCTAAAAATAGCACAATTTGTTTAAAACACATGAACTCAATGTCACATTCTCCTATGGTGTTAATGGAGTCAGGTGAGCAAATTAGGGCCATCATGGCCCTCTTGTTAAATTTTCGACCACATGGTCGAAAATTTAATAAAAAGAGTGACTTTTAAACAATGTGTATTAAATGTGCTTCCCTTCGGAGGTTATTGGAAATTACTATTTTATTTTCGTTTCTGTATTCAATCAAATGTTACAATGGTCATTTTTTTGTACTTTTGTGTCTGATTTGTATTTGATATATCTAATTGTAGGAGCTGAAAGGAAAGTCTGGAAAGAAGAATAAAAAGAAATTGAACGAGTCGGGTGGCTCTCAACAGACACTGGGTAACTATTACAAGCACATCATCTCTGCTGATATGGATATCATCTGCACTGATTTCCCATTTTTCCAGTCACATCCACATATAGAGAACTACTGTCTGTTCCACGTTTTGCTGCCGACGAGCATTTGGCTATTAAACACATTACATCTAAAAAATATTTGAAAGTAAAGTCTACATTCGTTTACTCGAAGTCGGTTAAGTCGAATTCCCTCGTTACGTCGAAGTCATGTCCAAGTCCTGTTTCAGATCCTATTATTTTCAATGTAACTGGCTACCGTTACGTCGAATTTCGTTAGGTCAAATTTTCGCCAATTCCCAATTCAAACTAATTGTTAGGTCCTGAAAACAGAAATGTGGTATTTCACTCTCATTAAGACAAAGTGTCAGTTTGCACTCTAAGTGCGAATTCGCGGCGCCAATTTACCGGATCAAATACTAGACTTGTTTACCTGTGTAAACAAACTTTGAATACGTGTTCAAGGTGATTTACTCGACACCAATTAAACTGTAAGTGGTTTACATGCTTTATTTATTAAGCATAATAAAATGTTTCTTTACTGCTTTGAATTGTCTTTTCTTGTTTCACCCGATAATACAGATGCGTACTACAGTTCGACTACACACATGTGTGTATAGGCAAACACAAGTAAACACATTATAGTTGCAAAGGTGTAACTCCGTGTGTCACAGGTCGGATGGGAGTTGCGTACCGTAACGTGTATGACAATATTTCGAGGTCTTGTTCTGATTTCTTTACGTCGAACTTCGGTTTGCTCAAAGTATTTATCACAGTCCGATGGACTTCGAGTTTTAAAACAAAATTAGACTAAGTACTTTTTTATCAATAACAAAAAATTAACCTTCGTAAAAAATTTATTTGGATTTTATTGCGAAAATGGGAATTTCCTATGAGAATTTAACATTGGGGTGTCATTTCCAAAACTTTTCTCTTTTTTTTTTATCCTAAAGGATCAAAAAACGAAAAGTTTTGGCAGTTGAATCCGAAACCTGACGAGATAGCTTGAAAATGATGTAACTAAGAAAACAAAGTTAGATTTTGAAAGTCCACATATAAAAAAAATATTAAAAAAAAATCTATTTTTAGGCTCACTAAGATATTCTTATTGTTTTAAGCCGAGTCGGATAAACTTGATATCGAAAGACACTAGCATGGTATTCTATTTATCAGGTAATGTTTTATGTCAGAGGAAGGGCAAATATAGAAAAATTGGGGGTACATATAATCGCCATCCTGTCTTTCTGTTCATCTGTCTGTCCAGTTTCGGCTACATTACGGTTTCAGCTCTGTAACTGTAAGTGGGATGGGCTTGAAAGTTTGTCAGTTTGACCTTCACATGGCTGAAACACTTAGCAGTTTCGGTTTGTCGGAGCTTCTCCAATTTGTGTGCATACAGGCCACATTTTCTTGTTCACTTATGTCGCCGAGCCATCCGCAGTTGTGCGCCATTTCCGACTCTAAAAATCACATTTCTTGCTTTTCTGCTACAGTTTTCAGCCTATCCTCTTTTTAGACTTCAGACTCGGTATACATCCGGGGGCCATTTCACTAAACTTCGTACGACTAAAATGTTTGTAAGTACAAAATTATGATAGCCTGTAAACTTCACATTAGCAATGTTTTATTGTAAACACTTACTGGATTTACATTTATTGAGCATAGGCTGCATATGCAGCCTATGCTCAATAAATGTAAATCCATCAATTGAAATTTCCAGATGATCCTAAATTTGCACTTACGAACATTTTAATGGTACAAAGTTTAGTGGAATGGGCCCCAGAACCATCAAGTGCAGTAGTGCCTACTGTTTGTTCCATGCTTTGCTGCCAACATACTTTTGACTATTAAACACATTAAATCTAAAAAATATTAAAATGTAAGTACTTTTTTATCAATAATAAAAAAGTCACCCTCCCCCAAAAAAATTATTTGACGAAATTCCATCAAATAGTGATTTTATTGCGAATTTTTTTTTTTAACATTGTTTCTAAAAAATATATTTTTATACTACGGTTTTAAAAAACGGTACGTATTATGTTTTACCGTGGGCCAGGCCGTTCAGTCAATCGATCTGAAACTATACACACGTAAAAAATATCACCTTTTTAACTTAGCCATTTTTTCTTCATTTTTAGCTCGCCTGCACTTCTTATGGCATACCCCCGGCATCGTCGGCGTCCACAAACTTAACATTGGGGTAAATGTCTTATAACTTCTGTTTCCTTTCATGGATCACCTTGTTATTTCATACATGCATTCCTCAGATGACCCTCTATTATGCTGTAGCAAATTCATGACCCACCACCCAACCCTTACCCCAAGGTCAAGGTCACAAACTTAGCACATTCATAAACTTAATGGGTCGAATGTGGATTTGTCACAGGGTGGCAGAGGAGCATTGGAGGAGCAATGCGTGTGTGAAATGTGAAGCAGATCCAAGCAAGGAAACAGAAATTATAAGCCATTTACCCGAGCGTTAAGGTTTCAAACGCACCAAGTCTGTGACCTTGACCCTGGGCTTAGTGGGGGCGGGACGAATGTGGATTTGTCACGGGGCAGTAGAGGAGCGTTGGAGCAATGCATGTGTGAAATGTGAATTAGATCCGAGCAAGGAAACACAAATTATAAGCCATTTACCCGAGCGTTAAGATTTCAAACGCACCAAGTCTGTGACCTTGACCCGGGGCTTAGTGGGGCCGGGACGAATGTGGATTTGTCACAGGGTGGTAGAGGACCATTGGAGCAATGCGTGTATGAAATGTGAAGCAGATCCGAGAAAGGAAACAGAAATTATAAGCAATTTGACCTTGACCCTGGCCTTAGCGGGGGCGGGACAAATGTGGATTTGTCACAGGGCGGGAGAGGACCATTGGAGCAATGCGTGTGTGAAATGTGAAGCAGATCCGAGCAAGGAAACAGAAATTATAAGCCATTTATCCGAGTGTTAAGGTTTCGAATGCACCAAGTCTGTGACCTTGACCCTGGCCTTAGCGGGGGCGGGACAAATGTGGATTTGTCACAAGGCGGGAGAGGACCATTGGAGCAATGCGTGTGTGAAATGTGAAGCAGATCCGAGCAAGGAAACAGAAATTATAAGCCATTTACCCGAGCGTTAAGGTTTCGAGACGTACGTACGTACGTTATGTACGTACGGACGCCGGTAACACTATATGCCCCCCTCACCATTCGGTGGCGGGGGCCTAAATAATAACATCTGTTTCCTTTCATGGAACGCCTTATTATTTCATACATGCATTCCTCAGATGACCCTCTATCATGCTGTAGCAAATCCACGACCCACCACCCAACCCTTACCCCAAGGTCAAGGTCACAAACCTAGCATGTTCATAAACTTAACGTTGGGGTAAATGTTGTGTGACTTCTGTTTATTTACAGCAAATACCTTCATATTTCATGCATGCATTCATCTGATGATACTCTATCGTACTATAGCAAATCCATGACCCACCTTCCACCCCTTTCTCCAAGGTCAAGGTCACAAACTTAGCACATTCATAAACTTAACGTTGGGGTAAATGTCTTATAACATCTGTTTTCTATCATGGAACCCCTTAATATTTCATACATGCATTCCACAGATGACCCGCTATCATGCTGTAGCAAATCCACGACTCGCCACCCAACCCTTACCCCAAGGTCAAGGTCACAAACCTAGCACATTCATAAACTTAACGTTGGGGTAAATGTTGTGTGACTTCTGTTTATTTACAGGAAATACCTTCATATTTCATACATGCATTCATCTGATGATACTCTATCGTACTATAGCAAATCCATGACCCACCTCCCACCCCTTTCACCAAGGTCAAGGTCACAAACTTAGCACATTCATAAACTTAACGTTGGGGTAAATGTCTTATAACATCTGTTTCCTTTTATGGAACGCCTTGATATTTCATACATGCATTCATCTGATGATACTCTATTGTGGTATAGCAAATCCATGACCCACCCCTTACCCCAAGGTCAAGGTCACAAACTTAGAACATTCATAAACTTAACGTTGGGGTAAATGTCTTATAACATCTGTTTCCTTTCATGGAACGCCTTGATATTTCATACATGCATCCCTCAGATGACCCTCTATCATGCTGTAGCAAATCCACAACCCACCATCCAACCCTTACCCCAAGGTCAATGTCACAAACTTAGCATGTTTATAAAATTAACGTTGGGGTAAATGTTGTGTAACTTCTGTTTCGTTACAGGGAACACTTTGATATTTCATGCATGCATTCATTTGATCCTCTATTGTGTTACAGCAAATCCATGACCCACCCCACCCCACCCCCAAACGCCTTGATATTTCATACATGCATTCATCTGATGCTACTCTATCATGCTATAGCAAATCCATGACCTACCGCCCACCCCTTACCCCAGGGTCAAGGTCATAAACTTAACGTTGGGGTAAATGTCTTATAACATCTGTTTCCTTTCATGGAACGCCTTGATATTTCATACATGCATTCCTCAGATGATCCTCTATCATGCTGTAGCAAATCCACAACCCACCACCCAACCCTTACCTCAAGGTCAAGGTCACAAACTTAGCATGTTCATAAACTTAACGTTGGGGTAAATGTTGTAAATGCATTCCTCATATTAATAACTGTCATGCTGTAGAAAATCACCAACTTTGTTTAGCTTCTGTTTTCAGGCAGTGCATTGATATTTCATACATGCATTCATCTTAATATGCTCTATTATGCTATAGCAAACCCACGACCCACCTTGCACCACTAACCCCAATGTCAAGGTCCACCGCACACCCTTAACCCAAGGTCAAGTTATATAATATTCATGTTTTTTATGCAACTGTGCCAAGTTTGAGTGAAGGCTGCCAACAGGCGAGCTTCGTTGTCTTCTGACAACTCTTGTTATATTCAATTCTATATAGGGTACAGAGTTTGTGTACACAACTCCACTGAAACCGTTCAGTCAATCGATCTGAGATTATATACACATCTTCAACACATATTGATGGTGTGCACTGAGGTGTTTTTATGCCGAAAACAATATATTTTAACAAAAATATCACCTTTTTAACTTAGCCATTTTTTGTACTTTACACATCTCTACCTAAATTAGTATACCTGTTTATCACAACAAGAGAAAGAAATATATGCTATAGATTTTCAAATTCTCATTACTGTTTCTTGCCTTGGTGACAGCTTCACATTTCTGCATCTTCGCTGTCTATTTTGTGTATTTTGTGACTTACGGAACTCTTGTTTTAAAATAATTTTTGAATTTGTGGACCGATTTTGAAAATGTAACTTGTTTTCTTAGTTAGATCATTTCCCAGCTATCGAGCCAGGTTTCGGAGCCATTTTCCAAAATCATTCATTTTTCGACCCTTCTTCCCACTCTTCACCTCTTTTTTTTCCCCATGTTAAATTTCCATAGGAAAATCTTTTTTTCGCGATAAAATCAATATTTGATGGAATTGGGGAGGGTTTCTTTTTGTTATTGATGAAAAAGTACTTAATTTTAATTTGTTTTTTTATTTAATGTTGAAGACGTACCCAAAAATTGGTCAGCAGCCATTGAACGTGGAACAGACAGTAGAGTACGTGTACCTGGCGTCGCACAGTGTTCGTGGCTTTGCACACACCAATAGTGTACATATTTTATTATGCCCCCGCCACCGAATGGTGAGGGGGGAATATAGTGTTACCGGCGTCCGTACGTACGTACATATGTACGAAAGCTTAACGCTCGAGTAAATGGCTTATAATTTCTGTTTCCTTGCTCGGATCTGCTTCACATTTCACACACGCATTGCTCCAATGGTCCTCTACCGCCCTGTGACAAATCCACATTTGTTCCACCCCCCCGCTAAGCCCAGGGTCAAGGTCACAGACTTGGTGCGTTCGAAACCTTAACGCTCTGGTAAATGGCTTATAATTTATGTGTCCTTGCTCGGATCTGCTTCACATTTCACACACACATTGCTCCAACGCTCCTCTACTGCTCTGTGACAAATCCACATTCGTCCTGTCCCTGCTAAGCCCAGGGTCAAGGTCACAGACTTGGTGCGTTCGAAACCTTAACGCTCGAGTAAATGGCTTATAATCAAATATACCTCGTTTTCTTTGGCTGCCAGAGGGGGCATTCGTGTGCCGACAGGCCACATTTCTAGTTATTAATGCGGTCTTCTGAAGGCAAGTGTTTTCAGAAAGTCAAATGTGTTTACACGAGTCATCAAACAAGTAAAACATCGAGGTGTGCGAATCCAGGTACACTGTGTGAAGCCAGGTACACTTAATCTAACGTAATTTTGTTCGTTATTCCGCCGATCCATCCGGAGTTGTTCCCGTTTTTATGCTCCCCGGTCTCTGTAGTACTGTGATGCATATAGCAGAGCTCCACTTAAGCTGTGTATTTGCTTAAATACCCAATTGAAATTGCCAAATACCCAATTTACATCGGAAGTAGTGAGTATCAAATAGCAATGAAAACTTTGTGGTACCTTTATCATGCTACAGAAAACAACAAACAGACCACAAATGTAGCATATTTTTCTTATTTTTCCAAGGAGACAATTCTAATGAAATGCCAAGACATGTTTTCATTTAGAAGCAAACTATTCAATAATTGCAGTCTGCTGATGTGTAAACAGTAGTGTGATTTTATTTTACCCAATTAAAATTGTGAAATACCCAATTGCTTCAGATACTCAGGGAGTCCGCTGGGGAAAATAAAAAAATCGCCACTTCAAAAAATTGGCGATTAAAAATTACAATTTTCGAAAAAAAAATCAAAACAATTTGTTTGTTTTTTTTTCGAAAATTGTAATTTTTTATCGCCAATTGTTTATTTTTATCGCCAATTGCGAAAGTGGCGATCGCCAGCGGAATCCCTGGATACTCCATTACTAATTCCATATCTGGAGCCCTGCTATAGTGTTTGGGCTGTGTATCCGTCCATGGGTCCAGTGAAGAAGTTTCTCAATTCTTTAATTACGTTTAATATTTCAATACATCATGCTGCCCTTAAATACGACCTTGACCCTTTGACCTTCACAACTGCACTTAGACACCTAGAGGTGTCGGTAAGAAGTTTGCCGGTGCTACTCAATTCTGTCATGACTTCTTTATCCCTTGAAGGATTACTTCAATAAATTAATTCCTGCTTATGCCGACGTCAAGGTAATAGAACGATTGAGGTCAGGGCCACTTGGGGAATTCCGTAAACCCTCATTTACTGACCTACTTAGTTTAACCAGGTGAACAAATGATTGTGAACTAATACGCACACGATTGTGTCCTACCGCTAAACAAACTTAGTTCACTATGCTCACTTGTTTGTTTAGCGTTGCTGGGATGTTAAGCCCATTCACTTTCACTTATTTGTTTAGCTGAAGGAGCCAATCACTTGTGCTTTATTTCACAATAATCATCTCACCAGGGGGCCATTTCATTTCACTGAACTTCGTACAACTTAAATGTTCGTAAGTGCAAACTTCTGATAGTCTGTAAATTTCACATTAACAATGTTTTCTTGTAAACAATTTTTGGATTTACATTTATTGAGCATATGCAGCACACTCTCAATAGATTTGCACTTTTTAGTCGTACAAAGTTTAGTGAAACGGCCCCTTGGATGATAAACAGTATATAATACACAGTGATATAGAATTATTTAGTGGCTTATATCTGCCCACAGACTTGGCATCAGCTCCAGTCCTAGATAACAAGAAGAAGGGGAAGAAAGGGAAGAAGAAGAATGAGCCCGGGGGGAAGTCGGACGACAGTGACACAGATCCCCTGTGGGAACCCCCACTCAATCCAAACGCGCTCACCACTCGCTGTAAGTGTTATGGTCTATAAGGTTGGAGAAATTTGCATACGCGGCTGTGTTTTGTTTATTGGTGTTTAACGGCCTATCAACAGCTAAGGTCATGTAAGGCCGGGCCAACGGGTTCGATACCGTATTTAACCTGCTGCATTGGGGGCAAAATCCCAAAATCAGAACGGATTATTTACATTGAGATAAAATATAATGTGCCTTGAAATTAGAATAACCTGACCTTGCCTGGTCCATCATATGTCGCTGTGACTGAAGAAATAGGGCTTATAATGAGCCCCATTTCTCCAGTCACAGTCACATAGATCTGTAGCCGATTTCATCAACATTGCAAACTATACTTATGTAGCAAAGTATACTTTGAGGGAGTAATCATTTATTTTTCCCGAAATGCATTATTTCATATAGAACTAACGACTGCATATATTTGATGATTAAAAGTATGCAGAATTATTATACTGCATTTATTACATTATCACAGCCAAAATGGCTGTGATAATGTAATAAATTCAGTATAATAAAAATTAATAAATGTTTCCTTAAACTGAAAATTTCTCCCTCAAAGTATACTTTGCTAGATAAGTATGTTTTGCAATGTTGGTGAAATAGGCTACAGGAGCTACACTGGTTGCAAATTCCATAAGTTAAATCAAGTTGCTCACTCCTGTAGCTTGATAACGCTTTTTCCGTCGTCGTCGTCATCCGAAATGTCAAAAAGTTTGTACAAGCTTCGTCATAATGCTATAACATTAATATTATTTGACGGATTGCTTCAATATTTGGACACTTGATACATGCGAACATTTGGAACACACTCGTGTCACCATTAACATGACCTTCACCTTTTTTACCTTCATATTTTTGCGGAAACACATAGTTCAGGGAACACATAGCCATTTTTTTGCATCAAAATGTTTGTACAAGCTTCTTCATCATGGTATAACTTTAATATTACTTGACGGATTGCTTCAATATTTGACACTTGCTACATGTGAGTATTTGGAACACTCATGCGACCATTAACATGACCATGACCTTTGTAACCTTCACATTTTTGCGGAAATACATAGCTATTTTATTGCGTCAAAAAGTTTGTACAAGTTTCTTCATCATCGTATAACATTAATGTTACTTGATGGATTGCTTCAATGTTTGGACACTTGAGACATGTAAGCATTTGGTACACACTCATGCTGCCATTAACATGACCTTGACCTTTTTAACCTTCACATTTTTGCGGAAACACTTAGCCATGTCAAACAGTTTCTTCAACCTTGACATTTTTCGTGTTTTAAGCATGCACTTCTCTGACGGTTTTTGTAATGTTTACTTTAGCACATGCCCATAATTATGTTATGGTCAAATGCGTCGGCAGGCGCGACACCGCTTCCGTAGCGGAATTCATGTTATTACCCATGATGATCATGAGCTACACTGGTCACACATGTCCAAAGTGCCTTTATCATTTAGCAGCCTTTATGCCATTTAACCCTTAAAATGCGGGAACCGTAAATTGTCGTCTGATCTCGATTTATCTTTTTTCTTCTTTCTCAATCAACACCATTTTCCAATGGAAATGATTCTAAAGTGTTGTCAAAACATGGTTTTGATGAGAAAAATGGAAAATAAAAAAATAAAAAGCAGACGACACATTTTACTTCCGCATTGTAAGGGTTAATATCCTGTCCGAAGAAATACAGTGTAACTTGTCTATTCTGGTTAAATATCACGGGTCCCTTCGCTGTCGGAAATATACAAGTTACTCTCTAGTTAATGCTCTCGGGGTCGTGACCCTGATTTCCATGGTGACTGACTGTGTTACAGACCTGGATGAGACCCTCACCACAAAGATGCTACACGAGCTGGAGCGGGAGAAAGTGTTCCCACTGAAAAAGGTACACAACAACAAAATAATCTGAACTTGAGACCCAGAAAACATGGTGTTCAATTTTTATGTGATTTACTGTCGTTTGTCTCTGATAATATCTGTTCGTTATTAGAAACTAGACAAACGTGTGTGTAACTCTTTCAACACCACAGGCCTGTATAGTGGTATTGGCAAACAGTGTAGATCCAGATGAGCCGGCTCGTGACAAACCATCTCATCAGGATCTGCACTTTTTGCAAGTAATTTTCATATTTTTGAAAACAAAAACACCCCCTTTTCATAAATGGACTAGTCTGAAAATCATTTTGTGACGATTGGATTTACGAGTCCAAAGTCCATTCCAGTTAGTTAAGGGTGAAAGGGTTAAGTATTCATATAATATCCCAGGGTGTCCAGTTTAGAAAATCCACTGTATTGTTTCCCTCCACTGAAACTAATAATATGATAAACTAAAAAACTAAACTTAATTTTTCGTCGTCTGCTGTTTATTTCTATTTTCCATTTTTATCATCAAAAACATGCTTTGACAGCACTTTAGATTAATTTACAATATGCTTTGACATCACTTCAGAATCATTTTCATTTCCATTGGAAATGATTCTGAAGTGCTGTCAAAACATGTTTTTATTGAGAACTATAAGATATAAAATCAACAGCAGACGACACTTGTTGTGTGTAGCGGCCTGAGGGTTAATCAGCCTATTCTTTTTCATGAAACAGTTAGCTGATTTGTCTTCCAACAGTTCGATGGCTCGGTAGTGGTTTGACATTACTAAAAATAAATTTAGAATGAGCCTTCTTTTTATTTCGTGAAATTTGGTCATATATTGGTTTTATTACGAAAAATTGATTTGTCTATGGGAATTTAACATTGGGGGAAAAGAGGTAGAGGAGTGTGGGAGGAGTCAAAAAACGAAAAAAAAAAGGAAATTGACTCCGAAACCTAGCTAGATAGCTTGGAAATGATCTAACTAAGAAAACAAAAGTTAAATTTTAAAAATCGGTCCAGCATTTCTGAAATTCTAAAAAATATCCCCATGTTAAATCCCCATAGACATCTTCACTCTGTGATTTAAAGGCACATGCCCACTCAGTAGACACACAATGTTCTTTATAGGAATTAAATAAGTGTATAATTGTGTCACTACCGTATTCCACCAGTTCTAAAGATTACAAGTGGCCGCTATACAGGTATAATCATTTAGTAATATTTATTTTACTGATAGTGACGCGCGTTGGTATCAGGCTATTTTCATATGCAAATGAGGCATGGTATTTTTAGCTCACCTGAGCGAAGCTCATGTGAGCTATTGTTACCGCAATGTGTCCGTCGTTGTCCATCGTCGTCCGTGAACATTTTCAAACGTCTTCTCCTCGGTAGCCATTGGGCCTATAGTCACCAAACTTCATGGTCATGGTCCTTAGGTAGGGGGATTAAAAAATTGTTAAAATGACGTCATTACGTAATACCAGATGGCCGCCGTCTAAAAATTGCACAAATTCTTCAAAAATCTTCTTCTCAAGAACCGCCAACCGGATTTCGACAATACTTGGTAGGAATGATCGATGTACAATGCTCTTTCAAATTGTTAAAATGGTGACCCCGGTGTCAAAAATGGGCGTGGCCCGTGTGGTTAAATTAGGGTCAAATTTTATTTTTGACCGAATATGGTCATGTCATATATCAAATTGAAGGTATCAATGAGGCGATCACTCTGGTGCATTTTTTGTCGAAATCGAATGGTTATGTCATCCAAGATGGCCGCCGAAAGGTCAAAAGGTCGTTCTTTTATTAGAGATTTAAAAATTCTTCTTCACATGAACCGCTTGGCCCATGAAAGTTATGGTCCATGGGTGAAGCCTTTTCAGATTTGTTAAAATGGAAGTCATCGCTAATCCAAGATGGCCACCGTCTAAAAATAACATAAATTCGTAAAAAATCTTCTTCTCATGAACCGCTAGCCGGATTTCGACGAAACTTGGTAGGAATGATCGATGTACAATGCTCTTTCAAAGTTGTTAAAATGGTGACCCCGGGGTCAAAAATGGGCGTGGCCCGTGGGGTCAAATTTTATTTTTGACCGAATAGTTGGTTCAATCCCCACTCTGGGCGTAAAACATTACTTTCATAGTATTTATACCCAACTCTTCCTTCAGATGAAACCTTCTCTTCCTATCCATGTGCGGATGGGTTGTGGCCTAGGGGTTAGAACGCACGACTGGAGTTTTTCAGGAGTTTTGTGTGTTCAAACCTCGCCTAGGGCATCAACAAATATTTTCATAGTATTTCCATCCCACTGGTCTGTCAGATGAGACTTTAAACTGTGGTCCCTTCTCTATATGACCTTCACTGTTGCTGGGACGTTAAACCCTTTCACTTTCCTATCCATGTGTATTTGACCTTGCTGCTCAATGGATTTACGACCCCCAAGCAATTTCACCTATTCGTCTGACAGTTCTTATCTGGTGTTTTACAGAAATCGGCGAAGTTTCCGAAGGCGAAATACTTTTGTCGTCTGTGTGACTACCACTGTGATAATGTGCCTGTCTGCAGACAGCACTACAATGAGGCTCGCCACATGAGGAGGAAAGAGGTAATGTATAAATCAGGCACGGGACTTCCTCTTGTAGGAGGATGTCATTTGACATTTTATGCCCCCGCCACCGAATGGTGAGGGGGGCATATAGTGTTACCAGCGTCTGTACGTACGTACGTATGTCTGTCCCGAAACCTTAACGCTCGTGTTTCCTTGCTCGGATCTGCTTCACATTTCACACACGCATTGCTCAAATGGTCCTCTACCGCCCTGTGACAAATCCACATTCATCACGCCCCCGCTAAGCCCAGGGTCAAGGTCACAGACTTCGAAACCTTAACGCTCGGGTAAATGGCTTATAATTTCTGTTTCCTTGTTTTCAAATGTGTCTCGTTTTCTTTGGCATTTATTTCTTGTTTTCGGGGGCATTCGTGTGCCGACAGGTCACATTTCTAGTTTTTGATGATTTGAAATTTCAAAATGTTTCGGGTTGAAATTTGAATTTCAGACATTTTGTACTGAATTTTGGTCTCATGCCTGATAAATCTATTCTTATTGACTAAATCAAACATTTCAGCCAGTTCACAAAAAATGATATACACCAGGGGGGCATTTCAATAAGCTTCGTACGACTAAAATATTCGAAAGTGCAAAATTATGATGGTCTGTAAATTTCACATTAACAATGTTTTGTGTAAACAATTATTGGATTTATATTTATTGAGCATAATGCATAATACATATACTCAATAACTATAAATCCATCAATTGAAATTTCTAGACGATCCTAAATTTGCACTTACGAACATTTTAGTCGTACAAAGTTTTGTGAAGCAGCCACCAGTAGGACAGCAGTCATAAAATACAAAATTATTTTGATCTCTGGTGATGGTTTTCCATGTACATGTATCTATTTTTAGAATAGGTTCCCGTAAGAGCCATGGCTCTTACGGGAACCTATTCTAAAAATAGATACATGGAAAACCACCAGAGATCAGATATTTTTAGATAGGCAGAAAATAAAGCTTATTTTAAATTCATAATCCAACCATCTTTGTGTATTCAGCTCTTGTGTCACATTAACCCTTACAATGCTGTGCTGAATTAAATTGTTTAGTTGTTTATTTTATATTTTCCACTTTTTCAGCTAAAACATGGTTTGACAACACTTTAATGGAAATGATTCAAACAATGTTTTTATTCAGAAAGAAGATGAAATATAAAACAATAGTAGACAAAAATCTTTGGTTGAAACAACTGGACTTTTTATCTGGTGTCTGTGATGTGATGCACCTGAATCAATATCCAGAAAATCAATATACTTCTGTAGCCTATTTCACCAACACTGCAAAGTATACTTTTCTAGCAAAGTATACTTTGAGGGAGTAATCATTTATTTTTCTTGAAATGCATTATTTCATATAGAACTAACGACTGCATATATTTGATGATTAAACGTATGCAGAGTGGGTGGCAGGTGGGTATTTTAACGATCGGGGTTCATCCTTACCGGAATCCCGACTGGAGACCTGGTTTGGCCCTCACATACGTCTTTGGCATTTTGTATGTGACAGTTGAATCTGGTTATACCCCGTATGTGAGTATTACGATATTCGTAATCCTATTTTTGGGGAAGGGGCCAAGTAACTTTGGTGTGGTATGGACCTGGCACCAGGTCAGGTTATTCTAATTTCAGGGCTGAATATATTTGTTCTCGATGTAAATATTCTGTTCTGATTTTGGGATTTTCCCCCCAATGCAGCAGGTTAAAATGGGATCGAACCCGTTTGCCCGGCCTTACATGACCTTAGCTGTTGATAGGCCGTTAAACACTAATAAACAAACAAACAAAACAAGTATGCAGAATTATTATACTGAATTTATTACATTATCACAGCCAAAATGGCTGTGATAATGTAATAAATTCAGTATAATAACAATTAATAAATTTATCCTAAAATTTAAAATTTCTTTCTCAAAGTATACTTTGCTAGATAAGTATACTTTGTAATGTTGGTGAAATAGGCTGCTGGTACATATCACATATACACCAGCTAAAATAAAAGTCCATATTTGTATGATGTATCCGAATGGTCAGTCTGTAATCCCTAGTCGATGGATTCTATAGATACTAAATCATCAGTGACAAGACAGATGTCCTTATTTTGTCACAGACATAGTCTGGTTCGGTACTGTGTAGATCGCAGGCTGTCCATTATCTATAAATTCCTATAAATTTGGCAATCCCTATATTTTCCCTATATTTTCCCAAAATCCCTATAAATCCCTATATTTTTCAAAAATCAGTAACTAATTTTTGTAAAATGCTTAAAATCAAGTCTGATATTCAACTTACTGGTTTATTCTAAACACAGTGCAAGGTTAGAGATGCATTTGACTAAATTATGATCGTATTTACCAGTTTTCTTTGTTTGGATCATTTTTAGCTCACCTGAGCGAAGCTCATGTGAGCTATTGTTACCGCAATGTGTCCGTCGTCCGTCGTCTTCCGTCGTCGTCCGTCGTCTGTGAACATTTTCAAACGTCTTCTCCTCGGTAACCATTGGGTCTATAGTCACCAAATTTCATGGTCATGGTCCTTAGGTAGGGGGATTACAAATTGTTAAAATGATGTCATTACGTAATCCAAGATGGCCGCCGTCTAAAAATAGCACACATTCTTAAAAAATCTTCTTCTCAAGAACCGCCAACCGGATTTCAACAAAACTTGGTAGGAATGATCGATGTACATTGCTCTTTCAAAGTTGTTAAAATGGTGACCCCGGGGGGTCAAAAATGGGCGTGGCCCGTGGGGTCAAATTGGGGTCAAATTTTATTTTTGACTGAATATGGTCATGTCATATATCAAATTCAAGGTATCAATGAGGCGATCACTCTGGTACATTTTTTGTCGAAATCGGATTGTTATGTCATCCAAGATGGCCACCGAAATGTCAAAAGGTCGTTCTTTTATTAGAGATTTCAAAATTCATCTTCACATGAACCGCTTGGCCCATGGTAGCGAAACTTAAAAGTTATGGTCCATGGGTGAAGCCTTTTTAGATTTGTTAAAATGGAGGTCATCGCTAATCCAAGATGGCCGTCGTCTAAAAATAGCATAAATTCTTAAAAAATCTTCTCATGAACCGCTAACCGGATTTCGACGAAACTTGGTAGGAATGATTGATGTACATTGCTCTTTCAAATTTGTTAAAATGGTGACCGCGGGGTCAAAAATGGGCGTGGCCCGTGGGGTCAAATTGGGGTCAAATTTTATTTTTGACCGAATATGGTCATGTTATATATCAAATCGAAGGTATCAATGAGGCGATCACTCTGGTACATTTTTTGTCGAAATCGGATTGTTATGTCATCCAAGATGGTCGCTGAAATGTCAAAAGGTCGTTCTTTTATTAGAGACTTCAAAATTCTTCTTCACATGAACCGCTTGGCTCATGGTAGCCAAACTTAAAAGTTATGGTCCATGGGTGAAGCCTTTTCAGATTTGTTAAAATGGAGGTCATCGCTAATCCAAGATGGCCGCCATCTAAAAATAGCATAAATTCTTAAAAAAATCTTCTTCTCATGAACCGCTAGCCGGATTTCGACGAAACTTGGTAGGAATGATCGATTTACAATGCTCTTTCAAAGTTGTGAAAATGGTGAACCCGGGGTCAAAAATGGGCATGGCCCGTTGGGTCAAATTGGGGTCGAATTTTATTTTTGACCGAATATGCTCATGCCATATATCAAATTGAAGGTATCGATGAGGCGATTGCTCTGGTGCAATATTTGTCGGAATCGGATGATTATGTCATCCATGATGGCCACCAAAAGGTCCATTTATTCAAGATTTTGAACGTCATTTTCTCAGGAACCACATGGCCGATACTGGCCAAACTTCATAGGAAGTTAAGATCCTTGGGTGAAGCATTTTCAGATTTGGTAAAATGAGTCATCGCTTAATCCAAGATGACCGCCATCTAAAAAAGCACATTTTTTTTAAAACACATGAACTCAATGTCACATTCTCCTCTGGTGTTCATGGAGTCAGGTGAGCGAATTAGGGCCATCATGGCCCTCTTGTTTATCTCATTGTATTTAAAGATGTGTAATTCTGTATTTTCAGCAAACATTTAAAAAATATTGCCATCCTTAGTTTACCGGTAGCTGATTGAGATGATGTAACATTGTGTTTTAAGTCTGTGAGTTGTCTTTGGAACCTGGTATAAACAGGAAACATTACTTTTTTTACCTGAAAGGACCGTCCTGAGCATGACGTTAAACTGCTCCTCGTCAATGAAATATTAAAACATTGTAACTACACAGGTGTCACCAAAGCACTTTTTGGTATCTACTATGTTTCAGTTTCTAGGTATCTACTGTGTTTCAGTTTCTAGGTATCTACTGTGTTTCAGTTTCTAGGTATCTACTGTGTTTCAGTTTCTAGGTATCTACTGTGTTTCAGTTTCTAGTTATCTACTATGTTTCAGTTTCTAGGTATCTACTATGTTTCAGTTTCTAGGTATCTACTGTGTTTCAGTTTCTAGTTAGGCCGACAATAAAATATCTTTTGTTTCCCCTCCCGCGACCGACCCGCGAAAATCCCCGCGACCCAAATAATTTTATTAGCAAAACGAAACCAATATTATTTTTTAATTTGATCGGGCGAAGTGTTCGGGGCGCGAATGCAATTTCGGCTCTACTCTGTGTAATCTGCGCGCATTTGCTGTTTGCAATTGTTCGGCTTTCATCGTTGTTTTTAATCAAAATCATACTACCGAGACGCTCGCACATGCCGGACTTGATTGTAATCTACGCGATCAACATCGGGACAGTTCCTGCAATCCGAGATATTCCGGTAAGTCATATATCGGATCGGGACGTACAATCAAGTACGCCCAGCAACAACAATCAAGATGGCGTCTCATTCCCTTGACAGTTCACGCTGTGAGCGTTTCTGTCTTTGCGAAATCGCCATTGAGTGACAACATAACGACCCTTGTCTCCAAACGGATATCAAAATATTCGACCAACAAAACGCTGGCCGAGATCCTTACAGACGTGTTAAGTTGTCAAATCATCGACGAATCAACCTTAATTAAACGCTATTTTGCCATTGGAAATGGTTAAAATAAAGGTCTCTAAATCGGAGCATTCTGATCCATTTACAATGGACATTCACGACAAGCTAGAAACTGCTTTGTCATTCGATTCGTCCTTAAAGTTTGTTATGTACCACATAACCACAGATGGTGTTGATACGTCCGCAAGTGCACCAGTCAATGCATTTGAATGTCTAATGGAGCGAATTAAGATGTTTTGTTCGGAGCCATTATGTACATTGTATACATGTATCTAGTCACAACAGTTTATGTTGAAAAGCATTGCACGGTGTGAAATTCTAGTCATTACTACAGTTCTAGTCATTACAACAGTTATTGATTGAAGTACAAATTGTTTTATTGTTTGCATATTTACTCCTGTAAAGTATTACTGAGATTATTAACGATATATAACACTATTTGCATGTATTTTCGAAGGTGAGAAATATAGCAAAAAAAAATGATTAAAAATTTCATCAATTCAAAATAAAAAAAATATTTTCCCTACCTACCTACCCACACCTCGGTGGCTTGGGTAGCGGGAGGGGAAACAAACATATTTTTAAAGTCGGCCTTATCTACTGTTTTCAGGTCTTTAGTATCACTATTTGTTTTCAGTCTAGTTTATTTCTACTATGTTTCAGGTCTTTGTTTCAGTCTAGTTTTCTACTTTATGGTCAGTTTCTAGGTAGCTACTATTTGTTTCAGTCTAGTACTACTGTGTTTCAGTTTCTATGTATCTAGAATTCTTACTATGTTTCAGTTTCTAGGTATCTACTATGTTTCAGTTTCTAGGTATCTACTGTGTTTCAGTTTCTAGGTATCTACTGTGTTTCAGTTTCTAGTTATCTACTATGTTTGTTTCAGTTTTCTAGGTATCTACATGTTTCAGTTTCTAGTATCTAACTACTGTGTTTTCAGTCTAGTCAATCTACTATGTTTCAGTTTCTTGGTATCTACTATGTCAGGTTTCTAGTCAGCTACTATGTTTCAGTTTTCTAGTTTTATTCTACTATCAGTTTCTTGTATCTACTAGTTTCACGTTTCTAGGTATCTACTCTGTTTTCAGTTTCTAGGTACTACTGTGTTTCAGTTTCTAGGTATCTACATGTCAGTTTCTAGGTATCTACTGTATTTCTAGGTATACTGTGTTTCAGTTTCTAGTTATCTACTATGTCAGTTTCTAGTATCTTTTTCAGTTTCTAGTATCTACTTTTATGTTTCTGTTTCTAGGTACTACTAGTTTTCAGTTTCTAGGTATCTACTGTGTTTCAGTTTTCTAGGATACTATGTTTTCAGTAGTATCTACTATTTCTTCTGTGTTTCAGTTTCTATTATCTACTGTGTCAGTCTAGGATTACTATTTCAGTTTCTGTATCTACTGTGTTTCAGTTTCTAGGTATCTACTATGTTTCATTTCTAGTTCTACTGTTTCAGTTTCTAGTATCTACGTGTTTTTATTTCAGGTTTTTCAGTTTCTAGGTATCTATGTTTCATTTCTAGGTAGCTACTTGGTTAGTTTCTGGTACTACATGTTTCATTTCTAGTATCTACTAGTTTAGTTTCTAGGTATACGTGTTTCAGTTTTCTAGGTATCTACTATGGTTTTCAGTTTCTAGGTATCTACTGTTTCAGTTTTCTATATCTACTATGTTTCAGTTTCTTTAGTATCTACAATATGTCAGTTTCTTGGTATCTACTATGTTTCTAGTATCTACTAGTTCAGTTTCTTGGTATCTCTATGTTTCAGTTTCTAGGTATCTACATGTTTTCAGTTTTCGGTATCTACTATGTTTCAGTTTCTAGGTATCTACTATAGTTCTAGGTATCTACTATGTTTCAGATTTTTTTCTTGGTCTACTATCATTTTTCTGGTATCTACTATGTTTCAGTCTAGGTATTTTCTTGTATCTCTATCAGTTTCTAGGTATCTACTTGTTTCAGTTTTCTAGTACTACGTGTTTCAGTTTCTAGGTATCTACTTTCTAGTTGTCAGTTTCTAGTTATCTACTGTGTTTCAGTTTCTAGGTATCTACTATGTTTCAGTTTTCTAGTTATCTACTGTTTCAGTTTCTAGGTATCTACTGTCAGTTTTCTAGTATCTAGGTCAGTTTCTAGTTATCTACTGTGTTTCAGTTTCTAGGTATCTACTATTTCGTTTCTAGTACTTTACATTCAGTTTCCTAGTTTCCTATCCACCTGTGTTAAAAGATTATATTGTTTAGCCGATTTGAGTAAATAGAAAATTGTTAAATGTCATGTGACAAATCTCGGTTAGTAGACTTTGAGGGAGCAATTATTTATTCTGACTAAAACAGATTTTAAACATATAATTGATTTTATTTGCTGAAAGAAAGTTATAAACTTTGTTCAAATTATTTAATAATTCCTTTCAAGCATTGTTGTCACTGCATAATCAGCTATTTCAGTAAGGTAAATTTTTTAATTAATTGCCAAAAAATCTAAAATGACTGACATGCTTAGTCTACTAACCAAGATTAGTGCCTTAACCGATTCTCGTGAAATCCACTACAGGATAAAATGCCACCCAGATATTATCGGGTTGACTTGAACCTTTGCTTAGACCCTTGTTGTACATATATACTCTGGACAACATGTATACATTGTCCAGATGTAGACCTGTACAATTTCGGCCATTTTGTACTTTATTGTGTGATTTACATGTACATGTACAGTAATTATACCCTCCACAACGAGTTGTGGGGGGGTATCTCGTTGTGGGGGGGTATACTGGAGTCAGGTTGTCCGTCCATGCGTCCGTAAACTTAACTGTAACATCAGAGAAATATTGGTATAACTTCTATTTCCTTCGTCTAAAATGTTTAATATTTCACACATGCATTCCTGTAAGGCTCTACTATCATGCTGTGCCAAATCCACGACCGTCCAACCCACACAGATCCCAAGGTCAAGGTCAAATACTTAGTCCGTAAACTTAACATCAGAGAAATATTGTTATAACTTCTATTTCCTTCATCTAAAATGCTTAATATTTCACACTGCAATCCAGTAACTCTACTACATGCCAAATCCACGACCTAACCCCCGCAGATCCCAAGTCAAGGTCAAATACTAGTCTCTTTACAAAACTAACATCAGAGAAATATTGTAAATTCTATTTCTTTCATCTAAAACCTTAATAAATTCACATGATTCCTGTAAGGCTCTACTACCAATCTGTGCCAAATCCACGACCGTCCAGGTGTCCAAGGTCAAGGTCAAATACTTAGTCTCTTTACAAAACTTAACATCAGAGAAATATTGTTATAACTTCTATTTCCTTCATCTAAAAGGCTTAATATTTCACACATGCATTCCTGTAATGCCCTACTACCTACCTGCTGTGCCAAATCCACGACCGTCAGCCCCGCTGATCCCAGGTCAAGGTCAATACTTAGTCCTCTTTCTTAACATCAGAGAAATATTGTTATAACTTCTATCAACATCTAAAAGGCTTAATATTTCACATGCATTCTGGTAATGCCCTACTTTACCATGCGTTAACATCCACGACGTCTAAACCCCCGCTGTCCCAATGTCAAGGTCAAATTACTTGGTAACTTCTACACTTAACTTCAGATAAGTTATTAACTTATTCATTTCATTCTTGATTTATGTTGCATTCCTCTAAGGTTGTACTATCATGCTGTGACAAATCTACGACTGTCCAACCCCCGCTGATCCCAAGGTCAAGGTCACACACTTAGTCTCTTTACAAAACTTAACATCAGAGAAATATGTTATAACTTCTATTTCTTTCATTGAAAATTCTTAATATTTCATATGCTGTGACAAATCCCCGCTGATCTCGAGGTCAAGGTCACATACTTAGTCTCTTTACAAAACTTAACATCCGAGAAATTGGTTATAACTTCTATTTCCTTGCTCCCCCGTGCAGGCACCGGGGCGGGATCAACTGATCCTGAGAATAGTGCTGCAGTAGCCATTGCTTGTCGTAAAAGGCGACTAAACTGGCTTAACGATTGTGTTCATACTTTCCGGAACCCACTATACCGGATTTGGCCCTCATGTACATTTTTGGCTTTCTTGTATGTGAGAGGACACGACCCCGTTGACCCGTCTGCGTGTAGACTCCCTGAGGCTTGTACCTCTATGTCAGAAAAGCGGACGTTAAACCCTATTCTCTCTCTCTCTCTCTCTCTCCTTGCTCTGATCTTCTTCACATTTCACACATGCATTGCTCCAATGGACCTCTACCACCCTGTGTCAAATTCCCGTTCATGTCGCTCCCGCTAAGCCCAGAGTCAAGGTCACAAGCCCACACACTTGGACATTTTTACATATTTTAGGGGTACCTGGGCCCACGCGGGGGGTATTCCGTAAGCCTCGCTTACTGACCAATCTAGTTGCTGCTAGTAACAATCTAGTCATTAACCTATTGTATGAGCCAACCCCATGTGGCATGTGAATGAGATCAGCTGCTGTTCTGCTTGTGATTCGCCTATGACATAAGCCACGATATTACTGGTACATGCTTACTACTGTGCTAGGGGCAGTTGATGTCGGTTGTTCTATGTAATAATGTCTCATTAATATTCAATGTTCTATTTTCCACCTCTGCCACCGATCTCATTTTTTAAACATTCCGATATGTATATATGCACAGTTAACAAGTTCATGTTAAATAGTTTGCTATGAGCTCTTGCATGAAAAAAATGTACCACTGGGCCTTGGTCAGTGTTTACATGTGAATTGTCTGATATCATTCACTGATATGGTCAGTGCTTTTCCGGAAAAATGTAAGCTGAGCGAGGGCCTGGCTTTTGTAGAGCACTCACCCCTAGAATTGAAATGATTTTTGCCCCACCCCCACATAATTTTCATGAGTAATGTATGGGCCATATATTTGCACATGTCTTCCACCCACAAAATTGAAATTATTGTTGAACACATAGAAATTTAAATAGGTCCAAGCTTTTTTCTGAATAATTCTCCAGGTGAATCCACACTGTCAGAATTAGCATAATTATTATAATTGTCCCTTATAAATCATGGTATGACAGGGTAAACCATGATTGCATAGATAGTCAGCCTGAGCTCAGTGAGCTTGGTATACAAGGCCAAGCGGTACCTTTTTGTCAGGCAGTGGCTCAACCTGTTTTTGAAAAATAAAAAATAAAAATTAATCAAGTTAATAATTGAAAACCATTTAAAAAAAACAGATGAGAGGATACGGAATGGCTATGAGGGGAGGAGGAGGAGGCCATTAATCTAGATTTTTTAACTCAAAAAAATCCTTTACGTACACACATACATGCCGTAAAATTGGAAAATATTGAGTTTTGTCCCTATAAATCCCTATTTTTTTGGCAAAAATCCCAAAATTTATCCCTATATTTTTGGAAAAAATCCCTATATTCCTATATATTTGGAACCGAAAGTGAATGGACAGCTTTAATATTATATTTTTTATGCCCCCCTATGTGATATCAAGGGGGAGCATATTGCATTGCTCTTGAGGTTCCGTCTGTCCGTCCATACATTTACGTCAAAAGTTTGTAAGAGTTTCTCCAACATGTAATACAATGTATCTTCAATATTACTAAGGATTGCTTCGATATTTGAACCACTTGAATCACTTGAACATTTTTCACTCTCGCTCTACCATTAACACGATATTGAACTTGATCACCTTCAAAATGTCCTGAAACACTTAGCCATTATGTTTTCACTATGTCGCTGAAATACATAGCCATTTTGTTGTGTCAAAAAGTTTGTAAAAGTTTCTCCAACATGTAATATCTTTAATATTACGCGAAGGATTGCTTCGATACTTGGACACTTGAATCACCTGAACATTTGTCACACACTCACGCCACCATTAACACGACCTTTACCTTTATCACCTTTGAAATGTAGCTGAAACACTTAGCCATTTAGTTGTGGCTTGCATTGTTTCTTGTTATTTTTTTATGGTCCAATATGCCAGGGGCCATACCCATGTTTTACATAATCTCTAGTTAACCCTTTCAACACCACAGGCCTGTATAGTGGTATTGGCAAACAGTGTAGATCCAGACGAGCCGGCTTGTGATGAGCTATCTCATCAGGATCTGCACATTCTGTAATTTTCATGTTTTTTAGATAAAGAAACACCCCCTTTTCATAAATGAACTAGTCTGAAAATCAATTTGTGACAATTGGATTGGTTGCAAAATTAACATATCAAACTTGATTCCAGTTACTTGAAAGGGTTAAACAAGTTTGCTGATTTTGTAAAACGCTATGCTGAACATTTGTGTTGATTTAATATGATATTTTATTAAACTCGTTGACTGATTTCATAAGAAATGAAGCATAGCCACATTTCTTATGAAATCAGTAAACTCATTTAATAAATAGCCAGGTAACTATTTGGATGCGCCGTGGCCCAGGGGATATATGGCATTGAATTCAGTACCGGAGGTTGTGAGTTCAATCCTCACCCTAGGTGTGAAAAATGTTTGCATCATTTTTCCATCCTGCTGGTCTGTCGGGTGAGACTTTAAACTGTGGTCCTGTCTCTATATGACGTTAGCTGTTGCTGGGTAATTAAACATATTCACTTTCAATATTTTCCAGGTAGCTATACAGGAGAAAGAGCTAAAGAACATACCGAAGCCATCGCCTGAACACGTGGCAGCGTTGAATGATATCGCGGAGAATATCTGGCTGAGGCACGGACTGACGGACGCCGATGTAAAATACAGACATCAGTTGGCTGTTGATGTACAGACAGTGGTGAATAAAACCTACCCTGGTACGTCATCAATGGCCGGATATCTGGTATTGGTTTATCAATGAGATTGTATACAATCGAAGGGGTCAGTGAAAGAACTCCCTTATGGAAATGCACTGTATTCCAGTCGCGACATTGCGAGTCTATGGCTCCTCCCTGTCTGGGCTGGGCCTACAGGTCAGTGACCTCAACCTGGACTTGGTTCCGCCTCCTGGTGATAGCTCCGCCCACACACTGCAATATAATCAATGAGTATTCGTAGCCCCGTGCAGGCACCGGGGCGGGATCAACTGATCCTGAGAATAGTGCTGCAGTAGCCATTGCTTGTCGTAAAAGGCGACTAAACTGGCTTAACGATTGGGTTCATACTTTCCGGAACCCACTATACCGGATTTGGCCCTCATGTACATTTTTGGCTTTCTTGTATGTGAGAGTTGAGTCAGGCTATGCCCCATATATAAAAGTAAGATTAGCACTAATCCTATTACTTTTAGGGGATGGGATAAATGATGCTGGTGTGGCGAGGGCCTGGCACCAGATCAGGTTGTTCTAATTTCAGGACTGAATATATATTTTGATTGTAAATATTGAGTTCTGAAGTTGGGATTTACCCCCCTTGGACAGGTGGACACGGGACACGACCCCATTGACCCGTCTGCGTGTAGACTCCCTGAGGCTTGTACCTCTATGTCAGAAAAGCGGACGTAAAACCTATTCACTCACTCACTCACTCCAGGTGCGTCATTGCGAGTCTATGGCTCCTCCCTGTCTGTGCCGGGCCTACAGGTCGGGGACCTCAACCTGGACCTGGCTCCGCCTCCTTGTGATAGCTCCGCCCACAAACTGCAATATAATCAATCTATATTCCAGATGCAACATTGCGAGTCTATGGCTCCTCTCTGTCTGGGCTGGGCCTACAGCTCGGTGATCTCAACCTGGAATTGGTCTCGCCTCCTGGTGATAGCGCCGCCCACTCTCTCATCCGCACACACTCCATACTCAAGGAACACAGTAAGTCAATATTGGTACCATGCGTATAAACTTTCTCAGCATGTTCTCTGAATTTATACTCAATATCAGGCAGTTTGATTTGCCGAGACTGAGCACAGCTCGGCCTTCATCAATAAATTTTTCTGATTCAAGCATTTTGCTTGATATCAGGCAGTTTGATTGGTCGAGGCTGAGCTGTGCTCAGTCTCGGCCAATCAAACTTTCTGATTCAGGCATGGATACAGAGTATGTACTCGGAACATTATAAGTACACATCACATGAATTTGTATCGGGCTCTACCAACCAGACTACTTGATTTCAAATATTTGGATACTAATAATTCAATTGAAATACATTTTGTAGCACTTATCTCCATAAACCAATTTGTGGATGGTAAAAAAAGTCAATAAAGTCCTGGTGCTGTTTCACTAAACTTTGTACGACTACAATGTTTGCTTGTTAACAATTATTGGATTTACATTTATTGACCTATATCCATTAATTGAAATTTCCAGATGATCCTAAAGTTGCACTTACAAACATTTTAGTCGTACGAAGTTTAGTGAAACAGTCCCCTGGTTCTTGTCGTGTAGCCCCGAGTCATATCGAGGGTGGAGTCAGCTGCGAGCAAACCTGTTTCTGGTTCTAAGAATAGACAGTAGTATTCCCTGCTTTCTGCCCAGTCACCTGTCTGTATATGACCTAGTTCTGAGTACATCCCACTAATTATACCC
Source organism: Conchocele bisecta (assembly GCA_029237695.1). Lineage (NCBI taxonomy): Eukaryota > Metazoa > Mollusca > Bivalvia > Lucinida > Thyasiridae > Conchocele > Conchocele bisecta. The sequence continues at coordinate 20,728,021 of CM055268.1, read as the reverse complement.
CCCCCCCTCCCCCCTATATACTGGAGTCAGCTTGTCCGTCCGTCCGTCCGTCCGTCCGTCCGGGCGGGCACACATTAGGGTACTTATGTGGCTAGCCCCACAGGGTTATGGACTTGGTAAAGGATAGGGTTGGTTACAATTAGCCACCTAAAAAATTGTTTTATGTGGCTAAAAATCGTTTTATGTGGCTAATATTTAACATGTGATAAGCCACATAAGTATAGTAATGTAAGAACGTCCGTCCGTCCGTCCGTCCGTCCGGACGGGCACACATTAGGGTACTTATGTGGCTAGCCCCACAGGGTTATGGACTTGTTTAAAGGATAGGGTTTGGTTACAATTAGCCACCTAAAAAATCGTTTTTTATGTGGCTAAAAACTAAAAATTCGTTTTATGTGGCTAATATTTAACATGCGATAAGCCACATAAGTACCTAATGTAAGAACATCCGTCCGTCATCCGTTCCCGTCCGTCCTGGGGCACAACATTAGGGTACTTATGTGGCTAGCCCCCACAGGGTTATGGACTTGGTAAAGGATAGGGTTGGTTACAAAATTAGCCACCTAAAAAATCCTTTTATGTGGCTAAAAATCGTTTTATGTGGCTAATATTTAACATGTGATAAGCCACATAAGTATAGTACTGTAAGAACGTCCGTGTTTCCGTCCGTCACAAAACTTAACAATTGTAAATTTCCTTTTAACTTCTCTTTCCCTTTGCGGAAACTTTCATATTTTACCCGCCCCTTCTCTGACACTCATACATCATTCTGCAACAAACCTACAACCCCCATTTATGCCATTTATGCCAGGGGTCAAGGTCACGGACTTAGAGGGAACTTAAAAAATAAATGAAAACTTAACAATTGTAAATTTCCTTTTAACTTCTCTTTCCCTTTGCGGAAATCTTTAATATTTTACCCGCCCCTTCTCTGACACTCATACATCATTCTGCAACAAACCTACAACCCCCATTTATGCCAGGGGTCAAGGTCACGGACTTAGAAACTTAGAAACGGACGGACGGACGGACGGACGTTCTTACAGTACTATACTTATGTGGCTTATCACATGTTAAATATTAGCCACATAAAACGATTTTTAGCCATATAAAAGGATTTTTTTAGGTGGCTAATTGTAACCAACCCTATCCTTTATCCCAAAGTCCATAACCCAAGTGGGGCTAGCCACATAAGTACCCAACTGTGTGACGGACGGACGGACGGACGGACGGACGGATGACATTCTTACATTGGGTACTTATGTGGCTTATTCACATGTAAATATTAGCCACATAAAAACAAATTTTAGCCACAAATTAAAACGATTTTTTTTAGGTGGCTAATTATAACCAACCCTATCTTTTAACAAGTCCATACCCTGTGGGGCTAGCCACATAAGTACCCTAATGTGTGCCCGGACGGACGGACGGACGGACGGACGGACGTTCTTACATTTACTATACTTATGTGGTTTATCACATGTTAAATATTAGCCACATAAAAACGATTTTTTTTTAGCCACACTAAAAACTTTTTTTTAGGTGGCTAAGTAATGTAAGAAAAACGTCCGTCCGTCCGTACCGTCCGTCGGGCACACATTAGTGGCCCTACTATGGGGTGGAGCCTGGCCTAAGACAATATAAAGACAAGGAACTTATTCCGTACCCCGTAAGCCTATGTCTTAGGGTATTTCCTTTGGTCTTTTATTTTATAGCAAGTACCCCCTAGTCCCGAAATGTAAGTTCGTCCGTCCGGGCACACATTAAGGGGTACTATGTGGCTAGCCCCACAGGTATTATGGACTTAGTGGAAGGATAGGTTTGGTTACAATTTACCACCTAAAAAATCGTTTTATGTGGCTAAAAAAATCGTTTTATGTGGTAATATTTAACATGTGATAAGCACATAAGTATAGTAATGTAAGGAAACGTCCGTCAGTCCGTCCGTCCGTCCGTAACCGCACGTCCGTCCGTCCGTCGTAGTCCGGGCACACATTAGGTACTACTTATGGGGCTAGCCCCACAGGGTTATGGACTTGGTAAAGGATAGGGTTGGTTACAATTGCCACCTACATTACGCTTAAAACATTGTATTAGCGAGCCTACCTCACCAAATAATCCCCGGGTACCTATGTAAACAGGGGTTTGAATTGAGGTTGGCGCAATAGGTAATGCGTCAAATAGGTCACGATGCAGTGACTATTTTCAAATCAATACTTATGTTGTAAGCGATTGTAATGTGTATTTTCAATATTTATATTATTAAAATGTATCATATCGGTACCCCTTTAAGTAATATTTGTATATTTTAAATGTAATGATGTTGTCATGAAGCGCAAATGAATATAAGTATTAATTAATCCAGTTTTTATTTTTGAGCAAAAATCACAGCCTAAAAAACATAGTGCTGGAGTATAAACCATAGTATCGTATATTATTCATAAGTATATCACTATTAAAAACCTTAATTACAATATGTATGCATATTATTAAAATACGTAGATGCTACCAGCTGTTTCGCTGTATGTGTATTTATAACAAAATATTTTTTTATTCGTCCGCGTACGGATTTCTGTCACACAAAGCGCCAATTTTCAGTTCAATATACTTTTGACCTGTGAATATGAACCGGACTAAGTTTAAACAAACGCTCGAGTCCGTCCAAATTTCAGATTTTCTCTGCGAATGTTTTCAGACTAAGTACATATTAAGTAATGTTGGCTAAATAAGTGTTAACGGCTGGAACATGGTTCTCAATATAAGGAAGAAACCACGTCGTATTATTGAAAAATAAGAATTTTACCTGAGACCTCATGGAGGGGCCGCCATTAATCCAGTGTAAAACATAGACCGTGTGATCCCATTTCCTGAGTAGCCCACCCCCGCTTAGTGAACGATGTGCTAATCATGATATTATGTTCCCCCAATAATTGGGAAACGGTTTGAATTTCTCGGTAAAAAACTACGAAAGTCATAAAAAAAAAATAAAGATGTTTTTTATAATTTACATTGGATACGCGTTAAACGGGTATTTACTTTTTCACTCATCGGATCGTTCAGTTTTGTTGTCGATAGCGATTTAACGGTACTGAATCGGTCTTAATTTTATTGTCAACTTTCACGCATTTTACAGAATATATGGTTAATTTTGGAAATAAATAACGGCAAATTACGATGACGTCCCCTGCTCTGAAATATCTGTCAACATGCGGAAGTATTTAGGAAATCGATTATATTTTAAGGCTACATCTGTGACTAATTACGAAATGTATGTGGTCTTTGGCTACACCCGACACATTACACAGATCTAGTTGTAATACACGTCGCTTTGTGTGGGAAAAAATCGATAATGCGTAGTTGTTGTGTGACGAGGTGTTGATCTGATGACACCACACAGCTGTGACCCTAGCAATGTTTTGAAATTGACGTGTCGTTTTGATGTGTGCCGCAACACTCACTGTCGGAGGACAACATGACAATTAACGATATACTCTCGATTATTACACAGATCTATTAGACGGCTGGTTATTTTTAAAATAAAAGAGTAGTTCAGTACACCTTCGCCGATATTTGGTTTTTAGAAAATCAGTAATATTTTCCGGGAAATGGTGTTGAAAAGTTGACAAAAATTCTATCAACGTATTTAGTTGTGCCGATATTGTTTAATAAAATCAGTAATCTTTTTTCCGTAAATAGTGTTGAAAATTGACAAAATATATAGCCGCATTTTCTCGATATTCGTTTAGAAAAATCACCCAATATTTTCTGTAAATAAATGTGTTGACACAAAATGCAGCGTTCACGCGGAATTCAAAATTAAATACAAAATAATAATTTAATAAATAGATGCCGATGGCTACTTCTTGTTGCGGGCCAGTGAATTCTTGATCGTGGTAGCCACAGGCGCAGTTCGAACAGTGTTGTGAGCAGATGGAGGACAATAATTATTTCAAATTTCATAACAAAAATGTTTGCTGTCCGAAAATTAATTAATTGTGACAGCCAAAAAAAAAAAGATTTTGGGACCAGTAACACATTTTATGGTATAGACAGTATAGACAGTACCTCAAACATTAAAAAAACAGTAACAAACTGTCTGAATATATTACTTAAACTTAAAACATCAGTAACAAACTGGTCTGTGTATATATTACTTAAAGACAGACACTTTAATTTGTTGGTAAGTTTCTATCAATTTATAGGTATTTTTTATTAAAATATATAAAATTGTGGAAAATATTAAAAAAATAAAAATATTCATCACAAAAAATAATATATATGGAAGAAAATTTTTTTATACCACGTCGAGGTTTGAGCCCTGACCCTTTCGGGAATCGGTAATTAAATCAATCAAGTCGGCGACCTTAACCTCACGACTGTTGCGCCAATTTATGACCAATCACAGTTTATACAAAAGTGCTATCAATATTACGCCACCATTTGACGTAATAATTATTAAATTATTTTGCAACTCCATCTACAACAATATCGTTACAACATGAGATCGCTATTGAAAATAAACATGTATTTGTACCCATAACATAGCAAAGTAATGTATCATTATATATCACAGGAGATAGCTTAAAACTATATATCCTAATCATAAACAGAACAATCGCTTGGCTCGTATGAAAATAGTTTGCGTGTTTATTGATTATCTCCCTTGCCGAAAGTAGTTCAGTGATTTATTAATTCCAAATAAGACGTGTTTGCGTAATGTAAAAATTTGTTTTATGTGGCTAAAAATCGTTTTATGTGGCTAATATTTAACATGTGATAAGCCACATAAGTATAGTAATGTAAAAGAAAACGTCCGGGTCCACCGTCCGTCTGTCCGTCCGTCCCGGGCCACACATTAGGGTACTTATGTGGCTAGCCCCACAGGGTTATGAAACTTGGTAAACAGGTTAGGGTTTTGGTTACAATTAGCCACCAATAAAAAAAATTACTTTTATGTGGCTAATATTTAACATGTGATAAAGCCACATTAAGTATAGTACTGTCAAGAAAATCCCACGGGACGACTTTACCCATTTTCGGACCTTAGGGGGTACTTGCTATATAAAAGATCAAAGGAAATACCCCCGTAAGACACAATAGGCTTACGGGGTACGGGGGGAAAAAATTTTAAGTTCCATTGTCTTCATTGTCTTAGGCCACGCCCCCTACCCCATAAGTACCCTAATGTGTGCCGTCCGTCGTCCGTCCGGGGCACACCATTAGGTACTTATGTGGCTAGGGCCCCACAGGGTTATGGAAACTTGGTAAAGGATAGGGTTGGTTACAATTAGCCATCCTAAAAAATCCTTTTATGTGGCTAAAAAAATCGTTTTATGTGGCTAATATTTAACATGTGATAAGCCACATAAAAGTATAGTAATGTAAGAAACGTCGTGTTTCCGTCCGTCACAAAACTTAACAATTGTAAAATTTCCTTTTAACTTCTCTTTCCCTTTGCGGATTTACATTTCTATTTTACCCCGCCCCTTCTCTGACACTCATACATCATTCTGCAACAAACCTACGACCCCCAGTTATGCCAGGGGTCAAGGTCACGGACTTAGAGGGAACTTAAAAAAAAAACGAAAACTTAACAATTGTAAATTTCCTTTTAACTTCTCTTTCCCTTTGCGGAAATCTTTAATATTTGATCCGCCCCTTCTCTGACACTCATACCTTCATTCTGCAACAAACCTACAACCCCCATTTATGCCAGGGGTCAAGGTCACGGACTTAGAAACTTAGAAAAAAAACTAAAACTTAACAATTGTAAATTTCCTTTTAACTTCTCTTTCCCTTTGCGGATGCAGTGATATTGTACCCGGGGCCCTTCTCTGACACTCATACATCATTCTGCAACAAACCTACGACCCCCATTTATGCCAGGGGTCAAGGTCACGGACTTAGAATGTCTAGTTTGCTTTTTTCAACTGGAACCACCATCGCACTCTTCATATGTGCTGACATAGTCTTTTATCTGAAAATGATAGTATGCGAGCTGGAATTCATTCTACGTCAGGGATGATGCGGGGGGGGGGGGGGGGGGGGGGGGGGGGGGGGGGGGGGGGGGGGGGGGGGGGGGGGGGGGGGGGGGGTGGGGGGGGGAGGGGGGGGGGGGGGGGGGGGGGGGTGGGGGGGGGGGGGGGGGGGGGGGGGGTATTCCGTAAGCCCCAGCTTACTGACAAATCTAGTTTTGTTTCATTACATTGCATTAGATTAGAGTTATGACAATGTAGTCTTTACAAATTTACTTTTGAAGCGTTCTTTGTTTATTTTCTACTTCGTGGAGAGTGACCTAAGACTTTTGCTAATACACACTTTATTAGGTGGGTTTGTGTTATTATTGTTGTGTCATATTGTTAGGCTAGCAGCTAAACCCTGGTTGGCAGTTTAGAGTAGACTAAACAAGATACAAGTTTCGGTTTCTTTATTATTTCTATCACGATTGTTTGTCAGGATGGCATTACACTGTAGTACTTGCTGTAGCCGAAATGTTAGCGGCTGGAAGCATCTACAACAACAACAACTAATGGCTGAACGAAGTTTGAGTGACAGTGAAAGTTCTACATTTGAGTTTTGGTCCGCTCTCTGTGACTGAAGTGAGAATCTGTCTTGCGTCATTCCTTATATAGACACTGGATCTGACAATCAGGCAATCGATGGCCAGGAAATCTGACAGTCAGCCATTTCATTGGTCAACAAGGGCCATGCCACTGCATTCTGTTGTGATTCACGCAGCAGAATGTGAATAGTACCGCTTATTTAGCAGTTATGTAGTTCATCACCCAAAATATGCATCACTGAATGTGCTTATTAATATTATTACCAGTATTACCAGTCAAAAATGTATTACTAAAAGTGTATTATTAAAAGTATTACCAGTCAAAAATGGGCAATAAATCTGATCAAATTGTAAGAATCATTTCCTTACAATATTGTAGAATGTTCTCTCAATAACAATATAGCAAAGTATGAATGTCGGCACCCTGCATATTTTTTCTATAATTTAATGCGCGAAATGTAAGTGCTATTCCGCAAATTTATACCGTTGACTGTGGTGTAACCTGTTGCCTATAAAGCGGAAAATGTTCAGCTATATATTACCTTGCTGTTGAACAGACATTAAACTCCAATCAATCAATCAATCAATAACAGCCTTCTATTATTGCCATGATAGCTGTCTTTCTCACTGACACTTTCCTCGCCCCGTCACCGTCTGGCCTGGTACCTACAGGTGCCTTCCAGAAGACAAGGAGCGACTTCAATGCGAAGGTCCCGTGCGTGTACTTCACGTCTCCGTGCGGGAATGTCGAGTGTCAGATCACCGTGAACAGTGACGCCGCCTTCTACACCAGTCGCCTGCTGGCCATCTATGCAAGGCTGGACCCACCCGCGAGTGAAACAGCTGGCTGCTGTGTTCCGACATTGGGCCAAGGTAACGTGCCTTCTCAGTCTTGCAGATGTTTACTACTACTGGGGGCCGTTTCACTAAACTTCATAAGACTAAAATGTTCGTAAGTGCAAAATTATTATAGTCTGTAAATTTCACATTGAAAATGATTTCTTGTAAACAATTATTGGATTTACATTTATTGAGCATAGGCTGCATATGCAGCCTATGCTCAATAAATGTAAATCCATCAATTGACATTTTCAGACGATCCTAAATTTGCACTTACAAACATTTTAGTCGTACAAAGATTTAGTGAAACGGGCCCCAGAATTTTGAAGCAACCTCCTGGGAGGTACAAATTTGGACCACAAACTGAGAAATAAAACTTTTTCTCAGTTAGTGGCCCAAATTTGTTTTGTTGTGTGAAATTTACAACATTGTCAACAATGCTAGATATAAGATCATATTGCAGAAGTTTTTGCCTTCTTGTCCAGATGTTTCATATTGCCATCATGTTTCATTAATGGAATGATGAACAGTGCTGATACTGATCAGTCTGTGCGGATGCACAGACTGATCTGGATCTACAATGGTCGCAAAACCCATAAGCCCCATTTCTGTATCATACTTCCCTGTTATATGTTGCTATATAGCTTCTACTGGGGCTACCCATTCCGAATACAATTTATTGACCCGCACTTACACCTGTCCCATCCCATATTGACCGCGCATGCGCGCACGGGAGACTTCCTCTTTACTTCGGACGGCTGGCGTGAAAGTATCCTTTTTGGTGCTCATTTTCGTTTGGCTGTTTTATACACTCTATTCATGGTTATTGTCCGTAAGTAGGCATATCTTCTGTAATAGAGTGGGGGCTATTCATTTCTATAAGTTGCTAGTCGAAAAAATATTTCTTTTGAAAGTATTTCGAGAGTTTTTTTGTTTTTTCTTATTAGTGTGGGCCACAGGCGCGAAACTTCGCGATTTTCCTATTGTAGGACGTTTCCTTATTGTCAAACAAAGAAATTTTTTATTTTTTTTTCGACTTTGTTTGTTTAGTTCGATATTTGAATAGGTTTTCCGTAAACACGTTCACTAAAGGGAAACCTAAACCCAGTTCGGGTCGGAGGGAATTTGGGGGTGGTCACAAAACAAAAAGGAACTTGTGATTCTCATGAGATAATTTGTTTCCGTTGTTGCTAGAGACATAACGGTTGCTTTCTAATGAGAAAAAACCGGGAGCTTGTCTTAGCCTTGGGGCCTCTTTGGAGGGGCCTGACCCAATTAGGTACTATTATGGTAAAGTATCAGGGTAAAGTATCAATAAGTGAGAATTCAGAAACTACAGTGGGGTTTCTGAGTCTGAGCCAAGTCCGAGTCCGAATAGTGGCAGGGTTGTCTCTTATGACTGAGGATCCAACGTCGCTAGTTCTGCTCGGGGTGGTCCGCTATCCAATGAGTAAGAACAACGGACGCCAGTCTGTGTTCGGCCAAGATTCAGAAACTAAAGACTGTTTCTGAGTCTACGCCAAGTCCGAGTCCGAATAGTGACAGGGTGTCTCTTATGACTGAGGCATCCAACGTCGCTAGTTCTGCTTTTGGGTGGTCCCCGACAACCCACTGAGTAAGAACAACCGGCCACCGGACACCGGACACCGGCCACCGGACACCGGACACCGGACACCGGACACCGGACATCAGACACCAGTCGGTGTTCGGCAAGATTCATAAACTAACGACTGTTTCTGAGTCAAGCCAAGTACGAGTCCGATAGTGGCGGGGGTATCTCTTATGACTGAGACATCCAACGTCGCTAGTTCTGCTATGGGTGGTCCGCTACCCACTGAGTAAGGACACCGGACACCGGACACTGGCCACCGGACACCGGACACCGGACACCGGACACGACACTAGTCGCGTGTTCGGCAAGAATTCATAAACTAACGACTGTTTCTTGAGTCTAGCCAAGTACGAGTCCGAATAGTGGCAGGTATCTCTTATGACTGAGACATCCAAAGTCGCTAGTTTTTCTGCTAGGTGGTCCGCTACCCACTGAGTAAAAGGGCACCGGACACCCCGGAAACCGGACACCGGACACCGGACACCAGTTGGTGTTCGGCAAGATTCATAAACTAACGACTGTTTTTGAGTCTAGCTAAATACGAGTCCGAATAGTGGCAGGGTATCTCTTATGACTGAGACATCCAAACGTCGCTAGTTATGCTCAGGGGGTGTCCGCTACCTACTGAGTACGGACATTGGATATCGGACACCAGTTCTGCTCTGGGTTATACGCTAACCATTAGCAAGAACTAACAGTACACCAGTTAGGCTCTGGGTTTTTATTCGTTAACCGCCGAGCACGAACACCGGACACCGGTTCTGCTCTGGGTTATACGCTAACCACTGAGCAAGAACGCGGCCACTAGTTCTGCTCTGGGTTATTAGCTAACCACTGAGCAAGAACACGGACACGGGACAGGTAGATTTCAATCGGATAGGCGATGTGGGGGTAGTATACACGCAAATCCAAATTTGGGCGCGCCTCGGTGGAATGCAAGCGTATTCCTCCGGTCAACAGTAGTGTAAAATATAGCCACTGATAACGGCGACGCTGGTCTTGACACGCCGTTTTCAGCGGTAATATCTGTTCAAGGTTATGAATATACAAAACAGTGTAACGGTATAGGACATTGGCCTGCCGACACACCTGGATTAGTCATGATGTGAGTCTGATGACGTCAGACTGGAGGCACACAATCTTCCAGTAGCTCGTCTACCAGGATGCGGGAATTTGTATATCCAAGAAACACAAACGACGTTCTAGGTCCGTGTCTAGGTACGATATGACGTCGTCATAGGCATAGGGGGGAAGGGACCTCCTTCGGAAAGCATTCCTTCAGGCCACGAATCTGTTTGAAAACAGATGTTCGCAGGGTAACTGCTGCTGACGCTACAGTAAGACAGAGTTGGCAGTTAGCGAGACTATCAGTGGTCTCTTTTAGCCAGCGGTTCGCTTATAGAAGCGCAACTCGGGCTGGAAAAGGGGCATAAGCAAGCTTCAATATCCCCTTCTCCTAAAAACCAACGAGTGATGTAATGGGTAAGCTTTAAGCAACCCATAACACCTATACAGCCCCAATAGGGTGGGGCTACCAGAGGGGCGCTACACGCATCAGAGATTGGCAATATCTGAGCTTCACAGCGTGCGGTTTATTTGTTTTACCAACAGACAGATCAATTCTAGATAGACGGCTCGATCGATACGTCGAAACTATTAGAGTCAAACGATTGGGCAGTCTCCAGCGAACCCACAAATGAAGGTTATCTTCATATTGACCGATATGCATGCGTCCAGAAACTTTATAAGCTTTCATTCGCAAGGCATGGTATTAACAGTTTTGTGTCCTACCCTTCAAAGCCACGGCGTTCACAAAACTAATAGAGGAATTCAGGCACAGTCCAGACGTGTGTTATTGCATACTTCAATACTTGGACGACTGGCTCCTGCACGATCAGTCTAGAGACACACTGCTACTCTAAGCGGCGTTTGTTCTGGGTAATCACTTATCAGGGGTTAGGTTCAGACCGAACATAGAGATATCGGAACTAGTACCGAAAACAGGACATCTGATTACGTAGGAACCTTACCAGAATGGGGATAGTCAGGGTACACTTGGACAGTGCCGATATGTACAGAGTGACATCATGTTGAGAGTGATCGTCAAAGCTGTGTATCCCAATTCAACTACCAGTCAGGGAGCTATTTTAGCTGCTAGGGTATTGAAATTCAGAGGCAGATATGCGGTGTTAGATCATCTACCAAGGTAATGTGGAACTACCTGTCGAGGGTGGGCTCGAAAGTCGTACCGAGGGGTCACTGTTAAGAACGTGAACCAACGCGGGTATCAACAGGTAGAGCCACCCCTGGTTGTGTCTGTTTGCGACCATGATGGACAATCGAGCCCAAGTATGTGACTCCAATTCTGGACTAGTGGGCATAAGCGGTGGGCGCATGTCCGTATCATGGAAATGAGTATACGGTGAGCATTTCCACAATCAGTATTTCGGGTCACACTAAGTGGCAACATGCTGGCCATGACAAGTTGGTTCACCAGCATACTGAACGTCTAGTGTACCATTTACGGTGGGCATTCCAGTGTTTTCTCAAGCTTCTGTCACAGTATGCAGGGTGAACACTTCATGCGAATACGCTCGTTCTGATTCTTCACATCTGGAGTTCTAGGAAGGGAATAAGGAAGGACAAATTTTTGCGGCTAGCTACGGCAATCATTGCACAGGCAAAAGACGAGAATGGGAGGTCTGGGTTTATGGCTGTAAGTAAGGCAAATTTATCCGTCAGTCCAGCGGTAGGAGAAATGGGCGATTTCCTTAAGTAAATTGTCTAGGAAACGAAATCGTCAGCATCGATTAGGACAGGGTACAGGTAGGCATTGGCCAACTGTTTCAAATTCACTTCAGTGCCGATATGTATCATAGGTTCAGACCCCAATTATAGGCGCTGATTTCATTCTCCACTAGAGAAAGCTCAGTAGCTAGAATAGTTAACCTAAAGGAATCTAACAGTGGTTAGATGGGGTATTTAACGACAAATCAGTATGAGCCATGGGATAGCTTCCCTATTGATTGATTAGTCAATAATGGGTTAATCCTCGTTTTCGCTTCGGCGAAAAGGCGGCGGGAATTACGCGGCCTGTACAGGGGCGATCAGAATCTGGATTGGATAATGATTCCGTTACTATGGTTGCGAGACTGGGTTCCTTACTACGTCTCGGGTCCCAGTTAGGCATAACCGACCGTTCGTGATCCCAGGCATGGCCAAATCGAGTCGGTTATATGTGACATTATATACTTTACGTATTCTATAATGTACAATTGTCGTATTTTAACTTGGTAAAAGCACATGCTTCCGGTTAATAACAACAACAATGTCAATAGATTAAAATTCATTCGCACTGATCCAGAATATGAGTTTATCTCTCGCCCAGCACGAACCTACCAAATTTAACCGAGACGGGAAAAACGCTATGCCCTGGCACATAGATCAAGGTCACGATCAGATGATAATGTGGGCTTCGTGGCGCAATCGGTTAAGACATTCGGCTAGATGATGGTGAATTTCATAAGACAAAATACACCAGGCTTGTCAGAGGGAAAGGGCACTTCACCGGTACGGGTGAATGTTAAAATCCTCTGATGGCATCAGGTGGGACTGGTCTCGGCAGCTAGTGTAGCTGTGGAAGAACAGTTCCCATTATTATCCGGAGGCAGTAGCTTCGGTATACCAGTATCTGTCTCAGGATAGTGGTCCTGTTTAACCTGCGCAGGTGCCGAGGGCTAAGTCTATGTGTGAAGCAGAGGTTAGGTTACTGCTTTCAAGGGTAGGCCTAGACTGTCTCAGACCCACACTATAGGAGCTCTGTTAGAGGAATTGATTTGGCACAGTGTTTGACCCCAAAACTAAGTTGGATTTCTTAAAGCCAGTACTTTGCTGGAACATCAGGGGCTCAAGTATTAGGTTATGCTTACATAAACTTGGTTCATAGAGAATTCGGCCTTGGGGAAAGGAGGCTCAGAGATGGGAGTATCCAAGGCTTAGTTCCATAAGGCACGGAATTGTTTTGTGCAAGGCCAGAGCGTGGTGAATTAGGCACTACATCTCAATGACTAGCCAATGAGAGGTAGGCAATGGATTTTATTCTAGGCGTGGGATTCAGTTTATATCCAAATCTTCAGTTTACGTATGGATATATCTCGCAACACGCAGAGCATATCGATCCAATTCGGTTAAGGGCTCATAAGGTTATAATCGATGCCATGAGGTCGGAGCAGTATTTACCTCCTCGGAGTTCCTCTATGGAGTGATCCTGGGGATAAGATAATGGAAGTGGCATCAGGGAAGTCTCATTCCATTTTTATCAGTTTTACATACGTACACGGACTGCGCAGAGCGCAGATATTTACACATTGGATCCCCTAGTCGCGGCTAGCAGGGATGTCACGGGGGGGCCAAGCATGTGTGAAAGGCTCAATTTTCTAGCCTGTTGTTATTCTGGGCCAGTGTATCTAGGCCAGGATAACAAAGTGTTGGTATATTCACATTGGCATTACAAAACGTTCTAGTTATCAGCTAGTTTAAGTTTTGTGCCTGGAAAGTTTTAGTAGATTGTTTTCTTGATTACACATGACTGGTTATACCAGTCTGGATACATATTTTACTATATGTGTGCAGTGTTTGGTGTTACCAATGATTGTGAGGTCCGGAGAGGGTAAAGGTGAGTTACCTGTGCTCCGGGGTGCTAACGGTACTAGGTATCATGACACTCGAAAACATATAATCATTCATCCAGGGTCATGAATGCCATGTTTGGTAAATTATTGATAGTATGTGGTTGTCAATATGCATAGGGTATTTTATGTTAGCATTACTATTTGTGAGTAATGTGGGTTAGAACTTTAAGAGACTTGTGGACATGGACAAGGGTCAGTGTAGATGCTGTGAGTCTTAGATGTGAGGCACAACAGTGTGTATGACATGACGCTAACATGATATGAGTTAGTCACATTCAGTGTGTGTGAAACTGCAACTGGGGACAGTACTCAAGCAGACCAGAAGACTTAGCTGGCGGCTCAGTTATCTTCTGGGAGCAGAAATAGGGGGGGTACTGCTCAGACGGTGCCCGGGTATAGTCTACAAGTTGTTTGGTGAGTCAATTTATTGATCCTAGGTTAAGTATTCACAGAGCGAATTAATTTATTTTTCTGGTTTCTGTATCACCTTACCTTCCCGCCTTGGAGACAAATTCTAGCAACATATAGGGAAGTATGATACAGAAATCAGAATTTTTCAATGTAAAATTATTTTCTGTGAGTACTTACCTGTTATATGTATTTAACACCCGCCTCCCACCCCGCAAGGTGAGAGATTTGTTCTATCCGCAAAAGAGGTAAAGACTCCCGTTGTCGCGCATGCGCGGATCCAATAGTGGGATTGGGACAGGTGTAAGATGCGGGTCAATTAAATTGTATAATTCGAATGGGAATAGGCAGCCCCAATAGAAGCTATATAGCAACATATAACAGGTAAGTACTCCCACAGAAAACTAATTTTTAAACATTGAAAAATTCGATTTTTCACTCCACACACGGCCGCCACATAAATTCTAATTAAATTTAAATATGAAATAAAATTTATTGCATATTGGTCATAACTGCAATATTTTCAAATAAATGAATAAGGAAATTATCAACAAAATACGGTGGACACCAACAAGGGAGATAACTCTAAAGAATATTGACATAAAAAAGCAATAAGTTCAGTATTGATGAATGTCAAGAGATGACATAAAATTCAAGACAGAGCTCATGCGGAATTGAATTCCGCATAGAGCTTTGCATTTTTTGTCAATATTCGAATACCATTTTACACAAAAGACTACTGTTTTATTTTTCGAAATCAGGTTTTTAGACAAAAATCAACAGTATGGACAAGGGGAGGATAATCCCAGAGGGTTTGTGGTCCACAGTAATGACGAGAGATTTGTGTTGTGTTCAGGGTGGAGGCCAAAGAGGACAAACAGGAAAGCCGGTCTCGCCTGCCCGCCTTACAACCTTGTCCATCATGACTGTCTACTTCCTACAGGCAGTGTAAACCCCCCCCATGCTGCCCGGCTATACCGATGTTCCGCACATGAGAGTTGATTACCCGATTTCCAACTTAACCCTTTTCCAACACCACAGGCCCTGTATACGTGGTATTGACAAATCAGTGTAGATCCAGGTGAGGCCCAGCATTGGTGACAGAGACGTCCTCATCAGGAATTCTGAACCTTTTGCAAGTAAATTTATTTCACATTTTTGAGAACAAAAAATAACCCGTCTTTTTATAAATGGGGACTACCGTATTACTTGGCGATTATAGGTCTAGCAAGAGAGCATAATTAAGGACGCACCCCTATTTTCAAAGTCCCCAAAATCTAGGGGGAAAATGTCTACATTAGAATTATAAGACGCCACCCAATTTTCCTAACAAAATGAAACAAAAAAATAGGAAAAAAAAGTTCGTCCAAGTAGTTGTTGTTTTATTTTATTCCCCCACCACTTGGTTTTTTTTATTCGAACCTTGGACAACCGTTTATGTCGTTTTTGTATTTTCCATTTTTCCCCATCATAGTATTTGCTATGTCCGTAAATTTGCCGACTCTATGTCACCCGTGATTACCGGGGGCCCGGACTGGTATTTCATCCGTTTATTTCTAAGTTATCTTCAATTAACACCAACCGTGAACTCGGTCCGTAACACAGCTTCACTACAACACCGTGCTCGGAATTAGTTAACAACGTTTGTGCATTGGCTCCCGATTTGGTTTTTGCCTATTTGTATCATCAAAATCGTGTTAAATGTGTAACAGAACTATTAGGTCATAAATCGTGTTATATTTGCGATCATATTGCTGCCGAAAGTGGTATTTATAATTGAGTTTAATTATTACCTCCTTTTCAACACCAAATTTACCGGAAACAATTATTTTCGAAATCAATATCGCAAAATATGGCGACAGATCTGCGTGCGTATAATCCAGTGTTTTTTTAAACCCCGACCATTCCTTTCTGAATACAACAATTCACGGGATATGAAATTTATTAAATTAAATCTTTTATTTTTATTTTTGTTAATTTCTTCCACTGAAAGTAATAATGTTTGGTCACCACTTCCCATTTGAACCGTCCTCTCGTACGAAACGGTTTTAAAATGGTGATCGCAATGGGCATATACTTCTGATTGCATAGAAGTGGAAAACTAATTTAGGATTTTACCGCAAACATAAGCGTATCCTCAGCATAGAAATGGGTTTACCCTGATATTGCCCCCATGATGCAAGGGATGAAAGACCACACGTTCGCCACATCCTGGCGGCACACATCAAAAAGCGTGTTGGAACCAATCAGTGCAAATTTTCAAAACATTAGCCTATAAAGGTCACACAGTTTAACAGCCTTCGTGCTGAAATGATGAACATAAAAGAATAAAAGCAGCCCCTGTTGACAACAACGGTTGGTGTTATCGATTTTTTTCCACAAAAGCAACACAACAACTTTCGCCTACAAGTATGGAAATATTTCAAAATCAGTTGTATCCATTCCGTAAATACGCTGAAAGCAGCCTATAGCTATGACGAATTTAGCATTGTTCAGTCCCCGCTGACAGAATTAATTAAATTTTTTAAATTTTTTTAAGAGAATTGGCGAAACATTTGTAAACCATTGTGCAGACTATACGACTGAAATCCACCGCCTGGTCCTGGCCGATAATGCAATAAGCCGGGATTTATCAGAGATTAAAGACCCAATTCACATAAACAAACAAACGTTTGGCCGTGTCCATTCAACTAAGACTTACTGGTTTCTCCTGGTAGTAATTGATATTTCACTGGAAACGCCATTAGAACCAGGGTACCAGTTTTAGTGACCGAATACGAAAAACGGGACAGTCAGCAACCGCGTGTATTAGATATTTGTATATGGCCTTTGTGTTGTAAAATAATATTGACCACGCCCGGTGTGTTTGATGACGGCCAGCTTTGAACATTAGGAGCTTGCCACCTTCATTTCATCAGCATCTTTGTAAACACACACCACAGTTTTCGAAACTAAATTATTGGAGTGCTTATAACTTATTCGTGGAAATTGCATTATGCAAATTGATTGGGATTTACCGTTTAATGGCGATCAATGCCAATAATTTTTTCACGGCAAAAATGGACACCGACGAAACCGATATGGGACCAAAGGTAAATGTTTTCAAAAGATAAATTAAAATGATAGAAGGCAAGATTGTGATTTCGGCAGAGACCAAAATGTTTCGACCGGATCTGATCTTGGAATCAACACTGTTCGCAATTCGGACCTTCGGTATAGAAAATGTGTTCCCGAATGTGACACAATGGGCCGGAACGAGTAAGGCCCGCGGAGTAAAAGGCGGCCGAACCTGTTTAGAATCACGAAACCAATATTCCCAATACCAGGATTTACCCCAAAGACTAACAACAACAACAAATATAGGAACGCCCATTTTTTATTTTTGGTCGTTTATGACAATAATTTCCGGGTGGAAAAAAAATTGCGTCAATGTATCTAACATGTATTTATAAGACGCAGGGGCATTTCTGGGAATACAAATCTGATTAACATAAAAATGGCGTATTCCCCCCCTTTTATAATCGCAAGAAAATACGGTAGTCAGAAAGAAAATCCTTTTTAGTGACTTGGAATTGGTCCGGAAAGTAACATATAAAAATCCATTCCAGTTTACATTGGGGTGACCAGGGTTAATGTTTAGTGGGTACATGTTTCTTACTATTATTTCTTGTGTTTTCCTTTCATTAGAAACTTCTTGATATTTACATAAATGCAACATTTCCTTGTATTTTAAAATAACAACCTTAGACTCTTTGAAAGAACTGAGAAGCTATTTACTTTAATCAATAAAAAAAAACTAACTGTATTAATTCATTTAGTTAGCAAGGTGGGCATAATTGCGTTGCACTTGAGGTTCCGTACGTCTTCCGTCCCATCCATATACGTCTGTTCCGTGTACATTTACATAGAAAAGTCGAAAAGTTTTTGTAAGACTTTCCCATCATGTAAATTATCTTCAATAATACTTGAAGGATTTGCTTTAATATTTAGGATAGTTCCATATTCACCCCTGAACATGTGTGACACCCCAACACACCAACCACCAATGACCATGGCCATTTGACCTATTTGTGAACCTTGTGAAATTGTGCCAGAAAACACGTTAGCCATCTTTTGTTACGTCGAAAAAGTTTTGTAAGAGTCTTTCCCGATCAATATAAAAAACAATAACTTCAAATATTCCTGCATTTAATATTTGGGGAACACTTCATTCCACTTCCAATCACACAACCAACTGACAATGACTCCTTTGACCTTTAAAATGGGTGCTGAAGCACTGAGCCATTTTTACTTTTGTCAAAAAGCTTGTAACAACATGCTCACAAATGAACTTTTGAAATTTGTGTAAATTTTTAATTATTATTTTTTTTTATTTTTTTACACACACTCTCTAGTTAGAGTCTAGTTCATGCTATGGGGCACATCCATGTTTTAACATAATGTTTTAGTTAAATTTACGAAATATAATTTCTCCATATCTTATTAATATCTCCCAAAAAAAGCAAAGTAATATTATTACCACTTGCTTGAAACATCTTGGAATTAAATTAGAAAATAACAGATACATTCCTGTTAACCAACCACATTTGAAGAAACGTCACGAATTTAAATTACACAGTCGTTCAGCAAACAGAAAAACGATTGTTTAAATGTTACTAATACCTATCGTGCCACTATAAATGGCATGGACTAGATAATTTAAGTGTTTTCCATTCGGCTGTAATAATGACCTTTTCTGATTGGAATAGGAACATAAAGCCCGCCCAACCTCATCAATCAGATCAAATCACCTATCCATTGGACCCATGGTAAATGTTTCCAGAATGCTGACCTGGAGGACCCGTCTTGAAGCACCCCCAATAAGACCCGCCCGAGGATTGTGACGTCCCCAGTCTGGAACCAGCTTGGAGACGCGGGTAAAATGTAATCCTTCTGGGAGCAAGCCATGTTCGATTCTGTACAAAAAATCATTACAAAATTTTCCTTTAATTGATGTCGAAAGTTGACAGAAATGTTTCAGTTGAAACAATTTTCGGTCAACATATTTGAACGTCATTTAACCGGCAAAATAGTTGGTAAATTTTCATTTTTGTAAATCGTTTTCATGATATATTCTTAGGTACAAAATCACTTGGCTCATGTTGGCTATAGGCTATGTTGCTCTCATGTTGGCTATAGGGATGCAAAAGTAGTTACAATTAAATATTTTTTAGATTTAATGAATTTAATAGCCAAAAGTTTGTTGGCAGCAAAACGTGGTAGAGTAGAAGCTAATTGTTTTTGGATCTGCATAATTTCATTAAATATGTTTGCAAAATTTTACCGATATTCTTCACAAATAAAGTCAAAAGTTGACAAAATTTTCAGAATACATGCAAAATATAATTGTATTCTCAAATATTTTGTCAACATTTGACGCCATTCTTATGTAAACTTATTTCATGAAATTACGCAGATGTATGAAGGTACAAAATCACGTGGCGTGTCTCAAATGTTATAAAGTCCCTATTATCAGCAAATGCCCCAAATACCTTATCAGGTAATCACATGGGGGCGGGCCGTTTCACTAAACTTCATACGACTAAAGTGTTAGTAAGTGAAAAATTATGATTTCACATTAATTTCACATTAACAATGTTTTCTTGTAACCAATTATTGGATTTACATTTATTGAGCATAGGCTGCATATGCAGCCTATGCTCAATAAATGTAAATCCATCAATTTTAAATTTACAGACTATTCTAAATCTTTACTTACGAACATTTTAGTCGTACGAAGTTTAGTGAAATGTGCCCCAGGTCATTGAGCAAATACATGCTATTTGATAGATAAATTCTATTTTGGACATTGACTCGTGTAACATTGTCAATCCTGTTTTGAAAACTACAGTAGAACCTCTCTAAACCGGACACCAATAAAACTTGTGTGATCTTATTTTTGATGAGTTTCTTGGTCATTTATCTCGGGTGATAATGTCTGTTTGTGACCACATAGCACACAACTATGGCTCCGCATGATCAAATGCCTGATTTACAGTGAAACCTCTATGCTGGACTCCCTGGGGACCTCCCAGGGTGTTCAGTATAGAGAGGTTTCACTGTACATTTTACAGCATTTCATTGGTTGAGCAGCTTCAACTGATTTCACTGAATCACATTAATGTAATGACGCAATGCAAGCCATTTGATGTTCCTTTCAACAGTACACTCTCAAAGGTGAGCCGCGTCCATTCCATGTATTCCATGTCACAGCGTATTTCCGTGCAACACATCCTACTGGACTGTATCGACTTTGCCGATATTCGACGCAAACATTTCAATGTTACTTCACTCGCGGAATTATTCCGGGTGGAGGACATTAAAGGTTTGCTTGGCTTTCTCCATGAAACCAGCTCGTATCGGAAGATCTGATTTTTATCATTGTATACATGTACATGTTTCTCATTTCTATAATTTTATCATGTTATTCATTTATATTGTTCATCATATTAATATTTTTACCCTAATCATCAGTATCCTATTTCAACAACATTGCAAAGTATACTTATCTTGCAAAGAATACTTTGAGGGAGAAATTTTCAATTTAAGGATAAATGTATTAATTGTTATTATACTGAATTTATTATATTATCACAGCCATTTTGGCTGTGATAATGTAATAAATTCAGTATAATAATTCTGCCTACTTTTAATCATCAAACGTATGCAGTTCGGGATGCATTTCGGGGAAAAATAAATGATTACTCCCTCGAAGTATACTTTGCTAGATAAGTATACTTTGCACAATTTTGATGAAATCGGCTACTGATTGCCTACCACATCTGACATACTATTTTACTATTCTTTTTATTCTTCATCTACATTGCTTGGCCCTACGTGATACTCTTTTGTGTTTGATGGGCCGTTAAGCACCATTCCATTCCTTTCAACAAAAACCATGTACAAATCCAATTCATAACATAAACATAAACCCGAGTAGCCTTATTGATCAAAGACTCTCCTTACACAAGCCGTTTGACTGTGAAATGAGGAAATACCTTCCAGACATGGAAGACAAAGAACCACGACAGCCTGGGCCAGCTGTGGCTGGACTTGCTCATGTTCTACGGAGTGCACTACAGCCTCACTGAGCACGTTATCGCCATCCGGGAGGCGAGGCTCGTCCCTTGCGCAGAGAAGAAGTGGAAAATCAAGCGAATTGCTGTGGAAGGTTCGTACATACTTGGCGGTGACTGGAGAAATGGGGTTTTGGAATTTGAGACTGGTGTATTTTCTGATCAAATATCACACTCCTGTAGCCTGATAATGATCTATATTGCTTGTTAAAAGCATGCCGGGTGTTTCATTGATGGAATGGCGAACAGTGCAGTCGCAGCACTGTATGATTATGGTCTACTAGTTTTGCTGACAACAACAACAAGGCATAGTCAAGAGATCCATGATAATCGCCGACCTCGACTACCAGAAAAATGCATACATTGCGAGTGCGATTATATTGCACCTGGGGCCCGTTTCATTAAACTTTGTACGAGTGCAAACTTAGGATCGTCTGGAAATTTCATTTCAATTGATGGATTGATGGATTTACATTCATTGAGCATATGCAGCCTATGCTCAATAAATGTAAATCCAATAATTATTTACAAGAAAACATTGTTAATGTGAAATTTGCACTTACGAACATTTTAGTCGTACAAAGTTTAGTGAAACGGCCCCCTGTTCATTTGCGTCATGGAATCTACAATTTATTTCCACAGTCCATCACGCAAATGCCTCCTAGCACCGGCTTATGCAAAACTCGATGTAAAATGGCACAATTATAGTGTTCACTGTTAATGTGTACATGGAGGTGGAAAATGGTAGTATTGGTGACTCGCGTTAATGTGAGAAACCAGTTCATAAAAATCTTCGTATGAACTGTTTTATCGTTCAACGTTTAGTGAAACGAACCCCAGAGAAACTATTCTGTAATAGAAATGAGGCCACTTGGTGGCAAGTTCTCTCTGTTTCTGTATCTGTAAGCCAGACACACCATGTGATTTTGTACCTTCGGACATCTGCATAATTTCATTAAATACGTTTTAATACAAAATTTACAATATTTTTCATAAATACAATCAAAAGTACATGTACTCTGAAAATTTTGTCATCTTTTGACACCATTTACGGAAAATATTGTAAATTTTGTGAACGTATTATTTGAAATTACGCAGATGTCAAAAGGTACAAAATCACATGGCGTGTCTCTTATTTACTATCTCTGAATATGCTAGTTTTTGATTGTGAGAACGCAAAATGTTTATATCAATCGCCAGGCAATCAATCATTGCTATTTATAAATTATAATTACTTTACAGATCCGTTTTCCACAAAGAGAAATGTAGCGAGATCCCTCTGCAACTCTCGGATATTTGATTACGTCTACAACTGTCTCAGGAAGTCCTGTTTGTACTTTGGTAAGGCCACCAACAGCAACACATCAACTGTCAAAGCAAAACAGGACTCAAAGTCGTCAAAATCTGAAACACAGAAACCCGTATCAAATAGTAACACAGAAAAAATGCCATCAAAAGCCTGCTTGGCTTCAGGGGAGGCTACTAAAAACAAGGAGGTACAATCGCACAATTTGCAAACCGTGGTAACAGGCAACAGTGATACCAGTGATGACGGAAGTATTAAGGAGAACTCATTCTTTGAGGAATGCATGTTTGATCAGGTGGCTTCAGCTTTGGAAGATTTAAAAATAGAAGTGAATACTGCCAAGTCTAGTTCTAGAACCGTGTCTGTATGTAGCCCGGTGAAACAGAAGGTAACTGATGTGCAGATAGCCGACACTATAGCAAGTACAGCAGGAGATGCAGTAAGGAACAATGACAACTCTGTTAATAGTGATTTAGGACCAGTATTGCCAGAGAATGAAAGTGCTAAATGTGATACTTCACATATAAAAGAACATTCAAATTGCAGTAGCGATGAGGATCAACCGTTGTCTGACACTATTGACATTGATATTGCAAATAGTCAAGAGACCAACAGAAGCACATCTATAGCCACCAAACCATGCAGACCGAATTCAGACCAAATACATGTACAATTAACTTCTAGTAACGATGAAAGTGATGTTGAAGTTGACCAACGGGCAGGTACTGTGTCCGGCACGTCACCTCCGGCTGGCTGTCCGGATACCGGGCGCACCTGTACTGACAAGGATGCAGAGTTGACCGTAGAACCAGTGGATGATGACACGGACATTGACGCTGATGAGTCGGATGATAAAGTAATAGAGGACATAACCAACTCAGTGGAGAAATCGGCAGCAATCGAGGACAGTAACCCGGCACATGGCACCGAGATGCAAAGCGATGGCTGGGTGACAGGGTCGGACTCGGACAGCAGTGTCGGGGCAGACATCAGTCCGGTGTTACAGAGGAAACGGAGGGCGGGAAGCCAACCATCGACAGACTACAACTTCGCTTTCACTGTGGACACACTGACTGATGGAAAGGTTGGTTATGAGTCGTCTCAATTTGCACCGTTTGCCAACTGCACCCATAAAATTATTTAACTATTAGCGTTATTGGACATTGTAGATCCTGATCATTATTTTTGTCGCAGTACAAATCCTGATATGAATGAAACAGGATTACCGTTTGGCAACAAACTACCATTATGAATGCAGTCATATCAAGCTGTATCGGTGTTAATTTCTACGCTGAATTAAATTTTGTCGTCTGCCGGAAATGTTTTATTTTAAATATTTCTGAACAAAAACCAGTTTTGACAGCGCAGTGGAGACGATTCTCATGTGCTGTCAAAACCGGTTTTTTTTGTTGTTAAGAATTTAGGCAAAAATGGAAAACATCAGCTGACAATTTCCATTTCCAGCGTAATGAGGGTTAAATCTAATCAAAATCCACACTGGCCAGAACTGTAATAAACCCAAATTATCACATCGTAGCCCAAATATTTCTGACTGTATCGGTATCTCCGCAATACATCACATTAACCCTTTCAACACCACTTGTCTGTATAGTGGTATTGGCAAACAGTGTAGATCCAGATGAACCGGCTCGTGAGAGCAAAACAGCCCCTTTTCATAAATGGACTAGTCTGAAGATCACGTTTTGACGATTGGATTGGTTGCAAAATTAACATATCAAATTCCATTCCAGTTACTTAGGGGTGAAAGGGTTAACTTGTACCATTGTGTATGCAGGGCCCGTCAATTTTCTGCTCCATCTGCGAGACAGAGGGACATTTACAGATGAACTGCCCGGAGGATGAGTTACCGGAGTTGTTTAACTTGCCCCCCATTACTGCCGCCCATCTACAGCTACTCACGTCCGCTATCTTACAGGTGCCAAGTAAGTGGAATAACGTATGGCTGTGACTGGGGGGAAATGGGGCTTGTCGGATTTGTCTAGGTCCTGATCAAATAGCAAATTCCTGTATCCTGTAGCCTATTTCACCAACATTGCAAAGTATACTTTTCTAGCAAAGTATACTTTGAGGGAGGAATTTTCAATGTTATGATAAATTTATTATTTTTTATTATACTGTATTTATTACATTATCACAGCCATTTTGGCTGTGATAATGTAATAAATTCAGTATAATAATCCTGCATACTTTTAATCATCAAATATATGCAGTCGTTCGTTCTATATGAAATAATGCATTTCAGGAAAATGATTACTCCCTCAAAGTATACTTTTCTAGAAAAGTATACTTTGCAATGTTGGTGAAATCGGCTACTGATCTATTTTGCTACTTAGAGGCATGACGGGTGTTTCATTGAAGGAATGGCAAACAGTGCAGATCCTGATCAGACTGTGCGGATGCACAATCTGATCTGGATCTACACTGCTCGCAAAACCCGTAAGCCACATTTCTACTGTCACAGCCACATATAGACTTATTGTCTTATAAATAGGGTTAGCTAACTCGCACAATGAGTTTGTCGGTTTGATGTTGTATTGCTTAGTTAAGCAACATGAAGTAAAACCAAAAAAAATTCTACATGGATCATGAATTTGATCATTCCCGCATCTGTGGCATTGACTGGGGAAATGGTGCTTATGGCTTGTATGACCAGTCTAGCTTCTCTCATAGCCAGATATTGAAGCATAACGTTTGCTTATATAAGCATGATGTGTGTTTCACTGACTAAATGACGAATCGTACTATCCCTGATCAAACTGCGAGGATCATCTAGGATTACGCTGATCGCAAATGTCATACGCGACATTTCTCCAGAGCCAGTGCCACTATGAGACAGGCCATGTGATTTTGTACCTTCGGACATCTGATTAATTTCATGAAACCCGTTTACAAAATTTACAATATTTTCCGTAAATGACGTCAAAGGTTGACAAAATTATATTCCGCATGTAATTTTGTCAAGTTTTGATTTTATTTATGAAAAATATTTTCAATTTTGTAAACAGTTTAATGAAATTACGCAGATGTCCGAAGGTACAAAATTACATGGCTTGTCTCGTATGACTTTGTTGTTGAACAAATGTAAATTCACAATCAATCAATCTTTGTCAATTCTTAGCCCGTGAGTATAAAACTTTTATAAAATCTATTGTTTGAAATTCAGTCGATTGGTTGGTTGATTTAGTACTATTACTATTGGTCATCTTTACAGTACTGTAATCATTGAGGGACATCTGTGCAGTCTATCCGATTTCATCAAAATTGCAAAGTATACTTATCTAGCAAAGTATACTTTGAGGGAGAAATTTTCAATTTAATGATAAATTTATTAATTTTCATTATACTGAATTTATTATATTATCACAGCCATTTTGGCTGTGATAATGTAATAAATTCAGTATAATAATTCTGCATACGTTTAATCATCAAATATATGCAGTGGTTAGTTCTATATGAAATAATGCATTTTTGGAAAAATAAATAATTACTCCCTCAAAGTATACTTTGCTAGATAAGTATACTTTGCAATGTTGGTGAAATCGGCTTACTGATCAATTTCTCTGTCGTTTTTGGCATCCTGTCTTGTCTTAAGTTCCAGTGAAGATTCCTATGTCTCCTTTACAGATGACTTCAAGTTATCCCAAAGTGATCATAAAGTTCGAGAACAAATCAGATGCGACTTGGAGAGGTTTATACAAGAACTGTTTCCAGGTATTGATATTGTATGACTTTTTAATGTTGGTTCAAGTTTATGGCATGTCAAATCAGAGCTCTTGATAAGCTGCGTATTTGCTTAAATACCCAATTATAATTGCCAAAAACCCAATTGAAATCAGAAGTAGCGAGTATCAAAAAGCAATTGCAATTTTGTGGTTCATTTATCATGCTGCAGAAAAACAATAAACAGACCACAAATATAGCATATTTTTCTTATATTCCATGAAAACACATCTTGGTATTAGAATTGTCTCCAAGGAGACAATTCTAATGAAATGCCAAGACATGTTTTCATTTCGAAGCAAACTATTCAATAATTACTGTCTGTTGATGTGTAAATAGTAGTGGGATTTTATTTTACTTAATTAAAATTTTGAAATACCCAATTGCTTCAGAAATGCTGGAGTGAAAATACTCAATTACTAATTGCTTATCTGGAGCCCTGTCAAATAAATTGAAATAATATTCTGTCAGATGCTTATTTAAAACTTAATATTATTGATCTTTATGTTTCCTCATGACCTTGTCAGCCACAGTCTTTTGTGCTTGAACTAAATTTCCTACCCCACCATTTGATAATTAGTTGGTAGAATGGCCTGTTGTAGATAGTACCCCACTCATTATGCCCCCTATGTGACAGCAATGGGGTCATATTGGTTTGCTATTGTGTTACCTTATTCTACATGCCAATGTCGGTGACATTTGACCGCCACGTGCCTTTGCTTTGGTAGAAGCTAACTCTGACAATGCTAGAACTATAATGTTACTGGCTTTTATTTTTATTTCCTTCAAAAAATACATGTGATGAAAATGGTCTCCATTGAGGGAAGATGAATACTTGAATGCAAGTTGTATGATGATAATTATTTTATGCCCATCGTCTCTGCAAAATACTTTCTTATGTTTGTCCTCTTTGTTGAACAGGGGGGCGTTTCACTAAACTTTGTGCAACTAAAATGTTTGTAAGTCAAGTGGAAAATTATGATGAGTTTCACATGAACAATGTTTTCTTGTAACTAATTGTTGAATTTTCATTTATTGAGCATGGGCTGCATAAGCCCATGCTCAATAAATGTAAATCCATCAATTGAACTTTCCTGGCGATTCTAAATTTGCACTTACGAACATTTTAATCGTAAGAAGTTTAGTGAAACGGCCCCCAGATGTAAAACTCATTCCAATCAATTCTTCAACAGCATGATGTAAGATTTACTAACTCAACATGATGTGTTCAGTACATTACAGTAATTTTGGCTTCATTTCAGGTGCGGAGCTGAATCTGTTTGGATCGTCAAAGAACGGCTTTGGATTCCACTCCAGTGACCTTGACCTCTGTGTCACCTTCAGGGACCGCAATCAAGAGGTACAGTGCAGTCTCCGTTTTTGTTCCACCGTAGACAACACTTGCAAACTCAACGCGAACGCAACGCGAACGCAACGCGAACGCAACGCGAACGCAACGCGAACGCAACGGTTTGCTGTAGCGTTGTATACGTTGTTTAAACGTATAATACGGTTCGTACATGTGTAATACACATTGTCAAACCGTTTAGTTTAAAAGCGTTGTATACGTTGTTTAAACGTATAATACGGTTCGTACACGTGTAATACACATTGTCAAACCGTTTAGTTTTAAAGCGTGTAATACGTTTAGCTTCAAGGCGGGTTATAACACGCTTTGGCGTATACATATGTAGCGAGGTGAAAGAGTTGAAACGTGTACAACGCTTTACCTGGAAGCGTGTAGCTATATGAAAGCGTTGAAACGTGTACAACGGTTACACGTTTTAATACATACCTACCTTCGTTCGCCCCGATCTCTTCGAGGCGTCCTGTTTCGTCCCTTTTAAAATATCGCGAATACATACCCTCAGATCGAGTTCAAAGTACATCGGCGGTGTGATTTAGCACTTCAATTGATCCCTAATCCCTGATGACTAATGAGTCACGCATTTTAACACGACAGATGTACCTTGTCGTTTATCAAAATGTTTGAGAATTGTAGATCACGTGAGCCGGCTCATCAGGATCTGCGGCATTCCTATGTACATTTTATATACACAAAAATTACCCCTAATACAGCGTAATGTAACAGTTCCTAACTTAATATGGAATAGCCCGGGCCGATAGTCCGTGTCAGTTAATTGGGGTTAAATATTACGAACACAGATAAACACAGTGCATGGTTTCTTTATTTTATTTTAACATCATCAGAAATGGCGAGTCTAGGAACTCTCATATTATCTTTATGCTGAAGCCAGTCTATTCAGTCACTAATCCGCTATACACCTGTCCCACGCGTGTGTTAAGATTAATCGATATTTGGAGAAACTGAATACACACTGGTTTAACACGGATATGGCCCGCGGATATGTGTCATAAATTACTTGGTGGTCAAAACCGGTAAATTTACAAGGTTTATTTATAGCGAAAATAGCAGCCGACTGGCAATTTTTCTCGACCGATTTTTAAGACTAGTTTTCAAATCTCAATCGGTCTGAGAGTTCAAAAATCGGTCCAGAACCGGAAAACTGAAAATGTTAGAAGCCCTGCAGTGAGTCTAGAAGTATATATACACACACGAAGAATGATCAGAGCATGCGCATTCTACGCGATACAAGGTTGGAGGCATACCAAAACGTGTAATGCGTTAAAACCCGTGGAAACGTGTTATACGTATAACACGGTTTCATCTGTACGGTGCTGTGTACATGTAGATGCGTGTAACCGTTCGTCAAAGAAAGCGTTAAATCGTTTAAACGGTTTACCTTAGCGTTGTATACGCTTACAACCGTTGTATACGTTTACAACCGTTGTACACGGAGGGTTACACGCTTTTGAAACTCAATACGTTGTTTACAACCGTTGTATACGTTTACAACCGTTGTACACGGATTACACGCTTTTGAAACTCAATGCGTTGAACACGGTTTGTTCGACTTTCGCGCATGCGCAAGAGTGGGGAAACGCAACGCATGGCCGAAAACGTATTACACGTAGACGACACACGGTTTGAAACGCAACTAACGGAAACTCCACGGATACGCAACGCACAACACTTTGTACACGTATAAACCCGGAACATTTTGACAGAAACAACTGTAACCATTTACAGTCAGTTATTTTCCTCGGTCAACCAGCCGGGACAATGATTAAACCCATGAGACCGATTGACACAGATCAGCTTTTTTGATTGACATCGATTTGGATTCTTATGTTTTGCATTATAAATAGTATACAATTATTCACTTCTCTTCGGGTCAATAGTTCAAACTATTCTTCCAAGGGAAAGACTATTCACCCGAAACAGAATGCTATTCACCGAGACGAAGTCGAGGTGAATAGCATTCTCTTTTCGGGTGAATAGTCTTTCCCGAGGAAGAATTGTTTATTTGAACTATTGACCCGAAGAGAAGTGAATAATTGTTTTATTATATTGAATAAACCTGAGTTAAAAATGAGTCTTTGTTAACACAACCAACAATTTATTAACAGTGGTAATGGCAGATGAAGGCTCATATCACACATGTTAACCTAACAGAATTACATTAAAATGTTTTCTTATGAACAACATGTTCATCGTATCACATAATTGGCTCAGGATCTGACAAAACCACCATTATCACAGTGCCATATTCGAAAGTTGGACATAATTTCTGTAAATGACATCGAAAATTGACAGGAATGTCAGACCTCTGGTGGAATTTAATTCATCATTTTTCCATGTCATTTACAGAAACTATTGCATTTTTCGATAAAGGTGGTTTTATCGTATCATGCTCGATATATCAATAGAATCCCAGAAATTGCTGTTATAACCAACTTTTCAAAGTAAAATGCTTTATCATGAGTAACATACATGTACATACATACAGATATATCAATAGAATGACAGAAAACATACTTTTGTCATGAACTTTTGACCAACTTGTATCACAGATATTAACAGAATCGCAGAATAAAATGCTTTGTTATGAGTAACATGTATCACAGATATCAACAGAATCACAGAAAAATGCTTTGTTATGAGTAACATGTATCACAGATATTAACAGAATCACAGAAAAATGCTTTGTTAGAATGGCTATTATCACCAATAATAAACAATTTCCTCTATTTATTGTAATTGATGTTTACAGTCCCATAATTCACAAGGTTGAATGGAACAACATTTTCTTGGTTTAGTGGAGCGTACACGTCAAGATGGTTAGATGTGGTATTTACACTTAAATTCCTGTTGAATGAACTACCTGTAGCCTATTTCACCAACATTGCAAAGTATACTTTACTAGCAAAGTATACTTTGAGGGAGTAATCATTTATTTTTCCTGAAATGCATTATTTCATATAGAACTAACAAATGCATATATTTCATGATTAAAAGTATGCATAATTATTATACTGAATTTATTACATTATCACAGCCATTAAATGGCTGTGATAATGTAATAAATTCAGTATAATAAAAATTAATAAATTTTTAAAAAAATTGAAAATTTCTCCCTCAAAGTATACTTTGCTACTAAAGTATACTTTGCAATGTTGATGAAATAGGCTACTGAGGCTAATGCAAATGACTGTGGGTTTCTTGCATTAGAACTGGTACATGTATCTGTATTCATCTGATTATCAGGCATCAATGAATATAAGTAGTCTTCTTGCGAGTCACTCAGAAAATCAATCAACTGTTGATCATATTGCATGAGTGCATCAACATGATCAACAGTTTCAGGATGTGTTTGCAATTCATTTGCCTGTGGCACATTATTGGAATCAGTAAACACATCTGCCTTACCAATACATGCGCTGGTTAGGATACTGCACGCTGAAACGCGTTTCTCATCACTAAGTCTGGACGAATAATGTTTCAAACTATTTTCAGACTTGTGTTTACTGATTCCAATAATGTGGCGACTTTCAAATCCATTTTTGTCTAACAGGGTAATACATGTCGCTCACACACAATGGTTTGTGTAGTCTTTTGACAACTTAGCCAGTTTACTGATTTCCGGCATCATTTTGCCAAGTTTATTGTGTCCTAATGGTTGCTTCGTATACCAACAATCACTGACACATGGTAACTGCTTCGGCACTATGGGTCGTTGGAAGAAGGATTCATTTTCGGGATGGAGTTTGCTGACATACAGCTGAAAGGACGCTACGGGACACCGAGGGTTGCCTGCAATAAGTACAAAAATAAATTTCATAACTATTGAGAATTACATTTCCGACACCGTATTAATTCTAATAATTGTCTATGATTATTTGAAATTTGGCTATTATTAGAATAAATACAAAACAAGCTTGGATCGGAGAAAACCACCCATTTCGCATCGCCATTTTGTGCTGATATTGATTTAAAAAAATCAGATATATTTCCAGTAAATGACATTGACATACATTTGACGCTTCATGGTATTTTACGTTTTTATACGTAAAACAATTTCATTTATAACACAATATTTTTAGTAGTAATAACTTGGAGATAATTTATGATGAAATATATGCATTTTAAATGGTATACAGTACTTTATATATAAGGTAGGGGCCGTTTTGACCTGGGGCCGTTTTGACTATATTCTGGAAATTTTACGTCCGTTTTGACAAGTGGCCGTTTTGACCAGGGGCCGTTTTGACTTGATCCTGTATTCTGTACTCAATACATTTATTAGATATTTACCTTCATCTGCATAAATTCGGTTGGACCCAGTGAAATCATCATCATCCTCTCGTCGGTTTTTCGTCAACTTGGACTTCATGGTAATGTAGGTCCGACCTTCCCCATCAACGTGTGTGCTGAAATCGTCTTTCCGTAGGTCCCTCAGGTTTTCTCGGCCTCGGTTACAGAAGTGTAGCATGTAGTCAAAAAACACTTTGTTCAATAACGATGCAGGTGCACATGTGGACATACATTCAGCTTTGTACAGTTTCTCAATGTGCAGATCCGAAATGACGTCTTTGTGTAATGTTTCACCCTTTCCTTCATTCTTTAGCTGAACAAGCACATCCTTAAACGCATCTCTGCATTTACCAAATCGATCGTCGTTTATAATGTCCACAGCCCTTTTCTTCTTGAACAACTGTTGTAGGCCAAATCGTATAGTGAGCATTGACTTCCGACAATACCTCTCCCCATCACGTTTACGCGCATTTATGAAGAATTTTCTCAGGAAAAAATCCAATTCGGTTACCGAGACCTCATTGTAAAGTTCTACAAGGGCGTACTGCTTGTCACACTTTGTGTATTCCGAGAGGAGGTTCTCTGCTACTTTAAAAGACACTTTTGGTGGATTTCGAGTGACGTTGCTCCACCAGAAGTTCTATTTCTTCCTCCGTCACACTATGTCCAAAACTCTCGCCAGCCATGATTGTTTGTTTCCATTCAGTGAATCAATTGAAAGCGCTCAGGTGACTGAATTCGATGATTGCACTATTGACCGGCTTAAAACCGCAATGAACTGGAATTGTTGAAAAGAGGTCCAATAGTCAAAACTATTCACCCGATTTTAGACGCATGTGACCTGGTTTCAGCCAATCAAATTGTTGTATTTATAATGATATATAATAATATTAGTTATCATATCACTTGGTGATGTGTGCTTAGACTTAAACCCTTTCACACATAACTGGCATGAACTATTCTGTTTCACAAAACCTGCCCAAAGTTTACACCTGTAATGATGAACAATGCAAAAACAATATTTTTTTTCGATAATATTAAATTTTATCAAAATTTAAAAATAAGCCTTCTTTATATTTCGTGAAATTTGGTCCAATATTGATTTTATTGCGAAAAAACAATTTCCCCATGTTAAATCCCCATACACATCTTCACAGAGTGGAAATTTTCTAATTTCAGAAATAGTGGACCTATTTTCAAAATTTAAAAACTCTTGTTTTCTTAGATCATTTCCAAGCTATCTCTTCAGGTTTCATATAGTCAATTTCCAATTGGAGTCAACATTTCACGTTAAGTTTTTGCGTTTAGCTAAGTTTCCAGAAAACTATAAGTTCTACGACCTCCATACTTGGTATACATCAACACTTGTGTAACCATCTCACACGGAAGGAGCCCATGTGACATTGGCCTAGTTTTCATGGTTTATTGACCTAAATTTCACATGCATTCAATGTTAAGTTTTTGCATTTAGCTCAGTTTCCGGAAAACTAGAAGTCCTACGACCTCCAAACTTGGTATACATTAACACTGTGGTGTAACCATCTCACACGGAAGGAGCCCATGTGACATTGGCCTAGTTTTCATGGTTTATTGACCTACCTTTCACATGCATTCAACGTTAAATTTTGCGATTGGCTCTGTTTCTAAAACTTAACGCTCAGGTTAATTCGTTGTAACTTCTGTTTCCCTCAATGGAATGCATTAATATTCCATACATGCATTTGAAACAACATCCCGCATTATTCTACGGAAAGCCCATGTTGCCCTCTAACCCCAAAGGTCAAGGTCACAGGCTTAGAAAATTCCAGGTTTGGAAAACTTAACGCTCGGTTTAATTTATTACAACTTGTGTTTCCCTTGATGGAATGCTTTAATACTTCTTGGGTGTAACGGGCTTAGAAAATGCTCAGTTTTGAAAACTTAACGCTTGGGTTAATTTATTGTAACTTCTGTTTCCCTGGATGGAATGTTTTAATATTTCATACATGCATTTGTAAGAACATTCTGCATCATCTGCAGAAAGTTCATGGTGTCCGGTAACCCCAAGGTCAAGGTCACAGGCTTCAAAAATGTCTAGTATAGAAATTTAGCTTCGGTGCCAGGAGATACATGTCGTTGGCACCATTCTTGTTTGTGTTTAGCTGTGTTTGTTGGAAAATAAATGTTTTGGTTTCAGTTTATTTTCCCCTCGCGTAGTGAAAAGGGGATATAGGGATGCAAAAGTTGTCTGTTTTTTCCGTCTGTCGTCTGTCCATCACAAAAATTAACATTGGGGTTAATCTGCAATAACTTCTGTTTCCATTGATGGAATGCTTTAATATTTCATAGGTGCATTTGTAACATCATCCTGTATCATTCTACAGAAAGTGTATGTAATGGTGCCCGCTAACTCCAAGGTCAAGGAATTAGAAAATGTTTTGTTTCAAAAACTTTACACTTCATTATAACTTCCCTTTCCCTCAATGGAATGCTTTAATATTTCATAGGTGTATTTTTAGCTCACCTGAGCGAAGCTCATGTGAGCTATTGTTAACGCAATGTGTCCGTCGAACATTTTCAAACGTTTTCTCCTCGGTAACCATTGGGCCTATAGTCACCAAACTTCATGGTCATGGTCCTTAGGTAGGGGGATTACAAAATTGTTAAAATGACGTCATTACGTAATCCAAGATGGCTGCCGTCTAAAAATAGCACAAATTCTTCAAAAAAATTCTTCTCAAGAACTACCAACCGGATTTCGACAAAACTTGGTAGGAATGATTGATGTACAATGCACTTTCAGAGTTGTTAAAATGGTGACCCCGGGGTCAAAAATGGGCGTGGCCCATGGGGTCAAATTTTATTTTTGACCGAATATGGTCATGTCTATATCAAATCGAAGGTATCAAAGAGGCGATCGCTCTGGTACATTTTTTGTCTAAGTTGGATGGTTATGTCATCCAAGATGGCCGCCGAAAGGTCAAAAGGTTGTTCTATTAGAGATTTCAAAATTGTTCTTCACACGAATCGCTTGGCCCATGGTGGCCAAACTTCACAGTAATGGTCCATGGGTGAAGCCTTTTCAGATTTGTTAAAACGGAGGTCGTCGCTAATCCAAGATGGCCGCCATCTAAAAATAGCACAAATTCTTAAAAAATCTTCTTCTCATGAACCGCCAGCCGGATTTCGACGAAACTTGGTAGGAATGATCGACGTAGAATGCTCTTTCAAAGGTGTTAAAATGGTGACCCCGGGGTCAAAAATGGGCGTGGCCCGTGGGGTCAAATTTTATTTTTGACCAAATATTGTCATGTCGTATATCAAATTGAAGGTATCGTTGAGGCGATTGCTCTGGTGCAATATTTGCCGGAATCGGATGATTATGTCCTCCATGATGGCCTCCAAAAGGTCCATTTATTCAAGATTTTGAACGTCTTTTCTCAGGAACCACATGGCCGATGCTGGCCAAACTTCATAGTAAGTTAAGATCCTTGGGTGAAGCATTTTCAGATTTGGTAAAATGAGAGTCATCGCTTAATCCAAAATGACCGCTATCTAAAAATAGCACAATTTTTTTAAAACACATGAACTCAATGTCACATTCTCCTCTGGTGTTCATGGAATCAGGCGAGCGAAATAGGGCCATCATGGCCCTCTTGTTAACAACGTCTCATATCATTCTACAGATAGCCCATGGTGCTCACTAACCCCAAGGTTATTACAAGCTTCTTATGTACTATCAAACTGCACCAGGCGGGACATTTTGCTCCGCGGAGCTCTTATTTAAAAAATTTGACTCGTACCCCAGCTCCTCCACCACCTTTTCCCATGTTAAATTCCCATTGTGTTGATGGGCCGTTGAGCACCATTCCATTCCATTCCCATTGAGTCATCATTGTTCGTAATAAAATCAATATTTGACCAAATCTTACGAAATAAAAAGGCTCATTCTTAAATTTTTATAAATTTAATATTAATAGAAAGAAATATTGTTTTTACATTGTTTATATAACCGTACAAATAGGCAGGTTCCTTGAAACAGACAGTAGCTTATTCATCTGGAATAGGTCACACCGCCGTCTATATGTATGTTCCCCATCACGACTGCGATGGTGCCCATCGTGAAGTTAATATTCAAAATGTTTTCCTCTATAGGATCATAACTTTGTGGATGTGATCGAGACAGTCTGTAAGAAGTTGAAGTCACACCGCGGTCTATATGCCATGTTCCCCATCACGACTGCGAAGGTGCCCATCGTGAAGTTAATATTCAAAATGTTTTCCTCTATAGGACCATAACTTTGTGGATGTGATCGAGACAGTCTGTAAGAAGTTGAAGTCACACCGCGGTCTATATGCCATGTTCCCCATCACGACTGCGAAGGTGCCCATCGTGAAGTTAATATTCCGAATGTTTTTCCTCTGTAGGACCTTGACTTTGTCGAAGTGATCGAGACACTGTGTAAGAAGTTGAAGACCCACCGCGGCCTGTATGCTGTATTCCCCATCACGACCGCGAAGGTGCCCATTGTGAAGTTTGTCCATCGTAACAGCCACCTGGAGGGGGATATCAGCCTCTATAACATACTGGTACGGCGTTGTACAATTACTGTCTCTGGGAAACGTAAATTGTTGTCTCCTCTTGTTTCATATTTTCTCTTCTTTCTCAATGTTTTCTTTACCCTCACAATGCGGGAACTGTTAATTGTTGTCCGCTGTTCGTGCATATGTTGTCTTTTCTCTTATAAAAACATGATTTGACAGCAATTTAGAATCATTTCCAATGGAAATGATTCTAAAGTGCTGTCAAAGCAAGTTTTTGATGAGCAAAATTAACAAGTCAGCATTGTCAGGGGTAAACCCTACACGGAGCTGTTATGGATCACCTATACCACTGGTGTCCCAAGCATCTAGATCCCTGATAGTAATATACCTACCTGTAAATCTCTAACCCTGATCATACTTTTGTATTAATTTTGCTGTGAGTCCTATCAAATAAATGCCTTAACAAGGCAGGCAGTGTCGGTGTTGAACATCCTGAAAGTGGCCAGCCATTCTTCCTATTCCATTGTCCTTTTACTGTTGAACAGCATAATCAGGGTGGCTAAGGACTCTTTAAAACAGAACAAAAATGCAAAAATAAATCCATGCAGGGAAATATCACAGAATTTGCTAAAAACACCCAAAATTAGGGGAAAATCTTCAAATTTACCCTTCTTTTTTTTTCTTTTTTTTTGCCAGTTATCAAAATTTGAAAAAGTGAAGTTTATATAAATGTAGTTAAATGCATAATATGGCAATCTCAGGGAATCTTTTTTTGACAAATCAGTAGCCTGCCTGTTAATATAAATCGCAAGTGAGTTTAATTCCACGCATTCAGTAATGCTGTTTCTTAAAACTATAGAAACTGTATATTGTTGTGAACAGGGATGTTGGTTGTGCACCGATCACAATGGCATATATATAACATCAAGGCAAGTAAGTAAAGGTAACGAGCCAGTTGTGTCATTTCAGGGCCAGCAGAACACGCACCTGTTACATTGCTATGCCAGTATAGACCCGCGGGTCGTCACACTAGGGTACGCCATCAAGGTCTTCGCTAAGGTAATGACAGCCAAGGTCTTGGCCTAGGCCATGACATCTGTAGCCGATATCAAAATTGCAAAGTATACTTATTTAGCAAAGTATACTTTGAGGGAGTAATCTTTTATTTTCCCAAAATGCATTATTTCATATAGAACTAACGAATGCATATATTTCATGATTAAAAGTATGCAGAATTATTATACTGAATTTATTACATTATCACAGCCAAAACGGCTGTGATAATGTAATAAATTCAGTATAATAAAAATTAATAAATTTATCCAAAAATTTAAAATTTCTCGCTCAAAGTATACTTTGCTAGAAAAGTATACTTTGCAATTTTGATGAAATCGGCTACTGAGGTGGTCTCCTAGATAATGAAATCCATCTTTATTCAGTATTCATCTTTAGCTTGGATGGGTTGTGGCCTGACTTCCAATCCATAAGTTGTGGGTTCAAACCTTGCCTTCGGCATCAAAAGTTGCTTTCATAGTATTTCCATCCCACTGGACTTTCGAATCAGACTTGAAACTGATATCCCGTCCCTAACTGACCTTAACTGTTGCTTGGACATTAAACCCTTCCACTTTCTTCGTCATGCCTATTGTTTGTGAAATGTGTAGTGATTGCTTACTGGTAACACTCACTCTCAATCTTATAGTTTACGTTTCAATCCCAATTAATCTGATATGTGTTAGAAGTAGTAAATAAGTTCAACATACCGTCTTACTTGTGAGACTTGAAACTTGAAACTGAGGCCCTGTCTCCATTTTATACAAGCCATGTGCTATTGTACCTAAGAAGATGGGCAATATCTCCTAAAAATATTAAAAAAATTACGATATGTTCCGTAATTGAGTTCAAAAGTTGACAAAATGTTCAGACCAAATGTAGAATGAATAGAATTCCAGATTTGCTATGAAAATTTGTTAAACTGTCGACATCATTTGCTGAAAATATAAAAGTTTCTGTAAATATTTGTTATGAAAAATCGCCCGTCTTTTTAGATACAAAATCACATGGTTTGTCTCATAATTATGACTTGAGATCATGTTGCCAAGAAGTAACTCCCATTTATGTGTGTTTGTTCCAGGTGTGTGACATCGGTGATGCGTCCAAGGGCAGTCTGTCATCGTATGCCTACATGCTGATGTTGATGCATTACCTGCAGAATACAACACCCCCGGTGATACCTGTACTGCAGGAGGTGGGTAACTTGCCTATAGCAGATTTCACCAACATTGCAAAGTATACTTATCTAGCAAAGTATACTTTGAGGGAGTAATCATTTATTTTTCCCGAAGTGCTTTATTTCATATAGAACTAACCACTGCATATATTTGATGATTACAAGTATGCAGAATTATTATACTGAATTTATTACATTATCACAGCCAAAATGGCTATGGCTGTGATAATGCAATAAATTCAGTATAATAAAAATTAATAAATTTTATCCTTAATTTGAAAATTTCTCCCTCAACGTATACTTTTCTAGAAAAGTATACTTTGCAATGTTGGTGAAATAGGCTACTGGTGTCACACAAACGTGCACTCACCGCAATAAGCTGTGGCACTCCGTCCATTCCTCCTTTTTGTCTGTCTTTCACGGATGGTCCGTGGCCTAGGGGATATGGCATTGGACTTGAATACCGGAGGTGTTCAATCCTCACCCTAGGCGTGAAAAATACTTACATAGTGTTTCCATCCCACTGGTCTGTCGGATGAGACTTTAAACTGTGGACCCGTCTCTGTATGACCTTTGCTGTTGCTGGGATGTTAAACCCATTCACTTACACTTTTTTTGTCCGTCTTCCAGTCACAAAACATATCATTGATCTTATAATTCCAGCACAAAATTATTTACACAATTCCCTAACATTTGATTGGTCCGTAGCAAGTCTCTGTCCAAAATTTATATCCCAGTAAACTCCATGCCGAACTACTTTCCGTAACCGTCAGGCGCAGTTAAAATAATTCTTAAGAAAACGGAAAATAAACACATTTTCTTGATGAATTTATTTCAAATGCTGGAATTATAAGGAATGAATGGCCTTTTTGTGGAATTTATCGGGGATATAAACTTGGAAAAGTCGCGGGAATACTGGACGAGGCCTTCCGGTCTTCGTCCAGTATTCCCGCGACTTTTCCAAGTTTATACCCCGATAAATTCCACAAAAAGGCCATTCATTCCTATAATATTTTCTCTTCATTACATGTTACATGTACATTTGATACATGCAGTTCTTTGGAGATCCTGCACCCATTCGGTGATCAATTAACGAACCTGGCTTATGCCTTTGTTAAATCCATTGACTCGGTAATTGTAGAATTATGGCTGTAGGTCCAAATTTCTAATTTCATTATTCGACGATATGTGGCTGTGACGAGAAATGTGGCTTTTAGGATTTGTGACCAGTGTAGCTCCTGGTCAAATAGCACACCTGTAGCCTGATTTATATTGCTTGTTAAAGGCATAATGGGTGTTTCATTAATGGAATGGCGAACAGTGCAGATCCTGATCAGGCCGTGTGGATGCACGGGCTGATCTGGATCTGCACTGGTCGCAAAATCCATAAGCCACATTTCTCCACTCACAGCCACATATATGTAATTATACCCCCCGCAATGAGTTATGGGGGGTATACTAGAGTCCGGTTGTATGTGTGTCCGTCCGTCCGTCTGTCACTAAACTTAACATTAGAGAAATATGTTGTAACTTCTATGTCCTTACATATTTAGTGGCACATGGGCCCACGCGCGGGGGGGGGGGGGGGGGGGGGGGGGGGGGGGGTGGGGGGGGGGGGGGGGGGGTGTTATTCTGTAAGCGTCGCCTACTGACAAATCTAGTTATTATTTAAAAGTGATGTAATTTTCCTTTATCATTTTTGCTGTGATCTACGTTTTCAACTGGATTGAAGTTGCCTTACTGAAATGCTGCCTTAGCGATTATGCTCTTCCTGTTCCCTTACATGTTAAATGATGCTTTATAGGCTGAAACATTTGAATAGTGGGTTTGTAGTGCATATAGCAATGGCTTTCAATATCAAAAGTTGTGGGTTCAAACCCTGCCTAGGCATGGAAAAAATGCTTTCATAGTATATCCATCCCAATTGTCTTTTGTGACAGGGGTGGATTGTGGGCTATAGGTTAGGACACTGGGGCCCGTTTCACTAAACTTTGTACGACTAAAATGTTCGTAAGTGCAAAATTATGATAGTCTGTAGATTTAACATTAACAATGTTTTCTTGTAAACAATTGTTGGATTTACATTTATTGAGCATAGGCTGCATATGCAGCCTATGCTCAATATATGTAAATCCATCAATTGCAATTTCCAGACGATCCTAAATTTGCACTTGCGAACATTTTAGTTGTACGAAGTTTAAGTGAAATTGGCCCCTGGACTTCAATTCAAGAGGTTGCTATTTCATAGTGTCCTAGTAATCCAGCCCACTAGTCTTTCGGATGAGACGTAAAACCGAGGCCCAGTCCACCTCTATATGACCTTAGCTGTTGCTGGGACGCTAAACACGTTCACATGTTCCACTCGTGTGTGGTGTATTTCAGCTTGGTGACCCGAAGACACGGAGGAAGTTGATGATTGACGGCTGGGACGCCTGGTTCTACGAAGATCTCGCAAAGCTGGTACGTGGCTCACTCTTATCCGGGCCTGGGGCAGATAAAAACCGAGAACATACTCCTTTCTCATGCTCAATATCAGGAAGTTCGAATGGTCGAAATTTGGTGAACATGTGTTATTGTTTCAATCCCCTCACTCTTGGCAACAATACAAATATTCCTAAGCAAGTGCTGGGACATTAAACCTTTTGACTTTCAGCCCCATACATCTGTAGTGAACTGGTAAGGGTCAGTGGCAGCACTAGCCCTGCTTGGGGAGGGTGACGTTGTGAGAAATATTCTCAAATGTTGTATATTTATTCCCATTTATTTAGTATGTTTGAAGTGGCATAGACAGTTGTACTAGAGATATTGGCAGCGATCAGTTGCCCCTTTTCGCTAAACTTCATACAATAAAAAAGTTTGTACAAAGATTAAGTTGCTTCTCGCATGAACGTGTCTAATAAATGCACCTCTACATGTACATGTGAACACATCTACTAAAGATTTACCAACACTGGCTATTAGTGCAAATGTTATTCTACATTCCAATTTTCCACCTACGAACTTCTTAGTCGTACGAAGTTTAGGAAACGTGCCCGAGGATATTGTGGCTTCATTGCTGAATGGATATTATAATTCACTACTTTATATGTAGTGCTGAACTTGCAATGCTCTCAAGTTCTCAACCACAATAGTTGTTGGAGAGTTACGTGTCTGAAACTCAGAGCTCCAGATGAGTTTTGTATCTATAAAAGAGTAGTACCGTATTCTTGCGATTATAGGTCGCAAGAGTGCATAAGACGCACCCCTATTTTCAGTCCAACATCTGGGGGAAAATGTCTACATGAGATTATAAGACGCACCCAAATATTCCTAACAAAATGAAACAAAAAAATGGAAAAAAAACTCGCCAAGTTGTTGTTGTTATTTATTCCCCCACATTGTTTTTTTATTCGTACCTTGGACGTTTTTGTCTGTATTTTCCCCATCATAGTTTGCTATGTCCGTAATTTGCCGACTCTGTCCGTGATTACCCGGTCCATATTTCACCGTTTCTCGTATCTTCAATTACACCGTGAACTCGGTAGTACACGCTTCACTATAACACGTGCTCGGTTAGTACACGTTTGTGCATTGGCTCCCGATTTGTTTGCCTATTTGTATATCAAAATCGTGTTAAATGTGTAACAGACTATTGTCATAAATCTTGTTATATTTGCGATCATATTGCTGCCGAAAGTGGTATTATATTGTTAATTATTGATTGCGGTATGTATTACCTCTTTTCAACACCATTTACGGAAACTATTTTCGAAATCAATATCGGCGAAATATGGCGACAGATCTGCGTTCGTATAATCCAGTGTTTTTTAACCCGTTCCTTTCTGAATACACATTCACGGATATGAAATTTATTAAATATTTTATTTTTGATATTTCTAACTGAAAGTATATGTTGTCACCACTCATTTGAACCGTCTCGACGAAACGGTTTAAATGGTGATCACGGCATATACTTCCGAGTGCATAGAAGGAAAATATTTAGGATTTTCCGCAAACATAAGCATATCCCGAGCATGAAATGGGTTACTGATTGCCCCCATGATGCGAGGATGAAAGCTGCACGTTCGCCACATCTGCGGCACACATCAAAAAGCGTGTTGACCAATCAGTGCAATTTCAAAACATAGCCTAAAGGTCACACAGTTTACAGTCTCGTGCTGAATGATTGACATCAGATAAGCAACCTGTTAGTTGACACGGTTGTGTGTTATCGATTTTTTTCCACAAAGCAACACACAACTTTCGCCTACAGTATGTAATATTTCAAAATCAGTTGTATCTTCCGTCAATGACGCTGAAAGCAGCCTATAGCTATGACGAATTTGCATTGTCCGCTGACGTAATTATAATGTTTTTAATTAGAGATTGGCGAACATTGTAAACCATGTGCAGACTACGCGAATCCACCGCCTGGTCTGGTCGCTAATTCAATAAGCCGGGATTTGTCAGAGATAGAGACCCAATTCACATAAACACATTTGCCGTGTCATAGAGACAGGTTCTCGGTAGTATTGTTTCACTTGGGACGCATCAGACAGGGTACCAGTTTAGTGACGAATACGAAACTGACGTCAACAACCGCGTGTGTTGATATTTGATACGGCTTTGTGTTGTAAATCTTGACACGCGGTGTGTTTGATGTCGGTCAGCTGACTTAGGCTTGCCACTTTCATCAGTTTTATAACTTTCGTGGAATTGCATTATGCATATTGGTGGGATTTACCGTTAATGGCGTCATGCAATATTTTTCACGGCAAAATGACACCGACTGATATGAGCCCGGTAAATGTTTTCAAAAGGTAATTAAAATGATAGAGGCAAGATTGTGATTCGGCAGAGAAAATGTCGACCGGATCTGATCTTGGTATACACTGTTCGCCTTCGGTATAGCAAATGTGTACCGAATGTGACACAGGGCCGGAACGAGTAAGGTGCGAGTAAGGCGCGAACTGTTTAGAATATGAATACCGGATTTTACCCCAAAGACTAACAACAACAACAACAACAAATATAGGAACGCATTTTATTTTTTTTATTTTTGGTCGTTTATGTCAATATTTCGGGTGGAAAAAAATGCTAATGTATCTACATGTATTTATAAGACGCAGGGGCTTTCTGGGATACAAATCTGAGCAAAAAAAATGCGACTTATAATCGCAAGAATACGGTATACCCCCAGATTTCAAATTCAATGTGTATTTTACTTTTACAAATGTATTATTGATTTTTTCCTTAATATTAAATAGGGAACAAATGATAAAAATAAAACAAATTTAAAAATTCACTTATTTGAGCTGCAAAAAGCTTTTTGCAGCTCGAAAAGTAAATTTTCATCAATGACACATAAAGATCAATTTTATTTTTCAAGAGTTTCTTGGTAATTTATCTCGGGTAATGATGTCTGTTTGTGATCGCATAGCACACAACTATGGCTCAGACTGATCAAATGCGTGATTTACAATGAAACCTCTCTAATCCGGACACCCAGGGGATCTCCCAGGTTGTCCGGTTTAGAGAGGTTTCACTGTATTTCTGTTTGCATGTGTTAGTCGCGCGTGTGGCCGGGATACGGGAAGAACCGACAGACGGTGGGGGAGCTGTGGCTTGGGTTTTTCACCTACTACTTGGAGGAGTTCTCTCTGTCCGAGGCCGTGATCACCATCAAACAGGTGCACCCACTCTCCAAGTTCGAGAAACTCTGGAATGGCAAATGTGTCGCCATTGAAGGTATGTTGGTGGGCACG
Source organism: Conchocele bisecta (assembly GCA_029237695.1). Taxonomy (NCBI): domain Eukaryota; kingdom Metazoa; phylum Mollusca; class Bivalvia; order Lucinida; family Thyasiridae; genus Conchocele; species Conchocele bisecta. Next base: position 20,683,571 of record CM055268.1, on the reverse strand, counting down.
CCATGTGATTTTGTACCTTCGGACATCTGAGTAATTTCATTAAATACGTTTACAATATTTTTTATAAATAAAGTCAAAAGTTGATAAAATTATAATTCCGCATGTACTCTGAAAATTTTGTCAACTTTGGATGCCATTTACGGATAATATTGTAAATTTTGTAAACGTATTTCATGAAATTTACTAAATCACATGGTGTGTTTCAATTGGCATCGTCCATAGTATGTGACTGTCGCTGGAGAAACTCTGGAATGGCAAATGTATTGCCATTGAAGGTATGTGGATGGGCACGACTATTCTTGCATTTGATAGTAATAATTGATCTTCGATAGTATGAGACACGCCATGTGATTTTGTACCTTCGGACATTCTCTGAAAATTTTGTCATCTTTTGACTTTATTTTTGAAAATTATTGTAAATTTTGTAAGTGTATTTAATGAACGCAGATGTCTGAAGATACAAAATAGCATGGCGTGTCTCGTATGTGACTGTGACTGGAGAAACCCTGGAATGGCAAATGTATCACTATTGAAGGTATGTGGTAGGGTAACGACTAGGTTAATTCTGTGTGCTTCAGCTGGGATGGTCTAGCATTCTTGCCAGCAAACACATTTTTACAGTCATTGAAATACTTGAATTTTATTTACTTGTGACTACTTTGCAACCACTAAATTTTCTTGATTTGCCAGTGTTGCCGTTTCATATTTGGACAATGCAGTTTTATCCTACTAGACGAGCTCTTGTGTTAACCCTTTGAACCCGAAAGCCCGCTATAGCTGTTTATGCAAACAGTGCAGATCCAGATGAGCCGGCTCGTAACGAGCCGTCTCATCAGGATCTGCACTGTTTGAAAGTAATTTTCTTATTTTTGAGAACAAAAAATTCCCCTTTTCATAAATGGACTAGTCTGAAATCATTTTGTGATGATTGGATTGGTTGCAAAATTAACATATCAAAATCCATTCTAGTTACTTTGGGGTGAAAGGGTTAAGGAATTAAAACGGCAGCCTTGATTATTTGGTATACAGGAAAAGGTAGTCACCATATCCATCATTCTATTGTTCAATTCATAATCTTGTTATTATGCCACCCCAACGATAGTTGTTGGTGGCATATAGTGTTTACCCTGTCCGTCCGTCCGTGCTGGAGTGGCTAATGTAAATTTGTTTGCTGTCCCACCTATCCATCTGCAGTTGTTCCTCTTTTTCGACTCTGAACAACTTTTTTTCCTTGTCCGACGAACTACTTCTACAGTTTTTGGCCAATTCTCTTCATACTCGGTATACATCCCAGCCATCAAGTGCAGGAATGCGTAATGTAAACATTTTCGCTGTCCCACCGTTCTATCCGCAGTTATGCCCCTTTTTTCGACTCTGAATATATATTTTTCTTTATCCGGTGAACTACTTTTACAGTTTATGGCTGATTCTCTTCATAGTCGGTATACTTTCCAACCATCAAGTGCAGGAATGCGTAACATAACAAATTTTTCTGTCCCACAGATCCATCCCCAGTTATGCCCCTTTTTGGACTCTGAAAATATTTTTTTCTCCATCACTCACTCAGTGATTGCTGTTGTATTCATGAATGCTCAACAGCGGTGGTTTTTTGTTCTACAAACAATTTTCGAGTTATCCAATAGCATTTAGCAGTCATTGTGATAAAACATGTTCACATTATCTTTCAGATCCATTTGACTTGACTCACAACCTTGGTGCAGGCCTGACAAGGAAAAGTAAGTAAGGGTACAAGCCATTGTTATGGCCATCCGTCACTAACACCATAGCTTCACTGCTGACAGTTGGCAAATATGTGGCTGTGACTGGAGAAATGGGGCTTATGGGATTTGTGGCCAGTGTAGCTCCTGATCAAATAGCACACTTCTACAGCCCGATAGTGATCTATATTACTTGTTTGAAGCATGACTGGTGTGTCATTGATGGAATTGTGAACAGTGCAGATCCTGATCAGACTGTGCGGATGCACAGTCTGATCTGGATCTACACTGGTCGTAAAACCCATAAGCCCCATTTCTCCAGTCACAGCCACATATATCAATGTCAGAAAGTCAAACTGTGTAAGTCATAGGATGGTCTAGGCAAGCGATCATTGTCACAAAGTATATTTTAAAAGCTAAATTAGTCGGTCGGTCAATTTGCGCATATGAGCCACCTTAAATCTTTTTTTAGCTCGACTATTCAACTATTCATTGTGTCGGTGTTGGTGTCCACTTAAAGTTTTTTATCTATTTTTGCCGATTTGCTTAACAATGTTTCTTCGTTAAAGCTCTTGGTAAAGTTTATATCTTCAACAGTATTAGGCCAACAGCCACCATACTTGCACATAAACATGGCCCAGTCGTATGTATTGTTATCCACTGCCAAACTCATGATCTTCAAGTGATTTTGACGTACTTTTGCCCATTTACTTATCCATTTTCTTTGGCTAAAGATTTTGGTCATGTTTTTATTAGCTCACCTGAACGAATCTCGTGAGCTATTGTTACCGCAATGTGTCCGTCGTCGTCCGTCGTCTGTGAACATTTTCAAACGTCTTCTCCTCGGTAAACATTGGGCCTATAGTCACCAAACTTCATGGTCATGGTCCTTAGGTAGGGGGATTACAAAATTGTTAAAATGACGTCATTACGTAATCCAAGATGGCCGCCATCTAAAAATAGCACAAATTCTTCAAAAATCCTCTTCTCAAGAACTGCCAACCGGATTACTTGGTAGGAATGATCGATGTACTCTTTCTTTCAAAGTTGTTAAAATGGTGACCCCGGGGTCAAAAATGGGCGTGGCGAATATGGTCATGTTATATATCAAATTGAAGGTATCAATGAGGTGATCACTCTGGTACATTTTTTGTCGAAATCGGATTGTTATGTCATCCAAGATGGCCGCCGTAATGTCAAAATGTCGTTCTTTTCAAAATTCTTCTTCACATGAACCGCTTGGCCCATGGTAGCCAAACTTAAAAGTTATGGTCCATGGGTGAAGCCTTTTCAGATTTGTTAAAATGGAGGTCATCTCTAATCCAAGATGGCCGCCGTCTAAAAATAGCTTAAATTCTTAAAATATCTTCTTCTCATGAACCGCTAGCCGGATTTCGACGAAACTTGGTAGGAATGATCGATGTAGAATGCTCTTTCAAAGTTGTTAAAATGGTGACCCCGGGGTCAAAAATGGGCGTGGCCCGTGGGGTCAAATTTTATTTTTGACCGAATATGGTCATGTTATATATCAAATTGAAGGTATCAATGAGGCGATCACTCTGGTACATTTTTTTGTCGAAATCGGATTGCTATGTCATCCAAGATGGCCGCCGAAATGTCAAAAGGTCATTCTTTTATTAGAGATTTCAAAATTCTTCTTCACATGAACCGCTTGGCCCATGTTAGCCAAACTTAAAAGTTATGGTCCATGGGTGAAGCCTTTTCAGATTTGTTAAAATGGAGGCATCGCTAATCCAAAATGGACGCCGTCTAAAAATAGCATAAATTCTTAAAAAATCTTCTCATGAACCGCTGGCCGAATTTCGACTAAACTTGGTAGGAATGATCGATTTACAATGCTCTTTCAAAGTTGTGAAAATGGTGACCCCGGGGTCAAAAATGGGCATGGCCCGTGGGGTCAAATTGGGGTCAAATTTTATTTTTGAACGAATATGCTCATGTCATATATCAAATTGAAGGTATCAATGAGGCGATTGCTCTGGTACAATATTTGTCGGAATCGGATGATTATGTCATTCATGATGGCCACCAAAAGGTCCATTTATTCAAGATTTTTAATGTCTTTTTCTTAGGAACCACATGGCCGATGCTGGCCAGGAAGTTAAGATCCTTGGGTGAAGCATTTTCAGATTTGGTAAAATGAGTCATCGCTTAATCCAAGATGACCGCCATCTAAAAATAGCACAATTTTTTTAAAACACATGAACTCAATGTCACATTCTCCTCTGGTGTTCATGAAGTCAGGTGAGCGAATTAGGGCCATCATGGCCCTCTTTTTTTCAATACTATTCGGCCTGCAGCCACAATACTTGTAAACAACCATCACCCAGTAGTATGTATCACTTTCTGTCAAGCTATTCTGTTCTCAAACAGCTATTGTTTATTATTCACCAGAGCTCCAGATAAGTTGTGTATCTAAAGAGCATTATACCCGCAAATTTCAAATTCAATGTGTATTTTACTTTTACAAAATTAATGTAGTATTGATTTTCCTCAAATAGGGAACAAATGATAAAAAAATAAAACAAATTAAACAATTTGCTTATTTGAGCTGCAAAATGCTTTTTTCAGCTCAACTAAGTAAATTTTCACATTGCTGAAAGTATTTTGTACTCCCAATTTTGATAATCAATGCGTATTCTGCTAAAATAAGTGCGTCAAATACGCCAATATGCACCTTATCTGGAGCTCTGAATCCTACAGAATAGGGTAAGGTGTAGTAGAGTGCAAACAGCAGTACTGGGGCCCGTTTCACTAAACTTCTTAACAACTAAAATGTTCGTGCAAATTTAGGATCGTCCGGAAATTTCAATTGATGGATTTACATTGTTAATGTGCAATTTACAGATTATCATAATTTTGCACTTACAAACATTTTAGTCGCACAAAGTTTAGTGAAACGGCCCCAGGTGTCCATTTGTATGTACATAGATGACAAAGTGAGCATTGAGGTAAATTTCTTGATATTTCACATATGCATTCCTCTTATGGTCCTTTACCATGCTGTGACAAATTGCCGATCCTCTAGACCCCGCCACTGCCAAGTCAAAGTCGCAGACATTGACCGAGGTATTTTTTTCTGGTAACGTATCTACCTTATGAGAATGATAACTCTTGATTGGCATCGTTTCATGTTTCATCATTCATGTCAACAGGCCACGTTTCTAGTTATTCTCTCGCTTATAGACACTAGAGGATATAGCGTTAGTCCATGTACAGTGCAACCTCTCTACAACAGCCACCCATGGGAAGAGGCAAAATTGGCTGTTATAGAGAGGTGGCTGTTGTAGGGAGGTTAATGCTGAATACAATTTTATCGTCTGATGTTTATTTATTTTCTTCAATAATTCTCATTAAAAACATGTTTTGACAGCATTTTAGAATCATTTCCAATGGAAATGATTCTAAAATGCTGTCAAAACATGTTTTTATTGAGAAAGAATACAAAATCAACATCAGACGACAATGTTCATGCTCAGCAGTGTAAGGGTTAGATATAGAGGAAATCATCCATTTGGGATATAAAATAGCGGCTGTTACAGAGAGGTGGCTGTTGTAGAGAGGTGGCCGTTCGGGGAGGTTCGACTGTACATACGTGCAATAACTTATGAAGCGCTTCACCGATTTTGATAATATTTGGCCACAATATGTGTCTATGGATGAGGTGCTTTGTTTTGCATATGACCCACGTCAGTCCGACCGCCCAAGGTCAAGGTCACTCAGAGGACTTGTGTTCACCTTGTTTGTAAAGCAAAAATGTTAGTTTTATTTTTGTTTGTTATTATCAAGGCTGCCAGCGAGGGGATTAGCTTAGTGATTGCGATGCCCTTGTTATCTTTATATTCCATTAAGTCTGCTGCCGATTTCATCAAAATTGCAAGGTATGCATATCTAGCAAAATATACTTTGAGGGAGTAATCATTTATTTTTCCAAAAATACATTATTTCATATAGAACTGACGACTGCATATATTTGATGATTAAACGTATGCAGAATTATTATACTGAATTTATTACATTATCACAGCCAAAATGGCTTATATTTGATGATTAAACGTATGCAGAATTATTATACTGTATTTATTACATTATCACAGCCAAAATGGCTGTGATAATGTAATAAATTCAGTATAATAAAAATTTATAAATTTATCCTTAAATTGAAAATGTCTCCCCCAAAATATACTTTGCTAGATAATTATACTTTGCAATGTTGGTGAAATAGGCTACTGATCTTGTTGTGTGTTTGCAGTGAACAAGTACATCCTGATGACGTTTATCCACGCACGGGAACTGTATGGCACCAGTATAGCCAGGGTGCCTGACGCATACAGCTGTATACAGGTTGGTCCCCTACCTCACAGTATATTATAGGAATGAATGGCCTTTTTGTGGAATTTATCAGGGTATAAACTTGGAAAAGTCGCGGGAATACTGGACGAAGGCCGGAAGGCCTCGTCCAGTATTCCCGCGACTTTTCCAAGTTTATATCCCCGATAAATTCCACAAAAAGGCCATTCATTCCTTATAATTCCAACATTTGAAATCAATCCAAGAAAATGTGTTTATTTTCCGTTTTCTTAAGAATTATTTTAACTGCGCCTCCCGGTTACGGAAAGTAGTTTGGCGTGGGAGTTTACTGGGATATAAATTTTGGACAGAGACTTGCTACGGGCCAATCAAATATTAGGGAATTGTGTAAATATTTTTGTGCTGGAATTATTCACTGGTGTTTTGCACTCCATGCCGGAGTAAAATGTTTCGCATTGGAATCTCACCTGATGAGATGCCACTCATAGGCGGGCACTGCTAATCTAAAATAAGGGGTGACCTCAAACAAATTGCAACAGAAACTAACATAGTGGCGTTTGGTTGGACATGCATCAGGGTTGATCATATCCAAAATAGGCAAAGATCGGCTCAGACGAAATACCATAATTATCATAATTTCAAAATGGCGGCCATCGCCAGCTGTGGAACGCAATATATCACAAACGGCTCGTCCTAGGACCCATAAATGAATTACTAATACATAGGAATGTGGTACCCAGTATTCCATAAATGATACTTATATCGACCTATGACGTCATTGTGACGTCATAACCCAGCAATGACGTCATAAATCATGTATTTCGCCATCGGGGGCGATTTTTGTCGCACATTTCGTGCACTCGGGAATCCGAAAATGATACTACCACTGACCTATGCTGTCATTATGACACAATAACTAACTTATGACGTCGGGGACAGATTCAATAATTGTTTCATGGGGAAACAGTTTAATCTCTATCAATAGCCAATGTCCAACAAATATGTTTCTTCAATCTCCTTTTCGTCGAGAATCACTGGGCTTGGCGAGTTTGAGCATTGCAATGTCCACAAGCATTCGTACATTTCAGTCCAAAACGGCGACAAGAACACTTTTTGGTAGCACATTCCCCTTTGCACATGCACCGAATTAGTTTCAAAAGATGCTGAGGAGCTACTGGTGCATTCATTTTCTTTGGGTGAAGAGCACCGTTTCGCACTTCCCATCCCCATTCGGTAGGATTCATGTCCTCTCCATCACCCATCCACGTACGGACTTGAATAAATACTCGCAAGGAATGATACATTGCCGCGTCAGATGTCGGTGGCAATGTTATCACATCGATTGCTGTAGTACCTGTCACCACCTTCTCTTTAAACTTTCTCACTCTTAGTGCATTACTATTTTCTCCTGTTTTCCTCCGTACAGACAAACCACAGGTTTTTCGCCGGCTTCAGTTATCTCACTAGTACATGGTAAATCAGTGGCACAGAAGACTGCCGCTTGTTCCCTGAAGATCTTACTGTCCATCTTCTTCAATGGTCACATCCAGCGATGGCGTGAATGAATGGCAAACTCGAACAGGTACAAGAACAACTGTCCCGGTGGTATTTTAATGCGATTTGCGTGATGGCATAACATTGCAAGCAAGTCTGTGTCCTCACCAACAACACAGGTCTGACCGATGGCTGCTAATTGTACTTCAGTTTCTGCTATTATAAAATCTGCATCACCTGCGGCCTGTTTTGTGCCTATTCCATTCGATGCTTCATCAGATTAGTGAAGTTACATGTGTTGATTTCATTACAAAGAAAGTTTTCCTTCTTGGTCTTCAATAGATTTGTTTCCGGTATAAAACCACTGACTTTTGCACCAACGAGCCCTTTTGTTCGTCGCTGATGGGTGCTGTCTTTCGTAGAAGGGCCCTGTAAGAAGCCGTCAAACACAACGACAGGACTTGAGCTCTGCGTGACTAGATCTACGTATTTAGTACATATACTAACAAACGATGTATCCTTTTTCCACTGAATTATGTGCAATAAAGGACCACCATCGAACATTGAAAACTGTTGCGCAACAACCGCGACCAATGTTTCAGAACCTTGAGTCTGATACCTTTGTCCGATAGCCTCAGCTAGTTGCGACTAGTGGCTTCTCTAATCATTCCATGTGTCAAATAAAGCAGTTGGGTGTGTTGATAGTTCATATTGCAAGAACTGCTCTAAGTCATTTCATCTGTGTGTACATTGCCAATGGCCAGCAACCGTTGGAAAAGCAGCTGAGGATCGATGTTGACTTTTTCTCCATCAATATCATGTTGCTTTGCCTGACCCAACGCAACAGCAATATCATTTTGCAGAAGGAAACATCGAATGCATTTGTACCGTACATCTTCTCTAAGATCTTCTCACCGACGTCTTTAACTCTATGAGCATTGGCAGATGGATCAGCGGTAATGCCACTGGTGATACTCCGCAGGTCTGGTGTAGGCTCTAATGGATTAGTATCACGTAGCAAATCTAAGACAATTGAGGAATCTTTGTTATCACGTTTTACTCTTGCAGAAGCTAACTCTTTATGTTGTTCACTGGTGGCGAAAGTCCGGTTAGTGAGGTCTTGCATCGATTCATTGAATGTCGCGCACACAGGTAACGACAACAGCCACTTATTTCGTTGTTTCTCATTCATAACACCTCTACCATGCACAAGACCTCCAGTAACTTTGATGGTTCGCATAAGTGTCTGCTTGATGACAAGGTCCTTCGACAGACCAGCCCAGAATCGTTCCGTTCGCCGTATCACGAACAGGCCAGAGTCGAACATATAAACTTTTTCACTTTCAGTTCCTTCAGATCCCGTAGGTATATTTGGACACTTTTCGCATGGTGGTTGTGGCCAGTAGCAGCAAAGTACGGCAGCATCTTACTAAGGCAGGCCTTACAATGACCAATTACCGGTTCTTTGCGAACGAAGAAAATCACGAAGTAAATCAAACATATCTACATATTGCAGCCACAACTCAGCAGTAGGGTATTTGCTTTGGTTTCAGATATGTTGACTAAGATTTGTGATATAGTCGGATCTTCCATTGCCGCTTCCACCGATATATCTTTGCTTATAACTTGATCAAACAAATCTAAGGCTATTTTCAAGTCCGGACTGAGAACCGATTGCACGCTCTCACTTTCGTTGTCACCAACTGGACTGGGTATACCTCATGAAGGATGAATCCGTTTAGCATAGAATCAATCATAAAATGCCCACGACAAGCACGGGAATATGATTTGCCGTTCAAGATGTACGTGACAGCATTTTCACCGTATATAAGTTCCAATACTTCTCGGAGCCCAGAACTAGTCATCAAGTTGCAAATACTGCCCAGGAAACTCATCATAGTATGGAATCCGCCCAAGTCTAGTATGATTTGTTTCAAGTCACTACTTTAACAAGCTACGATAGTTCTGGCTTTGAACCACAATGGCTGGTCAAATGTAACTATCGGTGTGCACTTATGACGAATACATTCATTGACGATGAAGCATAGAGTTGAATATATACATGTGATGTCCGTTGTATCGATATCCAACATGGGGAGGAATCTCACTGTAGGAGTAAATAGTACCGGTACTACCAGACACAGCTTACATCTCTCCTGACCAGCCAGGTGTACCTAGTTTCAAAGGTGAACTTTAATTCTTTACCATAGTTAAATCTAGTTTTACTAAATGTGGTTTTCTAACATTGATTTGCGGTAGCATATAGTAAACAATAGGACTATATACCATGTATACACTGGGAATGTCATAGTACGTAGCTTGAATCACTGAATTGTCAGTTCTCTCTGAGCCTGCATCTCTTCGGATCAGTGTCTTGACTCTAATTGCTGGTGTAATAGTTTCTATCATAACCATAGCATGTAATACTTCTTTTCCATCTAAGCTCCATGGATTTCTGTCAGCATTATCGCAAACAAATTTTAATTTTTGACCCCAAACAAATTGCAACAGAAACTAACGCAGACAAAGATCGCCCCGACGGCGAACTACATGATTTATGACGTCATAGCTGGGTTATGACGTCACAGTGACGTCATAGGTCGATGGGAGTATTATTTATGGATTCTTGGGTACCACTTTCCTATGTGTTAGTAATATATTTATGGGTGTTATGATGATCCGTTTGCGAGATATTGCATTCCACAGCTGACGATGGCCGCCATTTTGAAATTATGTTGATTAGGGTATTTCGCCTGGGCCGATTTTTGCCTATTTTGGATATGATCAACCCTGATGCATGTCCAACCAAACGCCACTGCGTTAGTTTCTGTTGCAATTTGTTTGGGGTCAAAAGTTATCCCTGCCCGCCTATCAGCTCCACGTAGAGCTATCTCATAACTGCATATTTTGTCTAGTAACCGGCGCAAATTTACAACTGGAAAATCACAACCAGCATCCCTTAGAATTTTTCCCAGGCATTCTTAACGTTTGGCTGAATTTGTCGGTTAGTTCTAAAGTGTTGCAGGATTAGTTATTCGACTGTGCTGTTGGGTGGTTGGTTGGGAACATGCGAAGGGTAAATTTAACGATTGAGTTTCATCCTTAACAGAAACCCGATATCCCTGGTTGGACCCTCCATGTACATTATTAGCTTTCTGGTACGTGAGAGTTGAATACCCACTATGAAAGTAGCAAGCTTAGTACTAATTCTATTACTTTTGGAAGTGTGGCTGCGTGACGTGTGTGGTGAGGACCTTGTCTGATATGGAATTCGACCCTGTTAACCCGGCCTAAACTGACCTTACCTGTTAACAGGCCGTTAAACACTATGAACCCTTACTATGCTGAGCTAAATTTTGTCGTCTGTTGGAAATGTTTTATTTTCAATATTTCTCAACAAAACCCTGTTTTGACAGCGCATGAGAATCGTCTCCACTGGAGACGATTCTCATGTGCTGTCAAAACTGCCCTGTGTTCCAGGACTACTTCTTCTGCCAACACCTGCTGCGGGAGGGTGAGCCACCATGTGACCGGCTGTGCCGCGTGTGCCACAAGATCGGCCACATCGCCAAGGAGTGCCCCAAGGTACAGGTGCGCAAGGAAAGGTACGTCAATGAGATTTTAGCTCACCAGAGCCAACGGCTCAAGTGAGCTATTGTTACCGCTTTTCATCCGTCCATTGTCCGTTCACAATTTCAAACGTCTTCTTCCCCTGAACCGCTGGGCTGATGTTGGCCAAATTTGACAGCGATGATTTGTGAGGTCTTTTCAGATTTGTTAAAATGGAGCTCGCCACATAATCCAAGATGGCCACCGTAGAAAAGTAGGTTAAATTCTTAAGAAAGTCTCACAAACGGCCAGACCAGTTTCGAGGAAACTTGGCAGTAATTATCAATAGTCTATGCTCTGTCAGATTTGTAAAATGATAACCCCCAAATTAAAAATTGGTGGGGTGAAATAGGGTCAAATTTCATATTTGACCGAATATGTTCATGTCATATATCAAATCGAAGGTATCGACGAGACAGTTGATTTTGGTGTATATTTTCTGGCCAAACTTCACAGTTATGGTCATTGTGTGAGGCATTTTCAGACTTGTTAAAGTGGAGGTCATGGCGTCACCCAAGATGGCCGCCGTCTAAAAATAGCTGAAATTCATAGAAAATCTACTCACGAACCGCCAGACCGATTTCAACGAAACTTGGCAAAAAATATTAAATAGTTGACAATTTTTCAGATTTGTTAAAATGTTGACGCGGGAATCAAAAATGGGCGGGCCCGGGGGGTCAAATAGAGGTCAAATTTCATTATTGACCAAATATATTCATGTCATATAACAAATCGAAGGTATCAACAAGACGATTTCTGTGGTGCACTTTTTGTCAAGGGGTTGACGTGTATCCAGTTGATTTCCTTGTGAAGTTTGTACATTCGATAAAGAAACAAATATGCACAGGTTTCTTCAACTTAACTTATAAAACTAATTTGAATATAACACTATAAAGTCATGACTCCCAAATGTTCAGTTTACTATATGTACATTTAGTATGGATATAACATGATTTCACTTATAACACGATGGTTTCCACTCTCATATAGAGGGGTTTAGGTGTATTTGTAAATGACAACTTATCAAAGTGTTTGTTGTCCACCATTGACAGGCAGACCATGCAGTTGTTGTTTTATAGGAGTAGACTCTTGTTTGAATAAACTCCAGGGGCCGTTTCACTAAACTTCGTACAACTAAAATGTTCGTAAGTGCAAATGTATGATCGTCTGGAAATTTCGATTGATGGATTTACATTTATTGATGCAGCCTATGCTCAATAAATGTAAATCCAAATGTATGATCGTCTGGAAATTTCAATTGATGGATTTACATTTATTGAGCATAGGCTGCATTATGCAGCCTATGCTCAATAAATGTAAATCCAATAATTGTTTACAAGAAAACATGTTCATGTGAAATTTACAGACTATCATAATTTTGCACTTATAAATATTTTAGTCGTACGAAGTTTAGTGAAACGGGCCCCAGGTGTAAGTAAATTCCAAATGACAGTTGAATAAATTGTTTGTTGGCCACCATTGACAGGGAAGCTGCTGAAAAGAAGCGGAGAGAAGAGCGTGACACGAGACCCAACTCCGCCCAACAAGCCCGCAGGACAGCCCGCAGCCCCCCCCACAAATACCGCGATAACAACAGGGACAGCGGCCCCAATAGTCCTGGTGGGTAGACACGGAGTATACCCCGGGTATAGAGAATACCAGCCTACTGTCTGTTCCACGTTTTGCTGCCGACAAACTTTTGGCTATTAAACACATTGAATCTAAAAAATATTTAAAAATAAGTACTTTTTTATCAATAACAAAAAAGTCACCCTCCCCAAAAAAATTGATTTGATGAAAATATTGATTTTATTGTGGATCAGTGGGTGACAGGTGGGAGCACGTGATGGGTAATTTAACGATCGGGGTTCATCCTTACCGGAATCCCGACTGGAGACCTGGTTTGACCCTCACATACGTCTTTGGCATTTTGTATTTGACAGTTGAATCTGGTTATACCCCTTATGTGAGTATTACGATATTCGTAATCCTATTTTAGGGGAAGGGGCCAAGTGACTTTGGTGTGTTATGGACCTGGCACCAGGTCAGGTTATTCTAATTTCAGGGCTGAATATATTTGTTCTCGATGTAAATATTCCGTTCTGATTTTGGGATTTTCCCCCCAATGCAGCAGGTTAAAATGGGATCGAACCCATTTGCCCGGCCTTACATGACCTTAGCTGTTGATAGGCCGTTAAACACTAATAAACAAACAAACAATTTGTGGATCGATTTTCAAAAGCTAACTCTCGTTTTCTTAGTTACATCATTTTCAAGCTATCTCGCCAGGTTTCGGATAAAACAACAAAAAGTTTTGGAAATTGACTCCCCATGTTAAATTCCCATAGTAAAATTGTTTTTTTTTCGCAATAAAATCAATATTTGATGGAATTTCATCAAATCAATTTGTTTGGGGAGGGTGACGTTTTTGTTATTGATAAAAAAGTACTTCCTTTTAAATATTTTTTAGATTTAATGTGTTTAATAGCCAAAAGTTTGTCGGCAGCAAAACGTGGAACAGACAGTAGTGTCTGCTGAGACTGAGTCTGATAAACTTGATATCATCAGACACTAGGCTGGTATTCTATTTATCATGTAATGTTTTGTGCTAGCCGCTAATGTAATATTAAATAGTTTGAAAGGACCACACATTTGTTTCCGAGACGTCGGTCCACTGACATAATTCAGTAACGTCGTGTAACGCCGTTCGACCAATGGAACACAATTCATTGTAACCCGGATATTCGTATCTGTAGCCGCTTTCATCAAAATTGCAAAGTATACTTATCTAGCAAAGTATACTTTGAGGGAGTAATCATTTATTTTTTCAGAAATGCATTATTTCATATAGAACTAAAGACTACATATATTTGATCATTAAAAAGTGTGCAGAATTATTATACTGAATTTATTACATTATCACAGCCGAAATGGCTGTGATAATGTAATAAATTCAGTATAATAAAAATTAATAAATTTATCCTTAAATTGAAAATTTCTCTCTCAAATACTTTGCAATGTTGGTGAAACAGGCTACAGGTCAATGCCCGATATGACATTATGTTATCAGTCAGTACGTATTATGACAACACAATGCTCAATACCTGATAACTGTATCAGATTTAATGTTAATCCTTTCACTCTAAGATATCTGTACTTGGCTCTGCCACTTTAAATTTATTATCCAAAAAAAGTACTTGTGTGCAATCAGGAAACATTAACAAACTGTGCAGATCCAGATGAGATGGCTCGTTACGAGCCGGCCCATCTGGATTACACTGTAAACATTTGGATATGGAGGTATGTTGACAACACTTTACATTTGTGACATCATTTGCTTAGAACATCTTCAAATATGTTATTCACTCGCAGAAATTATGCTTAACTCTGCAGTGTCATTGATTTACCCTTTCACCCCTAAGCAACTAGTTGTCGCATTGTGCATAGCAGGGGCATCTCAAGAGGATCCTGATAGGGGCACTTTTTCAGTTTGCAGATGGTTTTAAGCAAGAAGGGGCGTTGCATAATGTAATATGGAAGTAGCTTTGTAGAAAAAATGTATACAACTTTAATTATGTATTTTATTCAATAATCTATCCATGCGGCCTGTGCTCAAGGTCAAATGACTTGCGTTAAAGGTTTTCTGCATCAAAGTTTTTGACGGGGACATCCATCATCCATCTTTTATGTTATGCCTGCAGCGCATAGAAGCCCAGGTCGATCATTCCCTGACCCAAGGGACGGCGGCAGTCCTGGGAAGGGGCGAGGTCGGGGCTACCAGCGACAACACTCGTACGGGGATGACAACGTGAGTACTCGCACAGATTGCTGTCGTTCATTACTGATCGGTGGTAAATGTTTTAGTATTCAGAGTTGATCCGTTTTCTTGCACTGGTATATGAGTTATTATACCCCCCGCAACGAGTTGTGGGGGGGTATACTTGAGTCAGGTTGTCCGTCCGTCCGTCCGTCCGTCCGTCCGGGCACACATTAGGGTACTTATGTGGCTAGCCCCACAGGGTTATGGACTTGTTAAAGGATAGGGTTGGTTACAATTAGCCACCTAAAAAATCGTTTTATGTGGCTAAAAATCGTTTTATGTGGCTAATATTTAATATGTGATAAGCCACATAAGTACTCTAATGTAAGAACGTCCGTCCGTCCATCCGTCCGTCCGTCCGGCCAGCCGGCCACACATTAGGGTACTTATGTGGCTAGCCCCACAGGGTTATGGACTTGTTAAAGGATAGGGTTGGTTACAATTAGCCACCTAACAAATCGTTTTATGTGGCTAAAAATCGTTTTATGTGGCTAATATTTAACATGTGATAAGCCACATAAGTACCATAATGTAATAACGTCCGTCCGTCCGTCCGTCTGTCTGTCCGTCCGTCCGTCCGTCCGTCCGTCCGGGCACACATTAGGGTACTTATGTGGCTAGCCCCACAGGGTTATGGACTTAGTAAAGGATAGGGTTGGTTACAATTAGCCACCTAAAAAATCCTTTTATGTGGCTAAAAATCGTTTTATGTGGCTAATATTTAACATGTGATAAGCCACATAAGTATAGTACTGTAAGAACGTCCGTCCGTCCGTCCGTCCGTCCGTCCGTCCGTCCGTCGGTACGTCCGTCCGTCCGTCCGGGCACACATTAGGGTACTTATGTGGCTAGCCCCACAGGGTTATGGACTTGTTAAAGGATAGGGTTGGTTACAATTAGCCACCTAAAAAATCGTTTTATGTGGCTAAAAATCGTTTTATGTGGCTAATATTTAACATGTGATAAGCCACATAAGTACCCTAATGTAAGAACGTCCGTCCGTCCGTCCGTACCGATCCGTCCGTCCGTCCGTCCGTCCGTCCGGGCACACATTAGGGTACTTATGGGGTAGGGGGCGTGGCCTAAGACAATAGAAGACAATGGAACTTATTCCGTACCCCGTAAGCCTATTGTGTCTTACGGGGTATTTCCTTTGATCTTTTATATAGCAAGTACACCAAATGGTCCGAAATGTAAGTTCGTCCGTCCGTCCGTCCGTCCGTCTGTCCGTCCGTCCGGGCACACATTAGGGTACTTATGTGGCTAGCCCCACAGGGTTATGGACTTGGTAAAGGATAGGGTTGGTTACAATTAGCCACCTAAAAAATCGTTTTATGTGGCTAAAATTTAACATGTGATAAGCCACATAAGTATAGTACTGTAAGAACGTCCGTCCGTCCGTCCGTCCGTCCGTCTGTAAATTTAACATTAGAGAAATATTGTTATAACTTCTACTTCCTTCATCTAAAATGCTTAATATTTCACACATGCATTCCTGTAAGGCTCTACTACCATGTTGTGCCAAATCCACGACCGTCCAACCCCCACTGATCCCAAGGTCAAGGTCAAATACTTAGTCTCTTTACAAAACTTTACATCAGAGAAATATTGTTATAACTTCTATTTCCTTCATCTAAAATGCTTAATATTTCACACATGCATTCCTGTAAGGCTCTACTACCATGCTGTGCCAAATCCACGACACCCCCGCTGATCCCAAGGTGAAGGTCAAATACTTAGTCTCTTTACAAAACTTAACATCAGAGAAATATTGTTATAACTTCTATTTCCTTCATCTAAAATGCTTAATATTTCACACATACATTCCCGTAAGGCTCTACTACCATGCTGTGCCAAATCCACGACCATCCAACCCCCGCTGATCCCAAGGTGAAGGTCAAATACTTAGTCTCTTTACAAAACTTAACATCCGAGATATATTGTTATAACTTCTATTGCCTTCATCGAAAATGCTTAATATTTCACACATGCATTCCCATAAGGCTCTTCTACCAGGCTGTGCCAAATCCACGACCGTCCAACCCCCGCTGATCCCAAGGTCAAGGTCAAATACTTAGTCTCTTTACAAAACTTAACATCAGAGAAATAAGATATAACTTCTATTTCCTTTATTGAAAATTCTGAATATTTCTCTTGTGCATTCCTATAAGGTTGTACTATCATGCTGTGACAAATCTACGACCGTCTAACCCCCGCTGATCCCAAGGTCAAGTTCACATACTTAGTCTCTTTACAAAACTTAATATTTCATGCATGCATTCCTCTAAGGCTCTACTATCATGCTGTGACAAATTCACGCTGATGTCGGGGTGAAGGTCACATACTTAGTCTATTTACAAAACTTAACATCAGAGAAATCGGTTATAACTTCTATTTCCTTGCTCGGATCTGCTTCACATTTCACACACGCATTACTCCAATGGACCTGTACCACCCTGTGACAAATTCACGTTCATGCCGCTCCCGCTAAGCCCAGAGTCAAGATCACAAGCCCACATACTTGGAAATTTTTACATATTTTAGGGGTACCTGGGCCCACGCGGGGGGTATTCCGTAAGCCTCGCTTACTGACCAATCTAGTTCTGAGTGGTTTATTGTGTCCTCAAGCATTTTTAGCGTGCCTTTCAAAGAAAGGAGTGCTTTAATATGGCATATCCCCAGCGTCGTAATCAGCGTCTGTCCATCCGTCTGTCTGTCCATCTTTATACCCCCCGCAACGAGTTGTGGGGGGTATACTGGAGTCAGGTCGTCCGTCCGTCCGTCCGTCCGTCCGTCCACAGAGAAATATTGTTATAACTTCTATTTCCTTCATCTAAAATGCTTAATATTTCACACATGCATTCCTGTAAGGCTCTACTACCATGCTGTGCCAAATCCACGACCGTCCAACCTCCGCTGATCTCAAAGTCAAGGTCAAATACTTACTCTCTTTTACAAAACTTAACATCAGAGAAATATTGTTATAACTTCTGTTTCCTTCTTCTAAAATGCTTAATATTTCACACATGCATTCCTGTAAGGCTCTACTACCATGCTGTGCCAAATCCATGACCATCCAACCCCCGCTGATCCAAAGGTCAAGGTCAAATACTTAGTCTGTTTACAAAACTTAACATCAGAGAAATATGTTATAACTTCTATTTCCTTCATCTAAAATGCTTAATAGTTCACACATGCATTCCTGTAAGGTTCTACTACCCTGCTGTAAATCCATGACCGTCCAACCCCCGCTGATCCAAAGGTCAAAGTCAAATACTTAGTCTCTTTACAAAACTTAACATCAGAGAAATATGTTATAACTTCTATTTCCTTCATCTAAAATGCTTAATAGTTCACACATGCATTACTGTAAGGTTCTACTACCCTGCTGTAAATCCATGACCGTCCAACCCCCGCTGATCCAAAGGTCAAGGTCAAATACTTAGTCTCTTTACAAAACTTAACATCAGAGAAATATGTTATAACTTCTATTTCCTCCATCTAAAATGCTTAATAGTTCACACGTGCATTCCTGTAAGGTTCTACTACCCTGCTGTGCCAAATCCACGACCGTCCAACCCCCGCTGATCCCAAGGTCAAGATCAAATACTTGGTCGCTTTACAAAACTTAACATCAGAGAAATAAGTTATAACTGCTATTCCTTCATTGAAAATTTTTAATATTTCACTTGTGCATTCCTCTAAGGTTTTACTATCATGCTGTGACAAATCTACCACCGTCCAACCCCCGCTGACCGAAGGTCAAGGTGACATACTTAGTCTCTTTACAAAACTTAACAGAGAAATATGTTATAACTTCTATTTCCTTCATTGAAAATTCTTAATATTTCACTCGTGCATTGGTCTAAGGTTGTACTATCATGCTGTGACAAATCTACAAGTGTCCAAACCCCGCTGATCCCAAGGTGAAGGTCACATACTTAGTCTCTTTACGAAACTTACCATCAGAGAAATTGGTTATAACTTCTATTTCCTTGCTCGGATCTGCTTCACATTTCACACAAGCATTGCTCCAATGGACCTCTACCACCGTGTGACAAATTCACGTTCGTGCCCAGAGTCAAGGTCACA
This sequence comes from Conchocele bisecta, assembly GCA_029237695.1. Taxonomy (NCBI): domain Eukaryota; kingdom Metazoa; phylum Mollusca; class Bivalvia; order Lucinida; family Thyasiridae; genus Conchocele; species Conchocele bisecta. The sequence continues at coordinate 20,664,506 of CM055268.1, read as the reverse complement.
AGCCCACACACTTGGAATTTTGTTTACATATTTAGGGGTACATGGGCCCACGCGGGGGGTATTCCGTAAGCCTCGCTTACTGACCAATCTAGTTCTGCCCGTCTTCAAAAAAATTGAAAACTTAACGTTGGGGAAATTTGTTATAATTTCTGTTTCCTTTCACTAAACCTTTTGATATTTCACACATGCCTTCCTCTAATGATTCTCTATCATGCTGCGATAACTCCACGACCCTCAGACCCCTGCTAACCCCAAGCTCAAGGTCGGTCTTAGTACTTGCATAAACTTAAAGTTTGGGGAAATTGTTATAATTTCTGTTTTCTTTCACCAAACGTTTTAATATTTCACACATGCCTTTCTCTAATGATTCTCTTTCATGCTGTTACAAATCTACAATGCTCAGACCCGCTAACCCCAAGGTCAAGGTCACAGTCTTAGTTCTTTCATAAACTTAATCTTGTCAGAATTTCTAAGGATGGGTTTTAGCCTAGGGTTTAGAATACCTGACTTCCAATCCGGAGGTTGTGGGTTCAAACCTCGCCTTGGGCATCAAAAATACTTTCATATTATTTCCATCACTCTGGTCTATCGGATGAGACTTTAAAGTGTGGTCGCGTCTCTATATGACCTTAGCTGTTGGTGGGACGTTAAGCCCATTCACTTTCACTTTTTTGTCGAGCTCGCTTGCGGAAAGCGAGACATAGTGATCACAATGACGTCGGGTGTCTGTGCATCCGTGCGTGCGTCAGTCCGTCTATCGGTCCGTCCCGTCCGTCCGAAATCTGTGTTAAAGTTTTTAAATACCTTATATCTCTGCAGTCCTAAGTCACATTGACTTGAAACTTCATATGCTTATTAGTTATGATCCATATATTCATGCTGTATCCCACTCTTGCGGCCCCTTTGTCCAAGGTCAAGGTCAAATGACTTAGAAGTTTGCGTTCCGAAATCTGCGTTAAATTTTTTAAATACCTTATATCTGTGCAGTCCTAAGTCACATTGACTTGAAACTTCATATGCTTATTATTCACGATCCATATATTCATGCTGTATCCCACTCATGCAGCCCTTTTGTCCAAGATCAAGGTCAAATGACTTAGAAGTTTGCGTTCCGAAATCTGCGTTAAAGTTTTTAAATACCTTATATCTCTGCAGTCCTAAGTCACATTGACTTGAAACTTCATATATTTATTAGTCATCATCCATATATTCATGCTGTATCCCACTCATACGGCCCCTGTGCCCAAGGTCAAGGTCAAATGACTTAGAAGTTTGCGTTCCGAAATCTGCGTTAAAGTTTTTAAATACCTTATATCTCTGCAGTCCTAAGTCACATTAACTTGAAACTTCATATGCTTATTAGTCATCATCCATATATTCATTCTGTGTCCCACTCATGCGGCCCCTGTGCCCCTATGTCAAGGTCAAATGACTTAGAAGTTTGTGTTAAAGTTTCTGTCAAAATTTGCGTTAAAGTTTTCACATACCTACTATCTCTGTAACTGTCAGTCAGATTTGCTTGAAACTTTGTATGCTTATTGGGCATCAAACTTCAAATAAATACACTCTGAGATCATCGAATGCCTCGGTGGGCTCGACATGCGGGCCGCGGCCATCTCGTGTTATAATTTATGTTACCTTCCACCGCTCTTCTTGATATTTTACACATCCTTTCCTCTAATGGTTCTCTATCATGCCCTGACAAATCCATGACCCTCGGACCTCGCTAACTCTAAGGGCAAGGTCACAATCTTAGCGCTTTCGCAAACTTAACATTGGGGGAAATTTCTTTTAATTTCTGTTTCCTTTCACACAGCTTCTTGATATTCGTGAAACTAAAGCACCACCAGGCATGCTTCATTGTGTTACCCTTGTCTGTCCATCCCGTCCTTCCATCCATCATCAACCTTGTAACTCGTAAAACTTGAAACCGTACTAGCTACAGACCTGAAACTTGGTATGTAGCTTCCTTATGATGAGTAGATGCGCAAAGTTGATTTTTGATTTTCGATTCGACCCACAGGTCATGGATTATCTCCTCCTTTTCGACTTAGAATTTTCAAATTTTTGTCACACCTGCTATAGCAGAAGCGCGACTATAGTCGCCGCTTTTTCCGTTGTCGTCGTCCGCGTAGTCATCCGAAATGTTCAAAAGTTTGTACAAGCTTCGTCATCATGCTATAACTTTAACATTACTTGACGGATTGCTTCAATATTTGGACACTTGTTAGATGTAAGCATTTGGAACACACTCATGCCGCCATTGACATGACCTTGACCTTTGTTAGCTTCACAATTTTCCGGAAACACTTTTTGCGTCAAAACGTTTGTACAAGTTTCTTCATCATGATATAACTTTAACATTACTTCACATATTGCTTCAATATTTGGACACTTGATAACATGACCTTGACCTTTCGTACCTTCACATTTGTGGAAATTCATAGACATGTTTTGTGTCAAAAAGTTTGTACAATTTTTTTCATCATTGTATATCATTAATATTACTTTATGGATTGCTTCAATATTTGGACACTCAATACATGTAAGCATTTGGAACACACCTATGCCGTCATTAACATGACCTCGACCTTTTGGATCTTCACATGGTTGTGGAAACACTTAGCCATTCTTTTTATGTCAAAAGGTTTCTTCAACCTTGACCTTTTTTGTGTTTTAAGCATGCACTTCTTGTGACGGTTTTTGTGATTCTTACTTTATTACATGCTCATGATCACGTTACGGTCAAATGCCTTGGCAGGCGTGACACCAGAATTTGTGTGGCTTTTAACTCATAAAACTTCTAAACCCTAATAGCCACACACCTGAAACTTGGTATGTAGCTTCCTTATGATGAGTAGATGTGCATAGTATATTTCAATTTTCAATTCGACCCCCGGGTAATGGATTATCTCCCCTGTTCGATTTATAATTTAGCAATTTTGTCTTGTAACTCGTAAAACATTTAAACCGTACTAGCTACAGACCTGAAACTTGGTATGTAGCTTCCTTATGATGAGTAGATGCGCAAAGTTTATTTTGATTTTTGATTCGACCCCCGGGTCTTAGCTTATCTCCCCCTTTTCGCCTTAGAATTTCACCATTTTGCCTTGTAAAACTTCTAAACCGTAATAGCTGGAGGCTTGATGTATGTAGCTTCTATGGTGTGTAGATGCACAAAATATTTTCTATTTTTGTTTTAACACTGAGCCATGGATCATCTCCTCCTTTTGGACTTGGAATTTTGCCTCGTTTACTATCAAAGCGATATTTTCCATTTGCGTCAGTGTTTCCGCTGTTCGAGATTTACCTCGGTGTTTCCGGTTTTCTGGCTACACGATTACATCCCAGGGCTTCTAAAATTTTCAGTTTATCGGTTCTGGACCGATTTTTGAAATCTCCGACCGATTGAGATTTGAAAACTAGTCTTAAAAATCGGTCCGAGAAAAATTACCTATTTGCTGCTATTTCCGTATCAACCGTGTAAATGTAACGATTTTGACACCAAGTTATGTCACTTTTATGACGCATATCCGTGTTAACATTGTCGGGTAATAAATCGTTGTGTGTTTGGTCACAAGCAGTCGGCGGGTTTCGGCTTTCATCGATATAGTTATACCAATGAAAGCCGAAACACGTCGAATGCCTGTGTGTTTGGTTGCCTTTCAACACATTTCTCCACGTATCGTTTTTTCATAACACGTGCGTGGAAATTGTTACAGGTGAAGGTCTCGATAGCTGTAGAGCGGTTTATAAATAGACTGGCTTAAGCGTATTTAAGACTTGCCATTTCTGATGATTTTAAAATAAAATAAAGAACCCATGCACTGTGGTTATCCGTGTTTGTAATATTTATATTACACATTTCATCCCCAAGTTACAAGTAACTGACACAGACTATTCCATATTAAGTGTGGAACTGTTACATTACGCTGTAATTTTTTTGTTAAAGTTTTTTGTGTACTATATCTCTGCAACTGCTTCACCCAATACCTTGATACTTCACATGGGTGTTTATCATCATTGTCACACCTGCTTGCGGAAAGCGCGATATCGTCGGCATTTTGGCATACGTCCGTCCGTTCGTCCGTGGTTTCGGTTAAAGTTTTTTGGTTAAAGTTTTTCCATCTACTATATCTATTTTTAGCTCACCTGAGCGAAGCTCATGTGAGCTAATGTTACCGCAATGTGTCCGTCGTCCGTCGTCCGTCGTCGTCGTCTGTGAACATTTTCAAACGTCTTCTCCTCGGTAACCATTGGCCTATGGTCACCAAACTTCATGGTCATGGTCCTTAGGTAGGGGGATTACAAAATTGTTAAAATGACGTCATTACGTAATCCAAGATGGCCGCCGTCTAAAAATAGCACAAATTCTTAAAAAATCTTCTTCTCAAGAACCGCCAACCGGATTTCGACAAAACTTGGTAGGAATGATCGATGTACATTGCTCTTTCAAAGTTGTTAAAATGGTGACCCTGGGGTTAAAAATGGGCGTGGCCCGTGGGGTCAAATTGGGGTCAAATTGGGGTCAAATTTTATTTTTGACTGAATATGGTCATTTCATATATAGTCTATCACTTGAGGCAGCAAAAAAGTGGTTTCGTAGGGCCCGAGGGGTGGCTTATGTTTTAGTATTGTTTCCTATGGAAAAATACCTCCTAAAACCGATAAGCGATGTTTCCAGCTCGAAAAAGTGTCCAAAATTAGTCTAATTTGCATATATTCAAAATGGCTGCCAATTATCATATGGAGTTAAATAATCGTTTGTGGATATTGTATTTGATCATTCTAACAGCTCGTAAGCGTTTTTTTGAAACCCATTGAAGTTGTCTGGAATGTGAAAATATTATTGGTCAAATTACTCATTTGCATAAATCCAAGATGGCGGCCAAATACAAATTTTAACCAAAATGTACTAGGTTTGATTCATTCTGATGAATTATTAAATACTATATTTTATGCAATGTTGTTATACAATATGTTCAACATGTTATAGCATATATACTGCGATGTAACACCTACTCATAGCTGTATATCGGATAGAATATTACCCCACAGGTAAGTACATATTTTACTTCTTGAATTCAGAAGTTGTTCATTTTAGGTACGGTATGCTCTTATTATTAGAACATGTGTTTTAAAACAAACTGGTGTCTGCAAAATATTGTTCTCAACATAATTATACCAGTTGGTTGTTTATACATGTTACATTTATACCGAATTTAATGTAACGAAATTCACGTTTTGCGTGTTGCTTATAGGACACCATACTTGTTAATTCCTGCAAATAATGTAAACAAAGAGCAGAACCACAATGTGTAATATGTCAGGCGGATAAGCGGTCAATTAAAAACAGAAGGCTCATTGAACCAGTTGTTAAGTGTACGCTAGACAGTGCCGCAGATACTTTTAAAGAAGCCGCCGAAACTCGCAAGGATGATCACTTGCTTTGTATAATTGGTGGTGAAGCAGACCTATTTGCCCTAGAAGTAAAGTATCACAAATCATGTTATCGGTTGTACACAAATCAAAAGAAACTCAAACAATTTAGTGAGTGTGCTACCGGGAAAGACCCATCTGTACCAGTTGACATATTTGACGAAGCTTTCCATGTTCTGGCAGCAGATATTGAACACAATGTAATTAACGGTCATGGCATTGTAAGCATGTCTGAACTGCTTCAGAGATACATACAGTTGCTTGCTGAAAAAGGGATGGAGTCTAAGTCATTTCAGTCTAAACGTCTTAAAAGCAAAATTGCGCAGCGATTTGGGGACACAATATCATTTTTGGCATCCAAACACAGATGTGAGTCAGAGCTAGTACTCAGATGTCGTTCTTAAGGGGAAATATGTAGAGGCGCTGTAGCCTCAACATCATTTGCTAATGATGATGAAGATACATCTGCAGAACAATCGTCTAGGAACAGTCTTGATGAAAGTGTTATTCATGTATACCACACAGCTAAGATAATCCGCAGGCTGTTACTATCTGTAAGTTCTGTTCCCTGGCCACCCACACCTGATGATATAGCTCTTGACATTCATAGTATTCCGGATTTGGTATACAACTTGCTTGCATGGGTATTTGTTGATGATCCTACTAGTAACACCACAGTATGTTCTACAAAGGTTGAAGTGAATAGTCAGGTTAATCGATTAATCATGTCATGTGCCCAGGACTTGGTACATGCAACGAGTCGTGGGCGTATTAAAACCCCTAAACACATTGCATTACCAATGACTGTAAAGACAAAGACCGGATCTTCTGATATGGTTAAACTTCTCAACCGGTTTGGTCATGGCCTGTCTTGTACACAAATTGAGGAACTTGAAACATGCATGGCTCGTAAACAGTTAGCCAACCAGGCAGATGGCATATTTATCCCCAGCACAATTCAAGCAGGTGTGTTCACAACGTTTTGCTGGGACAATAATGATATACTGGAGGAAGCTATGTCTGGGGCTGATACAACGCATTGTACAAATGGCATTATGATTCAGCGAACTGTTGATACATGTGCAACAAAACCATTGAATGAGCATGTTAGCACTGATGGCAATTCACGACAACTAGAACTTAATAGTTCAAATGTAGCTCATACATTCCATGCTGGTAAGCGATGTCTGCCGGACAATGCTATATGCTACTCTACATCATTGGATGAGCATACGGATATCAGCACTTTGTCAGCAAAGTACAAGGACTTTGGATGGTTTTTGTGTCGAAGGAATATAGGAGATGGTATATTCAACACTTCAAGCACGAATGACAATGCCCAAATAATACCGGCTTGGTCAGCATTCAATACAGTGGCAGATAACAATGTTCCAAGGCAGAGCACAGTAGGTTATTGTCCGGTAATTGACGCGAGCCCCACTGAACCTAGCACCGTGTATACGGTTCTGAAACGGTCTCTGAACATGGCAGATCAGCTTGACCAGCATGATGTAGTAGTGGTATTTGATCAAGCCATATATGCAAAAGCGTTGGAAATCCAGTGGCAGCAAAAAGATGAGCTTGAAAGGGTTGTTCTCCGTTTGGGAGCCTTTCATACAATATGTTCATTCCTTTCAGTGATAGGCAAACGGTTTTCGGATGCTGGTCTACGCGATTTGTTGGTAGAATCTGGTGTAATTGGTACCGGATCCGTTGCGGGTGTATTAGAAGGTCGCCATTACAACAGAGGTGTTTCGTATGCACAAAGTTGCGATGGAAGCATTGGAACGTATTCGTTGGAATGCTTTTGGGAGTTGGCTTGAAGATCAGGGCTTGGAGATGGAATGTTGCGATGTTCTGCTTGACAATGTGGCAGCTGTTAGAGAATCCCTTACACCAGAGACATGTCAATCGCTTATGAACTCCCAAGAGTTTTTGAAAGCATTTGAGCTATATCAGCAGTTCATTTCCACCCCAATGGGACCAATGAAGGAGTTCTGGAATTCGTACATTGAGATGGTTGGTTACTCCTTCGATTTATCAGGGCTACCCGGAAGGAGATTGGCAGTTGCATCTAGAATGTGTGCGTGCACTCATTCCATGGATGTTTGCATACGATCATGTAAACTATTCAAGATACCTACCAGTATATTATTGTCAGATGATGTCGTTAGAGAAGACACACCCGGATGCAGCCAAACACCTTGCGATGGGAGAATTTGCAGTTCAGCGTAATGCCTCACATGGATTTTCCCAGTTGCCTGTGGATCAAACCATAGAGCAAACAATCAACAGAGATAGCAAGACTAAGGGTGGTATCATCGGATTTAGTCTACGCAAGAATACTGTCCAGCGATGGGTTATTACAGCGCATGAAAGAGCTGCAATAGTCGGAAAATGTCAGCAGATGGCGGGAATATCCACTGAGACGGCTCATGGCTCACATAAAGAGATGGACAAAGCACGTATTGTACGCGACGAGAAAGATGTCCAGAAAGTACAAGAATGTGTTGAGTCATGGGTTAACCCATTCGAACATACTGAAACATCTGACATCTGTATCTACAGGTCAGACAGCATCAGCTGCTCAGATGATTGACCTCCTTTGTGCACACGCCAAAGGAAAAGAGGCGATGACTGCCTTCATGCATCGGCGATTACGCGATCGAGATACTGACTTCTCTCCAATCAGTAAGCAGAAACTAAAGACATTTAGTGATACTGTGAAACGAAGGTCTGTGAAGGTACAGGGGAAACAGATGATGATTGCACATGATCGGAATCTTTTTGCAAGACTTTTGCTCATAGCACAAACCAGGAAAATGGATCTCAAACAAGTTCTTTCGTTTGAACTTGGACCTATCCCATGGTCATTAGCATCATCCGATGGATCTGCCAACAAGACACAGAAATCCGTCTTGCCCACACTAGTGGAGAAAGATACCGTTCCATTGACTGCAGTTCCGGATCGGTCTGCATGGGTTTTCGATGCCATGGCCGTTATCAGAGCACAGACACACATTCCACATACATTCGATCAGTTGGCAGCTGTGGTTTTAAATAGTCTGTTGGGAACCGCTGTAACAGCACCTCGGATAGATTTCGTTGGTGATCAATACCCAATAATTTCCATAAAGAATGCAGAGAGAACGCATCGTGCAAATGAAGGGCAGATAAGTGTTCAAATTGCATCTGGAGCGCAACACCTTCCACGACAATGGAAGAAGTATCTCGTAGCTGGGAGTAATAAAAATAACCTAGATTCTGAAGTTTTTGCTGAAGGCATGGTCATCACACGATATGTGTCCAAACTTCACAATCGACTTTTGTATGTCAGCCATGGTGAATCGTGCCACAAACTGGAAGTTTACAGTGATACAATTACCTGCACTGATGTTCCAGAGATAGGGAGCACACAAGAGGAGGCAGATACAAAAATGTTCCTCCATGCAAAACATGCTGCAGATCAGGGACACGAAACTGTCGTCATCAAGTCGTCTGATACTGATGTAGAAGTACTAGCGTGCTATTTCCAGTCACAACTATCAAGCAAGTTGATAATATGTTCTGGGACGAAACAGCGAGAACGTCTCATTAGTATATCAGACGTCACTAGTACACGAGGCATGTCAGTATGTAACGCATTGCCAGCAATGCATGCACTGACTGGTTGCGACTCAGTGAGTGCTTTCTCCGGTAAGGGTAAATTGAAAGCGTTCAATATGATACGGAGCGACGATGGTAGTGTTGAAAGCAATACAAAGCTGGGTGATAGCATAGTTCCCCACCCGACAGTATTCAAGGGCTTAGAAAGATTTGTGTGTTTGCTATATCAGAACAAATCACAAGTGATAAATACGAATGACCTTAGATATGACATGTTTTGTAAGATGAAAACTCCACTGTCATATCTTTTGCCGCCAACATCTGATTGTCTCTCAAAGCATATTTTGCGAGCAAACTACCAGACGCTGATTTGGAAATCAGCACTGATTGCTAAGCCGAGCATTCCAACACCTGTGGGTAACGGCTGGAAAATGGCGGATGGAGAGCTGACGATAGACTGGTGTGACAATGTTCCAGCACCCCAAGCAGCCTATGCTCAATAAATGTAAATCCATCAATAATGATATGTGGTTGCGGGGGAACATGTTCGACGCGGCAATGTTCTTGCGTTGCTAATAAATTGCAATGCACACGTGGTTGTAAATGCAGCCAGAGTTGTACCAATCAGTGCACAGAACAGACACTACATTGTGATTCAGATCAGGACAGTGATTGAAACTAACACAAGACTACGTGATCTGAATTTTTTTTTAAATATTTTAATATGCAAATGTTGTAGAGCATGTGAATTGCCGTCAGTGTTAGTTATTTCGTGGAATACGTACTAGTTGACAAACTAGTATGTGCATTACAATAATCAATTTAGAAATCAATAAACATGTTCATGTTCTTATCATATGCTCAGTTTTAAATTCCACAGTACTTTGGAGTTTGTCCGACTACTGGTCATGGCCGATACTTGGTATGTCGATCAATTTAACCACATCACATGCGCGTTTAGAACATAAGATATACATGTAAATATATATCCGTATATAGTTGTACATGTAGCAATCACATGATATAGGATCTTCAGTACGGTAAATACAACTCAAAACTTTGCATTAATATTGTTGTTTAGTTGTGCAAACGTGCCCAAATTATTTATAATTTATGATGTCTCAGTTTGATATAGTACATGCAACTGTCGACACTGTCCATTATATCTGCCAAGAGCCATACATAATTGATTCAATAGTAATGTACTATGAATCATTTTAATGCGACACAAAGGTTTTTCTGGGTATATTATTTGACTTGAAGCATAAAACAAAGCCAGAAATCGTTCAGGGCTGAAATAAAATAATTTTGGCGGCCATTTTGAATTATCTAGTACAGGCAGATTTAGCTAAATAATAATGATGTACACTAGAACTACCGTGCTATGCCAGAAAATACACATAGCAACCATTTAGAACACGCCACGTGGTCTATCAGACCGACAATATAGAATATTACAGAAAGTGGTGACCATCTTGAATGTATGCAAATTAAACTGATTTTGGACACTTTTTCGAGCTGGAAACATCGCTTATCGGTTTTAGGAGGTATTTTTCCATAGGAAACAATAATAAAACATAAGCCACCCCTCGGGCCCTACCAACTCAATTTTTAGAGCCCTTTTGAGATTTAAGTGATGGACTAATATCAAATTGAAGGTATCAATGAGGCGATCACTCTGGTGCATTTTTTGTCGAAATCGGATTGTTATGTCATCCAAGATGGCCGCCGAAAGGTTAAAAGGTCGTTCTTTTATTGGAGATTTCAAAATTCTTCTTCACATGAACCGCTTGGTCCATGGTAGCCAAACTTAAAAGTTATGGTCCATGGGTGAAGCCTTTTCAGATTTGTTAAAATGGAGGTCATCGCTAATCCAAGATGGCCGCCGTCTAAAAATAGCATAAATTCTTTAAAAAAATCTTCTCATGAACCGCTAGCCGGATTTCGACGAAACTTGGTAGGAATGATCGATGTACATTGCTCTTTCAAAGTTGTTAAAATGGTGACCCCGGGTCAAAAATGGCGCGTGGGCCCCCCCGGGGTGTGTCCAAATTTTTTTATTTTTTCACAACCCGAATAATGTACCAAATGTCCCCCCAATATAATCGAAATGAAGGTAAAAAATCAAAATGAGGCGAACCCCAACTACCCCCTGGTTGGGGGGCATTTTTTCCCCCCTGTCCCCCCCGAAAAAGCGTAATTTTGCCATAAGTCCCCCAAATCCCAAGATGGCCTCCGACAAGGTCCCAAAAAGGTTCCTTCCTTTTTTTATAAGAGATTTCAAAATCTTCTTCACATGAACCGCTTGGTCCATGGTAGCCAAACTTAAAAGTTATGGTCCATGGGTGAAGCCTTTTCAGATTTGTTAAAATGGAGGTCATCGCTAATCCAAGATGGCCGCCGTCTAAAAATAGCATAAATTCTTAAAAAATCTTCTCCATGAACCGCTAGCCGGATTTCGACGAAACTTGGTAGGAATGATCGATGTACATTGCTCTTTCAAAGTTGTTAAAATGGTGACCCGGGGTCAAAAACCCGGGGTCAAAAATGGGCGTGGCCCGTGGGGTCAAATTTTATTTTTCACCGAATATGGTCATGTCATATATCAAATTGAAGGTATCAATGAGCGATCACTCTGGTGCATTTTCTGTCGAAATCGGATTGCTATGTCATCCAAGATGGCCGCCGAAAGGTCAAAAGGTCGTTCTTTTATTAGAGATTTCAAAATTCTTCTTCACATGAACCGCTTGGCCCATGGTAGCCAAAACTTAAAAGTTATGGTCCCCATTGGTGAAGCCCCTTTTCAAGATTTGTTAAAATTGAGGTCATCGCTAATCCAAGATGGCCGCCGTCTAAAAATAGCAAATAAATTCTTAAAAAAATCTTCTTCTCATGAACCGCTTGCCGGATTTCGACGAAACTTGGTAGGAATGATCGATGTACATTGCTCTTTCAAAGTTGTTAAAATGGTGACCCCGGGGGTCAAAAATGGGCGTGGCCCGTGGGGTCAAATTGGGGTCAAATTTTATTTTTGACCGAATATGGTCATGTCATATATCAAATTGAAGGTATCAATGAGGCGATCATTCTGGTGCATTTTCTGTCGATATCGGATTGTTATGTCATCCAAGATGGCCGCCGAAAGGTCAAAAGGTCGTTCTTTTATTAGAGATTTCAAAATTCTTCTTCACATGAACCGCTTGGCCCATGGTAGCCAAACTTAAAAGTTATGGTCCATGTGTGAAGCCTTTTCAGATTTGTTAAAATGGAGGTCATCGCTAATCCAAGATGGCCGCCGTCTAAAAATAGCATCAAATTCTTAAAATAAAAAATCTTCTTCTCATGAAACCGCTAGTCGGATTTCGACGAAAACTTGGTAGGAATGATCGATGTACAATGCTCTTTCAAAGTTGTTAAAATGGTGACCCCTGGGGTCAAAATGGGCGTGGCCCGTGGGGTCAAATTTTATTTTTGACCGAATATGGTCATGTTATATATCAAATCGAAGGTATCAATGAGGCGATCACTCTGGTACATTTTTTGTACAAATCGGATTGTTATGTCATCCAAGATGGCTGCCGAAATTGTCAAAAGGTCGTTCTTTTATTGGAGATTTCAAAATTCTTCTTCACATGAACCGCTTGGCCCATGGTAGCCAAACTTAAAAGTTATGGTCCATGGGTGAAGCCTTTTCAGATTTGTTAAAATGGAGGTCATCGCTAATCCAAGATGGCCGCCGTCTAAAAATAGCATAAATTCTTAAAAAATCTTCTTCTCATGAACCGCTAGCCAGATTTCGACGAAACTTGGTAGGAATGATCGATGTACATTGCTCTTTGAAATGGGCGTGGCCCGTGGGGTCAAATTGGGGTCAAATTTTATTTTTGACTGAATATGGTCATGTCATATATCAAATTGAAGGTATCAATGAGGCGATCACTCTGGTACAATATTTGTCGGAATCGGATGATTATGTCATCCATGATGGCCACCAAAAGGTCCATTTATTCAAGATTTTTAACGTCTTTTTCTCAGGAACCACATGGCCGATGCTGGGTGAAGCATTTTCAGATTTTGTAAAATGAGAGTCATCCCTTAATCCAAGATGACCGCCATCTAAAAATAGCACAATTTTTTTAAAACACATGAACTCAATGTCACATTCTCCTCTGGTGTTCATGGAGTCAGGTGAGCGAATTAGGGCCATCATGGCCCTCTTGTTTTAGTGTCCATGCCTCGCCCCAAGGCGCGACATGCAGGCCACGGCCATCTAGTCTACAAAAAGTGGGTATAATTATGTTATCCAAGTGTCTATGCTTGGAAAAAACCTGGCCTTCGTGGCTTTGCCTCGTTTCTTGTTTTTTAACTTGACCCATTTTTTCCGCGCAGTCGACTTAGCCATTTTCAATGTTAAGTTTTCGTGTTTTCAATGTTAAGTTTTCGTGTTTAAGTCCATTTCTTTGGTACTGTACCACCTAGGACCACAAAACTTTCACAGCTTCATAATCAAGGGGTGCCCACCACATATCACTATCCAACATGTTACTTTTTTTTTTAACTTGACCCATTTTTTCCGCACAGTCGACGTAGCCATTTTCAATGTTCGGTTTTCGCATTTACAATGTTAAGTTTTCGTGTTTAAGTCCATCTCTTTGGTACTGTACCACATAGGATCACCAAACTTTCACAGCTTCATAACCAAGGGGTGCCTACCACATACAACTATCCAACATGTGACCATTTTTTTACCTTCACCTATTATTTCTACGTAATTGACTTAGCCATTTTCAACGTTAACTTTTTAACGTACGTCTGGTTAAATCTTTTGGTTAAAACTTTTTCGTTATACTATATCTCTGCAACTGCTTCGCCCATTACCTTGAAACTTCACATGGGTGTTTATCATCGTCCATATTTTCATTCTAACCCCCAACCGTGCGGCCCCTGTGCGCAATGTCAAGGTCAAATTACTTTGAATTTATTTGTTAAAGTTTTTTCGTGTACTATATCTCGCAACTACTTCACCCATTACCTTGAAACTTCACATGGGTGTTTATCATCATCCATATTTTCTTTCTAACCCCAACCGTGCGGCCCTGTGCGCAATGTCAAGTCAAATTACTTTGAATTTATTTGTTAAAGTTTTTTCGTGTACTATATCTCTGCAACTACTTCACCCATTACCTTGAAACTTCACATGGGTGTTTATCATCATCCATATTTTCATTCTAACCCCCAACCGTGCGGCCCCTGTGCGCAATGTCAAGGTCAAATTACTTTGAATTTATTTGTTAAAGTTTTTTCGTGTACTATATCTCTGCAACTGCTTCACCCATTACCTTGATACTTCACATGGGTGTTTATCATCATTGTCGCACCCGCTTGCGGAAAGCGCGATATCGTCGGCATTTTGGCATACGTCTGTCCGTCCGTCCGTACGTCCGTGTGACCGGTTAAAGTTTTTTCGTTAAAGTTTTTCCATCTACTATATCTATTTTTTTAGTGTCCATGCCTCGCCCCAAGGCCCCGAGGCGCGACATGCAGGCCACGGCCATCTAGTCTACAAAAAGTGGGTATAATTATGTTATCCAAGTGTCCATGCTTGGAAAAAACCTGGCCTTCGTGGCTTTGCCTCGTTTCTTATTTTTAACTTCACCCATTTTTTCCGCGCAGTCGACTTAGCCATTTTCAATGTTAAGTTTTCGCGTTTACAATGTTAAGTTTTCGTGTTTAAGTCCATTTCTTTGGTACTGTACCATCTAGGACCACCAAACTTTCACAGCTTCATAACCAAGGGGTGCCTACCACATACAACTATCCATTTTTACCTTCACCTATTATTTCTACGTAATTGACTTAGCCATTTTCAACGTTAACTTTTTAACGTACGTCTAGTTAAAGTTTTTTGGTTAAAACTTTTTCGTTATACTATATCTCTGCAACTGCTTCGCCCATTACCTTGAAACTTCACATGGGTGTTTATCATCATCCATATTTTCATTCAAACCCCCAACCGTGCGGCCCCTGTGCCCAATGTCAAGGTCAAATTACTTTGAATTTTTTTGTTAAAGTTTTTTAGTGTACTATATCTCTGCAACTGCTTCACCCATTACCTTGATACTTCACATGGGTGTTTATCATCATTGTCGCACCCGCTTGCGGAAAGCGAGATATCGTCGGCATTTTGGCATACGTCCGTCCTTCCGTCTGTGTCCGGTTAAAGTTTTTTCGTTAAAGTTTTTCCATCTACTATATCTATTTTTTTAGTGTCCATGCCTCGCCCCAAGGCGCGACATGCAGGCCACAGCCATCTAGTCTACAAAAAGTGGGTACAATTAAGTTATCCAAGTGTCTATGCTTGGAAAAAACCTGGCCTTCGTGGCTTTGCCTCGTTTCTTGTTAAGAAGTAGAACAAATGTGGACAGACACCAATGATGATGACATGCATGTCACTTCCTCTAGGAAGGTTCCAGCCCGTTTTGTGCTGTCTATTCTACATTTTTTTAATTAAAATTTGTGAATCACATGTGGAAGTAAGAAACAAAAGACTAGTTTTCAGGATTTGTGTTTTATTTCATATATAATTAATATTCGAAGCACTAGTACCGTGGATAAATGGACCTGCTGTCTATTTCCATCCCACTGGTCTGTCGGATGAGACTTTAAACTGTGGTCCCATCTCTATATGACCTTAGCTGTTGATGGGATGTTAAACCTGTTCTTGTAGAGAGGTGGTAGAGATGTGCCATTCCAAGCTCGGGGCGGTGGCAGTGGCGGCCCCTCGCAGCAACGAGACCGACACAACCTGAGCCACTCTCCGCGTGGCTACAACCTGATGATGGGGCCTGATACCCTGCCTCAGTCTTCCCCACCTGGCCCGGCCCACACATACAACGACAACAACAACTCGCGAAGGTGGAACCAGCAGGGGAATCAGAATGTTCAGTTGTCAGGGCAACGTCCACAGTTCGGTGCAAACCGGGGTTACCCAGCCGTGAATCAGGGTCCGAACTACAGGGGGCACGTGTTCTACAGGAATTCACCACAACAGGTATTTACAATGTTTTGTTGATCATTTTGATCAGATGAAATGAATGCTGAAAACCGCAGGCAAAAATAACAAATATTTCAAAAGTTACAAAAGTTTGAAAATTAGCTGAAATATGCGCGTTCCACTATGACATCAATGACGTTTAATTTGTATAATTATTTTATATTGACTAATTAATTTGTTCGCATTAGTGTATTACATGGACTTGGATAATTTACTATAGGAATGAATGGCCTTTTTGTGGAATTTATCGCGGTATAAACTTGGAAAAGTCGCAGGAATACTGGACGAAGGCCTTATAATTCCAGCATTTGAAATAAATTCATCACGAAAATGTGTTTATTTTGACAGACGGCAGCCATTTGTTTACATTGACAGCACTGACAACGCACCTGTAGAAAGTAGTTTGGCGTGGGAGTTTACTGGGATATAAATTTTGGACAGAGACTTGCTACGGGTCAATCAAATGTTAGGGAATTGTGTAAATATTTTTGTGCTGGAATTATAACAAAATAAGAGAAAAAATGTAAATAAAATATTTTTATTACACTCTTGCAAATTATTTGCACGGGTTTCGCTGTGAGAGAAAACCCGTAATCAACTCCTTACAAATAATACACCGTGAAGAGAACACCCGTAATCAACTCCTTACAAATAATACACCGTGAGAACACCCGTAATCAACTCCTTCAATAATACAGTGAAGAGAACACCCGTAATCAACTCTTAAATAATACACCGTGAGACACCCGTAATCAATCCTTACTAATACACCGTGAAGAGAACACCCGTAATCAACTCCTTACAAATAATACACCGTGAAGAGAACACCCGTAATCAACTCCTTACAAATAATACACCGTGAAGAGAACACCCGTAATCAACTCCTTAAATAATACACCTGAAGAGACCCGTAATCAACTCCTTACAAATAATACACCGTGAAGAGAACACCCGTAATCAACTCCTTACAAATAATACACCGTGAAGAGAACACCCGTAATTGCGCGCCTCTTTTCTTGGAAACCACGAGCTACCATGCAAAATGTATAATTTTTATTGCAGTAAAAATAAAGTTATTTGAAAATTTGGAGAGGGTCTCGACTAATCTAGAATTTCAATGTGATTGAACACATTACAAACATGCACTCAAATATATCTGGTTCATAGAAACAGCTGCGTAATTTGGATTTCAAATAGTTTACATGACGTCACATTTGACGTTATTTGACGTCCCACAACGTCAAAACGCGGGAAAACACGTCATTGTATAACTATTCATGCGCACATCACAATTCATTGATTATAATCTCAAAATAGACTAAATGTGCATATGTCTCCGCCGTGGAAGTGTAATAAATAGGATATTCCATAGTACATGTTTGAATAAGAGGAAAAATGTAAAAAAAAAATATTTGTATTTTCATTAAATCTTTTTTAATTGCGATTTTTAGAATTTGTGAGAAATAATTTGCATAAATTTGCATGAATTGTACTGATATGAAAACTTCTTGAACTTTTGATTGGATTGACATTTCTGCATGTGATTTATTATACCCCCGGCATATGTTGAGGCCAGAGGGGTATATAGATTTTGTCATTCCGTCCGTCTGTAAGATTTGCGTTAAATTTTTTATTTGTCAATCCAGGCAGCCACCGGGCGTATCCGTGAGCCTCTGCTCACTTGCTCTAGTATTGTTATTATCTATCAGTTTACAAAATATATTTTGAAATTTATTATTATGCCCCCGGTCTCGGTAGAGCCGGAGGCATATAGTGTTTGGACTGTGTGTCCGTGTGTGGGGCACATTAAGAAGTTCACCAGAGTTTCTCAATTATGTCGTAACTTCTATATCCCTTGGTGGATTACTTTAATATTTCAACACAGCATACATGTGGACAAACACACATCCATGCTCTCATTAATATGACCTTGACCTACACAACTTTGAACTTTTTCACACATTCGGAAGTTCGCCAGAGTTCATGCTGCCCTTAATATGACCTTGACCTTTTAACCTTCACACCTTCCGTGTGCCTGCTATTGTTTTAAATGTTGTCTTCTTTCTGAATATTAACATGTTTTTACAGCACTTTAGAATGATTTCCATTGTAATTATGTTGCATTTAAATTTTTGAGGGGTACATGTTTTTCTTTCTGCAAGTGCGATCATGCAATATACAAATGTCCAATTGAATCATTGAACCCAGGGCCCGGTTACTCAAACAGAGGTTTTGCTATATTGATAGTTTATCCCACGTCACCTGTATTCACGAGTTTTATCCATGGGTTATTACAAAAACCAGATATTGTACATGTAGGGAGTGGGATAGATAGCGATCACAGTTGTCAACCTGTCAACCATGCACTATCAACCCGTTCACCACCAAGTTACTGGAATGGACTTTGATGTGACAATTTTCCGACCAATCCGATCATCACAAAATGATTTTCAGACTTGTCCATTTATGAAAAGGGGGTGTTTTTGTTCTCAAAAATATGAAAATTACTTGCAAAAAATGCAGATCCTGATGAGACGGCTCGTCACGAGCCAGCTCATCTGGATCTACACTTTTTGCCAATACCACTACACAGGCCTGTGGTGTTGAAAGGGTTAACCTGTTCGGTTGACAATCCACTTGCTACAACTCCTAGATCATCTTGTCATATGAGCGGGGTTGGGTTGTGGCCTAGGTGTGAAATTTGTTACAATTTCTGTTTCCTTTCACCAAACGTTTTGATATTTCACACATGCCTTTCTCTAATGATTCTCTATCATGCTCTTACAAATCCACAATGCTCAGACCCCCGCTAACCCCAAGATCAAGGTCACAGTCTTAGTGCTTTCATAAACTTAAACGTGTTAGAATTTCTAGGGATGGGTTTTGGCCTAGGGTTTAGAACACCCGACTTCCAATCCGGAAGTTGTGGGTTTTGACCTCGCCTTAGGCATCAAAAATACTTTCATAGTATTTCCATCCCACTGGTCTGTCGGATGAGACTTCAAACTGTGGTCCTATCTCTACATGACCTTGGCTGTTGCTGGGACGTTAAACCCATTCACTTTCACTTTCTCATACGGGAGGCCAGACTATGCTGTATTTCATGGCCGTTACTATGTATTGCAGGACACTGGTGGAATGAGACCTCCCACAGACAGGTAGCTCCGATATCAGGTACCGTATATATACCGAATTCTATGTTGGTGGCTGGCTAACAAAATGTACCTTACAATATTTGCAGTCCGCATAGCCCCAGATCAGACAGCGCATATGCACAGGCTTAGGTGTGGCCTCAACTATTTACCGTTATGTTATCGGTGTTGTGATTGTCAGCAATTTATTAGACCATAATCATGCTGTAACTGTACAAGATGTCTGTAGCCGATTTCATCAAAATTGCAAAGTATTCTTATCTAGCAAAGTATACTTTGAGGGAGTGATCATTTCTTTTTCCGAAATGCATTATTTCATACAGAACTAACGATTGCATATAGTTGATGATTAAAAGTATGCAGAATTATTATACTGAATTTATTACATTATCACAGCCAAAATGGCTGTGATAATGTAATAAATTCAGTATAATAAAAATTAATAAATTTATCCTAAAATTGAAAATTTCTCCCTCAAAGTATACTTTGCTAGGAAAGTATACTTTGCAATGTTGGTGAAATGGGCTACAGGTCTCAGATTGGTTGCAGATGACGTATGGTACCTCTTCTCAGCTGGCAGCCCATGCACTATTAACCCTTTGACCCCCAAGTAACTGGATTGGACTTTGATATGTCAATCTTCCGACCAATTTATGAAAAGCGGGGTGTTTTTGTTCCAAAAAATATGAAAATTACTTGCAAAAAATGCAGATTCTGATGAGACAGCTCGTTACGAGCCGGCTCATCTGGATCTGTGCACTGTTTGCATAAGCCGCTATAGGCGGGCTTTCGGGTTCGAATACCACTATGCAGGCATGTGGTGTTGAAAGGGTTAATGGTAACAAGCCATGAGATTTTGATCCTAAGAAGATGTGCCATTTTTCATGAAACCTATTTACAGAAACTGTCAAATGTTTCTGTAAATGAGATTGAAAGTTGATGAAATCTTCACAGCAAATGCGGAATTTTATTTCGCATTTGCTGTGATTATTTAGTCAACTTCCGATGGCATTTCGATGACGTAAATTAGGGGTTGGGTTTGCTCCTTATAGGAATCACGAATTGCCTGGTTTGGCCCTCAGATACGTTCTTATCTTTGGCTCTTATGTTTGCCCATTATAAAAGTAGTAAGATTATTACTGATCCTACTGCTTTTGGGAGGGGACCAAGTGATTCTGATGCGGCAAGGACCTGGCATCAGATCAAGATTATTCTGATTTCAGGGCTGAATATATAGGTTTTTTATTGTAAATATTCAGTTCTGATTCTGGGATTTTCTCCCCATTTGTACATGTACTTGTACAGGTAATATATGGGATTTAGTACTAAACCCATTGACCTGGCCTTAAATGACCTTGGCTGCTGATAGGCCGTTAGGCCACAACAAACAAACAAACAAACTGATATAAATGATAGGAAACTTATCAAGGGCCATAAGAAAAGTACTTTGGTTCTCAGATATTGCCGCGTCAGAAAAATCCCTGAGCGTCGGAGCTTTTTATCATCATAAACAAATAAAAACATATTGTAAATTCACCACTTGATCGATCAAATACACGCAAAAATATGCAAAATCCAATCATGTCTGATGAAAATCTGGTGATTGTTCATGTCTAAAGAGGTTATTCTCGCTTTAGTCAGCATATATGTGAAGCACATGTTTAATTGACATGCAAATGCATCTGTCAACATAAACAAAATCAGAGACGAAGATCTCGTACAAACAAAAATATGCCATACCGCGTCATATTCCGCAAACCCCGTGTCTGAGAACCAAAGCAGAGCTCCAGATAAGTTTTGTATCTAAAGAGTATTATACCCCCAGATTTCACGTTCAATGTGTATTTTACTTTTACAAACATATTATTGATTTTCTTATTAAAATAGGGAACAAATGATAAAAAAAAATAAAAAAAAAAAAAAAAAAAATACCTTTAAAAATTCACTCCACAGTGTTTGCTTTTTGCAGCTCAACTAAGTAAATTTCAAATTTATTACATTATTTTCACTACTCGATTTGGAAATCAATGCGTATTTTCCCATTGGTGTGAGTATTTTGTACTCACACTTTTGATAATCAGTGCGTATTCTGCTAAAAGAAGTGCGTAAAATACGCCAATACACACCATATCTGGAGCTCTGCCAAAGTACAAAGTTAGAAAGTACAAAGTTAGAAAATAGAGGTTTCCAGGGTGTCTGGTTCAGCTACATGAATTAAATCCATTCTCTGTGTTCAAGCTTCTGTAGGAAGTACAGTGAAACCTCTCTCAGGTCCCCATGATGTCCAGTGTAGAGATGTTCCACTGTAAACGTAGCTGAGACTGGAGAAAGAGGCTCTTCTGTAGGTACCACTTCAGCAACAGTGGAATCTCTCTAAACCAGACACCCTGGGAGGTCCCCTGGGTGTCCGGTTTTGAGAGTATCCACTGTATGTCTTTGTACTTTGTATTCCATTTTGCAGATGTAGTGGGAGCTCTATAGAGCGATGCAGCATGGAGAGAGTATAGAATGTCGGGGGAACTACGCTCTATTCTGGGCCAGCTGTCCACAAACATGTCTGTGATAGACTTACTGTCTGTTCCACGTTTTGCTGCCGACGAACATTTGGCCATTAAACACATTACATCTAAAAAATATTTAAAAGTAAATACTTTTTCATCAATAACAAAATAGTCACCCTCCCCAAAAAAATAAATTTGATGAAATTCCATCAAATATAGATTTTATTGCGAAAAAAATATTATTTTCCTATAGGAATTTAACATGGGGAGTCAATTTCCAAAACTTTTTGTTTTTGATCTTATTGCGAATTTTTTTTTGGAAATTGACTCCGAAACCTGGCGAGATAGCTTGAAAATGATGTACTGGTAACTAAGAAAACAAAAGTTAGATTTTGAAAATCGGTCCGCAAATAAAAAAAATATTTAAAAATAATCTATTTTTAGCCCCCATGTTAAATTCCGATTGTTTTTTTTTTTTTTTTTAAATAAAATCAATATTTGATGGAATTTCATCAAATAATTTTTTTTGGGGAGGGTGACTTTTGTTATTGATAAAACATTACTTTTAAATATTTTTTAGATTTAATGTGTTTAATAGCCAAAAGTTTGTCGGCAGCAAAACGTGGAACAGACAGTATAGTAGTGTAACCTATGTCAATTTATGTCTACCGAGTGCAAGCTCAAGGCTGGTGATTGTAAAACTGTAGAGCTATATATGTACACTGATCTCGTGATGAAAATGAAGCAATT
Source organism: Conchocele bisecta (assembly GCA_029237695.1). Lineage (NCBI taxonomy): Eukaryota > Metazoa > Mollusca > Bivalvia > Lucinida > Thyasiridae > Conchocele > Conchocele bisecta. The sequence goes on along the minus strand of CM055268.1, from coordinate 20,642,004 downwards.
TTATTAGTTGTGCCAGTTTTAAATTTCGAGGTTTTGCTCGGAAAGTTTTATAGGGCATCGCAAAGACTGATGGGACGACCTCAACCTGTCAAATGGGTACATGAGCCTGACTCAAACATTGTCTCCCTTATACTGCTGTTTTTCGCTAATATTTAGTGAAAATGAAATATTTTTTGCAAATAACATAGTTGACAAGAAAATCAGAGGTCATGGAATGTAATTTCACCGGAACATTAATTTTTACAATTTTCAATGTCATTTATGAGAAATATCTCAAATTTTCGACATCAATATTAGTGAAATATGACAATACCAAAATAAAATGAGGATGGAGAAACAGGTCATCAAGAGCGGGCGTTTTCACTAGATTTGGGGCTCAGATCTGTAGCCTATTTCATCAACATTGCAAAGTATACTTTACTAGCAAAGTATACTTTGAGGGAGTAATCATATATTTTTCCGAAATGCATTATTTCATATAGAACTAACAAATGCATATATTTCATGATTAAAAGTATGCAGAATTATTATACTGAATGTATTACATTATCACAGCCAAATTGGCTGTGATAATGTAATAAATTCAGTATAATAAAAATTAATAAATTTATCATAAAATTTAAAATTTCTCCCTCAAAGTATACTTTGCTACTAAAGTATACTTTGCAATGTTGGTGAAATCGGCTACAGAAAATGTAGCTTACAACATAGCTAACAATTAGAGGTATTGGTCCTGTTGGATATTCCCTTGGGATGATTTGAAAATATTCATTTTGTCGGATGGCCTACTTTAGTTACTGAATGGCGATTAGCATAGGCCCTGATCAGACTGTGCAGGCTGATTTGGGGATACCGTATGCTCGTCACCATGTTGTAAATTATATTTTGTCAGCCGGTGACCCAAAAATCTGATGAATATTTTACGTAATTTTATGCATGTGTAAAATCAAAACACAACCACACACACTTGATATTCTTTTAAGTTGTTTTTTCATGGCTTTTTCTTTGACCCTGCTCATTGATATTCTAGAGTCGGCTAGGCTGCTATATGTATGAACATGTTTTAATACAAATTACTGCAAACGTTATTTCTAATCAACAAACAGCATGGAAATTGTCATTAACCCATTTCATGGTGAGAATATGTCATTTTGTTTGTGAAAAATTCTAAATATTTTCTTTATGTGCTTAGAAGTATATGTCGTGACCACCATTTGAACAGTCTCATCGAGACTGTTCAAATGAGTGGTCACAACATATACTTTCATTGAGAAATAAACAAAATAAAATATTTAAAATATTTCATACCGTAAAGGTGTATTCCGAATGTAATGGGTTAAAATATAATTACATTTTTTCATATGCATGTACTTGAGGATATTATTACATACACTAAAATTAACCATTATGTATCAGCAACATATTTCTTTATGACTATTGTAAATACATGTACCTGTTTTTACCATGTGTTTAATGTGTAATGTGTTTAATCACAATTTAAAGCTAGTTGTGAACAGACGAGGTTGAACTAACCAGTTACAGATATAAATGGTTGTATTCACTAAATACAGTGAAATTGCAATGGCTCGAAATACGATGACTCGAAAGTCATGTCGAAGTTTGTGTTTGGCTAATTTTCACACCTCTGCGTCCGACTTATTACGATCAAATGCCGAACCGCACTCGACCTGTCTATGAAATGTGGTTTCTTTTCAAGTGTTTTTAATTGGCTAAAGTGGTACAATTTGATTGTTAACGTTGATTGTGATCAACGATATAGTGTTTCCCCCAGGATGAAAAAGGGGCAGGGTGCTAGCCGAAAAAAGGGCACTTCAGGCGCGGCGGAAGACGATAATTATTTTGGGGGGGGGGGGCGAATTTTCGAGGGCCCGAAGGGCCGGAGTTTGCTAGGGGGGTCAAAGTGGTCTGAAACGCCATTTCCTGCATGCTCAGCAAAGTCTGAGCACATACTTACTATGACTCTCATTTTGTCCTATATTTTAATGAAATAACCAACAGTTATATAATTATTGGGTGGGTGGCACGCTAGATGGGTCCGGGGGCATGCTCCCCCGGAAATTTTGAATTGCATTTATTTCTGCATTGTTCCTATTGCAACTAGCACTCACCTTTGTCAAATGTCAGAGCATATACTGACATAGATCTAGTGGTAATAATCATAATAATAAACAAATATATCAAATTTGTTGTTGTTGTTGTTGTTTCATGTCCGCTTTTCAGGCGCTTACTTTTCGCCCCAATCTCTCTACAGCCACACGAACAGAGAACAATTTGTAAGGATTTCTTTCATGACTATTTGGTTGGTGCTGAAAAGTGCCGTTTGGTTGGCGCTAGAAAGTGCCATTTTGTTGGTGCTGAAAGTGCCTTTTCAACATATTCGTCTGGCCTTCTTTGATAACCAAAGTAGCGTCGTGGATTCGGGTAATTATTCGTAGATTGCGATAATTAGCGTGTAATAGATTTACAGGATAATGACAATGGCTACTTTGCAGTCGTATTTAAAAGCGTCCTTGAGGATTACTCAGTAAATGTCAATTACTGACAGATAACGATCATCGTGCATATCGGCGGCACACGTCTGCATTTTCGATGCGGAGGCGACGAGTTTCACACATTATGGGCTGACAATTGTGCTTTGGGAACCACTAATTCGGGGTATTGTTTTTACAAGACGTTGCTCGCGTCATAACGTGATACAAATGTGTGAAAATAAATTGTCGGTGGACATGCCAATACGGTATTCGCTGTATGACGTGATACAAATGTGTGAAAATTATTTGTCGGTGGACATGCCCGGCACATGCCATCGTAATCATAGCCTCCAACAAGTTCAGGTTCACTAATCGACGCTGGACAAAACAAATCTTGATCAATTAAATGTCTAAGTCTCGGATATAAATTACCCCAATTTAGAGAATTAAAAAAAACAACACGAAAAACAGCGGCTGACGGGTCGATCACGATGCGCCTAGTAACACACACTTGGTTACCGCTTTTCATTCGCTAATTGCGCAGAGAAAACTGGGACATGCCGCTCTAAACCAGTATTGATTCAGTTTCATATAAATCATACACGCTATACTGGGCCCAGGTGCCATCTCGTTTTATCTCTCCGCGGGGCGCGAGCCATGTGAGGTGGGAATTGACTTTCATATTCTGGGATTTGTTAGCGATTACGTGTAAGTTTATACAGACAAAACTAGATCACAGGTTTTGTAATTTGGGCGTAGCGGGGCGGGTAGATTTGGATTTTAGGGCAGCAGGGTTGGGTTTTGCCGGCTGTAAACCGGGCAGGGCGCAGCGCCCTCCTAAACCTTGCTAAGGGAAACACTACGATATACTGCGATTTATTAAATATTCTGGGCTTCGACCACTCGGCACATTTAATAGAGTCTATCGTTGGTCGTTTTTTGTGGTAACTCACGGGTTATACTCGAGTAACCCGAGTATCACAGGAACAACTCGTTGCCCGGGTTCAAGTCGAGTTGGAACCCTAGTAACCCACGTTCTAGTGGTCCTCGTGTTATTCGTGTAGCTACCCGGGAGTTACAACAAAAAATGCCCATTAATAATACCGCACTTCTTAGTTAGGCAGAGATGACTGGTCTTGACAAAAAGGATTTGCCCTACTGAATTTCCGATCAGTGCAGCATTAAATCGGCCTGCACATTCAGTTCAGGACCTGAAATGTTCGTCCTAGACAGCTATTCATGATGAATAATATAGTGAAATAGTTAACCTATATCAAGTTGCAGGAGTCCGCAAGTTGATCAGCGTTTACACTGGTCACAAATTAAGTAAAGCACGTCTTGTTGCGTCGCAACATTTAACGATTCATGACTGATTCCCGATTTTTTATGGGCGCCGTATAACATCGTTTGAGATTTTTTTTTTTTTTTTTTTTTTTTTTTTTTTTTTTTTTTTTTTTTTTTTTTTTCGAAAATTGTAATTTTTTAAGGCCTCGTCCAGTATTCCCGCAACTTTTCCAAGTTTATATCCCCGATAAATTCAACAAAAAGGCCATTCATTCCTTATAATTCCAGTATTTGAAATAAATTCATCAAGAAAATGTGTTTATTTTCCGTTTTCTTAAGAATTATTTTAACTGCGCCTGACGGTTTTGGGACAGTAGTTCGGCATGGGAGTTTACTGGGATATAAATTTTGGACAGAGACTTGCTACGGACCAATCAAATGTTAGGGAATTGTGTTAATATTTTTGTGCTGGAATTATTGTATAAAGAATCCTGTAACTAATTTTATTCTAGCATTCAATGTTTCTATTAAGTTTTCAATCATCCGTTCACTACTGGCTTTAAGAGAAAGTCCCTAATTATTTGCGATTCAACAAATTGTCTTTAACTGGCATTGACATTTGTGGCTGCGACTGGAGAAAAAATGGGCCTTATGGGATTTGTGACCAGTGTAGCTCCTGATCAAATAGCATATTCCCGCAGCCTGATAATGATCTATATTTCTTGTCAGAAGCATGACGGGTGTTTCATTAATGCGATGGCGATCAGTGGCAGATCTGATCAGGACCTGCTGGATGCGCAGGCTGATCGGGATCTTACACCTGATGGTCGCAAAACCCATACACCCCATTTCTCCAGTCACAGCCACATTTCAGAGCAATTACGGAATATAATTTCCTCAGAAATTTCTGAAATTGGACAAATTCTTTTCAACTGAAAATAAAAATCTTTTCTATAAAAGACGATTGATGCTTGTATGTCCCTCTCCACTTCATACAATGGGTAACAAAAATGTCAACCATTTATGTTTTGTTATTCTGTTGTTTAACTTATATATTGATTGAATGAAAAAGGACATGGTTGATCAGTTTCTATTTCTTATTATGTTAGATCTTCAATACATGGTACCAGACACATTTGAACACGGTCAGTTTCTGGACTACATTTTGTTTTAAATTTTCCAATTTCCAAAAACATTGAGCACCTTCGGTCAAATCTTTTTACCATTCAAATCTATTGCAGTCTAAAGAAAAAACAAAAAATTTTTTGTTTAAATCATCCTTTAGGTTCTTCCTTATTAAAACCCTGTCAAACCCTGAGTATCCTACAATTGTTTATTTTTGAATACCACCCAGGGTTTCGAAGCAATAAATGGCGGGCTGGCCGATTATAATGTTTGGACCGTCCGTCTGGTCCGTCTGTCCGTCTGTCCGTCCGCTCTCCCCTGTAAGTGGAACGTTGTGGGGTGATTCACGAGTACAAATGGACATGCATGTGGGCTATTTAGGGGTTTTTGATTGCATGGTGTGGTGCCACCCCATACGCCAACTAATATTTAATGAACTCGATCACGTTTTGGAAAAGCCCCAAAAAAAGGCAATAAAAAAATTTGACACCCAGAGGGTGATGGTCAAAACTAGTCCCTTCCATCCAAAACCTCCACAAACAATTGGCTGACTAAATTTCCCCACAAGTACATATTGTACTTCACTGATCAAACCCCAAATACCCCACCAAGTGCATGCAGGAGACATACAAGAAAAACGGAGAGCAAGTTAGTATACGGGGAGATAAACACCTTTATTTAGCATATTGTTTGCACCCCACAATGACACCCAAAAAAAAACCAAAAGACGATGGCCAAAAAACCCCACATCAACAAACCCCAACAAACCCAAACGTCACTTCAGGGGGGGGGGGGGGGTTTGGAGTATACGTCCGTTCCCGTCCACAATTTTCGTTTTCGGTTAACCACTTTGTCACAAGTTATTTCTTCAAATATGCTGCAGGTGGCATTCCGCGTTCGGACAGACCACATTTCTTGTTTTATCATGCTATTTTTTAGTTTATTACCGCGCATTAGGAGACGGCTCATCTTGGGTCTACAATGTTCGCCACCATCTTGACTTTCTGGCCTCTTAGGGTAGAAACGGGTTAAATTATGTTGTCACCATTCAACCCTTGGCGGAATTCATCTTAAAATGAGTCCAAGTTTCGTTAAAATACTGGGAGGACCTGGGGCAAAATATGGAAGGGAAAATAAGAAAAAAAATGCAGATGTGGTAATCGTTTTTAGGCTAATTAAAACAGTTTAAAACGTGGGGGCCGTATGAAATTTATGGCTAAAGGGATATTATTATTTGAGATAAGAGACCCTTAAGGAATTTGGAAACAAAGCATTATTAACCATATTTTTGTTATGTGTATAAATTCATATGAGACAAAAGCCTATGCGATTTTTATACGAAATAGGTGGTGGTGCGATTTTTCATAAAAAAATAGTTTTTTGCAAAATTTATAATTTTGTTTTCCATTTTGCTACTGAACAATTTCGTCAACTTTCGACGTCATTTAAAGAAAATATCATAAATTTTGTACATAATTTTATGAAAAACTGCACTCGTTAAGTACAAAATCTCATTGCTGGTCTCGTATGAAATTTGTAGTTTTGTATGCATACGTGATTGAAATGTGTAGGTAACAGTGTGATAATGGCTGTGCTTTTATCATGTTAGATACAATGTACAGGGGACCGTTTCACTAAACTTCTTACGACTAAAATGTTCGTAAGTGCAAATTTAGGATCGTCTGGAAATATCAATTGATGGATTTACATTTATTGAGCATAGGCTGCATATGCAGCCTATGCTCAATAAATGTAAATCCAATAATTGTTTACAAGAAAACATTGTTAATGTGAAATTTACAGACTATCATAATTTTGCACTTGCGAACATTTTAGTCGTACAAAGTTTAGTTAAATGGGCCCCAGGTATCTAGTGGATATTACCTGATGTAATTGTGTGACAAATCCTGTATTGTATTAGTTGTCTGATTATAGGCATGTAAGGCCATAACAAAAGTACTTTGGTTCTCAGGCACAGAGCTTGTGCAAAGTCACGAGGGAGGGCATATTTTTTGTTTATATATTTGTTTTGTATGAAGTTGCATTTGATGGGTAACTTAACGATCGGGATTCATATTTACCGGTATCCGTCGAGACCTGGTTTTGCCTTTGGCATTCTTGTATGTGAGGGTTTAATCTAGTTGTACCCCTTGTATGAGTACTACGATTATTCCTAATCTTAATACTTTTAGGGGAAGGGGCCAAATGACCTTGGTGTGATATGGACCTGGTACCAGGTCAGGTTATTCTAGTTTCTGGGCTGAATATATTTTTTCTCTATGTAAATATTCCGTTCTGATTTTGCGATTTTCCCCCCAATGCATCAGGTTAAAACGGGATCGAACCCGTTTGCCCGGCCTTACATGACCTTAGCTGTTGATAGGCTGTTAAACACCAATAAACAAACAAACAAACAATGTAAATATTACATTCTGATTTTGGGATTTTCTGCCCTATGCTGCAGGTTACATTCGGGATCGAACCCGTTGGGCCGTCTTTAAATGACCTTAGCTGTTGATAGGCCATTGCCTGATATGTTCATTTTGCATGTGTAATCCTATCACAACTGTGAAAAATCACCAAATTTTCTTCAGACACGATTTAATGTAACTTATTTACATGGTACATTTGAACGATCTTGCGGCGAATTAACAATGTTTTCATTTGTCCATGACAATAAAAAGCTCTTCGCACAGGGATTTTTCTGATACAGCAGTATCTGTGAACCAAAATATTTTTGTTTAGTCTAATATGCCATCAATGTCAATAATTGTGTTATTTGGCACACTGTTCTCTAATACCCGTATGAGCATGATTGTTTCTTTTTCTTATTTTAGCTTATTAGAAATTTTAACCAATCAGAGGACTGAGAAATATAACTGGATGTACCTATCGTGTATGTCTTTATTGTTGTTGTTAAATGAAGAAATGTTATATTTACTTTTATGTCCGAAAGCTGTAAAACTTGAGTTGTCGCATCTCGGCTACCAATAAAAAAGAATGATATTTTGGCCTGAGGAAAGTTACTTATGACCTATGCAAACATCGTAGCCCCAGATCAGCCTGCGCATCCGTGCAGTCTGATCAGGACCTACACTGTTCGCCATTTAGTCCCGGAAGTAGCCTTACTGTCCTCAGCAAATCCTTTATATTTTATTTCAATGGTGTGAATGCAAGTTGGTCATGAAAGTACCTTCTCAAATATGCAACAATTGGAGATATTGGACCTCGTATACATTCACACAGTAACGTAGGCTCATCATTTTTCTGATGGCTGTTAGCCTTCTTGAGTGACTGGATGGCGAACAGCGTAGGCCCTGATCCGACTATGCAGGATAATCTTTGACTATGCTGGTCGCAAATGTCATAAGATCACTTCACAGTGGCAGACCATTTGCACATATATTTGATTATGCTGAATCTGAATAGGAATGCTCTCTTGATGGCTACAGGAGATTGGGTATGAAGTCTTCGTATTCATTCTTCACAATCAAATCTATATCCGAATACCTTGGTATGCAACATCATCAAGCAAATTCAAAAATGGTCTTCATTTAGTTGGTCTCGTATTTATCGTCCCTACTTCGCGTCGCCGCTTTTTCCGGAGTCTATATAGTTGTCGTAGGCGTTGGCGTCCGCAAATGTCAAAAAGTTTGTACAAGTTTCTTCATCATAGGAATGAATGGCCTTTTTGTGGAATGTATCGGGGTATAAACTTGGAAAAGTCGCGGGAATACTGGACGAAGGCCAGAAGGCCTTCGTCCAGTATTCCCGAGACTTTTCCAAGTTTATATCCCCGATAAATTCAACAAATACGCAATTCATTCCTTATAATTCCAGCATTTGAAATAAATTCATCATGAAAATGTGTTTATTTTCCGTTTTCTTAAGAATTATTTTAACTGCGCCTCACGGTTACGGAAAGTAGTTCGGCGTGGGAGTTTACTGGGATGTAAATTTTTGACAGAGACTTGCTACAGGCCAATCAAATGTTAGGAAATTGTGTAAATATTTTTGTGCTGGAATTATCATGATATAACTTTTGTATTACTTGATGGATTGCTTCAATATTTGGACACTTGATACATATGAGCATTTGGAACACACTCATGCCACCATTAACATGACCATGAACTTTTTTACCTTCATAATGTTGCGGAAAGACTAGTTTGTACAAGTTTCGTCATCATCATATAATGGTGGATGAGACTTGCTACGGGCCAATCAAATGTTAGGGAATTGTGTAAATACTTTTGTGCTGGAATTATCATGATATAACTTTTGTATTACTTGATGGATTGCTTCAATATTGGACACTTGCAAATGGTTGAGGGAACATCAAAATGTTCGTACACGTTTCTTCTTCATCATATAACGGTAATATTACATGATGATTGCTTCAATATTTGGACACTTGATACATGTCAGCATTTTGAACACACTCGTGTTACCATTAACATGGCCTTGACCTTTATGTGGTTGTGGAAAGACTTGGCCATTTCTTATGTCCAAAGGTTTGTACAAGTTTATTCAACCTTGACCTTTTGCAAGCGCGACACCGCTTTCGTGGCGGAATTCCGTGTTTTATTGGCGATTTCATTTTACAACGAATGTGAATTTAGCAGGTATGAGTATGCGATGGGTAATTTAACGATCGGGGTTCATCCTTACCGGAATTCCGACTGGAGACCTGGTTTAGCCCTCACATACGTCTTTGGCATTTTGTATGTGACAGCTGAATCTGGAAGGGGCCAAGTGACTGGTGTGGTATGGACCTGGCACCAGGTCAGGTTATTCCTAATTTCAGGGCTGAATATATTTTTATTTTGATGTAAATATTTTGTTCTGATGCAGCAGGTTAAATGCAGGGTCAAACCCGTTGACCCAGCCTTATATGACCTTAGCTGTTGATAGGCCGTTAAACACCAATAATAAAATCAAATATGTTGCTCGCAGATTGGTGTTGATGTAACATTCCTTACAAATGTTATTTTTATATTTAGGCTGATGCTACATGTTTATAGTTAACCAGTCGTATTATAAATGCCTAGTAAATAGCAGCTCATTTCACAGGTTTCAGTTTTATTCATATTCATGCTCTTGTGCCAATAGAAAATAAATCAGTTGAACTTTACTGGCGTTTGAACTGTGTTTGTTATGCCCCGTGAATGTTGCGGATGGAATATTTTATAGGAATGAATGGCCTTTTTGTGGAATTTATCGGGGTATAAACTTGGAAAAGGCCTTCGTCCAGTATTCCCGCGACTTTTCCAAGTTTATATCCCCGATAAATTCAACAAAAACGCCATTCATTCCTTATAATTCCAGCATTTGAAATAAATTCATAAAAAAAATGTGTTTATTTTCCGTTTTCTTAAGAATTATTTTAACTGCGCCTCACGGTTACGGAAAGTAGTTTGGCGTGGGAGTTTACTGGGATATAAATTTTGGACAGAGACTTGCTACGGGCCAATCAAATGTTAGGGAATTGTGTAAATATTTTTGTGCTGGAATTATTGTTCAATAAAGTTTGTCAGTTCAATTCCACCCAGGGATGGCTGTGGCCTAGAGATTATGGTGCTGGACTTCAATGGTTTCTTGTAAACAATTACTGGATTTACATTTATTGAGCATATATGCAGCCTATGCTCAATGAATGTAAATTCATCAATTGAAATTTCCAGACGATCCTAAATTTGCACTTCCGAACATTTTAGATGTACAAAGTTTAATGAAACGGGCCCCAGAGGTTGTGTGTTCAATACCCGCCCTCTGCATCAAAACTACCTTCATAGTATTGCCATCCAAACTGGACTTTTGGATGAGATTTGAAACCGAGGTCGCCTCGCTAAATGACCTTAACTGTTTCGGCGTTAAACCCATTCACTTTCAGGTTTTCAATTCTACCCAATTAGCCTGCCTGTTACATGGGCGCTATATTTATTTTCGCTGCAATGGTTTTCATGTTGGCCCGTGTGTCGGGGACGAAGTAATTTTCACACTATCGGTTACACTGCCCATGTGAGCGGTTGGGAAGGTGTACATACCATAACAAATGAATCCATCCTCACCTGTGTCTTCCGACATACAGTATAATCTCTCTAAACCCGACACACGGGCAGTCTGTGTATCCTTAGTTTTATGGGTTTTATTGGTGTATATTTATGATGATAATGGCTGTTCAAGTTCGCAAAGCACAGCCGCATATCTTTGCATAGTCGTATGTCTGGTTGCCAGTGGAACATCTCTAAACCGGACACTGGGACCTCCCAGTGTCCGGTTAGAGAGGTTCCACTGTAGTACATTCTCAAGCTCAAAATAGGGAAGTTACATTTAGACTAGTCGGCATTTCAAGAAATGAAACTTCTGTCGGCATTTTTTAGTAAAAGTGGTACGTCCAACTTTTTAACATAATTTGAGTATGCTGAATCCAAAAATGATGGATACCACAAACAAAAATGAGGATAAAAGGCTTCAAATTTGCAAAAACAAAATGGCGGCCAATTTTTTTTTTCCCGCCTTTCCTGGTCTTAGTTAAATTGAATGAGTGCATTATTGTAAGCAAATTGTATGCAAATGAACATGCAAATAACGTTATATGGGTTGTGCAATACATTACAAAGGATTTGTGTATGCTTACAACTAAAAATATTCACAAAATATCTGAATAATTGTCATTTTTTTGCGAAAAAAAGAAAGAAATGTGTATATAATCTGACCTTGGTGAATTATTCTATTTCATGCGTCCACTTGATAAAGCTGTAACGGACAGACTGACTCCTAATTTCCAGGAAATTTGGACGTAATGCAATATTGGCAGCAAGTGATGAAGTCTCAGACGGTCACACGGGACTGTCTGTCAATGAGGATGATGCTATCAAATGTGTACCAGATAGTCTCTATATGTTTCTGAGAGTCATATATGGCGGTCAATCGGTTCTCGAGGATGAGTGTGATGGGGCTGTGTAAGATCAAGTTCGACGAAAGGTTCTAAGCGTTGCACAGGACCTTGTATATGGCATCAGTGGTGGAAAGAAATTGACCCCCAAACACATTGATCTGGCCAGCACAATACATCAGGCAACCCGTTCAAAAAGTCTAGTGCAGTTGTTACATAATGCTGGCCACTGTCTCGGCTACGAACAGGTTTTGAAAATTGACACTGCTTTAGCAGAAAGTACACTGAAAACACTAGACACACAAACTCGGGCTGTAATTCCACCAAACATTGTACCAAACAAATTTGTTCACTATACTGCTGATAACATTGACATTCTTGACGAAACGCTTGATGGGAAGAATACTTTCCACGCCACCCAGGTAGCGGCATGGCAGTGAGGCCTCGAGCCTGACGTCATGTTGCACTTGCATACACTTGATCTGTCCCATAGTCACACATTGAAAGTCCCCCCAATCATTGAGGAGCTGATTCCTGTCAACATCAAACCAAACAAGCCACTTCCAGTCTTTTCAAAACCTGTGGAAACGGCTTGGTTTGACGACGATGTTGCTGATTCTGAGTGTGTAAAGGATGCACAGGCTACTGACTTAGCATTCTTTACACAACGTCAGACATCAGAAGAGAAGGTGGGGTGGACAGTGTTTAGCGAATCACTGTCATCAGACGATTCTGAGCTAACATCAATTGGGTATACATGTATACCAATCATCCTTGCCCCTGCACATGAGTTTGACACGCTGAACACAGTAGTGAAGCGATGCATGACCATATCGTCGGCTCTTGGACAAGAGCATACAGTAATTACTGTTGACCAAGCGTTGTATTGCAAGTTAATGGAACTAAAATGGTCCGTCCCGGAGTACCAGAATCTACTGATTCCACGCCTTGGTGGCCTTCATATCTCCATGAACTTTTTAAAGACTATTGGAGATCATATGAACGGGTCTGGGTTAGCTGAGGTATGGGTAGAAAGTGGATTAGTTGGTCAGGGTACGGCTGAACTAGTTCTGTCTGGTAAGGCATACAACAAAGGCATGAGGCTCCATAAACTGACACTGCAAGCATTGTGGCGTCAGATGATGCTCCGTGTTCTTGACTTCGTCAAAGAGTCTGACATAGAGTATTATGACCAGATATCAGATCTGTGCGATAATCCCTATAAGGAAATGAATGCCGAGTTGGCGACATTGCTGAAACATGAACGAGTTCAGAAGCCACTCGATGAGTTTGTTGCCAGTCAATCGGGTGTGCATGCAAATGTGTCCTTCTGATGGAAATCCATGGACATGGTAGCCATACTCCTGCTATTCACCCGTGCACAGCGTGATGGTATCTGGAACCTCCATCTGCAGTCGTTCGGGATGATGTTGCCATATTTTATGCGCTACGACCACTACAACTATGCCAGATGGGGGCCAGTATATCTGGCCGAAATGCACCAGCTTCCTGCTCCGGTACTGACATAGTTTGAAAAGGGTAATTTTGTGGTCAAGCGTTCGGCACGCAAATTCAACCAAGTAGACCCTGATCAAGCTCAAGAGTGGTTGAATGGTGTAGGCAAGAAGGGTGGTGGAATTGTTGGCATTACAAAGACTACCTCCGCCTTATCTAGATGGACACTCTTTTACAACCTGAGGTCTCACATTGCAGTAGAGACATACGCCATGTTCCAGATGCACTCATGTGAGAAACTAAGTCACAATGAGAGCACCAAATCCCGCAAAAAGCGAGATAATGCTGATGAAGAGGCATTGCTCGGTACGTTCCAGAGTTTTGGGGTGTTCACACCTGGAACCGAACGTACCACTCTGCAAAACATTGCAAACAAAGGCATTGCAACGGAAGTAATACGAGAATCATTACTAAATGCCAAATGCCGTGGCATGGCACAGTTGCAAGTATTTGTGCAGAAGAGACTGGTTGTCACTGAGGGTGCCAATCCAAGAATGTCACTACATTACCCCTTAGCTGCTAGAAACAATGCGCCGACATTTGCGTCATTGTATGACGTCAAGGACACCAGATCTAAAGACCAAAAACATGTCATGAAGGCAGAAGTGTTCTTCAACGGTTGGTCACTGCCTTTGAAGCCGGTCCCAAGTTGATATGCCCAGCATTCTTGAGCATGAACTCATGCCAGTTCCTCTATCAATTGCGGAACTAAATGGCACACTCCGTACCGGAAACAAGAGTGTATTATCAGACTTGGTAACCGAAGGCATTGACTGTCCCGAAACCGTTGAACTTCATGATCACTCATCATGTCTCATCATTGATGGTCAAGCACTTGTCGTTGCCATTGGCAAACCTGCTACTGCAAAAAGCTTCGGTGATCTAGCCGACGTATTTGTCAATTCAGTGCTACATACTGGATCTAAGTACCAGAGAATAGACATTGTCTTTGACCGGTACAGGAAAATGTCTATTAAGTCAAGCACGAGGGCTCGGCGAACAAAGGCTGCTCAGCCTATCAGACGCATTGTGGAAAGTCCTGATGTACCCTTGCCAAAAAACTGGGAAAACTTCATGGCACTTCCTGCAAACAAAGCTGATCTTGCTAGATTCCTGTCTGAGGAACTACTTGCCAATGCCCCACACGATAAGGACATAGTTGTAGCTGGTGGGTTTGCTGACGAACTAGAAGTACGGGCATCAAACGATGCAACGGATGTAACGCTGCTAAGTGCAACGCACGAAGAAGCTGATACACGGCTTGTTCTTCATGCTGTCCATAGCCAGTTCGATACTGTCGTGTGGCCTCGAGGGACACGGACGTACTGTTGCTACTCATAGCACACTTCCCACGTTCACAGTGTATGTGCATGTTCATGATGACTGGCACATCAAAGAAACGGCGCTATATACCTAGAGCGAGTGTTTGATAGCCTCACACCACAATTAGCAGCATCGCTACTGTCATTCCATGCTCTCACAGGCTGTGACATGACGTCTTACCTTTCAGGTCACACCAAACGAACAGCATGGAAAGTGTTCAAATGCAACCACGAGCTACTCGTTGATTTGGGCGAAGGAGAGTTCACGCAGGCAATTCTCAAATCTGCAGAGAAGTTTCTGTGTAGAATCTACAACGTGCCTCAAACCGATTCTATTGACACAGCAAGATATCACTTGTTCTCAAAGTCAGTAAAGCCTGATGCATTACCACCAACAAGTGATGCTCTCCGCTTTCACATAATGCGAGTACATTATCAGTCTATGATCTGGAGGCAGGCTGACACTGCCATACCGGAGCTTCCTGCGCCAGACACTATGGGGTGGTGGGAGCGCAGTGACGATGGCTTTGTACCCATCCTTATGACGTTGGATCCTATTCCAGCGGCATGTCTGGAAATGATATCCTGTTCATGTCACATGCAGTGTAAGACCATGCGCTGCAAATGTCGCAAGTCTGTTCTACGTTGCACAGCTTTGTGTAGTTGTAAGGCTCATGGCGGTGATGCAAACCCATGTATGAACATAATCTAAACTGACATTTCGGGTTGTGAATCGGTTTATAGTGGATTAGATGTACATGTATCACACAGAGCACACAGTCATCCAGCATGTCACATATCGGTCGCGGCATCCGGGCGACCACAGGTGAAGGACGCATACCTGTGATATCAAATTAAGTACAAGTCCATTGACAATGCTTACAAACTACAAATAATCAAAATTAATGATAGCTGGCAAAACATGTCTCTAAACGCGATGCTATTTTGGGTTACTTGTAGTTTGTAAGCATTCTTAATGGACCTGTACATAATTTAATATCACAGGTACGATTCTTTCACCTGTGGTTTTACGAGTCGGGCCGGCGCCGCGACCGATATGTGGGGGCCGATTTAGTTCGAAAGACGCATAGTTTCATTACTGGAGAAATCAACAATGGTGACTGATTTAAATAATATTTGTCTATGTTCCTTAACTGTGTAATACATGCATGTTACACATGGCATATCATTTGCGTTCAATATTATGTATTAGCATGTTTTC
This sequence comes from Conchocele bisecta, assembly GCA_029237695.1. Taxonomy (NCBI): domain Eukaryota; kingdom Metazoa; phylum Mollusca; class Bivalvia; order Lucinida; family Thyasiridae; genus Conchocele; species Conchocele bisecta. The sequence continues at coordinate 20,626,146 of CM055268.1, read as the reverse complement.
CAATAGAAAAAGGAATATTTAGTACATCATTGTGGTGTATTTAATCACTATACAGTGCCGTAGCCACGTTGAGGCCAGACGAGGCCATGGCCTCGTCCGATTTTTCACGATTTTTTTTTTTTTTATTTTTATTCCAATATAGGAAAAATGGGAGTCATAGTATGTGCTCAGACTTTGCTGAGAATGCAGGAAATGGTGTTTCAGACCACTTTGATTTCAAAATTTTCAGGGTGGGCATGCCCCCGGACCCGCCTAGCAAACTCGGGCCCTCCACACTTCCACCCCCAATAATTATCGTCTTCCGCCGCTTATGTTGGCCTCGGCTATTTCGAACCTCTGGCTACGGCACTGCTATACCAATATACAAGCCATAGTATTGCAACTGCTCACATATACCAACTTTAGTGAATAACAGAGAGAAAAAAACGATTTTGTCGGCCATTTTGTTTTTGGAAAATTAGAAGGTCATGTCATAATAATATCTGTAACACAATCTGATTACTCTTTTGTCACTGAATTGCTTATACTGGTACCATAATACCACTTAAACACATTTTAGAAAAATAAAAATTTGGCGGCCATTTTGTTTTTCAAATTAGAAGCCTTTTGCCTCAAAATTCTTCGTGGTATCCGCCATTTTTGGATTCAGCATACTCGAATTATGTTAAAAAGTTAGACGTACCACTTTTACTAAAAAATGCCGACAGAACTTTTTCCAAGGGCATTATACAATTATTCGAGTTGTGCTCAGCCTCGACCAATCAAACTGCATGATTTAGAGTATGTAGTTGGAAAACATACTAGAGTTTCATAAAGGGATGGGTTGTGGTCTAGGGGTTAGAACACCGGATTTCCAATCCGAAGGTTGTGGGTTCAAACGTCGCCTGAGGTATTCAAAAATACTTTCTTAGTATTTCCATCCCACTTACTTGAAACCGATGTCCCATCTCTAAATGACCTTAGCTGTTGCTGGGACGTTAAACACATTCACTAACTTGCAAGTTTCATAAACGTGGGCCCAGGATACATTAATAGTTAATCCTTGCTGGAATTTAAGACTGGTTCAGTGGTCTGGTGTAAGGATGGCTGGGATATTGCGGGGTACGGTGTTCTGTTTAGGCCATCAGTAATATCGCTATCGGGTCGATACTGCGATAACATGATACTATGACGACGGTAGTACAATACTACGATGATGATGCTACGAATACGATAATATTATGATAGTACGATAGCACGATAATGTGATATCACGATAGTACGATGACGATAGTATATTGTATCGTAGTATCGTGATCGTGACATCATTGTAGCATCGTACTATCGTTATCATAGTATCGCCTTCTGGATGGACATGCGCATTCGCGTCTCGAGGCCACAATAAAATATATTCAATTTTTATTTTCATCCAGGCTGTGAAAGTTTTGTAAAGAAAGTTTAGTGCAACCATAAAACATGTGCTTCGTCTTTAATATAGGCTATATATCATCAAAATCTGTCCGATTGTTAGGAAGAGTAAACAAGAAATGCGTCTGTCGAACGCGGATGCCACCTGCAGCATATTTGAGAAACTGACAAATTGGTTAACCGAAATGTGTGACGGACGGACAGACGGACAGATGGACAGACGGATGGACGGACGTTCTTACATTAGGGTACTTATGTGGCTTATCACATGTTAAATATTAGCCACATAAAACGATTTTTAGCCACATAAAACGATTTTTTAGGTGGCTAATTGTAACCAACCCTATCCTTTAACAAGTCCATAACCCTGTGGGGCTAGCCACATAAGTACCCTAATGTGTGCCCGGAGGCGGACGGACGGACGGACGGACGGGACGGGACGGACGGACGGACGGACGGACGGACGTTCTTACGAGAGATACATTGTGAGGTTATTTCCTTTGATGTTTACACTGTGGGGTTAACCTCACAATGTAGCAACTTATTCCGTTATTCTTTTCTTCTTACGATTCTCTTACGGAATAAATCGCATAATATGCAAATGAGCTAGCCATTAGTTAATTATATTTGAAAAACACTTATCCAAGTGTCTTAAATAGGGCGGTGGGTGGGTTTCAGCACAACACAGCAACCTCACAATGTAGCTCTCGTAAGTACGGACGGACGGTAACGGACGGACGTCCGAACAGACGGGACGGACGGACGGACGGACGTTCTTACATTACTATACTTATGTGGCTTATCACATGTTAAATATTAGCCACATAAAACGATTTTTAGCCACATAAAAGGATTTTTTAGGTGGCTAATTGTAACCAACCCTATCCTTTACTAAGTCCATAACCCTGTGGGGCTAGCCAAATAAGTACCCTAATGTGTGCCCGGACGGACGGACGGACGGACGGACGGACGGACGGACAGACAGACGGACGGTCCAAACACTATATGCCACCCGTTTCTTTGAAACCCGGTGGCATAACAAGAAATGCGTCTGTCGAACGCGGATGCCACCTGCAGCATATTTGAGAAACTGTGACAAAGTGGTTAACCGAAAAGTGTGACGGACGGACGGACGGACGGACGGACGGACGAACTTACATTTCGGACCTTAGGGGGTACTTGCTATATAAAAGATCAAAGGAAATACCCCGTAAGACACAATAGGCTTACGGGGTACGGATTAAGTTCCATTGTGTTCTAACCCTAACCCATTGTCTTAGGCCACGCCCCCTACCCCATAAGTACCCTAATGTGTGCCCGGACAGACAGACGGATGGACGGACAGACGGACGGTCCAAACACTACATGCCACCCGTTTCTTCGAAACCCGGTGGCATAAAAATGACGTAATTTTTGATGATGAAGACGATGCTACGCTTATATACAAAATCACATGGCTCGTCTCATTATGAGACAAGCCATGTGATTTTGTATATAAGCGTGAGACTCTCATATGAGGATAGTATACAGGACAAAGGAAGGAAGTTATTGTTGAGAATAATTTGTATTCTAATAAATATACCGGTATATAAAGGCAACATATCACAGGGAACATATGTAAAACAACATAGATAAACAAATCAACATTCTACTGAGCGGGTGGCGGCGGCACATACAAGTATAATCATCTACTGTCTGTTCCACGTTTTGCTGCCGATGAACTTTTGACACATTAAATCTAAAAAATATTTAAAAGTAATTACTTTTTCATCAATAACAAAAAAATTACCCTCCCGAAAAAAAATTATGTTATGAAATTCCATCAAATAATGATTTTACATGTATTGCGAAAAAACGATTTTCCTATGGGAATTTAAATGGGGGCTAAAAATAGATTATTTTTTTAATATTTTTTTTATTTGTGGACCGATTTTCAAAATCTAACTTGTTTTCTTAGATACATCATTTTCAAGCTATCTCGCCAGGTTTCGGAGTCAATTTTTTCGTTTTTGATCCTTCAGTATCAAAAAACTAAAAGTTTTGGAAATTGACTCCCCATGTTAAATTCCCATAGGAAAAATCTTTTTTTCGCAATAAAATCAATATTTGATGGAATTTCATCAAATAATTTTTGTTGGGGAGGGTGACTTTTTTGTTATTGATAAAAAAGTACTTTTTTAAATATTTTTTAGATTTAATGTGTTTAATAGCCAAAAGTTTGTCGGCAGCAAAACGTGGAACAGACAGTAGATAACAATATAACGACTGCAGACAGAAGCTACAATTAATGGGTACATGATATAGGGGGTTAAACAGTGTTCGGTACATCTACACGAATACCGGTAGCAATCCTGTGCAAGTGTCGCCATTAAGCAGATTTTCGGACCTATCATTTTCTGATATACGCAGCAAATTTCAAAATTACAATACAGTACACCCTATATTGTAAATTATTCTAAAGTGCTGTCAAAGCATGTTTTTGATGATAAAAATGGAAAATAGAAAATAAACAGCAGACGACAAAAAAAATTAAGATAGGAATCTAAGGGTTAAATACAGTGCATAATTGTTTCTAAGGTAATCCTAATACAGCACAGCACTATACAAATACGGTACATAGAGGATTTCAAACGTGTTTCCATTTGATACGAGATTTATGAAATGAGTGACGCACAATTTATGCATCGAGCCTCTGGCGAGTTGCATAACATTGCGGACGAGTTTCATAAATCTCATATCATCGAGAAACGAGTTTGAGATTCTGTTTATCGCATGACTTAAGCTCTCAAAGAGCGGAAAACTTGGAGATAGACTTGAGCAGACGCCATCGACTATTTTCGCATATATTGGAAACTCTCCACAGAAAAAAATAGTTTTAATCCTAGCAATAAACTTATTATAAATATGCCAATAACAGGTTCCTGTTCTTTGTAAACACTTCATACTACATGTACCAAACGGGAGATCATTCTGGCAATTGCAGTAATTTTAATAAGTCACGGACGCTTCTACTGACGTTTAAAACATGATGACGTCAACGTCAAAACATCGTTGCTCTGTCGGCCATTACGGACGTCATTTGGAACGTCTCTATTTTATTCATTTGACATAACGTTGGCGCATAACACGAATACGTAATTAAAGTGAGGCAGCCAGCCAATCAAATGCGCTCCAGTTGTTATTACACGTGTGTAGTAACACATTTATGAAAGGGTTAAAACACGCAATAACAAGGATTTTATGTGATAAAGGTACATGTACAATGGTACAATGTTTCACATGTGGGGGAGGGATTAGTATGGACACCCGAATGTGAGTATAATCAATTTCTAGAGCTCGCACATTCGGACACGCAATACCAACTTACACCTACACTAACAAACACCTCACAATCCCCCATTATATAACATTTAACACGGGAGACACTGTATTGACACAAAGCTGATTTTCAGAAATCCAACTAAACTCAGCACTATTAAAATATATCTCCTAATTGAAACTGAGCAAAACTCATGCTAAAACACATACTAAAATCAAAACATTATACTTCCATAAAATCCATGACTGTTGTCCAATCAAGATTCAGGGGCCCATTTCACTAAACTTTGTACAACTAAAATGTTCGTATGTGCAAATTTAGGATCATCTGGAAATTTCAATTGATGGATTTACATATATTGAGCATAGGCTGCATATGCAGCCTATGCTCAATAAATGTAAATCCAATAATCAAGCCTGCTTAGGTATTTGATCAGAGTCATGTTACAAACATTTCACATTGACCTTGAACATGTGAGGCACATGGGTGGGTGAACATACATGATAATAGCCATTCATGTGAAGTTTCAAGTCAATCCGACACCTGATTGCAGAGATGTCGATAATTTGAAAAATTTAATGCAGTTTTCAGATGGACGGATGAACACACGGATGTCAATGTGAACGCTATTCTATGTCTCATTTTCCGCAAGCGGTCTCGACAATATGTGTCCCTAATGTTTACAGCATGAATAATATTAACCCTTTGAACCAGAAAACCCGCTATAGTGGTTTATGCAAACAGTACAGATCCAGATGAGCCGGCTCATAACGAGCCGTCTCGTCAGGATCTGCACTTTTTGAAAGTAATTTTCATATTTTTGAGAATAAAAATAAACCCTTTTCATAAATGGACTAGTCTGAAAACCATTTTGTGATGGTTAGATTGGTTGCAAAATTAGCACATCAAAATCCATTCCAGTTACTTAGGGGTGAAAGTGTTAATTTCCAGGATAGGACAGAAATTATGTCTACATTGTTTTCTAAGGGTCTCCAGCTGAGAAAAGGACAATGGAACATTTGTTTCATTCGTAGATCCTGATCAAAATTACACTTGTGCAATAAATAGATCTAAACTAGATGGTCACGGCCCGCATGTCGCGCCCACCGAGGCTTTGATAGTATACCAAAAACATTTAACTCAAAACTCTTTAACCAAATACTTTAACCCGGACATACGTACATACGGGACATACGCATATACATGAACATAAGCAATGTTAGACTACCGTGTAAGAGGCAGATATGTAGTAGCAAATACCATGAATAGCGACCAGTATGGTGTGCGCTGCCAGATCTTGGACTACGCTCGCCACACATGGGAACCTTTTCTCAACCAGTGCTCAAATATACTATTTAATTATTTCATTATTTCCCCTTGCAAGATGGTCTCCAAATCCCGGTCAAATTCAATACAAGACAATCGCCGGCGAGTGTCTCACCCACGAAGGTCAAGGTCACTCAAATGACACTGGGTGGATAGCCATCAGTTTGCATAAGCTATTGATGATATAGGAATGAATGGCCTTTTTGTGGAATTTATAGGGGTATAAACTTGGAAAAGTCGCGGGAATACTAGACGAAGGCCGGAAGGCCTTGTCCAATATTCCCGTGACTTTTCCTAGTTTATATCCCGATAAATTCCACAAAAAGGCCATTCATTCCTTATAATTCCAGCATTTGAAATAAATTCATCAAGAAAATGTGTTTATTTTGACAGACGGCAGCGATTTGTTTACATTGACAGCACTGACAGCGCACCTGTAGAAAGTAGTTCAGCGTGGGAGTTTACTGGGATATAAATTTTGGACAAAGAGTTGCTACGGGCCAATAAAATGTTAGGGAATTGTGTAAATATTTTTGTGCTGGAATTATTGTTCAGTAAAGATCAAACTAACATATCAGGAGACAACAAAATTTGGACATGAGTCCAGAATTGTTGACGTCGACGAGCCCATGATGCCGGAACTTTGACCGCTATGTCTCACTATCCACTAACGTGGGTGGGACAAGACATCATCAACCTGATGCAATCCCACACCTGCTACAGATGTCCAGATGCTGTCAATCACATAGACGTGGCCTAATCTTTCCCCTGTTTCTCAGTCTTTGCCATTTCCGCCTCTTTCTCAATGGCCGCATCGAGAGCCAATTTCGCCTTCTTCCCCCAGATATTGAAACTGTCGAAGAACGTGTCGACACTCGGTGGCTCCTCATGCAGCATAACGATGGTAACAGTGGTGTCGATCCTGGGGTTGTCACGGAGCCAGTGTGACAGCTGGATCTGTGCGGCGTCTGCCTGAGCTGTCAGGTTCATGGCCTGGAGGGTGTGGATCAAGTTGTCGAAGCATGTCTGAATCCACTTCATGTACACGCCGGGCTTCTCTGCAAGGATATTTTGTAAAATAAACAAGGCGATCGCCGGCGTGTGTCTCACCCATGAAGGTCAAGGCCACCAAGGTCAAGAAGGTCACCCACATGACACTTGGTGGATAGCCATCAATGTGAGGAAGCTATTGGTGAACGTTGGTAATGATCTGACTAACGAACCAGGAGATATTCAACATTTGGACGTAATTACCGACGCCTACGACGACAACGTCACGTCACTTTCTACTAACAAGTGTGAGAAAAAAATGGAACATTTCAGGGTCTTGCCTCCAGTGCCTGTCTATATAAAACTTTCTAAGCATGTACCTCATTCTCAAGCTTGAAATCAGGAAGTTTGTGTGATTGACTACGAATGTGGAGAACATGCTCGCAAAGATTTACAAGAATGGGGCTAGGCACGTCTAATAACAACTTGAGTGAATGAATAACTGGATCAGTATGTTTCACCAGTAGCCGATTTCATCAAAATTGCAAAGTGTACTTATCTAGCAAAGTATACTTTGAGGGAGAAATCATTTATATTTCCGAAATGCATTATGTCATATAGACATATAACGACTGCATATATTTGATGATTAAAACTATACAGAATTATTATACTGAATTTATTACATTATCACAGCCAAAATGGCTGTGATAATGTAATAAATTCAGTATAATAAAAATTAATAAATTTATCCTAAAATTGAAATTTTCTCCCTCAAAGTATACTTTGCTAGGAAAGTATACTTTGCAATGTTGGTGAAATCGGCTACAGGTCACATTGGGACAGACAACACATTCATTAATTAAAGTATCTTGTAGCTCAGCTCAAATTATTTTCCGAAATTAATATTTTTCGAACCTGTTATGTATGGTCAGTATTTTTGTACCTTTCGAAAACATTATGAAATGTAAACTTTTTTGAGATCCTCTATATGACAATGAGTTGTTCAATCGACATACATGTAGTTTATTAATATATTATATTAAACATCTATTTTAAAGCCATATCACTACTCAGTACCAAAAAAATCCTTATACAAAGGAAATCATCATTTGTGACTGTGACTGGAGAATGGGTTTTGAGACCAATGTAGACCCAGATCAGCCTGTGCATCCGCACAGTCTGATCAGGATCTGCACTGTTCACTATTCCATCAATCAAACATCTGTCATGCTTCTTACAAGCAATGGAGAACATTATCGAGCTACAGGAGTGTGTTATTTGATCAGGAGTTACACTGGTCACAAATTCCATAAACCCCATTTCTTCAGTTACAACTACATTTGCTGACTCACAGGTTTATTATAAGTGTTGGTAATATATAAATGTTTCTCAGTATAACTTTCAAATAACGGGCATACTAATGTATTTTACCAAAATAATTCCCACTGATGGACAGACAGATGGAGGGACAGCTGGACAAGGTAACACTACATCCCACTGACAATTAACATCTGGGTGCCATAATAAGTAAATATTCAGCACAAGATGAAATGACAGCATACCGATGTTGTCGACGACACTTTTGAGGACCATGATGCACTCCTTAGGTTTGTCAGTGATCTTGTAGAAGGTACCGAGGGTGGCGGCGGCCAGCAGGCGGAAATAGCTCGAGCTGGGCTGGCACAGCTTCATGAGGGCCACGCTCGTCTGTAGCATGTCCTCCGCCACCTGCAACCTGCAATACACACAGACACGGGTGACATTAATAGGTCTACAAGCATAGGGAGGTATGAACTGACATCATTAAACGAAGCTATGCCCTCGTTGGCAGCCTTTGATAATAACAAAGAAAAAACCTCAATGACCTTGACTTTGGGTGGTCGGAGGTGGATCGTATGCTAAACAAAGCACCATCCCTAGACACACATTGTGGCCAAATATTATCAAAATCAATTAAGCGGTTCATAAGTTATTGAATAAACAAACAAAACTGGATTTGTCAGTAAGCGGGGGCTTGCGGAATACCCCCCCGCGTCAGCCCTGACCTAGAATGAATTCCAGCTCGCATACTATCATTTTCAGATAAAAGACTATGTCAGCACATATGGAGAGTGCGATGGTGGTTCCAGTTGAAAAAAGCAAACTAGACATTCTAAGTCTGTGACCTTGACCCCTGGCATAAATGGGGGTCGTAGGTTTGTTGCAGAATTATGTATGAGTGTCGGAGAAGGGGCGGGTAAAATATGAAAGATTTCCGCAAAGGGAAAGGGAAGTTAAAAGGAAATTTACAATTGTTAAGTTTTGTGACGGACGGAAAGACGGAAACACGGAAAGACGGAAACACGGACGGACGGACGGACAAGCTGACTCCAGTATACCCCCCCACAACTTCGTTGCGGGGGGGTATAATTAACATTTTTGCCTTACAAACAAGGTGAGAAGAAGTCCTCAGTGACCTTAACCTTGGGTGGTGGGATAATTACTGGACAACACTATAGCAATGAACAATTTAACTAGCTGCCGGCTCACCAACCTTCGACCTCCCAGATGCAGGACGGATGCCTTATCCACTAGGCCACAGCAACTCAGAGCTCCAGATAAGGTGAGTATTGACGTATTTTAAGCACATATTTTAGCAGAATACTCATTCATTATCAAAAGTGGGAGTACAAAATACTCACAACAATGTGAAAATATGCATTGATTTTCAAATTGAGTGGTGAAAGTTGAACATTTACAGTTTATATTTGTTTTATTTGTTATCATTTGTTCCCTATTTAATAAGGAAGAAAATCAATACATTTGTAACAAGAAATGCGTCTGTCGAACGCGGATGCCATCTGCAGCATATTTGAGAAACTGTGACAAAGTGGTTAACCGAAAAATGTGACGGACGGACGGACAGACGGACAGACAGACGGACGTACCAACATTTTGGGTTTATGGGCTATTTGCTATATAAAAGATCAAAGGACTAGCCCCTAAACTTCAAAAGGTTTTATGGGCTAACGGAATAAGTTCAAAGAACTTCAAAGGAATCCTTATGTTACTAACCCTTACCCTAAGCTCCTAAACCCCTGATGTTTGCCCGGACAGATGGACAGACGGACGGACGGACTGACGAGACGTACATTGTGAGGTTACTAACCCTAACCCATCCTAAATCAAACCCCGTAAACATCAATCGTACAGAAAAAAACAACCCCACAAGACAAAATAACCCCACAAGAGCAATTTATAACGGGGTTAAAACGGAATAAGCATCTCTTAACAAGTCCATCACTGTGTGGTTAACCTCACAATATAGCTCTCGTCTGTACGGACGGACAGGCGGACGGACAGGCGGATGGACGGATGGACGGACAGACGGACGGTCCAAACACTATATGCCACCCGTTTCTCGAAACCCGGTGGCATAAAAATAAACAAGAGGCCCAAATGGGCCTGTATCGCTCACCTAAAAGCCTCCATAGTGGTCATCTTGATTTCACAAAGACTCTTCACTTACAACTTCAAATGTTCCACAGAATTTGTTGGTACCTTCTGATCTAACATATGTTGCGAATGTGCATGTGATTTACTGCTATACCTTCGATTTGATATATAAAATGACCATATTTGGTCAAAAATAAAATTTGACCACTATTTGACCCCTTGGGCCATGACTATTTTTGACCCAGAGACCACCATATGAACAAATCTGAATCAACGTTAACTGTCGATCATTCATACAAAGTTTCGTCGAAATCGGCCTGGCGGTTTGTGAGAAGAAGATTTTTTGACAATTTGACCTACTTTTCAACGGCGGACATCTTGGATTTGGTGATGACCTCCATTTTGACAAAAATGAACAGGCTTCACCAACAAACCATTTCAGTTAAGTTTGGTCAATATCGGCCAAGCAGTTCACAAGAAGAAGTCCTTTGAAATCTTTAGTAAAAGAACAACCTTTTGACCTGTCGGTGGCCATCTTGGATGACGTAATCATCTGATTTTGGCAAAACATGCTCCAGAGTGATCGTCTCGTCGATACCTTGGATTGGATATATTATATGACCATATTCGGTCAAAAATATAATTTGACCCCTAGTTGACCCCTCGGGCCACGCCCATTTTTGACCCAGGTGCCACCATATGAACAAATCTGAAACAGCGTTAAATATTAATCATTCACACCAAGTTTTGTCGAAATCGGCTTGGAGGTTTGTGAAAAGAAGATTTTTTTGACAATTTGACCTACTTTTCAACGGCGGACATCTTGGATTTGGTGATGACCTCCATTTTAACAAGAATGGACAGGCTTCACCCACAGACCATTACAGTTAAGTTTGGCCAATATCGTCCAAGCAGTTCACAAGAAGAATACGTTTGAAATCTTTAGTAAAATAACAACTTTTTTACCTTTCGGTGGCCATCTTGGATGACAAAATCATCTGATTTAGACAAAAAATGCTCCAGAGTGATCGACTAGTCGATACCTTTGATTTGATATATTATATGACCATATTCGGGCAAAAATATAATTTGACCCCTAGTTGACCCCTCGGGCCACACCCATTTTTGACCCAGGGGCCACCATATGAACAAATCTGAAACAGCGTTAACTATCAATCATTCACACCAAGTTTCGTCGAAATCAGCCTGGAGGTTTGTGAGAAGAAGATTTTTTGACAATTTGACCTACTTTTCAACGGCGGACATCTTGGATTTGGTGATGACCTCCATTTTAACAAAATTGGACAGGCTTCACCCACAGCCCATTACAGTTAAGTTTGGCCAATATCTGCCAAGCAGTTCACAAGAAGAATACGTTTGAAATCTTTAGTAAAAGAACAACTTTTTTACCTTTCGGTTTGATTTGATATATTATATGACCATATTCGGTCAAAAATAAAATTTGACCCATATTTGACCCCTCGGGCCACGCCCATTTTTGACCCAGGGGCCACCATATGAACAAATCTGAATCAACATTAACTATCGATCATTCATACAAAGTTTCGTCAAAATCGGCCTGGCGGTTCGTGAGAAGAAGATTTTTTAAGAATTTGACCTACTTTTCCACGGCGGCCATCTTGGATTGTCGATGACCTTCATTTTAACAAATCTGAAATGGCATAACCCATATATCATCCCTGTAAAGTTTGACCAACATCGGTTCAGCAGTTCGGGAGAAGAAGATGATTGAAAATGTTCACGGACGACGGACGACGGACACTTTGCCATAAGAATAGCTCACATGAGCTAAAAACGCATTGAATTTGAAATATGGGGATATAGTACTCTTTAGATACAAAACTTATCTGTAGCTCTGAACAGTGGCTAAATATATCATTACAACAATACAGTGGTCAGTAAGTGGTTGTAACATCTGATACTGACCGGTCCATTTTGGACGAGATCTGTCCCAGGAGCGAGTAGACCTGGGCGGTCTTCAGGCTGACCTCTCCATAGTGGCTGGTGACAAGGTCAAGGGCATGGCGGGCCTCCGTTTCCGCTAGACGCAGCGTTGCTTCCTGCATGTCCTTGTTCGAGTGGAACGCCTTCCATTGTAGCGCAGAGGCTGGAAAATGTACATGTGAAATTGGTTGGCAGCGGACAAAAGTATCATACAGTAATTGTGTACATGTATCTTGACAACACTTCAACTGTAGCGTAGAGGCCGACACACACGTTAAATTGGTAGGGAGGGAACAAAGGTGCCATACACTACTTGTTTATCCCAACAACACTTCCATTGTAGCATAGAGGCTGAATAACATACAGGTTAAATTGGTTGGCGTTATATACTTGCTTACTACTACTGATGACTGTAAGGCTATGTTAGTGACTATAGCAAACAGTGTAGTCCCTGAACAAACTATGTAAATGTTAGTTGCAAATTTTACAATGCATTCCATTATAGTGCAGGAGCTGAATTGCACACAGGTCAAATTGCTTGGCAGCGGACAAAAATGTGCAACAATAATTGTACATCCTGACCACACTTGAACAAGCACATATTAGTAATACTTTCACTTTCAAAAGTTGCACATTTTCAATAGGCTTTTGTTCTGTTTCGACCATGAATCAATGATATAATTTGTCAATTGGAATATTTCTACACTGTCTTGGGGATTGAATTATTAAATTGACCCGTTAAATGCTCGAAAATGGAAAGATCAGAATAAAGTGGTGTAAAACAAGAAGCACATGGTAATAACCCTAAATATTCGGACACCATTTATTTTGGAAAATCACTATAAAATAGGGGTTTTCCAAAACAAATTGTATCCAAATACACTGTTATGTAAAACTAGATGGCCGCGGCCTGCATGTCGCGCCTTGTGGCGAGGCATGGACACTAAAAAAAAAGATATAGTATTACGAAAAACTTAACCAAAAAACTTAACCAAAAACTTTAACCAAAAAACTTAACCAAAAACTTCAAAGTAATTTGACCTTGACATTGGGCACAGGGGCCGCACGGGAGTGGGGTAGAATGAAAATACAGATGATGATAAACACCCATGTGAAGTTTCAAGGTAATGGGCAAAGCAGTTGCAGAGATATATGTATAACGAAAAACTTTAACCAAAAAACTTAACCAAAAAACTTAACCAAAAAACCTATAACAAAAAACTTAACCAAAAATCTTCAAAGTAATTTGACCTTGACATTGGGCACAGGGGCCGCACGGGAGGGGGGGTAGAATGAAAATATAGATGATGATAAACACCCAGTGAATTTCAAGGTAATGGGCAAAAGCAGTTTGCAGAGATATAGTTTATCAGACGAAAAACTTAACCAAAAAATTAAAAATTTAACTTAAAAACCAAAATACTTAAACCAAAAAAACTTAACCAAAAAAACTTTTAACAAAAGAAAAACTTAACCAAAAAATTAACCAAAAAATTCCAAAAAACTAACCAAAAACCAACTTAAAGAACCCAACCAAAAACTTTAACCAAAGTTACCAAATAAACCACTTTACCGGACACATACTACGTACGCCAAAGTGCCGACTATATCGCGCTTTCCGCAAGCTGCACGACAAAAACTTAACCAAAAACTTTAACCAAAAAACTTAACCAAAAACTTCAAAGTAATTTGACCTTGACATTGGGCACAGGGGCCACACGGGAGGGGGGTAGAATGAAAATATAGATGATGATAAACACCCATGTGAAGTTTCAAGGTAATGGGCAAAGCAGTTGCAGAGATATAGTATAACGAAAAACTTTAACAAAAAACTTTAACCAAAAAACTTAACCAAAAAACTTAACCAAAAACTTTAACCAAAGAACTTAACCAAAAAAACATTAACCAAAAAACTTAACCAAACAACTTAACCAAAAACTTTAACCGGACACACCAAAGAACTTAACCAAAAACTTTAACCAAAAAACTTAACCAAACAACTTAACCAAAAACTTTAACCGGACACACGTACGTACGTACATACGCCAAAGTGCCGACTATATCGCGCTTTCCGCAAGCGGGCACGACAAAAACTTAACCAAAAACTTTAACCAAAAAACTTAACCAAAAACTTCAAAGTAATTTGACCTTGACATTGGGCATAGGGGCCACACGGGAGGGGGGTAGAATGAAAATATAGATGATGATAAACACCCATGTGAAGTTTCAAGGTAATGGGCAAAGCAGTTGCAGAGATATAGTATAACGAAAAACTTTAACAAAAAACTTTAACCAAAAAATTTAACCAAAAAACTTAACCAAAAACTTTAACCAAAGAACTTAACCAAAAACATTAACCAAAAAACTTAACCAAACAACTTAACCAAAAACTTTAACCGGACACACCAAAGAACTTAACCAAAAACTTTAACCAAAAAACTTAACCAAACAACTTAACCAAAAACTTTAACCGGACACACGTACGTACGTACGTACGCCAAAGTGCCGACTATATCGCGCTTTCCGCAAGTGGGCGCGACAAAAACCAGTACAACCATACTAACCCAATACATTGGGACATTCTTCATTGTGGGAAAGCATATACAGTCGCAACTGTGCTAACGCCCACCTGGGAATAGCGGCCACCTGTCCACAACAGCCAGTTAAAAAAAAGAAAACATCCAATTTTGTTCTTTACAAGACCTTGAAATAACAGCCACCCCCTAACTACGACCAGCGGCCAGCGATTTTCATTCCCACGCGGCATTTTTGTATGTGAACAGCGGCCATATCATGTTTTTGTTTGTCAGGAAAAGAAATAGGACCACAATCGCAATTTTCCTTTCATCACAAACTGGCCGCTAACCCTCTTTTGAAAACATTTACCTTGCCCATATTGGTTTGTGTCATTTTGGCGACATTAAAATTTTTCCATGAAAAATATTGCATAATGCCATAAACGATAAACGGTAATTCCCGATATGTGTTCTGTGTCAATATGTGTTCTGTGTCGATATGTGTTCATATGTGTTCTGTGTCGATATGTGTTCTGTGTCGATATGTGTTCTGTGTCGTGTATTCCGTGTATTGACTATTTTTGCTATTTTTATGCAATTTCTAATTGATAAAAAGCAGATCCACTCCACGATTGTGCAAAACATTTTCTATGCATGCATACAGATTACAATATAATGCAAAATACATGGACGACTTTGTTGTAAAAGGAAAATGTTTGACTCTTGGAACAACGGCCACCTGTCAACAACGGCCACTTTAGCCACTTCCCTTGGCCGGCCGTTGTTCACAGGTTTGACAGTATTTCTGTTTGTTTCCGAGAATAAATGGTGTCAAAATATACAGGGTTTTACGGCAGTGTAATACCTGCGGTGTGTAGGAATATGTACAACATGGGGTGGTCGTCGGGTAAACATCGACGTGCGATCCTCACAGCCTCATATGCATGGAAGTAGTACTTCTCTGTGTCAAACCGCTGCAGGACCAGCATCGCCTTGCTGACCGCGCGGTGGGCCAGCGCTAGGGGGATCGTGTCACACGTGTAGATCTTCTTGGCCGTCGACAACGCAAACTGTGGAAGACGTACTAGTAACATGCATTGGTGTGAAAACTGAAGTATTATATCTTGTGAAAAGAAACGCACAAGCAAAATACAGTGCAACCTCTACAATAACCAACCATGGGAAGACACAAAACTGGCTGTCGTAAAGATGTGTTTGTTGTACAGGGATTACATATACAAGCATTTCTCTATTAACCAGAGAGTTGGTTGTTGTGGGTGACCGTTCATGGAAGTTTGACTGTAGCCAGAAATTTTATGAACAAAACAAAATTACGGCACATTTGTTTACATTCAGTGGACACCGACAGTGACACGGATCCACAATTAGAAGAGATTGGATATTGAAACTGCAGTTTGTATTATGATACGAGACGGTTCCTGGGTGATTTTTATCACACTGGCCAACTTTTATATTTTGTCACTGTTTTGTTCATCATTATTTTTAATATTTCATTGTATTTACAGGGTGATATTGGACACATTTTTCTGTTTAGTAGGTTTAAATTCATCTTACTGTGTGATTCACATACTGCTGAGACAAGACATGTGATTTTGTATTTAAGAAGATGTGGGATTTTTCATGAATAACATTTACAAAATATACAATATTTTCCATAAGTGTCGTCGGAAGTTGACGAAATGTTGAGAGCAAATGCGGTATCGAGTTCCACATTTGCTATGAACATTTTGGCGACTTTCAACTTCATTTACAGAAAATATCAGTTTCTGTAAAATTTATCATGAAAAATCGCACATATCATTATATACAAAGTGAAAATGAATGGGTTTAACGTCCCAGCAACAGCCAAGGTCATATAGAGACGGGACCACAGTTTAAAGTCTCATCCGACAGACCGATGGGATGGAAAAACTATGTAAGTATTATTCACGCCTAGGGTGAGGATTGAACTTGCAACCTCTGGTATTGAAGTCCAATGCCAAATCCACGAGACATCGGCCCATACTCTCATCGTTAGATACAAAATCACTTGGCTTGTCCAAAATGTAAGTAAGGACCAGCATGATGTTACCTGAGCAATGTGGAGGCCAGCCTCATCCTGCCGGAACTCCGTGGATAAGTGACAGTAGTGGAGCAGGGCCTTCAGGTAGAGTGGGTTACGCTCACCAAAATGTTTCCTGCAGATAGGTAAAGGATTGTTGCATTGATTGGTTTTTTGGTTGCTTGATCAGTTGATTGACAGACCGACCGACCAATCAAAATATTGATTGGTTGACTGGTTGGTTGATTATACATTGTATATTTCCCATACTTTTCTAGTTGAACATTATATATTGCCAATACCTTAGTTCCCATATCTTGCTAGATGAACAGTGTATAATTCCTATACCTTGCTAGTTGAACAGTGTATATTTCTTATACCTTGCTAATGGACAGTATATATTTCATATACCTTGCTAACTGGACAATATATATTTCCTATACCTTTCTATTTGAATATTGCATAATATTCCACATACCTTGCTAGTTAAACATTGTATATTTCTCTTACCTTGCTTGTTGAACATTATATATTTCTGATATATTGCTAGCTGAAAATTCTATATTTCCTATACCTTGCTAATGGACATACACTATTTCCCACATCTTGCTAGTTCACCATTGTATATTTCCTATACCTTGCTAGTTGGACATTATATATTTCCCATACCTTCCTAATTGCACATTGTATATTCCCCATACCTTGCTAGTTGAAGATTGTATATTTCCCATACCTTCCTAGTTGCACATTGTATATTTCCCATACCTTGCTAGTTGAACATTGTATATTTCCCATACCTTCCTACTTGAACATTGTATATTCCCATACCTTCCTAGTTGCACATTGTATAGTTCCCATACCTTCCTAGTTCCACATTGTATATTCACATACCTTCCTAGTTGCACAGTGTATATTCCCCATACCTTCCTAGTTCCACATTGTATATTCCCATACCTTCCTAGTTCCACAGTGTATATTCCCCATACCTTCCTAGTTCCACATTGTATATTCCCATACCTTCCTAGTTGCACATTGTATATTCCCCATACCTTCCTAGTTGCACATTGTATATTCCCATACCTTCCTAGTTGCACATTGTATATTCCCCATATATTCCCCATACCTTCCTAGTTGCACAGTGTATATTCCCCATACCTTCCTAGTTGCACAGTGTATATTCCCCATACCTTCCTAGTTCCACAGTGTATATTCCCCATACCTTGCTAGTTCCACATTGTATATTCCCATACCTTCCTAGTTCCACAGTGTATATTCCCCATACCTTCCTAATTCCACATTGTATATTCCCATACCTGCCTAGTTGCACAGTGTATATTCCCCATACCTTCCTAGTTGCACATTGTATATTCCCCATACCATCCTAGTTGCACATTGTATATTCCCCATACCTTCCTAGTTGCACATTGTATATTCCCATACCTTCCTAGTTGCACATTGTATATTCCCCATACCTTCCTAGTTGCACAGTGTATATTCCCCATACCTTCCTAGTTCCACAGTGTATATTCCCCATACCTTGCTAGTTCCACATTGTATATTCCCATACCTTCCTAGTTGCACAGTGTATATCCCCCCATACTTCCTAGTTCCACATTGTATATTCCCATACATGCCTAGTTGCACAGTGTATATTCCCCATACCTTCCTAGTTGCACATTGTATATTCCCCATACCTTCCTAGTGCACATTGTATATCCCCATACCACCTATTGCACAGTGTATATTCCCCATACCTTCCTAGTTGCACATTGTATATTCCCCATACCATCCTAGTTGCACAGTGTATATTCCCCATACCATCCTAGTTGCACAGTGTATATTCCCCATACCTTCCTAGTTCCACATTGTATATTCCCCATACCTTCCTAGTTGCACAGTGTATATTCCCCATACCTTCCTAGTTCCACATTGTATATTCCCCATACCTTCCTAGTTACACAGTGTATATTTCCCATACCTTCCTAGTTGCACATTGTATATTCCCCATACCTTCCTAGTTGCACAGTGTATATTCCCCATACCATCCTAGTTGCACATTGTATATTCCCCATACCTGCCTAGTTGCACAGTGTATATTCCCATACCTTCCTAGTTGCACATTGTATATTCCCCATACCTTCCTAGTTGCACAGTGTATATTCCCCATACCATCCTAGTTGCACATTGTATATTCCCCATACCTTCCTAGTTGCACAGTGCATATTTCCCATACCATCCTAGTTGCACATTGTATATTTCCCATACCATCCTAGTTGCACAGTGTATATTCCCCATACCATCCTAGTTGCACATTGTATATTACCCATACCTGCCTAGTCGCACAGTGTATATTCCCATACCTTCCTAGTTGCACATTGTATTCCCCATACCTTCCTAGTTGCACAGTGTAAATAATTCATACCTTCCTAGTTGAACATTGTATATTCCCATACATTCCTAGTTGCACATGTATATTCCCCCCAAAACATACCTTCCTAGTTGCACATTGTATATTCTCCATACATTCCTAGTTCCACATTGTATATTCCCCAGACATTCCTAGTTGCACAGTGTATATTTCCCATACCTTCCTAGTTCCACATTGTATATTCCCCATACATTCCTAGTTCCACATTGTATATTCCCCATACATTCCAAGTTCCACAGTGTATATTTCCCATACCTTCCTAGTTCCACATTGTATATTCCCATACCTTCCTAGTTGCACATTGTATATTCCCCATACCTTCCTAGTTGCACAGTGTATATTCCCATACCTTCCTAGTTCAACATTGTATATTCCCATACCTTCCTAGTTCCACAGTGTATATTCCCCATACATTCCTAGTTGCACATTGTATATTCCCATACCTTCCTGGTTCCACATTGTATATTCCCATACCTTCCTAGTTCCACAGTGTATATTCCCATACCTTCCTAGTTCCACAGTGTATATTCCCCATACCTTCCTAGTTTCACAGTGTATATTCCCATACCTTCCTAGTTCCACATGATATTCCCATACCTTCCTAGTTCCACAGTGTATATTCCCCATACCTTCCTAGTTCCACAGTGTATATTCCCATACCTTCCTAGTTCCACAGTGTATATTCCCATACCTTCCTAGTTCCACAGTGTATATTCCCATACCTTCCTAGTTCCACAGTGTATATTCCCCATACCTTCCTAGTTCCACATTGTATATTCCCATACCTTCCTAGTTCCACAGTGTATATTCCCATACCTTCCTAGTTCCACAGAGTATATTCCCCATACCTTCCTAGTTCCACAGTGTATATTCCCCATACATTACTAGTTGCACATTGTATATTCCCATATCTTCCTAGTTCCACATTGTATATTCCCATACCTTCCTAGTTCCACATTGTATATTTTGCATACCTTCCTAGTTCCACATTGTATATGCCCCATACCTTCCTAGTTCCACATTGTATATTCCCCATACCTTCCTAGTTCCACATTGTATATTTTGCATACCTTCCTAGTTCCACATTGTATATGCCCCATACCTTCCTAGTTCCACATTGTATATTCCCCATACCTTCCTAGTTGCACAGTGTATATTTCCTATACCTTGCTAATAAACATAAACTATTTCCCATATCTTGCTAGTGGAACATTGTATATTCCCCATACATTCCTAGTTGCACATTGTATATTCACATACCTTCCTAGTTGCACAGTGTATATTCCCCATATCTTCCTAGTTCCACATTGTATATTCCCCATACATTCCTAGTTGCACATTGTATATTCCCCTACCTTCGTAGTTCCACATTGTATATTCCCCATACATTCCTAGTTGCACATTGTATATTCCCCATATCTTCCTAGTTCCACATTGTATATTCCGATACCTTCCTAGTTCCACAGTGTATATTTCCCATACCTTCCTAGTTCCACATTGTATATTCCCATACCTTCCTAATTGCACATTGTATATTTCCCATACCTTCCTAGTTCCACAGTGTATATTTCCCATACCTTCCTAGTTCCACATTGTATATTCCCCATATCTTCCTAGTTCCACATTGTATATTCCCATACCTTCATAGTTGCACATTGTATATTTCCCATACCTTCCTAGTTCCACATTGTATATTCCCATACCTTCCTAATTGCACATTGCATATTTCCCATACCTTCCTAGTTCCACAGTGTATATTTCCCATACCTTCCTAGTTCCACATTGTATATTCCCCATACCTTCCTAGTTCCACATTGTATATTCCCATACCTTCCTAGTTGCACATTGTATATTTCCCATACCTTCCTAGTTCCACATTGTATATTCCCCATACCTTCCTAGTTTCACAGTGTATATTTCCCATACCTGGCTAGCCTAACAGTTTATATTTCCCATACCTGGCTAGTTGCACATTGAATATTGCCAGTTTCTCTGCCCGCTTGATCTGCCATCGAGCACAGTATGTCATCACAGCGTTACAGAGAGTGTTGATGACCACCGCCTTGCTTGCATGCTTCATATCCTGCAGAGGCGGCAAATTCAGGTGAAAATAAACAGAGCTCCAGATAAGATGTGTATTGGCGTATTTTATGCACTTGTTTTAGCCGAATACATGTTGATTATCAAATGTGTGAGTACAAAATACTCACATCAATGTGAAAATATGCATTGATTTTCAAACTGAGTAGTGAAGATACTGTAATAAAGTTGAAAATTTAAAAAGTTGAATAAGTGAATTTTCAAATTTGTTTTATTTTTTTATCATTTGTTCCCTATTTAATAAGGAAGAAAATCAATAATAAATTTGTAAAAGTAAAATACGCATTGAATTTGAAATATGGGTGTATAATACTCTTTAGATACAAAACTTATCTGCAGCCAATTTCATCAAAATTGCAAAGTATGCTTATCTAGCAAAGTATACTTTGAGTGAGAAATCATTTATTTTTCCCGAAATGCATTTTTTCTTATAGAACTAAGGACTGCATATATTTGATGATTAAAAGTATGCAGAATTATTATACTGAATTTATTACATTATCACAGCCAAAATGGCTGTGATAATGTAATAAATTCAGTATAATAAAAATTAATAAATTTCTCCTAAAATTAAAAATTTCTCCCTCAAAGTATACTTTGCTAGATAAGTATACTTTGCAATGTTGGTGAAATAGGTTAATGGAGCTCTGAGGTAAACAATCTCAGGTGTACATGATCACATGGCTGGACAACAAATATATACACATGATATGATACAGCTAGGAAACAAGATTGATTATTGATGCTTAATGGCCTATCAACAGCTAAGGTCATTTAAGGCCGTGCCAACGGGTTGGGCTATCCCGAACATGTATTTAACCTGTCCATAATGAGGGAAATTCCCAAAATCAGAACTGAATATTTACAGAAAATATATATTCAGCCCTGAATTAGAATATCCTGAATATCCAGGTCCATTCCGCACCAGAGTCACTTAGCTCCAACCCCAAAAATAATATGATCAGCATTCCAGTAAGGATGAACCTCGATCGTTCAATTACCCATCGCGTGCACCCAACCAACCACCCACTATTAGTAACAAGTGGTATTGTGTGTATTTGAAATATATTCAACAATGATGCATGTATTTAAATAGTCAGTGAAGATCAGAGTAACAACATGTAGTTTACCCATTAGCTACTGTCTGTTCCACGTTTTACTGCCTACAAACTTTTGGCTATTAACCCTTACTACGCTGAATTAAATGTAGTCGTCTGCTGGAAATGTTTTATTTTCAATATTTCTCAACAAAAACCTGGTTTAGACAGCACATGAGAATCGTCTCCAGTGGATGGTGAATTTCCATTTTTTGTTATTGTTGAAAAAGTACTTACATTTAAACATTTTTTAGATTTAATATGTTTAATAGCCAAAAGTTTGTAGGCAGTAAAACGTGGAACAGACAGTAGCTAATGGGTAAACTACATGTTGTTACTCTGATCTTCACTGACTATTTAACTCTTTGCATGCTGGGAAACTTGTGGGCTATAAATAGTTCAAAAATAGCGGACAAAAATCATCATATTTTCTTTTTATTTCTCCTTGTAAATATGATGAATATGTCTTGGAATTTCATTAGAATTGAGTCCTGTGGACTCAATTCTAATGAAATTCCAAGACATATTTACAGAGAGAAATAAAAAATATGCTCCTAATTTGTTTGGCGGATATTTTCACCGCTAGCATGCAAAGAGTTAAATACATGCATCATTGTTGAATATATTTCAAATACACACAATACCTCTTGTTACTAATAGTGGGTGGTTGGTTGGGTGCACGCGATGGGTAATTCAACGATTGAGGTTCATCCTTACCGGAATGACATTTACAATGACATTTATATATTTTTTAGATTTAATGTGTGTAATAGCCAAAAGTTCATCGACAGAAAAACATGGAACAGACAGTAGTCATATTTACACATGGAATAGTCATAAAATTGACAACAAAACATAGGGATGAACGAGATATGAACGAACATAAAGGCCAAGAGATCGTTCCGTAACATGACAAGGTTAACCATTACAATGCCGAATTAAGTTTTATCATCAGCTGTTTATTTTTATTTGCAATTAATCTCATCAAAAACAAGAATCATTTCCCATGGAAATGATTCTAAAGTGCAGTCAAACCATGTTTTTTATTGAAAAAGAAGGCAAGATATTAGGTAAACAGCAGATGATACTGTTTGTTTCCCTCATATGGGACACGTCATGCGAGTTTGTACCTTTGTAATTTCATGAAATACGTTTACAAAATTTACAATATTTTTCATAAATAAAGTCAAAAGTAGACAAAATTTTCAGAGAACATGCGGAATGTACTTTTGTCAACTTTTGACTCCATTTACAGAAAATAATGTAAATTTTGTAAACGTATTTCATGAAATTATGCAGATGTCCGAAGGTACAAAATCACATGGCGTGTCTCAGATGCGTACTGTCTGTGTGGCGTACCTTGAGTGCATATGCAGCCTATGTTCAATAAATGTAAATCCATCAATTGAAATTGCCAGACGATCCGAAATTTGCACTTACGAACATTTTTGTCGTACAAAGTTAGGTGAAACGTCCCCCAGAAAACTAACATAATTATGCAGCCTATGTTCAGTAAATGTAAATCCATCAATTTAAATTTGCAAACGATCATAAATTTGCACTTACTAGTCGTATGAATTTTATTGAAATGTCCCCCAGAAAACTAACACGACAAGGTTACTGTCTGTTTCACGAAACCTGCCCAAATTTTACGGCTATATAAACAATGCAAAAACAATATTTTTTTTGATAATATTAAATTAAAGCAAAATTTAAAAATGAGCCTTCTTTTTGTCTGTTTCACGAAAGCTGCCCAAATTTTACGGCTATATAAACAATTCAAAAACAAGATTTCTTTTGATAATATTAAATTAAAGTAAAAATTAAGAATGAGCCTTATTTTTATTTCGTGAAATTTGGTCAAATATTGATTTTATTGCGAAAAAACAATTTCCCCATGTTAAATTTAACATGGGGAATTTTTTTTTAATTTTAGAAATACTGGACCGATTTTTAAAATTTAACTTTTGTTTTCTTAGTTAGATCATATCCAAGCTATCTAGTCAGATTTCGGAGTCAATTTCCAAAATCTTTCGTTTTGTTGACTCCTCACACACTTCCTTACCACTTTTTCCCCCATCATCCATGTTAAATTCCCATAGACAAACCAATTTTTCGTAATAAAATCAATATTTGACCGAATTTCACGAAATAAAAAGAAGGCTCATTCTTAAATTTTCCTTTAATTTAATATTATCGAAAATAATATTGTTTTTGAATTGTCTATATAGCTGTAAAATTTGGGCAGCTTTCGTGAAACAGACTATAATTCCCATTACATAGGGATGAACGAGATACGAACCACGTACCTTGAGTGCGTTCTGCGACCAGGAGAAAGCGGGGTTGATGGAGCCGAGTTCGAGCAGCATATGGCTCACTTCATTGTTGATCTCCGCCTCATTGAGCACGTCCTGCCCGAAGGACATGAGCCGGATCTGCCACGTCATCTCCACCGCACACTGGAACGCCTGGTTCGCGCCCACAAAGTTGTAGTTCTTGTTACGCAGGTGCATCAACTTGATGTAGCCACGATACTTTGTCATCCAGATGTCGAGGTGGTGAGATTCCGTGAGGAAGTTCATCAGGACAGACATTATTTTCTCTGCGTCCGTGTAGTAGTTGTAGTCCGTCATGAAGTCAACGAGGTGGAACGCAAGCGCGGTGAACTGTTTCACGCTTTCCGAGTTTTTCACGGCTTTTGCGTTACTGCGAACAACAGAGTAAAAAGAATTAAGGATGTCTTGTAAGAGGTTAACTTCGGCGGTTTCCAGGGATTTAAGGTACTTGAAGTAAAGGTGGTAGAATTCTGGTTCATGTAGGATGTCTTGGACGACGTCACACATACAAAGTTCAAATCCAACTGGTAGCAGTTTGCGTCGTGCTAGCACAGTGACAAGTTCTAATTTCTTAATTTTGTCGAAGGCCTGGGTTTCTCGCGTCATTTGTTCCTTATCAGCAGCATCGTCAGACTTTTGTAGCTTATGGAAGTGTTCATCGGGTACCTGAATGCAAAACGTGGCTGTGACTGGAGAAATGGGGCTTATGGCATTTGTTGTCAGTCCAGCTCCTGGCCTGCATGACACAGGGAGTGACTCAATAGCGAAAGGTGCAGACTCGGATCAGATTGCGCGGTTGTGCAGGCTGGTCTGGGTTTACATTGGTCGCAAAGGCCATAAGCCCCATTTCTCCAGTAACAGCCACAAATACATGTATGTAAGTAATGGTAAAAAGCAAATAGCATAAACGACTGCCTGAACAGATATAAATCTCAGCATGAGAATGGCTGTCATTGAAAATCCACTGAAACCCCAGCACCCCACTTGTAAAAGTATCAAATTTGAGCATACCAGATTGATTCCGAATCATTTTGAAAATGCAAATTATGACAAAATCATCTGAAATCAGCTGATCAGCTGAAGATTCTCATGCCTGATTAATCATCAACAAAGACTACAACCATCCCCCAATCATTTCACATGATAAATTAATTAATTCATGAAACATCGACACAAACGCTGCCTATTTTAGTGACGTTATGTAATATGACATAATTGTAGACGGGCTATACCATTATCAGGGATTCCGCTGGGGAAAATAAAAAAATAAATAATTTTTTTTTTTTTTTTTTTTTTCCGAAGAGGCGATTTTTTTATTTTATTTTGTAATTTTTTATCGCCAATTGTTTATTTTTATCGCCAATTGCGAAAGTGGCGATCGCCAGCGGAATCCCTGATTATACGTGCCATTCTGGGAAATGAGTATGAGGGTCTGCATGGAGGCTTCCTCAATTATTTTGACAGAAAAATATAACAAGAATGTTCCTTATTTTGTTTCTAACTAAATTAATAAAATGTAATGTGAAAAATATTGCACATTACCCACAAAAGTATACGAGTATACCATGATATTAAATCAGCAAAGCTATTTGCAAAATTCCCGATATTCGCATTGGCATTGGTGTGTTGTTTCTATTCATTGATACTCATTCGTTAACAAAATCTTAGTGCACTTGCACATAATCAGAGCTCCCGATAAGCTGCGTATTTGCTTACTGGTAAATACCCAATTAAAATTACAAAAAACCCAATTGATATCAGAAGTAGTTAGTATCAAAAAGCAATAACAAAATTATGGTACCTTTATCATACTGCAGAAAACAATAATCGGACACAAATTTTGCATATTTTTCCTATTTTCGATGAAAACACATCTTGGTATTTCATTAGAATTGTCTCCAAGTGAAATACCAAGATATGTTTTCATTTCGAAGAAAACTATTCAATAATTGCTGTCTGTTAATGTGTAAACAGTAGTGTGATTTTATTTTACCCAATTACAATTTTGAAATACCCAATTGGTTCAAAAATGATAGAGTGACAATATTCAATTACTAATTCCTTATCTGGAGCCCTGCATAATCCTTGCAAGACTGTCGTGCAGTATTTGAAGATAGATAAAAATCAAATTGCAATGTATGATCATAATCACATTATCAACCATATAATCCATATAATCCATTTGTAAGCTAAATTAATAATCATAGGTGATAGAATGGTATAATATACTGATTTTCAGATGTGCACAATCAAATCAAAACTATGTTCTCACAAATATAGTCAACCATATTTAGGAGAACATCATTTTTGTTTCACTTTGTTTATAGTTGTGTACATGTCTAAAACAGCATATTTCACTATATTTATTAGAACATAATAGTTTGTTTGTTTCAATTGTGTACATGCCTAAACCAGTATATTATACCATCCTACCACCAAGTCGACCACATGTGGATAGAACAATGATATACAACATACAACAAGCAGGGATCATAAATTGTCTGGTGTGGGTATCCATTGTTGGAAGCAGCCTCGGTGATGTGGATGACCCGAGACACTATTGCCCACTGGGCAATAGTGTCTCGGGTCATCCACATCACCTCCGGGCAATAGTTTTGACTGTTCCCCGAATGACCATGAAATAACTGTATAATACCATCCTACTATCAAGTCACCACCTGTGGATACAACAATGATATACAACATACAACAAGCAGGGATCATAAATTGTCTGGTGTGGGAATCCATTGTTGGAAGTAGCCTCGGTGATGTGGATGACCCGAGACACTATTGCCCACTGGGCAATAGTGTCTCGGGTCATCCACATCACCTCCGGGCAATAGTTTTGACTGTTCCCCGAATGACCATGAAATAACTGTATAATACCATCCTACTATCAAGTCACCACCTGTGGATACAACAATGATATACAACATACAACAAGCAGGGATCGGAAGTTGTCGGGCGTGGGGATCCACTGTTGAAAGTAGCCTTTGACAAGCATCACGGAATCCTGGGTGTCGAAGCGTCCGCTCCACACAGAGTATTTGTCATCCTCCTTCAGATCGGACAGAAGCTTGTCATCCTCTTGCCTCCGCTCAACATCCAGGTTCAGCAAATTCTGTGGCCCCTCTGCCAAAGAAAGGTGAATGGGTTTAACATCCCAGCAACAGCTAAGGTCATTTAGGGATGGGACCTTGGTTTCAAGTCTCATCCAAAAGACTAGTGGGATGGAAATACTATGAAAGTATTTTTGATGCCGAAGGAGAGGTTTGAACCTACAACCTCGGGTATTGAATTCCAGTGCTCTAACCTCTCGGCCACAACCCATCCCCCACTACCAAAGGAATGGGACCCGCAGTGACTATTTTTGTTTTAGAAGTGTCACACCATCCGTCAAATTCCGGAAGATTGAAGATCAGAATATGTAGAGACTGTATACCGGTAGTGAATTTCACCAAAATTGCTAAGTGCACTAATCCAACTGAGTGAACTTGAGGGAGCAATTTTCAATGTATGCTTAAATAATTAATATTTTTATTAAATGATAAAAAAAATAATAATTAAAACAATGGCTGTGATAATGTATAAATAATTTTAGTTATCAACATATAATCAGACGTGTATTATAGGAAATAATACATTTCAGTACAAATATATAATTAATCTTTCAAGGAGCATTTAAATCTGCTGCAGACCTGGGAGCCGTTTCACTAAACTTTGTACGACTAAAATATTTGTAAGCGCAAATTTAGGATCGTCTGGAAATTTTAATTGATGGATTTACATTTATTGAGCATAGGATGCAGCCTATGCTCAATAAATGTAAATCCAATAATTGTTTTCAAGAAATGTGAAATTTACAGACTATCATAATTTTGCACTTACGAACATTGTAGTCGAACAAAGTTTAGTGAAACGGCCCCTAGTATCGTTTGATATTAAATTTATCAGGCAAGGCTTGGAAGTCCGATGCTTCCTACCATTTCCTAGCAGAGCAAACTACATAGAGAATACCAGGATAGTGTCTTTTAATAACAAGTTTATCAGACAAGGCAAGGGAACACGTAGGAATTCCGAGGCTTGCCGAGCCGAGACTGATAAACTTGATATCAAAAGACATTAGCACGGTATTCTAATTATCAGCTAACGTTTTTGGAAACATAATGATCAATTATGATGTTGTTTTTGTTGAAAAGAACGCAGACTTATTTCCGTGACGTCATTCCACTGACGTAATTCGGTCACGTCATGTCATGTCACGCCGTTCGACCAATGAAACATCAGTTTTCAGTTTATTGTAACCCGGATATTCTAATACAGCAATATGTTATCAGTCAGTATGTATTCGGCCAATACCAAGCTCGTTGCCTGATAAAGAGAGAACACCAGGTCTTTTGATATCAAGCTTATCAGGCAATGCTGGGAATCCCGTTGAGAAATAACAAAAATAAAAATAATATATTAAAAAAATTCATACCCGTAAAGGTGTATTTCGAATGTAGTGGGTTAATATCAATAAAGATCACACAGGGCATTTTTGTCACCCATTGATAATAGAATGAAACTCTAATATATGATCATTATAACAATATCAACCATTGACATCATTTGTAAGCTACAAATAATTACCGATACATGTATTTTAACCCTTACTACGATGAATTAAATGTTGTCGTCTGCTGGAAATGTTTTATTTTCAATATTTCTAGACAAAAACCTGGTTTTGACAGCACATGAGAATTGTCTCCAGAGGAGACGATTCTCATGTGCTGTCAAAACAAGTTTTTTGTTAAGAATTAAAGCAAAAATGAAAAACAGCATACGGCAATTTTCGTCGTCAACAGCGTAGGAAGGGTTAATACTAACAACAAGAGTGCTGAATATTACAAAGGATGAGAGGGTTTAATGTCTCAGTAACAGCTAAGGTCATATAGATACGGGACCTCCCTCGGATAGAAATATCATGGGACATTCTTTTTCATGCCTATGGTGGGAACTGAACCAACAACCTCAACCACTAGACTATCGAGCTATCCTTGCTGAACTTACATGACTTTCATTGTTTGACACCGCTTACAGCTGTGTTCAAATGTACAGCGTATCCTGTTTGACCATGGCTGTGGACAATGTTCATTCCAGCGCCAACACCTACGTAATGCATGTGTCTGATGACGTTACTATAATGCGAGTTATGTCACCAGACCAGTTCACAATGGTCGCACTGAAATTTTGAAATTGATGCATAGAATGGGGCACCTGCATCACGTGACGTGTACTGCGGCCCCGGAATATGTATACATCAGCTGTGGGAATGGAACAGGTTATCAAAGTACTGAAAGTACTGCATATATGCTCAAATTGCATGATATTTCCGATGGAAATGTAAAAATAACGTTTGACAATGTCCAGTCGTGGGTAAACGTTTGCCGAGGCACTCGGAAACTGTTTGCACCCATGACCTAGGCCCTTGGGGTTCAAACAGCTCCCTCATGCCACGGCAAACATTTACCCACAGCTGGACATTGTCGAACCTTATAATATATGCCCGTCAAAGAAAGTTCTCCAAAACATCATCGGAAAACATTTTGAAAACCAATAGATTTCTTCCTCTTGCCATAATATATATAAAAACAACGAATTTGGTGAAGAACAACGTCTATAAAAACCTGTATTGGTAAACTATAATCATTCTTGGCATATGCAACAAAAACATACCCTCCGCCGTGATGGAGGGCAGTGGCTTGTAGTGAGGCAGCTTCGTCGGCTTGTGTCGCGGAGATGACAGATCGCGGAACTTGGAACCCTGTGAGTTTGGGCGATGAATGACGGTGTTGTCCAGAAACTCCACCAGCCCTTTGTATCTCTTCTTCACGTCCTGCCCAGCATCCGGGTTCTGTAGTGCCTGCCTGAATGATCGATACCAGTCCACCTGTTTTCCCTTGCCTGGAAATAAGAATACAGTGGAACCTTTCTAAACTGTAGCTTATTTCACCAACATTGCAAAGTATACTTATCTACCAAAGTATACTTTGAGGGAGTAATCATTTATTTTTCCCGAAATGCATTATTTAATGTAGAACTAACGACTGCATACATTTGATGATTAAAAGTATGCAGAATTATTATACTGAATTTATTACATTATCACAGCCATTTTGGCTGTGATAATGTAATAAATTCAGTATAATAACAATTTATAAGTTTCTCCTAAAATTAAAAATTTCTCTCTCAAAGTATACATCATCAGTAGGTCATCAGGATACCTGGTTTAGATATGTTACATTGGTATAGGGCTATATATATAGAGTGTCAGATTTAGATAGACTGATTAGGATCTACGCTAGTTGACATTTCATAAGTCAAACATTATGGCAACACATGATAATCAAGATCTGCATTCACCATGGTGTGCGAAAAACAAGGGTATCGTTATCACTAAGATAATCCCCTCGCTGGCAGCCTTGATTAACAAGAGCTGTAGGAGAACAGCATAGCTCGACTATGAGGGTTGTCGATGTACACATAGCTTGACAAAGAAGGTGGCTGCGGCCTGCATAAAAACCGTAACCAAGGTTGACTAAAAACATTAACCAAGGGAAATTAAGTAAGTAATTCAAGGTTAAATGTAGGTCAATGTCAGATATAGCTCAGGGGTTATTGATGTACATCACTAGGAGACAAAGTTTTCCAAGTATGGTTGCTGTAGGCCCAGGAGTATTCCATATACAAGCTTGAGTAAAAACCGTAACCAAGGGGAGATAACTAAGTAACCCAAGGATAAAAGTAGGTCAAGGTGAAATATAGGTCCAGGATTATTGATGTACATCACTAGGAGATGAAGTTGTCCAAGTATGGTTGATGTAGGCCCAGAAGTATTCCATATACAAGCTTGACTATAAACATTAACCAAGTAATTCAAGGTTAAATGTAGGTGAAGGTAAAATAAAGGTCAGGGGTTATTGAAAACCTTAACCAAGGGGAATTAACCAAGTAATTCATGAGGAAATGTAGGTCAAGGTCGAATATAGATCAGGGGTTATTCATGTACATCACTAGGAGATGAAGTTGTCCAAGTATGGTGGGTGTAGGGCCAGTAGTATTCCATATACAAACTTGACTAAAAACCTTAACTAAGGCGTGACGGTGACGCCGACGTGACAACATACGCTCTACTTATTCTTCGAATAGTCGAGCTAAAAATAAATCAAAAACTTTATCGCATTTGCCTTACAAACAAGGTGAACATAAGTCCTCAGTGACTTTGACCTTGGGTGGTCGGATGTGGGTCGTATGCAAAATAAAGCACCAACCCTAGACACACATTGTGGCCAAATATTATCAAAATCGATGAAGCGGTTCATAAGTTATTGAAAATGAAAGGTGTTACTAACATATTATACACACGTACGTACAAAGACTAATGCTGTATCCCCTCTTGCCTATCGGTGAGGGGGTAATTAGGTGAACTGTGGTGAATGCAGAACAGATCTTGATTGATTTGATTTAGGGGTGTTTAACTGCCTGTTTAACAGCTAAAGTATTTTATGCCAGGGTAATGGTATTTAGGGTTGAAAGGATTACAGAAAGTTGTTTTATGATCCGATGGCCCAAAAATGACAGTATCTCCAGTGTTTTTTTTTCACTTTTGGGGAAAGAGGGCCTTTTGGAAGAAGAAAAATGTGACACAAGTTTAATTTAGGGCAGTAAGCCATAATGGCATTTATTACCAAATAAACAGTCATGTACAGTGTTTTATGTACTGTTTTGAGCCAATGAGTCAAAAGTTGTTATTTCATAAAAAATAATTAGTCATGCCATTGATTTATGATAAGCAAGTAAAATTGGAAAAAGAGGAGTATTTGAGGGGGGAATTTATTTCTGACATGGGGGGAAAAGGTACTTTTCAAAGCGAGCCCTATATCTCTGAAATTTTGGGTAAAACAAAAACAGTTATCCCCACCTGGTAGTAGGTCAACAAGTAGCCTCGCCTTGTCAGCAGGTGTCGAGCCCGCCGCCAGTAGTTTGAGGTCGTCGGGCGAGAGGACGCCATCGTCGATGAGATGTTGGTGAATGTGCTCCACTCGCAACTCCTGGATCAGGGCAATCCGATTGATTCTCAGTCGCATCACATTCTGCTTGTCCAACCCAGACTCCCGTACAACATCGGGCCTGCAGGACAAACATGGAAAGATCCAGACGAGCTGGCTCGTGACAAGCCGTCTCATCAGGATCAGCATTTTTTGCAAGCAATTTTCATATTTTTGAGAACAAAAACACCCCCTTTTCATAAATGGACTAGTCTGAAAATAATTTTGTGACAATTGGATTGGTTGCAAAACTAACATATCAAAATCCATTCCAGTTACTTAGGGGTGAACGGGTTAAAACAAGCACGCTGCCAATGGCATGTATCCCATCACTGTGGTCGTTGGATGATAAACCTGCACATTAAGTTTCAAGTCAATTGTTGATATGGTAAAGTAGTCAAAGTCATTGGATCATAAGGCCATAAAAAAAGTACTTTGGTTCTCAGACATAGGGTTTGCAGAATGGGACGCGGGAAGGCGGATTTTTTTAAATATATTTTTTTGTACGAGATCTTCGTCTCTCATTTTGTGTCAAATTGGGGCTATTCCAGGAGTATCTCTATAAGGGAGAATATCCTAGAAAGAAATTAACATACATGTGAGGAAATGGCCCACCATAGTGTCTTAAAGTGTTTTTTTTTATATATATGTCCCGCAATAAACAGATGATTGGTGTATATGGGGGTATGGTACTGTGTTTAATCATCGGTTTATACGGGAACCCGTTCTCCATGCTCGAGAACACCGATAACAGACACGTATTGCGTACATGTATACACCGAAGTCGGAAGATCCCGAATTAGTATACATGTACCGGTACTTGTTATTGCAAGCGTCTGGGTGATCATGATTTGACACCCAATCGGAATAACCCAAGTTGACCTATTCCGGAATATAGCCAATATTTTTCATACACTGGTTCCTTGGATGCCAATAGTAGAGAGGCTACTGTATATTTTCTATTTTTATTTCTTGGATTTCAAGTATCCAAGTATCAAAGCAATCCTTTGTGTAATATTGAAGATATTACATGTTGGAGAAACTCTTACAAACTTTTCAACGTAAATGTACACGGATGGACGTACGGAATCTCAAGATCAACGCAATATGCCCCAGTTTCTATCGCATAGGAGGCAATAATCATCATCATGCCATTATATATAATCGAGGTGCTCTCCCTTTATTTCAATTTTTAAATATTTCCATTTTACATCAAAACCTTAAAATGGACCCTCACATGAGCAAATAAATGACAAGTACTATTATGTAAGTACGGTCTTAACGTCGCTGTTATGATGTACACATCTTAAATTATTAACAAATATAGTAATGACATGGAGATTTTGGTAGATTTGGGTAAATCATGCCAACCGTCACAGTGGCGTGGATAAAATTTGTTGATTGATATTTTGATGCTGTGTCCCAATATAGATTCAATCCACCACGGCAGGCAAGGCGCGCTGTGGCACTATTTTGGCTCTAGAATGCTGGGGGCCGTTTCACTAAACTTCTTACGACTAAAATGTTCGTAAGCGCAGATTTAGAATCGTCTGCAAATTTGAATTGATGGATTTACATTTATTGAGCATAGGCTGCATATGCAGCCTATGCTCAATAAATGTAAATCCAACAATTATTTATAAGAAAACAGTGTTAATGTGAAATTTACAGACTATCATAATTTTGCACTTACAAACATTTTAGTCGTAGGACGTTTAGTGAAACGGGCCCCAGGATACACAATTTTGAGGGTCTAGGTTAAATCTTTTTTTGGGGGGAGGGCCACCAGAGCTCCGCGATGGCATTATTTTATTCACTGCTACGGACCTGTTAACCTATTACATATTACCGGTATTGCTGGATTTAAATATTGAGATTGGTCTAAGTTGGTTTCAAATGCAACACCAATCACGGTTTTGTTGGATCAATGATGATTTTCTATGTTCAAATCTCAATTCCTTTATTTTTGCATCCATAGCAACCACAAGCAGGTGCGATATCGTGGTGTAAAATTCACATTCCATTCAAATCATACTAATTTTAAAGAAAATGACATGAAGCCGTACTCAGAAAGGACGAATGTTCCTCTTCTGTTAATTGACGTAGTCATACTTCCAAGTTAACACAATGCATAAGAAAAATATATTTCCCCCATCTGTTTATGTTGTTGTTGTTGTTGTTATGTCTCTAATTCAGGCGCTTATTTTTCGCCTCAATATCTCTGTCACAAAGACGGCGAGAGCATTGTTTCCGACACACCCCAGTTGACCTGTACGTACCTGGTCTAAAAATACCCAAGACAACTAGATGGTTGGTAAATTCGACAAATGCTCCCCGATGACGCCTGGATTGAAATGCAACGTCATTGACCGTGGGTATTGGTGTTGTATGCTTATTAATCACAATAAATGGTGATAAATGTGTATGGAGTTTCACATCATAATCTAAATTGGTAGCAGAGATAAATTCTAGAAAGGTTTAACGCAATGTTTTGTTTATTAGTCACATTAAATAGGTGGAAGCTAATTTGAGTTGAATTGTAATTGAAAAATGAAGACCGTGGGCTATTGGACAGCAGGGGTAGGGTATACAATGAAAATATGGTTGGTGATCAATGTGTATATGCTGTTTCAAGTTGATATCCCAATTAATCACAGAGATATAGCAAGGATGGTGATAAATGTGTATATGAAGGTTCAAGTTGATATCGCAAGCGGTCACAGAGATATAGCAATTTGAAAAGCGTTAACGTAAAACTTTAACAAAAAGTTTAAAGTAATTTGACGTTGACATTGTGCTTCTGTGCAGCATGGGTAGGGGGTACACAATGAAAATATGGATGGTGATAAATGTGTATATGAAGTTTGAAGTTGATATCTCAATCAGTCACAGAGATATAGCAATTTGAAAAACTTTAACGTAAAACTCGGATGCCGGACGACGGACAAAGCGGTAACTATATGCTCCCCCGAAATTTCTTTTTCTGGGAGCATACACATTGGTTCCAACGGTATGGGATAAAGGGTAAAGTACTAGAGTGGATTAATGATCTATTGAACAACAGGAGGCAACACGTTTAATTATACGGAGCACAGTCAAATGGACGCGTGTAACAAGTGGGTCCCACAAGGTAGTGTCATATAGGACCAGCACTTTCTAATTTAGGCTATCATAAATACGTTGGTTCTCAGATACCGACACGTCCGAAAAATTCAAAATAAAAGTTACACAGCAAGATTGAAGACATAAGGAATACAATTTCAATGTATTAGCATTTAAGTACAATTTGCTTCTCGCAGGAATACATTATTATTGACGGTCAACAGAGTACATGCCGAAAATATATGGTAGAAGTATACAAGATTATCAGTGGGGTTGACAAAGCAGACTCTGAACAACTATTCAAACTAAAATCTGACACAAGGACAAGAGGACACTAAACAAACTGAAGAAAATGCAGTTTCGGCTCGATATACGCCGCCATACATTCTTCCAAAGAGTAATAAACTCTTAACTAATAAAGCCATGGGTTGTTGCGTTTACTGTAGTACGAAAAACAGTTGGTCATTCGGACTTCACGCTGACTTTAATCAGACCAAATGTTTGTCGTACTACAGTAAACGCAACAGCCTATTTTCTTTTTTATTTATTTTGCATGTTCTGTTAATTAAGAAATGTAAATAGTCAGCTATGGTTATAAAATGAAGAATCAGCTTCTTTGACGCCATGTGTCGCAATTCATGGAACAGCGACGTTGCCGGTAAATGTCGCAATTCATGGAACAGCGACGTTGCCGGTAAATAGCGTGACGTTACTAACACCTTCGTGTTTATTAATGACGTCAAACAAACTTTAACGAATGTATATACAACGTCGTACGACGTCGCGTTGGGTTAATGTAATGTACTCAGGGCTGTAGCGGCCACCACGGCTGCCGTGGCATTATTTTGGCCTGTTTTTTTTTTGTTGTATGTGGGAAATGCGATTTTGAGGGTCTAAGTGGAATTTTTCCCGCTAAAAAGGCTGCTGTGGCATTATTTTACACACCGCTACGGGCCTGGTACTAGGCTATAAACGCAATACGTTGAATGGGTGTTTTCATTATGAATTTATGAACATTCTGTTTTTATCTGCTTCTTTTACAATAATGACAAGCAATCACATTGATTATTTGGCCATGCGTGGGGTGTTAGAAAAGTGAAAATATGCCAAGTCTCCCAAGCTACTCAATCCACTTAGGTGGACAAGGCATAGTGAATAAAAACTGGTGCAGCGCTAAAAACTTATCCCTACTAAAACCTATGAAAGTGTGCACGAAAAGAATGGTGATGAAAAGAATGTTAGTACGGTTAAAAACGATTGTGTCAGCACTGACTACATGTGACAGGAGGGAATTCCACACGGTAACTGTCCGTGGGAAACATGAAAACTTTTAGTAATCAACTGTGGTGAGTGGTTTTTGGAAAGATAGGTGATGACTGTGTCGTGTATGCCTTGTTTGCGGTGTCAAGTAGTGGGAGGGGGACACAGCAACATGGTTGTTTACCATCTTGTAGAAGAGAGTGAGACGACAAACTTGTCTCCTTTGCTCTAGGGATGCCCACTTTAATTGTGACATAATGTTAGTCACCGTACCTGGCGTGTTCGAATAGTTACCTGTTACAAATATGTTACACATCTGGCCGCCATACGCTGCACATCTTCTATTTTATGCACATCCTTCTGTAGATAAGGGTCCCAGGCTGCTGCACTATAGTCCAGTGTCGGTCTAACAAGGGATGTGTATGCTGCCTGTTTTGTTTCTGGCGGAGCAAGCGGGATGTTCCTTTTTAGGAATCCAAGAGTTTGGCTAGCTGTGTCCGTTATCGTGTTTATTGAGGCGAACATGATAAGTCATGCGATATATTTACTCCTAAATATGTTGCTTGACTCACTGTTGTTAAAGGCTGGTTGTGAAGAGTGTATTTGGTTTGCAGAAACTTACGTGACCGAGTTACGTACATGATATGACACTTTTCAATGTTAAAGGACATCCTCCACCTCTTCTCCAATTCCGATAGACTATTTATGGTATCACGTAGTTGTGCAGCATCTGTTAGTGAAGTGACTTCTTTATATAATACACAGTCGTCTGCAAGGAGCCTAACCTTGGATCTAACAGATGCTGGCAAGTCGCTAAAGGTACATGCCCACTCAGTAGGCACAAAAGGTTCTTCATAGGACTTAAATAAGTGTAAAATTGTGTCACTATTCCACCAGTTCTAAAAATTAAGAGTGCCCGCTAAACAGATATCAAAATTTAGCAATATGTATTTAACCGATAATTACGCGCGGTGATATCAGGCTATTTTTTCATATGATATTTTTTAATTAGTTATACTAATTAAATTCGTCAGGTGAAAAAAATAATATTTTCTACAGATTATAAAGTATGATCATTGCACATCAAAAAATAAATACAGAGAATAAATAGTAATGTCCGTTAACATTTTAAGGAAACACATGTATCGCCCCTGATATCAGTGTGGAAATTTACGTCTGATATAAAATGTATAATAATGCCAACCAATACGTGAGTTAATGGCGAATGAATGTTCATTTTGCTAGAAAATGTCTCAGATGATGTCTCTGATATAAAGAACAGTTGTTTGTGCCTCATGAGTGGGCATGTACCTTTAATGTAAAGAAGAAACAGAAGAGATCACAAAACAGATCCCTGATTCCACTGAAGCTTTTTTCGCTGGAATAAGCACCATTCACAACCACTTGTTGGGATCTGTTGCTCAGAAGTGCCTTGCTTCAAATATTGGTGGAACCCCTGATACCATAGTGTGAAGCCTTGTATATGAGTCTACCATGATCAACAACATCAAATGCCTTGCTGAAATCCATGATGGCAACATCAACCTGACCTCCCTGCATGAATTGCAGAAAATATCGTCAATGAAGTAAACCAATTGTGTCACACATGATCGCCGAACACGGAAGCCATGTTGGTTGTCAACTAGGAGTTGATGGCTATGAAGGTGGTCAAGGACATTGATACAGACAATGTACTCAATGAGCTTACATACAATACACGTGAGAGATACGGGCCTGTAGTTGCTTGCTTTGAATTATCCCCCTTCTTAAAGATGGGCGTGACGTTTGCTTCATTCCAGTCAGATGGGACAATTTCAGTATTTATGGACTTACTAAATAATGCAGTCAATACAGGCGCAATTTCGTTGGCACGTTCTTTAAGGACGCTTGGTTTTATCGAGTCTGGGCCTGCTGCCTTATGGGAATTTATATTCAGCAACAATTTACTAACCCCATTCGATGTTACAGTTATGGGAGACATGTCTGGGTAAGGGCTTTGACCAAGGTCGGGAATATCACTTTTATCACTTATCTCTTTTTGTGAAAACATATGAAAATTACTGGTTTAGGATCTCAGCCTTATCCTTGGCTTCTGACTTGAGTATCCCACTTTCCCTCAAGGGGACTACTCCATATGAATCATTATTTAAGCGTTTAACAAACCCCCAGAATTTCTTGGGTAATATAACCAGGTTCTGTTTTCGCGGTACGCTTATGTATTCATCATTTAGATATCAAATAAAACAAATTTCACAGTAATCCGACCAGTATGTGCCGTTCTTTTACGGATTTCATATTCCGGACAGCCAGTTTTTCCAGCCGTCACTGCATGACTAATTTCCCCTTATTTTGCTTACCACAGTTATTTCCATTTGCGGTCACGTGGGTATATGACGTATCATTAGTACTTCAGAAATGTATGCATAATACGATTAGTACACTTAATAGTTCAACAGACTACTTATATATAGGTACCAGACATTTTTAGACTTTTTTAGCAATTCTTGGCTGAGCGAGTTTTTTTCTCATATATCCTCTTCATATATTCACAGAGGCTGTTTGCTGTATACACCTGTTACATTATATGTCCAGAAACTTTAGTAGCTACACAAGTCAAATTTCCATACAGCTAGGAGCATTTATAATGTGTAAAAGTTAGCATGTGGTGATCAAATTCTGCACTTATTCCGTCATGGCCACTGGATTAAAGGCGCCAGAAAGCTATGTGACGTGCGGAGTTTGCACTAACAAATAATGTGTGAATCAATTATACATGTATGTATACCTGCCCACACTGATCATAGTCTGTACTGGTACCGAGTGTTTTGTTTTCGAGCTACAAACCTCTGTTTCAGACTGTTAAAATTGCGCCCCAAACATCAAACACACATTTCGAGCGGAATATGCGTACAAGTTGAATATGAATATGCTCACTGAATGGACCAGATCACAGTTTAGCACATACTTTTACAAATACTTGCTTTTGTCAGCTGAAAATAGCATAGGATGCTGAGTATTTAATTTTATGTCACATTCAATCACCACAGACAGGCAGTTTTGGAATATTCAGTAAAAAGCCCACAGGAAAACTACGAAACTTAGCCTTTTTCAAGTGGACTGGTACCTTAGAACTTCAGTTTATTATATACTGTATAAATATAAGAATGACCTAGTTACAAACTATATACTGAAAGGCGACCGTGGGTGACAAACTGGACATACTGTGCAATTTGCAACAGCTGTAGGATACCAGTCTGTATATACATGTATTTATATTTACATCGGCAGGTTACAATCTATGTGTTCCCCGATAGTACTTATATATAATACTAAATCAGACGGGCAACAGAGTAGACACTTATCAGAGCTGTCATGCGCATCGATGGATCTGGTGCTATGCTGGTCATAACGTAATTTTCGTAGGCCATTGTCCACTTACAATGAAACTTACAAGGGGTCCAAATGCCCGGGATAACAGCAATGGGAAAATTAGTCGCTCTAATTGCCACTGGGGTGGTGTGCACTACAGGGCAAGTGACAGCTATATCCCGCGGTATATGTTGTTTGAAGATTGTGTCAACATCCGCTGTACTTATCAGAGCGATTAATTGCCCCGCCAATGGTCCCTGCCACCTAGCACTGCGACTGAGTAGGTGCAATAAGCAAAACACAACACGGGGTTTATATGGCGTTTGCGACCAATGTAGATCCAGTTCAGTCTGTGCGTCAGCACAGTCTTAACATGGTCTGCACTTTTCGGTATTCCTTCATTGAAACACACTAACACGCAATATATATCGTATTTAGACTACATGAGTGTTATATTTGATTAGGACCTACACTGGTCACACAAACCCCATTTCTCCAGTCACACTCACATATATGACCAAGCTATGTTTAATCGACGTAACCCCAATTTGGCAAAACAACGATTTTCTTCTGGAAAACATCTTTAGTTTTTAACATCAATTCCAAACATTTTCTATTTATTTGAAACAAGTCAGTAGGCAAATTTTACTTTCCATGTGAAAATTGAATATATAATTTTAATTCTTTTATCTGTGATTTATATGTGATTTAGTTATAGTTTAGTATTCGAAACCAATCAATATACACCTGTCACATTATTGTCATTATTATGCGGCGGGCAATCGTTTGAACGTAGCTTCACACGTTTGTCACTGACTAGGACAGATAAACACAATGGATTCAACCAATCAGCATAGAATAGGTGTGGCTTCGTTGAATTCAGAATACACCTGTCCCAAAATCCACTTCCCTATTTGCCTGCGGTCAAATCATCGGATAAGTTAAATGCTATGCAGAGCTATTAATGGCCTCAGGTGGCATCCGTTTAAACGCAGATACACACGCGTGTCACTGACAAAAACAAATAATTTCAACTCGAAATTGTCAAAACACAAGTATGCTGAAGTGACTATCTGCAAACTATTGCAGAATCAATTTAGACTGGATAAATTATGGGAAAATCATGACATGAAATTTGACTTCATCAATGCAAATATCAATCAAACCGGCAAGTGGAAATGAGAGATAGTAGAAGACAGTGATGAAGAAGATGTGGACACAGTGGTATTCGATGTCAGCGTCCACAGAGAAACCTAAAGTAACCTCTAACGTTATCGCTTACTACAGAAATAAATCATATTGTCAAATTCGCGCCGCATGTTCACCCCTTCAAAAGGCAGTGACTTCCTTCCACCAAAAGTGAAAAAAAAACAACAAAAAAACAACAACACTGCACCATGTTCTCGTTTTCCACGAATTACATGTGCTGTGACTGGTCATTATTAATATTAACTATTCAAATTACCGAGAAGTCACATCATTATATGACTGGATACATATTTGTATGACTGGATACATGTTGAGTTTGCGATCAGTGTACCCCAAAATCAGTTTGCGTGACAAGATTTAGGAATGAGTTGGGAATGCATTTCTTATGTGCATAACTACAAATGTATAGACACATGTGGCTTACCTGCACGGGCTTGTTGCGATGTTCAGGACTTCGATAATTGTAATAAGGTTTTCACTTCGAAACTCGTCATACAGTGTTACCGTTTCAAAATATATATTATATATATATATAAAATATATAAAACTTTTCCAGTCATCTTGATGAAAAGCAAAGTAGCAATATGAAAACATTGATGCAGAACGGCATTGCCCATCCACAATTTTGCTGGGGCGGTGATTTACCAACATAAACTAGACGGTAGGCATACTCGTATCTTTCCATATCCATTAACAAGATGTTCAGCAAATATATCCGCAGAGGATACGACGCCTCCATTTTACAATGGCATTGATGACTAGGCTTAAGTGTTTCATTGCACTGTAACTGGTATCCCGGCATAGTACAACATGACGAATTCTTCAGACACCGA
Source organism: Conchocele bisecta (assembly GCA_029237695.1). Lineage (NCBI taxonomy): Eukaryota > Metazoa > Mollusca > Bivalvia > Lucinida > Thyasiridae > Conchocele > Conchocele bisecta. The sequence goes on along the minus strand of CM055268.1, from coordinate 20,583,299 downwards.
TAGGGAGGAAAATCCTGACGTTGCTCTATCGGTTTGCCAGTCGTTTATTTCCATGAATTACTCCATTTAGCTTCGCCTGTAATATTACTGTAGTACTATAATATTATTAATACGGATATTCTGTCGTGTTGGTTGGGTCCAGTCAATATGTATTCCTGCGACGCAGGTAATGGCGACTTTTACCAGACCAAAAACCTAGAAATTAGTTAACATATCGAAACAAATTCCATAAACGACGTCCTTTGTGTAGTAGGAGGGGAATGCGTCTAACAGTGAATCATATCTTAACGGCAACCTATGTCTAACACAGGCCGCCTGCGCGTGAGACGAACACTCTACCACGTAGCGATAAAAGCCGGCTCTCAACAGTCAGTGACTCGATCAGATAGTACACTCGCCATTTAATTTCATTTGACCAGTCCGTATGCCACTGAAAACGCACAATACACGTAAACTATTATGGGTTCCCCTCAATCATCTCTAATCGATACCCAGCCATACTATATCACACACATATAAGCTGATGGGTGCTATAGGAGGCTTCAAATTATAGGTTACCAGACCTGCATAGATTCTCCTATATTTGACGCACATTTTTGGAGCCTGAATTATAAATGCAACATTTATCAAAATTCGGAAATATAAAACTGACCGACGACCATCGGTCTGCTTCTTTACTGGACTATATATCCCGGGTATGGAAGGTGTTCGATCCAATTCCCACCCTTAAATATGAGCCGAATCGAATCTCAACAGTCTGAATATACACGACGCGTATGATCTCAATTGTATAAATATACACTTCATGTTCTTTTATAGACTCCATAGTTCCATAGTATGAAAGACATCATGCATTATCTTACTTCACCTATTGGCTCGAATGGTAATCTGTCTTGGTTTATTGGCTCTACAGTTGTAGTATGAGGGGAATGTGCTATAAAGTGAAACAATATCTTGTCGGCAGCTGGGACGAATCCATGTCGCCTGCGTCTGAGGCGAACACTCTACCACGTCGCTATTAAAGCCGTTCCATTATCCTACTCAAAGATTTAGGTATGTAATATGTATGTCTCTGTCCAACTATGGTCATCCTACTATATTCATAATTTGTATAGCTGCAGCCCATTTTGCTTCAAACCATCACAGCAATGTGAATGAACTTACGTATCGTGTTATCTAGGCACTTGTCAACCGAATCAGTTTATAACTATGGGATCCCATTACATATGTTGTCTCTACATGTTCCCTGTTCATATTGTACTTGTAAGTCAGTATAATGTATTCTAATGGGAATTAGGGTGAAGTGACCCGGGACCGTGCGGAACAATCGACCGAGAACCAGCTTACTGAAACTTATTTTAGGGTTACCTCGGACTTATTCGTTGCAGCTTGACAGATAGCCACGAATGCTGTTTACAAAGCATGATTGATTGTATTTACTAATTTAATTCACATAAGAACATAAAATGCTTCCACTGCACAAAGACGACAAAGAATATAAAGGGCCAAGACTTTACGCAAAGATAGCAGGATGGATGAGGTATTGAAACTCAAAAGTCTGGTGCCACTGTTTTTACCTATACTCGATCGATGCCAGTAGTCGACACAGATGTACAAACTTACACATCATGATTAATTTATCTTGGTCATATTCTTCATTTATAAATTAAACTTATATTTTGGATTTCTTTTATTCCATAGCCAACGCGCTACTAATTGGTGACGAGCAAAGTATTTTTTTGTATTATCTATCGATGGCATTTTCAAATTTACAACCTGGAATCAGAATGAGAAAACCGGCGCATATGCTCGGGATGCATGTGTGAAGATGCCAAAGCAGGTGCCTGATATTATGGTAGATGTATTATTGTACTAACAGGAACGCATTAAGGTGGCTAGTTACCAGTAAGCTACAACCAGAAATGCATTACTAAGCTTTTTGTTGGTACCAAACCAGGAAATGGAATGCATACAATCCCAGACGCAAAATATGGGAGGCTACTACATTTGTTTTGCCTATTATAGCATTTAACAAAAAGCACTAAGAATATGACAGATGAACTAATTTAATTTAATGCTATATTGTTGCTTTATTCTCATATAACACATTGTGGCGCCCCTACCTAGGTGTCAGAAAATCGCATCTGCGGCGATCTGGCATCTAGAAATTTCTTGGGGGAGGACCCCCAGACCCCCCTACTTTACTCGCGGAGGTCGGCTATTCCGACTTGTAATTACAGACCCCCCCTGCAATTATTTCTGTATCTGCGCTTCGTCTCGCTGGTTGGTGTAATTTCACATCCAACTGCAGTTTGATTATACTCGGGGCTACTCTTGCAATATCTGCACAGGAAATTACCTTGCCGCATTGTGTACTGACTGCTCTCACGTTTGCGACCAGTGTAGGTTCTGATTACTGTATGTCCACGCATATGCTGATCTGGACCTTTCTGATTACAGCTGTCCATTTTTAATTCCAGTGATTTTTATAGCAGTCAGAATCTGCTGTATCGATCTGTGCACACACACAGGAGCATCTGGACAGCACCGTTCGCAAATGATGAGAGGGTTCCATGTTTGTCCATGTTTTGACAATACCGCGGCTTGTACTTAAACTGCGCGATCTTTGTATTCCCTGATCGGTATCTCCGGTCTGGGTATACCCTCTTTGCCATGTATAGTAATTACAATATACATTATTGTACAGTGCTAATTATTTAATACGCCATAAGTTAGGAGCACAGTATATATCATGATCAGAATGCGCAGGATTGGGTGTATGCTGATGTTCTATGGAGTGGGTCGGTTTTGTCATTACATGGGCATACAGGGTATATATTATATAGAGAGAGCGTTTGTCATTCGTGGCCAGGGTGCAATAGCGGATTCTGCCAAGTACTTCAGTCACTCTTACCCTCTCTCTCGATCTCTCTTGTCCATACTAGATTCAATATCCTATATCGTATATCTATTCATGTGGGTGTTTCAATTATTCTATGTCACCTATTCCTCTTGTTGTTCCATTTATCCATCTCCCCCTTATAATTAGCATATTTCCACTATTTCAAATGGGCTATCTGCACTAAGAACCTGGTTGATTAACTCTTTGCATGCTGGGAAATTTTTGTTGGGCTATAAATAGTTCAAAATTGCAGACGACAATTCATTGTGTTTTCTTTTATTTATCCCTATCAATATCAGTGCAGAGGATGCAATTCTAATGAAATTCCAAGACATATTTACAGAGAGCAATAAGAAACGTACTCATAATTTGTTGCATGTTATTTTCACCGCTAGCATGCAAAAAGTTAAATTCGCCCCTATAAGTCCAGGATCCTATTTCAGACGATAACCTCTTTGTTAAAACCCTCAAGTATCAAATTTTAAATGTAAAATGGCCATCTGAGTGCCATCAAGTAGGTGCTAATACCTAACCTATACTGATTACTATTGAATTACTAGTTAATATTGTCAAGTAGGTGCTAATACCTAACCTATATTGATTACTATTGAATTACTAGTTAATATTGTCAAGTAGGTGCTAATACCTAACCTATATTGATTACTATTGAATTACTAGTTAATATTGTCAAGTAGGTGCTAATACCTAACCTATATTGATTACGATTGAATTACTAGTTAATATTGTTATTTTCATGGATTGCTATCATAAAGGTGTTGCTATAAAGGTGGTAACCTTGTTATACTTGTAATTCTATCTAAAATTAGGTGAATGTACTGACCTGATGATTAAACACAGTATCCAGATCTCCAGATAAGCTGCGTATTTGCTTAAATACCCAATTGAAATTGCCAAAAACCCAATTGAAATTAGAAGTAGTGAGTAATGTATTCAAAAGCAATAAATAATTGTAATACCTTTATCATGCTGCAGAAAATAATAAACCGACCACAAATATAGCATGTTTTTCTTATTTTCCCATGAAAACACATCTTGGTACTCCATTATAATTGTCTAATGAAATGCCAAGATATGTTTTCATTCAGAAGCAAACTATTCAATAATTGCTGTCTGCTGGTGTGTAAACAACAGTGTGATTATATTTTACCCAATTTAAATTTTGAAATACCCAATTGTTTCAGAACTGATGGAGTGACGATACTCGATTACTAATTCCTTATCTGGAGCACTGAGTATCACATGGATATTGTAGATTTTGGAAATGACGAATGAATAGCCCATGTATCAAGTATGGTGTATATTAGTTCTGAGTACATAACGCTAATGACATTGCATTATATAAGCGTGATGACATTCTTTGTTTACTTTCTACTTTGTGGAGAGTGAAAGTGATAATTTGCCAAACTTGGCATATACATATACAGTGCTCTTGATAAGGTGTGTATTGTCGTATTTTATGCACTTATTTTAGCAGAATACGCATAGATTATCAAAAGTTGGAGTACAAAATACTCATAGCAATAAGAAAATACGCAATGATTTTCAAATTGAGTAGTGAAAATACTATAATAAAGTTGAAAATTTACTTAGTTAAAACAGTTTGCTTTTTGCAGCTCAAATAAGTGAATTTTAAATTTGTTTTCTTTTTTATCATTTGTTTCCTATTTAATAAGGAATAACATCAATAATACAAAGTAAAATACATATTGATTTTGAAATCTGGTAGTACATGTATAATGCTATTTAGATACAAAACTTGATCTGTCACTTGATGAGTAGCTTTTTTATTCCCTTGCCAATAGACTCAAGGTGCATGATCACGTGGTTATAACAACAACAACAACAGTGCCTGAAAGTGTTGAAATCTTGCCCACTCCAAAGTAAGTATTATTTTATATTTTCCTTAATATGAAACAGATTTTGATGAAATATGGCGCAGCAAACACATCTTCATGAGCTGCATTTGTTCGTCCAGGGAGTTCGGCACAGACTTATGTCGTTTTTGCGAAGAATCGATTTCCGTGTCTACCGACACGGAAATTGATTCTTCGCAAAAACGACATAAGTTTGGGCTGAAGTATAGAGACCACCAAATGCAGCTTAACAAGACGCGTTTGATGCGCCATATTTCATAAAAATCTGTTTCGTAATAAGGACAATATAAAAGAATACGTACTTTGAATCAGATGGATTCTGGAAGTTTCAGTACTTGTTGTTGTTAGTACCATGTGATCATACACTTTGAGACTGGAAGGCATATGACAATAGTACATGTGCTTGTTTATCATTATTCATACTTCCTATCTATGGCACACCCATGCAGCCCGCATGCCCATTGTCAAGGTCAAATTATAGTTTTTCAGCCTGACTATAACAAGCTTGATTTATGGGTTATGTTGGTTTGTTTTGATAATAAATTCATTTCTTCTTCATTTCAGGTTAATATTCTCCGAGAAAACCTCAAGAAACATCTTCATGTTTTTACTACTCAACTTGTCGTTTGCTTTCGTTGAGTTGACATATGGAGTATGGACAAATAGGTTTGTTTTCATAATTATTATTTAACAAGTTTTGGGGGGAAAACACAATTCACTTGTTTAAAAAAATAAAATGGCCAAAGTGAAAAATATAAATGTCAAATTGTGTGACCATTTATCTGCTGAACCTCACAAAAATATCAAATTACACACAACATTGAGTTTATTTAGCTTGTGACCAGTAGCCTATTTCACCAACATTGCAAAGTATACTTATCTAGCAAAGTATACTTTGAGAGATTAATCATTTATTTTTGCCGAAATGCATTATTTCATACAGAACTAAAGACTGCATATATTTGATGATTAAAAGTATGCAGAATTATTATACTGAATTTATTACATTATCACAGCCATTTTGGCTGTGATAATGTAATAAATTCAGTATAATAAAAATTAATAAATTTATCCTTAAATTGACAATTTCTCCCTAAAAGTATACTTTGCTAGAAAAGTATACTTTGCAATTTTGATGAAATCGGCTACTGATCAGCATGTACAATCGCATTGAAAACGGCACATCCATATCATGCACCAGAGTTACATCGGCCCAAAACTCACCAATAAGCCTTGTTTTTCTGTGGCAGGACACATAGGATAACTATGTCTTTACATGTATGTTTTGCACAATGTATTTTTTATGCCACACCGTGATAGTGGTGTTAGTGTTACCATTGTCCGTCCGTCCTGATCATCAGTCGCCACTTGTAAATCGTAAAACTTTTAACCCTAATATGTAGAGGCTTTGAACTTGGTGTGTAGCTTCCTTATGGTATGTACATGCTGAAATTGAATTTTAATATTTTTTTATTTAACCTCCGGATCAGGAATTATCTCCCCTTTTTAGACTTATAATTTCACAATTGTGCCTTGTAAGTCATAAAACCTTTAAACGGTAAGGGGCTTGATTCTTGGTATGTACATGTAGCTTCCTGGTGCCCGTTTCACTAAACTTCTTACGACTAAAATGTTTGTAAGTGCAAATTTAAGATCGTCTGGAAATTTCAATTTATGGATTTACATTTATTGAGCATAGGCTGCATATGCAGCCTATGCTGAATTAATGTAAATCCATTAATTGTTTTCAAGAAAACATTGCTAATGTGAAATTTACAGACTATCATAATTTTGCACTTACGAACATTTTAGTCGTACAGAGTTTAGTGAAACGGCCCCCTGATGTTGTGTAGCTGCGCAAACTGATTCTCAATTTGTTTTATCTGATCCCCAGATCATGGATTATCTCCCCCTTTTGGACTTAGAATTTTGCCTTGTTTTACTATCAAAGCAGTAGGTGGGGCATCCGTGTCCTATGAACACATTTTCTTTCTATTTCTTTTAAAAACGTTAAAAATATTTGCTATTTTCAGCCTGGGTCTGATCTCTGATTCGTTCCACATGTTCTTTGACTGCACAGCCCTGCTGGCAGGGCTATCAGCATCGGTCATATCACGGTGGCGTGCGACCGAAGCTTTTTCATATGGGTAAGTTAACAGCATCAGCTCATCACCATTGTATTGTTGTACAGTGGAACCTCTCTAAACTGGAGACCCTGTGAGGTCCCAGTTGAGAGAGATTCCACTGTAATTCATGTATATTAGCACTCTAAGACATTGGTTAATGCTTTGCAATCATGAACAAACATGATCACCAGGGATACATGACAATGGAAGCTATCAAATTTAATCACACAAATTTTCTGGGTGTCCGGTGTAGGGAGGTTTTACTGTGCAGGCATGTGTACCGGTAATCTGGTTCTGCATTGAATGCTTGTACAAGAATACACTATTCAATAAGTAATATAATATTGCACACTTACAGTAATAGAGGGAGTCAATCTGTCAGTGGAATGAGAAAATAGAAATACGATGCTTATTTATATTGGCTGGATTTTGCAGATCCTGATGAGACGGCTCGTTACAAGCTGACTGATCTGGATCTACACTGTTTACAAACATTATGATTGAGGCCTTCAGTGTTAGGCACAAAATGGTCTTTATAGAAATTAAATAAGTACATAATTGTGTGACCAGTTTAAAAATTATGAGTGCCCGCTATACATATACAATGTATAATCATTATACCCCCGGCATACGAATTATGTCGAGGGGTATATAGTTTTCGTAATTCTGTTCGTCCTTCTGTCCGTTTGTCTGTTCGTCCACGTTAAAGTTTTTGTGTAGCCATTACCTCTGTAACGTTAAGTCGGATTGACCTCAAACTTCATATACTTCCTTATTTATTATCATCCATCGTTTCATTCCATATCACACTCATGCGAGCTTCATGTCCGAGGTCAAGGTCAAATTACTTAGAAATTTGCGTCCGTAAGATTTGCATTCAAGTTTTCGGGTACCCATTATCTCTGCAACGGTAAGTCGGATTGACTTCAAACTTCATTTACTTCCTTATCATCATCCATAATTTCATTCCATACGACACCCATGCGGCCTTCATGTCCAAGGTCAAGGTCAAATTACTTAGAAATTTGTGTCAACATTATTTTAAATATTTACGTTGAAGTTTTTATTTGTTGGTCCAGGCGGTATACGTGAGCCCCTGCTCACTTTCTCTAGTTTGGTAATATTTAATTTACTTATAGAGATGTGCTGTATATCAGACTATTTTGATATGCAAATTAGGCAAGACATTTTTAGATTATTTATATCAACTAAATGTGTCATCTGAACAAATGTTTTATTGACATTATGGTAAAGTATGGTCATTGGGCGCCAATAAATAAATAGAGGGAATGAATAGTTGTTTCTGTTAACATTCTAAGGGAACACAGTTATCTCCCTTGATGTCAAACTGTCAATTCACGTTTGATATAAAAGTATAATAATGTCAATTAACACATCCGGTAATGGTAAATGAATGTTTATTTTGCCAGAAAAATGTCATCTCTAAAAAATGGACAAAAATGTCATGTATCCCTGTATTGCAACCTACAGCGTAGCATGTGGGAGTTTAGGTGTAACTATTTTCCCATTTAGAAATATGGTTTTCACTTTTATGGTATATGAACATATATTTTCTATTTTATTTATTTCTCATTGTTATAATTACAATGTATTTGCTGTGACCATTCATTTGATTTATTTATTTAGAATTTTCCACAAGTAAAACAATGTATGCTCTGATTGTAATGTTAACCCTTTCAACACCACATGCCTGTATAGTGGTATTGGCAAGTAGTGTAGATCCAGAATCTGCACTTTTTGCAAGTAATTTTCATATTTTTGAGAACAAAAACACCCTTTTTTCATAAATGGACTTTTCTGAAAATGATTTTGTGACAATTAGATTGGTCTGGAAATTAACATATAAAAATCCATTCCAGTTACTTAGGGGTGAAAGGGTTAATTAGTGTTTCATTGTTTTCCAGGTATGTAAGAGCGGAAGTGCTGGCTGGCTTCGTCAATGGATTATTTCTCCTCTTTATCGGCTTCTTCGTATTTTCAGAAGCTGTGGAGGTGGGTACCTTTAAATGATAGCTAAAAAAATACATTCTATGGATAATTATCTAAAAAAAAGTCTTATTTGTGGCTTTGTGACTGGAGAACAGTGTAGCTCCAAATTAAATAGCACACTACTGTTTGTTGCCTGGTAACAATATATTCCTTGTTAGAAGCAAGACGGGTGTTTCATTGATGGAATGGCAAACAGTGCAGATCCTGATCAGACTGCAGAACCCATAAGCCACACATTTTCAAGTCACTGCCACATATTTGGTGAGATTTGTGTGGAGCCTGTTCAGATTTCAGATTGTAGCTAATAATCAGGCATGGGAAATTTCCGGATTAATGTGGAAATCCAGATTTGAGGTCCCAGGGACCACTTGTGTGAATCTTGTAAATCCGTTGAGAATGGCGATAAAAAATTACAATTTTCGAGAAAAAAAATTATTTTTTGTTTTTTTTGTTTAAGTGGCGATTATTTTTCCCAGCGGAATCCCTGTTATACATGTACTGACTTCTTGTTGCAAGTATTATTTTAAATTGAAATAGATTATGTGGCCAATTTTTCCTAATTATAGCATATTTTTTCAGGGGAAAATGTGATCTATTTAATGCTAAATATACCTCGGAATGAAGCACAGAGCATCTAGAATTGAAAAAAAAATCTTGAGGGGCATGCCCCCAGACCCCACTAGCAAATCGCAGCGCAATCCGCTGTCAAATAAATGTTCAGGATTGGTGATAGTGTTCCACTCCCATGCCTGAGCTATATGTACTATCAAAAACAGAGCTCCTGTTAAGGTGCATAATTTGAAGGTAAATTTCTTATTTCTCCATCAAAAATGGCAAGTTGGGAGTGCTTTAGAATCGTCTCAATGAGACGATTCTAAAGCACTCCCAACTTGCCATTTTTGATGAAGAAATAACAAAATTTTGACCCCAAGTTGGTCAAATTACGCACCTTAACTGGAGCTCTGCAAAAATTGTTCATGTCCTGACCGGAATGTAATTCAGTATGGTCGGTGTCCGCACTGTAGCCGATTTCATCAAAATTGCAAAGTATACTTTTCTAGCAAAGTATCCTTTGAGGGAGTAATCATTTATTTTTCCTGAAATGCATTATTTCATATAGAACTAACAAATGCTTATATTTGATGATTAAAAGAATGCAGAATTATTATACTGAATTTATTACATTATCACAGCCAAATTGGCTGTGATAATGTAATAAATTCAGTATAATACAAATTAATAAATTTATCCTAAAATTGAAAATTTCTCCCTCAAAGTATACTTTGCTAGAAAAGAATACTTTGTCTGTGATAATGTAATAAATTCAGTATAATAAAAATTAATAAATTTATCCTGAAATTGAAAATTTCTCCCTCAAAGTATACTTTGATAGAAAAGAATACTTTGCAATGTTGGTGAAATAGGCTACTGGTCAATACAGGCAGTACAACTGACCCCAATACAACAGATTAAATATTGGATCAAACCCGTTAGCCCGGCCTTAAATGACCTTAGCTGTGGATAGGCCGTTAAACACCAATAATTCCAGCACAAAAATATTTACACTATTCCCTAACATTTGATTGGCCCGTAGCAAGTCTCTGTCCAAAATTTATATCCCAGTAAACTCCCACGCCGAACTACTTTCCGTAACCGTGAGGCGCAGTTAAAATAATTCTTAAGAAAACGGAAAATAAACACATTTTCTTGATGAATTTATTTCAAATGCTGGAATTATAATTCCCGCGACTTTTCCAAGTTTATACCCCGATAAATTCCACAAAAAGGCCATTCATTCCTATAATAAATCTAATCAAACAACTGGATTTGAGAGATCTAAATGTAGGTTCCACATCTACAGAATAAGAAAAGAAAATATTGTACATATGCACTTTAATAAAAGCAAGTATGTATGTTTTAAAGGAGCTGCTTGACAATTCAAGCCACACGACAGCTTAGAAATATTCAAATTGACAAATTACATGTATATCAATAAAACATGGCCGTAGACACCACCATGGCAGCTAAGGCATGCAGGTAAAAGTTGAATTTTTTACCCTGCTCAATATTACTAGTCCACCGTGGCATTATTTTATTTACTGCTACAGGCCTGTAAAACAATTAGTACTTTAATCCATGGTTGGAACAGAACAAGAACCTATTGAAAATGTGTTTTATTGCAACTGTTGAAAGTGAAAGTAGAATTTCTGTTGAATGTTACGGTAATTCAGTCTAAACATACGCGGTCATGTGATCACCACATCCCATAAGTCCCATTCCTCCGGTGACAGCCTCAATACAAGTACAGCTGAATCTCAGTATCTCGATATACCTGCATATCTCGATATATGTCCAAGGTCCCGACAGAATTCCCTACATTCTGATATGTCGATGCTAAAATTAAGCGCCCGGCTTTCACACGTCTATAGAAACCAAAGACACCGCTGCCTCTAAAATGCGTTTAAAGTTGCATGACCAGTTCAAGCAGTTCACTTAAAACCATAATTAATCAATTAAACTTAATGTGATATCAAATCTCTTTTAATAGAAAAATGAATTAAACGGTGTAGCAATAAGTAAATCGTCTGTTAATTACGAAAACAGCTTAGAATAAACTCAAGCCGCCATTTATGAAAACCCGGAAATAAAGTAGAGGCATTTCTGAAGCGATTTTGTTTGAATTTTTTTTCTGATAAATTTGGAGTTGTTATCTCAAAGTTCGGGTATGTCGATATATTCATCAGTCCATTTGACTTCGAGATAACGAGAATGACCTGTATAAGACCTGTGACCATTACAGAGATTGGTGGAGCCCCCCGAGGTGCGACACGAGAGATTGTTCCTGGTGTCTCTAGGTGGGCTCATCGTCAATCTGCTCGGGATATTCGCCTTCCAGCACGGACACGCCCATTCTCACGGCGGTGGAGGTACGTGTTCTTGATATTGATGTTGCACTGCTGTACAATATAAGGTTTGACAATGTCCAGCCGTGGGTAAACGTTTGCCGTGGCACCTGGGAACTGTTTGAACCCCAAGGCCGTAGGCCGCGGGTTCAAACAGTTCCCGAGCGCCACGGCCTGGTTGAACGTTATTCTTACATTTCCGTCGGAAATATAGTGTAATTTGAGCATATATGCAGTACTTTCGGTACTTTGATAAGCTGTTCCATTCAAACAGCTGATTTACACATACATATTCCGGGACCGCAGTACACGTCACGTGATGCAGGTGCCCCATCATATGAATCAATTTCAAAATTTCAGTTGTGAACTGGTCTGGTGACGTAATGGCACGTTCTAGTAACGTCATGAGACACATGCATTACATAGGTAAAAGCTTGTCCCCGAAATGAGCATTGTCTACAGCCATGGTTGAACAGCACACGCTGTACATTTGAACATGGCAGTGAGCGGTGTCAAACAATGGCAGTCGTGTAACAATACTGGTTGGGAATCCACACCGTTTCTGACCAGCTAGTCCTACTACTTATATTGATATATGTTGCCAGTGTGAGGCATCTGTGGGCCGTTTCACTAAACATCGTACGACGAAAATGTTCGTAAGTGCAAATTTAGCAATAAATGTAAATCCAACAATTGTTTACAAGAAAACATTGTTAATGTGAAATTTGCAGACTGTCATAATTTTGCACTTACGAACATTTTAGTCGTACGAAGTTTAGTGAAACGGCCCCCAGTTTGCCATGGACATATTTCTAGTCTCAATAGTTGTGCATATTAATGTTTTCTAATTATATCCCCACAAACAAAGTTTGTTGGGGGTATATAGGAGTCAGCTTGTCGGTCGGTCTGTTGGAAATTCCCTTCCGCTCTATATCTTCTACACCGATGCATGGATTATCAAATGGCTTGGCACAAATGTTTCTCCTGATGAGAAGGTGTGTTGCGATCAATAACCACGCACCTACGTCCAAGGTCAAGGTCACAGTTGAAGGTCAAAGGTCAAACCTGGATTATCAAATGGCTTGGCACAAATGTTTCTCATGATGAGAAGGTGTGTTGCGATCAATAACCACGCACCTACGTCCAAGGTCAAGGTCACAGTTGAAGGTCAAAGGTCAAACCTATCGAAATTCCCTTCCGCTCTATATCTTCTACACCGATGCATGGATTATCAAATGGCTTGGCACAAATGTTTCTCATGATGAGAAGGTATGTTGCGATCAATAACCACGCACCTACGTCCAAGGTGAAGGTCACAGTTGAAGGTCAAAGGTCAAACCTATCGAAATTCCCTTCCGCTCTATATCTTCTACACCGATGCATGGATTATCAAATGGCTTGGCACAAATGTTTCTCATGATGAGAAGGTGTGTCGCGATCAATAACCACGCACCTACATCCAAGGTCACAGTTGAAGGTCAAAGGTCAAACCTATTGAAATTCCCTTCCGCTCTATATCTTCTACACCGATGCATGGATTATCAAATGGCTTGGTACAAATGTTTCTCATGATAAGAAGGTGTGTCGCGATCAATAACCACGCACCTACGTCCAAGGTCAAGGTCACAGTTGAAGGTCAAAGGTCAAACCTATTGAAATTCCCTTCCGCTCTATATCTTCTACACCGATGCATGGATTATCAAATGGCTTGGCACAAATGTTTCTCATGATGAGAAGGTGTGTCGCGATCAATAACCACGCACCTACATCCAAGGTCAAGGTCACAGTTGAAGGTCAAAGGTCAAACCTATCGAAATTCCCTTCCGCTCTATGTCTTCTACACCGATGCATGGATTATCACACTATGCCCAGGGTCAAGGTCACAGACTTGATGCGTTTGAAACCTTAACGCTCGACTAAATGGCTTATAATCAAAAATGCCTCGTTTTCTTTGGCTGCCAGTGGGGCTATTCGTGTGCCGACAGGCCACATTTCTAGTTGGATTACATTGTTGTTGTTCTTGATCCTTATGCTAATCTTCTGCTAGGTCACATCTGTGCTTTGTAATCTCGGGATGCTGAAGTCTATTTTACATTTTCCCAAAGAAATAATTGTCTGCAAGCCCTGACAATGAGCAGGGATTCCGCTGGCAATCGCCACTTTCTCAATTTTTATTTTGAAGTGGCGATTTTCTTTTTTCCCAGCGGAATCCCTGAATGAGCCAGATATTCCTGCTACAGTTGACCGTGTCTGATCAACCACCCAATGTGTTTTATGCACCCTGAACAAAAATAGGGGTACATATATATCTGTGACTGGAGAAACAGGGCTTATGGGATTTGTGACCAGTGTAGTTCCTGATCAAATAGCACACTCCTGGAGCCTGATAGTGATCTATATTGTTTGTTAGAAGCATAACGGTTGTTACATTGCAGGAATGGCGAACAGTGCAGATCCTGGTCGTACTGTGCGGATGCACAGGCTGATCTGGATCTTCACTTGTCGCAAAACCCATAAGCCCCATTTCTCCAGTCACAGCCACATATAGTCACCACTCTGTTGTTTGTCCATCTGTCTGTCCAAGACTTGTGTTAAAGTTTTCCGTTACCTATTATCCTTTGAGTCAGATTGACAGGAAACTTCATTTACTCATTTATTATCATCCATATTTTCATTCTGTATCCAACCCATGTGGCGCCTATGCTCAAGGTCAAATGATTATTTCTGATTAATAGCAGGGGTGGGAATTTCCAGGTTATATCCTGTAATGCGGATTTGAGGTTCCTGATAATTTCAGTAAAATACTATTGTTTCAACATTGGAAGCACACAATGACTCACTCACTGGGTGCAACAAATAATATCAAAGACAAATTATATACCTTCGAAGTTTAGAAATTGTAGAGTTTGTATAACAGTAATTTCATAACCACATTGGATTATCTCCCTTGTCCGCCATTTTGTAATGTACGGCTGAAACGAATTTCAACACTTCCGATCTATTGAACTTGAACTACTTGATAATTTTCGACAGTATAATACCCCACTACACCTAGAGACTTTGGATTAAAAGAAATTACCCGTTCTAGAGAATTTGAACCTTTGAAGATGCATTTCAAATATGTTTTAGGGATTTAGATAGAGAAAAAAGTTACTGGAACTCGCCCTGTCAGACTAGCGGACGGTAATTTCCACTCGTCCCAGGATGATAAGCACTCACCAATACGAGCGGGCGAGTGAAATCTTACACCTGATGTTTAGTGAAACGGACTCCCGCTGCCTGTTTGTGTGTCAGTCTCACTTTTCACGAGCTACCTTCTGTCTGGGTCAATTACAGGTCATGGTCATTCCCACGGCGGCCACAGCGAGGGGATTGGTCTGCAGCAGTCAGCTGACGCGGGTAGCCACGGCCACAACAGCCACGGCCACAGTCACGACCACGGCCCGTCACACACCGCCGAGGTTACACCGCAGACCGTCTCACAACAACAGATCATGCATGGTACCGCTTTATGGGGGTGGGGGTGGGGGTTCCATTAAAATTTGTTAGATTCAAACTGGTCAATGACAATTAAAGTTTGAATTACCATTTTACAATTTTTGTAGCGCCCGCTTGCAATAATTGAGTTACTTTAATGTAATTTAGGATAATTAATTTGAGTCTATTGATGCGAATGTCTGACATAGTTTATCTTGTGCTCGTGGCAATGTCATTTTTACAGAAAACAGTGTTGTATTCTATGTTTTTTGATAATTATCAAATATGACTCGCGTGCTACATGATGTGGATCACATGAACAGGTAATTTCCTAAACAACTACGTATGTGGCTGTCACTGTAGATCAAAGGGCACACTCCTGTAGCCGTATAATCTACATTGTTTGTTAGAATCATGACGGGTGTTTCATTGACTGAAAGGCGGACAGTGCAGATCCTGATCAGACTGCGGATGCGCAGTCTGATCTGGAATTACATTGGTCGCAAAACCAATAAGCTCCATTTCCCTAGTCACGGCCACATATTATGTTGTGAGCACTATTTTTGAACTCTCTAAGGTTGACAAGTGATTCATTCGGCTCATATTTAAGGGTGGGAATTGGCTCGAACACCTTCCATACACATTCCGTAAGCCTTGCTTACTGACAAATCTACCGGTAGTTTGTATCTGATTTTGCTTAGAAATAAAATAATTTAATCCATTTTCATCTTTTTCAGGTGTATTTTTACATATATTGGCGGATACGTTAGGCAGTGTTGGTGTGATCATATCATCGGGACTGATATATTACTTTGGTTGGATGATCGCCGACCCTATATGCTCCATGTTTATAGCTGTTTTAATAATAATGAGGTATGTAATGGAATTCAATCCTTATAACCCGAAGTAACTGGAATGGACTGTGATATTTATTTTCCGACCAATCCAATCATCGCAATATGATTTTTAGACTAGTCCATTTATGATATAAAAAAAATATGATAATTACTTGCAAAAAGTGCAGATCCTGATGAGACGGCTCGTCATGAGACGGCTCATCTGGATCTAAACTGTTTGACAATAACATTGTACAGGTCTGTAGTTTTGAAAGGGTTAGATTGTAAGCCTGAATTTGACCCTAAATGGATCTCTGGCCTAGTATTTACAGTGGGGTCAGCGTGTAAGTGCACACACGAACGAACTCGACAGGTTGGTTCCGACCTGTCGTGTTTGTTCGTGTGTGCACTTACACGCTGACCCCATTGTACTTTAATATTTAAAAAAATAATAAATAACCTAAAAGAATAACCTAACCCATATTTGTTTACATGCTCTAATGTGCAGGATCAATGTAGGTAGAAATGTTACATCACCGAGCCTTGCATAATTTGATTGCCACTGGTGTAATGGGGTCATGGCATTTGCGACCAGTGTAGTCCCAGATCAGCCTTTGCAACTGCACAGTCTGGTCTGGATCTGCACTGTTTGCTATTCAGATGTCGAACATTTGTATCTACAACATGCATGTTGTAACGACGGGTACCACCAAGTTCACCTGACTTCACTGTCTGGTTCTACATGTGTGAGGCCATGAGCTGCCCACATTATTTTACATGTCTGCCAAACAATACATAATTAGAGTATTTCTTCAGATGACCCCCAGACCAGCATGCGCATTCGTGATATGTGATAAACCTATACAGTGTTTGCCAATTACAAATGTAAACATTTTTTCCTATTGCTACAGCTTAATAAAGAGACAAAAATATCATCCTGCACATTGCTGCTAACAAATAAAGGTCAGGGGCCCGTTTCACTAAACTTATTACGACTAAACTGTTCGTAAGTGCAAATTTAAGATCGTCTGTAAATTTCAATTTATGGATTTACATTTATTGAGCATAGGCTGCATATGCAGTTATTTACAGAAATTATTGCAGAAATTACAAATTTGTCGAGGCCTGGCAACCAGCTGATTGCCCAACCTTTCAGGCTTATGCCGGATCAGCTGGAAGATAAGGTTGTACATTCACCCATGAGACGCACCATGTGATTTTGTACCTAACACCATGTGCGATTTTTAATGAAAAATATTTACAAATTTTATTATATTTTCCGTAAATGATGCCGAAAGTTGACGAAATATTCATAGCAAATGCGGAATTAAATTCCGCATTTGCTATGAAAATTTTGTCATCTTTCGACATCATTTACAGAAAATAGATTTCAAGAAAATCGCACATGTTCTAAGGTACAAAATCACATGGTGGCGTGTCTCACATGAGTTTTACTGTCATTTCAGTGTCTTCCCGTTGTTACGTGATTCTACTGGTATATTAATGCAGAGGACACCTAGAGATTTAGAGTTTGTTTTACCGGGCTGTTATCAAAGGGTAAGAACTTATTTGTGGCTGGGACTGGAGAAATGGGGCTTATGGGTTTTTCGACCAGTGTCGATCCAGATCAGCCTGTGCATCCGCACAGTCTGATCAGGATCTGCACTGTTCGCCATTCCATCAATCAGACACCCGCCATGCTTCTAACAAGAAAAATAAACGCTATCAGGCTCCAGGAGTTTGCTATTTGATCAGGAGCTACATTTGTGCTTCTTAGCCTGTGAAATTCCTGTAAAATTCATGTTTAATACTGTTGTGTACCTTGAAACATATTTCAGGGTCCATATGGTCGCCACCCTGTTTGTCCGAGATTTGTGTTAAGTTTTCAGCTACCTACTTGGCTTGAAGCTTCATATACTTATTGTCATCATCCATATTTTCATTCTGTTGACTTTATAGAAATTTGTATTAAAGTTTTTGAGGGAACATCCATCAATAATTCCAGCACAAAAATATTTACACAATTCCCTAACATTTGATTGGTCCGTAGCAAGTCTCTGTCCAAAATTTATATCCCAGTAAACTCCATGCCAAACTATTTTCCGTAACCGTCAGGCGCAGTTAAAATAATTCTTAAGAAAACGGAAAATAAACACATTTTCTCGATGAATTTATTTAAAATGCTGGAATTATAAGGAATGAATGGCCTTTTTGTGGAATTTATCGGGGATATAAACTTGGAAAAGTCGCGGGAATACTGGACGAGGCCTTCCGGCCTTCGTCCAGTATTCCCGCGACTTTTCCAAGTTTATACCCCGATAAATTCCACAAAAAGGCCATTCATTCCTATAGTGTTACTGATTTATTCTTTTCATGCCCTCGCCGATAGGCAAGAGGGGGTATAGCATTAGTCCATATACGTACGTACGTGTGTGGTGGGTGGCAGGTGGGAGCACGCGACGGGTAATTTAACGATCAGTGTTCATCCTTACCGGAGATCAGTAGCCTATTTCACCAACATTGCAAAGTATACTTATCTAGCAAAGTATACTTTGAGGGAGAAATTTTCAATTTTAGGATAAATTTATTAATTTTTAGCCAGGTTTTTTGAAAAAAAATCCAGGCTATTGGATTGGCGAAAGCCGGGCGGGCGGGCGGGTGGCGGGCGGCGTCCACAATCAATGTTAAGTTTTCGTGTTTGAGTCCATTTCTTTGTTACTGTACCACCTAGGACCACCAAACTTTCACAGCTTCATAATCAAGGGGTGCCCACCACATATCACTATCCAACATGTTACTTTTTTTTTAACTTGACCCATTTTTTCCGCGCAATCAACTTAGCCATTTTCAATGTTAAGTTTTCGCGTTTTCAATGTTAAGTTTTCGTGTTTAAGTCCATTTCTTTGGTACTGTACCACCTAGGACCACCAAACTTTCAAAGCTTCATAATCAAGGGGTGCCCACCACATATCACTATCCAACATGTTACTTTTTTTTTAACTTGACCCATTTTTTCCGCGCAATCGACTTAGCCATTTTCAATGTTAAGTTTTCGCGTTTTCAATGTTAAGTTTTCGTGTTTAAGTCCATTTCTTTGGTACTGTACCACCTAGGACCACCAAACTTTCACAGCTTCATAACCAAGGGGTGCCTACCACATACAACTATCCAACATGTGACCATTTTTTTACCTTCACCTATTATTTCTACATAATTGACTTAGCCATTTTCAACGTTAACTTTTTAACGTACGTCTGGTTAAATTTTTTGGTTAAAACTTTTTTGTTATACTATATCTCTGCAACTGCTTCGCCCATTACCTTCAAACTTCACATGGGTGTTTATCATCGTCCATATTTTCACTCTAACCCCCAACCGTGCGGCCCCTGTGCGCAATGTCAAGGTCAAATTACTTTGAATTTTTTTGTTAAAGTTTTTTCGTGTACTATATCTCTGCAACTGCTTCACCCATTACCTTGATACTTCACATGGGTTTTTATCATCATTGTCACACCCGCTTGCGGAAAGCGCGATATCGTCGGCATTTTGGCATACGTCCGTCCGTCCGTATGTCCGTGTGTCCGGTTAAAGTTTTTTCTTTAAAGTTTTTCCATCTACTATATCTATTTTTTTAGTGTCCATGCCTCGCCCCAAGGTGCGACATGCATCTAGTCTACAAAAAGTGGGTATAATTATGTTATCCAAGTGTCCATGCTTGGAAAAAACCTGGCCTTCGTGGCTTTGCCTCGTTTCTTGTTATTATACTGAATTTATTACATTATCACAGCCATTTTGGCTGTGATAATGTAATACATTCAGTATAATAATTCTGCATACATTTTATCATCAAATATATGCAGTGGTTAGTTCTATGTGAAATAATGCATTTTGGGGAAACTAAGTGATTTCTCCCTCAAAGTGTACTTTGCTAGATAAGTATACTTTGCAATTTTGATGAAATCGGCTACTGGTCTGGCCCTCACATACGTCTTTGGCATTTTGTATGTGACAGTTGAATCTGGTTATGCCCCTTATGTGAGTATTACGATATTCGTAATCCTATTTTAGGGGAAGGGGCCAAGTGACTTGGTGTGGTATGGACCTGGCACCAGGTCCGTTTATTCTAATTTCAGGGCTGAATATATTTGTTCTCGATGTAAATATTCAGTTCTGATTTTGGGATTTTCCCCCCGATGCAGGTTAAAATGGGATCGAACCCGTTTGCCTGACCTTACATGACCATAGCTGTTGATAGGCTGTTAAACACTAATAAACAAACACACAAACATACGTGTGTGCGGTCATACTTGTGAGTACCAATTGTTGCTGAGAGATTTACATATTGTGTGTTACAGGTGGGTGAGCTGGAGGGTGTGTACAGTGTACAGGAGCCACACTTCTGGACGCTCTGCAGCGAGGTGCAT
Organism: Conchocele bisecta; assembly: GCA_029237695.1. Taxonomy (NCBI): domain Eukaryota; kingdom Metazoa; phylum Mollusca; class Bivalvia; order Lucinida; family Thyasiridae; genus Conchocele; species Conchocele bisecta. The sequence continues at coordinate 20,562,726 of CM055268.1, read as the reverse complement.
ATCGGTACTATAAAGCTCGAAGTCGCCCGGGATGCCGATGCCAAATACATTCTTAGTCATACACATAATATATTCACACAGGTAAGTTCTGCCTCATCAGGTTTTGTATTAATTCTTAGGTTCAAGAACTATGTATCCTGTCGGCAAGGTTTATTCCCATATGACCTTGTTAAACAGACATAAAACCACTTTCATTCAATCAACTTGAGGTTGATGATGAAGTTTAAGTGTGGTACTAGATATGGCTGTGACTGGAGAAGTTGGGCTTATAGCATTTGTCACAAGCGACAGACTTAATAGCGAACAGTGCAGCTCCTGACATATTAGTTGCGAGTCGTATGTTGTGCCAGCATGGGTTTCTCCATACCTGTATGCTGATTTATCAGGTAACAAACTTTGTATTGGACGAATTCGTACTGACAGATAACCTATGTCATATCATGCATTGACCTGATACGAATATCCAGGTTACAACTAGAAAAGTGACGTTTTGTTCCGCATTTCCTAGCCGTGCCTGATAAACTTATATGAACAGACAGTAGACTGGCATTCTCTATGTATTGCATTGTATTGTTACCTGATAAATAGAATACCAGTCTAGTGTCTAACATATCAAGTCTATCAGACTCGGCTCAGAAACGGTAGGAATTCCACAGCGAGACTCCTAGCCTTGCCTGATAAACTTATAATCAACAGACACTAGACTGGTATACTCACTTATATAAATAGACACTAGACTCGTATTCTCACTCGTAATAATAGACACTAGAATGGTCTACTCACTTATATAAATACACACTAGAATGGTATGCTCACTTATATCAACAGACACCATGGGCGGATTCAGGGGTGGGTGGACCTGGCGCGCGCCCCCCCCTAAAATTTGCCGAGTGAAGATTTTTTACAAGTTACAAGGCACGTTTCATGCCAAGTGCCATGTATTCCATGCATTTTTCGGTCGTTTTCTTATTGTTTCAAAATTTAAACGTTTTCAATCAAAAATCATGTCTAAACATACTGTGACGGTGTCAATATTTTTCCTCCAAAATGTGCCAGAACGCAGGAAATGCGATGTAGATTTCAAAAATTTCCGGGACCCCCTAGCGCTATCCTGAGCTCCGCTCGGTCGACTATTTTGCAATACTTGACTATATTATCGTCGTTCGATAATATAGTCAAGTATTGCAAAATAGTTACACCCCCCCCCCCTAACCCGAAATCCTGGACACTAGACTGGATATTCTGTATGTATTGCAGGCGGGTGTACGACAGTTGTACGTGCAGATAGACCACGCGGCGATGTAGCGGACCACACAGATCTGTATCATCAATCATCTCACAGTCAGTCATCAAACTGCTGCTGTATATGGCCACTGTCCAACTCCAGCTGGCACCGGTTGTCGGGGTTATCAGAACACCAGATAGGCGCCAACTCCATCATCATTGGAGTATTTCTGATTACTTAACCCCTAGAATGCTGGGAATGAAAATTGTCGTCTGATGTCGTTGTTTATTTTGCCGTCTTTCTCAATAAAAACATGGTTTGACAGCACTTTAGAATCATTTCCAGTGGAAATGATTCTAAAATGCTGTCAAAGCATATTTTTGTTGAGAAAAATGGAAAATAAAAGGTAAACAGCAGACGGCAAAATTTAATTTAACAGTGTAAGGGTTAATGTAGACGTGTCAGCTACAGATCGTTTTGTTAGATTAACCCTTTGAATGCAGGAAACAAAAATTGGTGTCTGCTGTTGTTTTATATTTTGTTTTCATTCTCAATAAAAACATGGTCTAACAGCACTTTAGAATCATTTCAATTTGAAATGATTCTAGAGGGTTGTCAAAGCATGTTTTTGCTGAGTAAAATTGGAAAATATGAAATTAACAGCGAATGTTAAAACTTTTAATTCAGCATTGGAGGGATTAATAATGGTTGAAACAATTTTAAGCCACTGCTTTAATACCACTGCCAACTGCTATGTGTTTGGCTTAACCCTTTGAACCCGAAATCCCGCTATATCGGTTTATGCAAAAAGTGCAGATCCAGATGAGCCGGCTCGTATAGAGCCGTCTCATCAGGATCTGCACTTTTTGCAAGTAATTTTCATATTTCTTACACAAAAACACCCCCTTTTCATAAATGGACGAATCTGAAAATCATTTTGTGACCATTGGATTGGTCGGAACATTAGCATATCACAGTCCATTCCAGTTCCTTAGGGTTGAAATGGTTAAGCATACTTATTAGACTTCATTTTGAGAACAATTGTGTGCTTGATAGTAATTTCCAAATCTACATGTATGTGTTTAACTAAAAAAAGTATAAAAGTCTACTTATTGTGAGTGATGAATGTTTGCTGTACTTCTCACTAAAGTGCAATATTACTTGGAGACCAGTCAGAATTGTGTTGAATATTCTTGTAAATATCCGTATCTGCCCACCCTCCCTCCCCACTTGTGGCTGGGGCATATGGAGTAGATTATCTCTCCCACAGTCCCTCACAAAATATCCTACGCCACATACTTTTATGTGTAAGTGAATGAGTTTCCTTTCATCAAAATTCTGTAAATTTCACCTATGTTTAGCATCTTTCTTTCTGCGATAAAAAGCCCCTGCTTATGCATGTATCAAATTCAGATAACTGAAAATCATGTAAAAACCCATGTGGCCAAGTTTCTGTGCATTATTCAGCCAATTGCTCAGCGTTGAAGTTTTCACGGAGAAATAAAATTCTGCCCCTGGGGCCCGTTTCACTAAACATCGTATGACTAAAATGTTCGTACGTGCAAATTTAGGATCGTCTGGAAATTTCAATTGATGGCTTTACATTCAATAAATGTAAATCCAATAATTGTTGATGTGAAATTTACAGACTACCATATCATAATTTTGCACTTACAAACATTTTAATCGTACAAAGTTTAGTGAAACGGCCCCCAGGTGTACATCTGGCCACGATTATAATACCTTCTGTGACGAGCATATTCTAGTGATCAAAATTGGTTAATTATCACACCCGCTTGTATTGAGCACGATACAGTCGGCGCTGTTGGCGTGTGTCTGTGGGTCCGTGCATTCGGCACTTGTGTTTTTATCTATCACATATCTCCATTTCCCTGATGACTTGAAACTTCACATTCTTCCATTATAAATATTTTCAGTCTATAGCCCAACCATGCGACCCCCATGTCCAAGGTCAAAGTACTTTGAAATTTGTGTTAATATTTTTTTGTATATAAATCTGTGTTAAAATTTTAAGTACCAAGTAACTCCACAACCCGATTGATGCGTGTCACGTTCATACAGGGATGGTCTGTGGCTCAGAGACGTTAAACCCCATTCATTTCATTTTGTCACATTCATGCACACTGGGGCCATCCAATAGCATGGTGGGCGCGGCATGCTGATCCTGGTCATCTACTTTCATTGGCTGCTGCGTTTATAGTTTGTATTATTCAGTAGTTAACCCTTTCAACAATCCAGACCTGTATAGTGGTATTGGCAAACAGTGTAGATCCTGATGAGCCGGCTGGTGACGAGCCATCTCATCAGGATCTACAATTTTTGCAAGTAATTTTCATAAATTTTAGAACAAAACACCCCCTTTTCATAAATGGACTGGTCTGAAAAATCATTTTGCGATGGTTGATTTGGTTGCAAAATCCATTCCAGTTACTTAAGGGTGAAAGGGTTAAAAGTGTAAGAAACAGTTAAATAAACTGCTCAAATATTGTTATGCCCATCACTTCAGTTTTACATATTGATCACAGTTGCTCCTTGTTAAAATTAAAAACTGAGGTTTGACCAAGTGTGTTATATTATTTCGGCAGTTGGTGAAACTTGTCTAATGAAATGCTCAAAATTTAATGTGTTCTAATATGTTTAATATTAAATTTGACTGTACTGTAAATTGGATCAGGCCATAAATGAGAAGCTGCATTGCATTCTGGTGGCTGTTTCACTTAACTTCGTACGACTAAAATGTTCGTAAGTGCAAAATTATGATAGTCGGTAAATTTCACGTTGACAATGTTTTCTTGTAAACAATTATTGGATTTACATTTATTGAGCATAGGCTGCATATGCAGCCTATGCTCAATAAATGTAAATCCATCAATTGGAATTTCCAGACGATTCTAAATTTGCACTTACGAATATTTCAGTCGTACGTAGTTTAGTGAAACGGGCCCCTGAAATCTTTATGCAAGATAAAATCAGTGGATTGACATGCGCATGTTGATATTATTTCATGGTATCAAATGTATAAGCTTTTCATCTAGAGCCCAATACACAATGGTGATATGGTTGTCTGTTTGAAATTCTGCATTTTATTTAATAAGTCATATCTATATTAAGTGTTCATATTTGACTTCCTTGACAAAAACAGGCTTTAATATTGGGTTTGTGACCAGTTCAGCCCCGATTAGCCTTTTCTGATCAAGGTTTACACAGCACTCTATTAATTTGGGGCAACATTAGCTCTGCATCTGACGGCTTGAGTTTTGTAGTTGGTCAGGAGCTACACTGGTCAAAAATGCAATAGCTCCTGTTGTTTGTTGTGGTGGTCACATATTTTGAGTTGGCAAACTGAAAAATGCGTCACAATTATGGCTGTGATGGGAGAAATGGGGCTTATGACATTTGTGCAGTTGTAGTCTGATCAGGGTCTGCACTGTTCACTATTCTGCCAGTGAAATATTTGTCCTGCTTTGATTTTGGGATTTTCCCCCAATGCAGCAGGTTAAGTGCAGGATCGAACCCGTTGGCCGGGCCTTAGATGATCTTAGCTGTTGATAGGCTGTTAAACACCAATAAACCAACTGTCCTGCTTCGAGCCAAACAGTATAGACCCGTAGCAGTTTGCAGGAACAGTGTGCTAGCAGATCCGGTAGCCTATTTCACCAACATTGCAAAGTATACTTTGAGGGAGAAATTTTCAATTTTAGGATAAATTTATTAATTTTTATTATACTGAATTTATTACATTATCACAGCCATTTTGCCATTTTGGCTGTGATAATGTAATAAATTCAGTATAATAATTCTGCATATTTTTAATCATCAAATATATTCAGTTGTTAGTTCTATATGAAATAATGCATTTCAGGAAAAATAAATGATTACTCCCTCAAAGTATACTTTGCTAGAAAAGTATACTTTGCAATGTTGGTGAAATCGGCTACTGAGCTAGACTGGTTATAAATCACATTTGTTCCATGTCTCCAGTCACAGCCACAGCTGAGTGAATGTAATAGTGCTAGGATCTGTGTTTACACCGGTGCTGTACTTATTTGTCATATCGGTCCCTGGGCCAATGCTTATGCAAAACTGAGAATGTTCTCAAAATTCTTACTAGAAATCAAGGTGCATGATCTCGAGCATGAGAACGTATGTGCTCCAGTGCTCCAGATAAGGAATTAGTAATTGAGTATTTTCACTCCATCATATCTGAAGCAATTGGGTATTTCAATATTTTAATTGGGTAAAATAAAACAGACAGCAATTATTGAATAGTTTGCTTTGAAATGAAAACCTGTCTTGGCATTTCATTATAATTGTCTCCTTAGAGACAATTCTAATGAAATACCAAGATGTGTTTTCATGGAAAGTAAAAAGAATATGCTATATTTGTGGTCTGGTTATTGTTTTCTGTAGCATGAAAAAGGTACCACAAATTTGTTATTGCTTTTTGATACTCGCTACTTCTGATTTCAATTGGGTTTTTGGCAATTTTAATTGGGTATTTACGCAAATGCGCAGCTTATCTGGAGCTGTGCTCAGTAAGTTTTATAGGCATGGGCCCAGGCTCCTGGTGGCAGCCAAGTGACGGATTTTCTCTGGCGCTTGCTCGAGTAAACTTTAAATTATCAGCTTTTATATTGACCTAGTCAAATTGTGTTTTTTTGTAGGATTTTATTTTGTTGCCTATATATATATACATGTATATATTTATATAGGTAGATATACAGCTATAATTTATGAAATGTGTACGTACATACAACTGTTGTTTATGTTTTATTATTGTGTACAGTATTGTTGATTTATTCCGTCTTTGTCATTTGCATGTGACATGCAAATTGTAGTCAGTAATTGTACCGATCCACGAGATACTGCGCCTTTTCAGATGTTTATATTTCACCAACAGATTCAGAGAACATTATTTTTATAGGCCCGTTTGAATAAAATTCACACTGCAGGGGCGGGCGGCAGGCACAGCTTGTTCTCACAATAACTATAGTTGACCGATTTTATTAAAATTGGTATACATGTTTATCATGGCAAGTGGTAGAACTCTGTTTTTTTTCTTCAAAACATTTTGATGAATTATCTCCACTTGGCGGTCATTGTTAATTTTGTTAATTTTCACATTCTGTATCGTTGTCCTCACGATAACTCGAATTCTCCTAGACGGATCTAAACCAAAGTTGTTATACATGATTATCTTTGCAAGCACAAGAACCCTATTGATTTGCAAAAGTTATAATGAGATGCCTCCCGGTGGTGGCCATTTTTAATTTTCTCATTCTGTGTCCTTGTCTTCACGATAACTCAAGTTCTTCTCAACAGATCTTAACCAAAGTTGGTATACATGTTTATCATGGCAAGAGGAAGAACTCTATTGATATTCAATTGTTTACAGTGAGTTATCTCTCCCTGCCTACTGACTATGCCTTGATGTGTGTATATTGACCTTTGGCTCTCTTGTTTTTTGTGTAAATAATATTGAAAGTTGACAAAAAAAATTGCAGAAAATATCACAAATCATCAAAGTCAGTCAGAATATTCTATATGACGAGGCAGAAAATACCACAGTCTTAACCCTATACATTTGGAGTACGCTTTTCAGTGTTGGAATTTTGAACTATATTGAACATTTTCTTGCAGTAAAATGGTGTTTTCTTCTCTGTCTGTCCAAGATGTGCGTTAAAGTTTCCGAGTACTTACTATCTGTGGTCATTCTTAACAGAATCCGAGTATCCCTGATACATTGTTTGATAATATTAGTACATGCACTAATACTATTACTTTTGGGTAGTGGGGCTAAGTGACTCTGGTTTGGTGTTTAGTGAGGACCTGGCATCCTAATTTCAGGGCTGCATATATTTTTGTGTAAATAGTCAGTTCTGATTTTGGGATGTAATCCCCCCAGGCCGTTAAACACCATTAAATCAAATCATATGCTTATTAGTCATCATCCATATTTTCATTCTGTGGCCCAGTCATGCAGACCCTGTGGCCAAGGTCAAATACTGAGAAGTTTGCATTATTACACGTCTTTCCTATGTTAAATACATATATCAAAATACAAGACCATTAGTTCTATTCTATTTGTACACACTCGTGTATTATGGCATTATGGTAAAGTTGTTCTGTATCATTATAATGTTCTTTGTTGCTTTCTGTCTAATTGTCCTTCAGACTTGGTGGTTGGTTGGTCGGCGAATGTGATGGCGTAAAGTAACGGTAGGGGTTCCTCCTTATAGGAATCACTATTTGCCTAGTTTGGCCCTCGGGTACGTTTTTATCTTTGGCTCTTTTGTTACCTGGTAGTTGAATTGTGTTATTGCCCATTATAAAAGTAGTAAGATTATTACTGATACCAAAACAAATGGTGTCCAAATATTTAGGCTTATTATGGTACATGTATATTGTATTATGAATGTTTCAAATGCAAGGTCACACGTGCTATACTGACATTTGTATATTCTCAGGTGATTGATGTTTCCTTCATTTCTCCATGAGATGGGTGCAACCAGCCTGGTTAAACCACTGGTCTTAATCTCCTGTGATATATTCAATGTAGTTTGCATACATTTATATAATGAGTGAATATATAGCCTAAAAGGTAAAATAGTACATAAAAACATGTGGTTGAAACACTTCACATGAAAGCATTTGAAAACCTATATTTTGGTTATTCATAGGAATGATACCTATTGAAATTGAGGTAAATAGTAAAAACTGTTGAATGTTGAAATGCCTGCTGTATATATTCATGTTTATTTTTTACAGTGCATTGCCTTCATATTTATTGTGATATTTATTATTCTAGAGCTTGTGTATTTCTGTTGAAAACTAACATTCCGGTTTATCAAGCAGACATTATACTTCTGTCTATAAGCCAAGTTACATGTAATTAATATCTACATATATTTCATGACCAAAAGTTTGAGGGGGGGGGGGGGATGTGGTGAGGCAAGTGATTCTGGTGTGGCGAGGATCTGGCATTAGATCAGGATTATTCTGATTTCAGGGTTGAATATATAGATTTTTTATTGTAAATATTCAGTTCTGGTTTTGGAATTTTCCCCCCATTTGTACAGGTAATATATGGGATTTAGTACTAAAACCCATTGACCCGGCCTTAAATGACCTTAGCTGTTGATAGGCCGTTAAACCCCAACAAACAAACAAACATGACAAAAGAAGCAGTAAATAAATAACAACGGACTAAATGACCCAAGATGCCAATTGAACAACAATGCCAACAGTATGGTTAACCCTTTCAACACCACAGGCCTGTGTAGTGGTATTGGCAAACAGTGTAGATCCAGATGAGACGGCTCGTGACGAGCCATCTCATCAGGATCTGCACTTTTTGCAAGTAATTTTCTTATTTTTGAGAACGAAAACACCCTTTTCATAAATGGACTAGTCTGAAAATCATTTTGTGACGGTGGATTGGTTGCAAAATTAACATTTCAAAATCCATTCCAGTTACTTATGGTTTAAAGGTTAAAGTGTATACAGCTAACATATAAAATACACGTAATAGATAGACTTAGCCAAGTCGGTTGTGTGCAATTTTAGACATTTTCTCTATTTACTGAATGGATGGACAAATAGTGGCATATCATATGTCCAGGTTTCTTAACTCTTTGCATGCTAGCGGTGAAAATATCCACCAAACAAATTAATAGGATTATATGTTTTATTTCTCTCTGTAAATGTCTTGAAATTTCATTAGAATCGAGTCCTGAGGACTCGATTCTAATGAAATTACAAGACATTCCTGATATTTACAAGGAGAAATAAAGGAAAATAATTATGTTGATTTTTTGTCTGCTAGTTTTGAACTATTTATAGCCCACAAGTTTCCCAGCTTGCAAAGAGTTAAGCAGGCTTAAACAAATATTTCTGAGATAAGCGTAATTGTTATGTTCACATGTACATTCATATCAACATGGGATGAACCCTATTGAATGTGGGGTTTGTCTCTTGAAGGTCAGAGGTTCTAAAAATAGAATATTTATTGTGCATTTCTGTTGTTTCTGTTTGGTAATGCAACTAGGGCCTATCCAATCTTCGCAATACATCACGCATACTTTCATATTATCCATGTGAAGAACTCTGTTGAATGTGGGCTTCATCCCCTCAAGGTCAAGGTCACAGGTACTTGCTGTTTTCTTCTTGATGGCTCACTAGCAGAGGAATTTTGTTTTACAAACTGTTTTCTTGTTATTTCTTGCTGTTATAATGCTGTTATTATCATGCTTTCAGTGAAATCTGTTTCGTCTTCTTTATAGTTTTCCTCATGTCTATAATGGTTGGTATATTTTGCATGCTTTAAACGATATTTGTTAAAGATAGTAATGATAGTATGACATTAAATTAATCAGTGGAGTTTTACATTTAACAAAGAAATTAATGCTCAAACTTTAAATGTCAGATCCCGATATTCTCTCTCGTAGTTCTATGTTCTGCGCCCCGTGCAGGCACCGGGGCGGGATCAACTGATCCTGAGAATAGTGCTGCAGTAGCCATTGCTTGTCGTAAAAGGCGACGAAACTGGCTTAACGATTGGGTTGATACTTTCCGGAACCCACTATACTGGATTTGGCCCTCATGTACATTTTTGGCTTTCTTGTATGTGAGAGTTGAGTCAGGCTATGCCCCATATATAAAAGTAAGATTAGCGCTAACTATTACTTTTAGGGGATGGGATAAATGATGCTGGTGTGGCGAGGGCCTGGCACCAGATCAGGTTGTTCTAATTTCAGGACTGAATATATATTTTGATTGTAAATATTGAGTTCTGAAGTTGGGATTTACCCCCCTCGGACAGGTGGATACGGGACACGACCCCGTTGACCCGTCTGCGTGTAGACTCCCTGAGGCTTGTACCTCTATGTCAGAAAAGCGGACGTTAAACCCTATTCACTCACTCACTCTATGTTCTGCTTCATCAGTCATTGCATTGTATTACCATTGGCAACAGACCAGGGACCAGTTTCACTAAACTTCTTACGACTAAAATGTTTGTAAGTTCAAATTTAAGATCGTCTGTAAATTTCAATTTATGGATTTACATTTATTGAGCATAGGCTGCATATGCAGCCTATGCTCAATAAATTTAAATCCAATAATTATTTACAAGAAAACATTGTTAATGTGAAATTTACAGACTATCATAATTTTGCACTTACGAACATTTTAGTCGTACGATGTTTAGTGAAACGGGCCACAGTCTTATGAATACACTACCGATCAAGAGTAACTTCCCTTAGAATAAAATCCAGGGCATACTTCACCTTAGATTGCGGAATTTGTCGTTTTGAAGTCGTGTTGCTTAGCTGTAAATCGGCCGATTGCCCAGAAGTAGTTCTCTGGAAGTTACTCATGATTGTCCATGCTCAGTAACTATTTATAACATTGGTCTGTACTAACTGTGAGTAAAGAAAACGTACCAAGCAAAATTACACACGTAAGTCTTATTAAAACAAGCATTTTTTAAAATTACTGCACACAAGCTGTATAAACCTGCTAAATATAGCAGAATGTGAAACTCCTACTCTGTGTCCTAGTCAACAATTGGCTATCATTGGATTGTATTGCGAAGAAGTTGTTGAGATATAGGCTAAAGCATACCAAATTTCTTTGGTAATTCCGTGTATCGTCCAACTGTCACAACTTGAAACCAGTACATATTGGTGCGGCTAATCGTTTCCTTACAACCACATTTGTGGTTAGTAAAGTTAGTTTTTACACATTTGTATATAATGTTAATGGCATCTGAATTACATACGTTTCAGCATTCATTACTTGGTTAGACTTGTTTAATGGCCACATGGTGTCCGCCTACCTCATAGTGCCCCATCATTTCTCATTCACATCGGTACATTGTTGCTCATCATCATACAGAACCCTGACATGGCGGGAACCTAATAGTCGTCTGCCGTTTTTACTATTTGTCCTATTTCTCATTAAAAACATGTTTTGACAGCACTTGAGAATCATTGGAGACAATTCTCATGTGCTGTCAAATCATGTTTTTGTTGAGAAAATGAATAATAAACATCACATGACAAAATTAGTTCAGCATTATAAGGGTTACTCGTGTTCGAGCATTTAGTGTAGAATTTAATAAATACATGTACAACAAAAGGCATCGAGATTGTGTTGTTTTCCATGAAATTTATGTGTATCCAATGTGACGTATCGTGACAAAAGGGTCTTTTTATAGCATTGACAATTTTAAAGTATCCTTTTGTCATGATGTGCCTCATGCAGAAACTGTTCTTGCCAGCTGTGTGTACATGTATGTTATCACCACCAGGCGTTTTATTGTCAGTGTCCATGTGGGATGGGGTTAAATAAACAGTATAATTTCTTTCCACGTGTTTTGACTTGTGTTCGATTCCAAGTCCTGGAACAGTGGACGATTGACATATATGCCTGGATTGTTTAGGTTTCGATCATCCGTGATGTCCTATGGTATACTGTATGTCCGTCTTTCTCGCATTTACAGTCCTTACTTGGTTTGGCCCTCACATACGTCTTTGATATTTTGTATGTGACAGTTGAATCTGGTTATACCCCTTATGTGAGTATTGCGATTATTCGTAATCTTATTCCAGGGGAAGGGGCCAAGTGACTTGGTGTGGTATGGACCTGGCACCAGGTCAGGTTATTCTAATTTCAGGGCTGAATATATGTTTTCTAGATGTAAATATTCCGTTCTGATTTTGGGATTTTCCCCCCAATGCAGCAGGTTAAAATGGGATTGAACCCGTTTTCCCGGCCTTACATGACCTTAGCTGTTGATAGGCCGTTAAACAATAATAATTCCAGCACAAAAATATTTACACAATTCCCTAACATTTGATTGGTCCGTAGCAAGTCTCTGTCCAAAATTTATAGCCCAGTAAACTCCAATGCCGAACTACTTTCCGTAACCGTCAGGCGCAGTTAAAATAATTCTTAACAAAACGGAAAATAAACACATTTTCTTGATGAATTTATTTCAAATGCTGGAATTATAAGGAATGAATGGTATTTTTGTGGAATTTATCGGGGATATAAACTTGGAAAAGTCGCGGGAATACTGGACGAGGCCTTCCGCCCTTCGTCCAGTATTCCCGCGACTTTTCCAAGTTTATACCCCGATAAATTCCACAAAAAGGCCATTCATTCCTATAATAAACAAACAAACAAGCAGAACTCTAGTTATTGTGTGGACAAAGGTACAGAATGCGAAAATTAAAAATGGCCACTACGGGGAGATTAGTCATCCGACAATTTTGAAAATTAACAGGGTTCCTTGTTTTCCCAAGATAAACATGTGTGCCAAATTTGGTTAAGATCGATCACAGAATTGAGTGTGGACAAGGGTACAGAGTGCGAAAATTAAAAATGGCCGCCAATGGGAGTAGTAAATCATCAAAATTTCAATAGGGTTCTTCGTCTTGCCGTGAAAACATGTATGCCGAATTTGGTTACGATCCGTCAAGAAAGACTTGAGTTATGGCGTGGACAAGGATACAGAATGCGAAAATCAATAGGGTTCTTCGTATTGCCGTGATAAACATTTATACCAAATTTGGTAAGGATCCGTCAAGTCGAACTCGAGTTATTGCGTGGACAAGGATACAGAGTCTGAAAACGAACATGCTTCTTCCTCCTGCTGTGATAAACATGTATACCAAATTTGGTTAAAATCAGTCGGGGAGAACTCTAGTTCTTGCGTGGACAAGCTGTGCCCGCCTGCCCGTACCAGATGAATACATACGGGCGTATAAAAAAGTGTCCATATTATGCGACTTACAGTGGAATATAACTAAAACAGACAACCAGGGTGTCCATTTTGGAGAGGTTCCACAGCATTTTTTTCCCATTTATATGCACCCAACGAATGGTGTTCTGGGGCAGACAGCACAGGCATTTAAAATATACCTAGTCTGTTCCACATTTTGCTGCCGACAAACTTGACCATTAAACACATTAAAATATTTAAATGTAAATCAATAAGAGGCACCTTCCCCAAATAAAAAATTCAATGAAATTCCAACAAATATGGATTTTATTGCGAAACAACAATTTTCATGTAACATGTAAAATAGATTTATTTTTTTAATAATTTTGTAATTTGTCGACTGATTTTCCAAAATTCGGAGTCAACTTCCAATTTTGATCACAATGACGTCCAGGTGTGTGTGCGTGCGTGCGTCCGAAATCTGCGTTAAAGTTTTTAAATACCTTATATCTCTGCAGTCCTAAGTCACATCGACTTGAAACTTCATATGCTTATTAGTCCTCATCCATATATTCATGCTGTATCCCACTCATGCGGCCCCTGTGCCCAAGGTCACCATAAGTCATATTTGCTTCAAACTTTATATGCTTATTGGGCATCATCAATAATTCCATATAATCATTCTGTGTCCCACTCGTGCGTCCCCTGTGCCCCAAGGTCAAGGCCAAATGACTTGGAAGTTTGCGTTATTATAAAATCTGCGTTAAACTTTTTACATATCTTATATCTCCACAATTGTTACTCCAATTTACTTCCAACTTCCAATACTTCTTTTTCATCATCCATATGTTCATTCCATAGCCTGCCCATGTGGTCCACATGCCCAAGGTAAACGTCAAATGACTTTGAAATTTGTGTTAAAGTTTTTACGTACCTTATATCTCCACAACACTTACTCCGATTTACTTCCAACATCCAATACTTCTTATTCATCATCCATATTTTCATTCTATTGCCTGCCCATGTGGTCCACATGGCCAAGGTCAAATGACTTTGAAATGTGTGTTAAAGTTTTTACATACCTTATATCTCCACAATACTTACTCCGATTTACTTCAAACTTCAAATAATTATTTATTATCTTCCATATGTTCATTCTATAGCCCACCCATGCGGCCCACATGCCCAAGTTCAAGGTCAAATGACTTTAACATTTATGTTAAAGCTTTTACATACCTTATATTTCCACAACCCTTAATTCAAAATTCAAATAAATACACTCTGAGACCATCAAATGCCTCGGCGGGCTCGACATGCGGTCCACGGCCATCTGGTTTTACTCCCTTCTCGCCCATTATAAATTCCCATAGGAAATTCTTTTCGCAATAAAATCATTATTTGATGGAATTTCATCAAATCAAAAAATTGGGGAGGGTGACTTTTGTTATTGATGAAAAAGTACTTACATCTAAATATTTGTTTACATTTAATGTGTTTAATAGCCAAAATTTTGTCGGCAGCAAAACATGGAACGGACACTACATGACGTCGAAAGTCGACTGTTCAGAGCAAATGCGAAATAGAATTAATTTGCTATGAACATTTTGTCAACTTTCACTCTCATTTACAGAAAATATCACAGTTTCTGTAATTATATTTTATGAAAAATTTATCATCTTAATAGCTACAAAGTCACATGGCTTGTCTCATATCGGGGAAGTAAAGAACAACACAGATTATCACATACATCTTCCATCACATTTACTGTTTGTGGTTGATCACAAGGCCATAGCTATTACATGCAGTGAAATCCAATAATTATAATGTACCGATAATCAATCACAAAGCTATGATCAATATTTTATACTGCAACCATTGCTCCACTTAGCGTAATAAAGGGGGTTGAATAAATGCTGTTTATATCTGAAGTAACCTAATATACCTGAAGTAGCCTAATATACATGAAGTGCCGATTTTGCCTTTATTTTTTCACCCTTGACCCCTAATCGCGGCCTCTGATTGGTCATTCTTAACAGAAAATTCAAGATGGCGGCAGATTTTAAAATCTAAATCGCTGCCAATTCAGCCGAATTTTGTCCATTTTTACAGTATATGCGACATAACCAACGACACAGGGATGTCCGTCATCATTTTAATGCTTATTATGTGAAGTCTAAAGCCAGCCAGCATTGAAGCTCATTGTAAATAAATCGATGATTTAATCAGATACAATGTGGAATCTACCTAGCGCGGAAGCCGCCATTTTGCTTTGAATGACGTCGCTAGATTTGTGACGTATGGCGAGGGAATGATGTCAAAACATGACATCACACACGTTCAAACAATTAAGTCCAGTATGCGGTATAAATTAAATATATGATTAGTGCCGTCGAACATAAAATATATTCGGTTTTGCCACAACAACTTTATTGGGGCTCGCCCAAATAAAACTGTCTAAGGCTCAACCGAATATATGTTATATTCGATGGCACTAACCATATATTTACTATATATATCACCCATATGTGATTGCAAATAATTCTTAACCCTTACAATGCTGAATTAAAGTTTATCGTCTGCTGTTTATTTGTTATCTTCCATTTTTCTCATCAAAATTCTGCTTTGACAGCACTTTAGAATCATTTCCACTGGAAATGGTTCTAGAATGCTGCCAAACCATCTTAATATTGAGAGAAAAGACAAACTATGAAATAATAGCAGACGACAATTTCCAATGACGAGATGGCCGCGGCCCGCATGTCGAGCCCGCCGACGCATTCGATGATCTCAGAGTGTATTTATTTGAAGTTTGATGCCCAATAAGCATACAAAGTTTCAAGCAAATCTGACTGACGGTTACAGAGATAGTAGGTATGTGAAAACTTTAACGCAAATTTTGACAGAAACTTTAACACAAACTTCTTAAGTCATTTGACCTTGACCTTGGACACAGGGGCCGCATGAGTGGGATACAGCATGAATATATGGATCATGACTAATAAGAATATGAAGTTTCAAGTCGATGTGACTTAGGACTGCACAGATATAAGGTATTTAAAAACTTTAACGCAGATTTCGGAACGCAAACTTCTAAGTCATTTGACCTTGGACACAGGGGCCGCATGAGTGGGATACAGCATGAATATATGGATCGTGAATAATAAGCATATGAAGTTTCAAGTCAATGTGACTTAGGACTGCAGAGATATAAGGTATTTAAAAACTTTAACGCAGATTTCGGAACGCAAACTTGTCATTTCACCTTGACCTTGGGCACAGGGGCCGCATGAGTGGGATACAGCATGAATATATGGATCATGACTAATAAGTATATGAAGTTTCAAGTCAATGTGACTTAGGATTGCAGAGATATAAGGTATTTAAAAACTTTAACGCAGATTTCGGACGGACGGACAGACGGACGCACGGACACCCGGACGTCATTGTGATCACTATGTCTCGCTTTCCGCAAGCGGGCTCGACAAAAATGATTCTAAAATGCTGCCAAATCATTTTAATATCGATAGAAAACACAAACTATAAGATAACAGCAGACGATAATTTGATGGTCTAGTAACATAAGGTCGTAAGTGCTATGCTAAAGCAGCATAGCACTTACGACCTTCTGTTACTAGACCATCGAATTGTCGGTTCCCGCATTCTAAAGGTTAACCCTTAGACTGCTACTCACGACAATTGTTGTCTGATGTTGCTTTTATATCTTGACTTATTTCTCAATAAAAACATGGTTTGACAGCACTTCAGAATCATTTCCAATGGAAATTATTCTGAAGTGATGTCAATGCATGTTGTAAATTATTCTAAAGTGCTGTCAAAGCATGTGATGTTGATGATAAAAAATGGAAAATAGAAAATAAACAGCAGACGACAAAAAATTAAGATAGCGATGTAAGGGTTAAGAATTGTTGACTTTCCAACTATGTAGGGTCTACAAACCATCAACACAATTTTGGTAAAGTTTGCATGAATTACATATTGAACCCACAGAGGCATTTCATAGTCATGTTGTAAAAACTTTAACAAACACTTCGAAGTCATTTGACATGAACCTTGACATTCACGATACAGGTCACATAGGTGGGTCATTGAGTGCAAATTTGGATGATGATAAACAAACATGAAGTTTCAAGTCAAAACTTCATGCGTTTCTTTATCACCATCGACTTATGGTTGCCGAGATATAATTAATTTAAAGACTTTACATCATGCTTAAATGTGGCTGCGACTGGAGAAATGGGGCTTATGGGATTTGTCACCAGTGTAGCTCCTGATTAGACAGCACACTCCTGTAGCCTGATAGCGATCTATGTTGCGTGTTAGAATCATGACGGGTGTTTCATTGACAAAATAGCGAACAGTGCAGATCCTGATCAGACTGTGCGGATGCATCTGGATCTAGACTGGTCGCAAAACCCATAAGCTCCATTTCTCCCATCACAGCCTCATATTATACAGAAATGGGAATTCATTCCATGACTTCTGCGATCTTCAGAATGATTGTGTACGTGGAAGTGACTGGAGAAATGGGGCTTATGACTTTTGTGATCAATGAACAGATGCAGTCTGACAAGATCTGCACTGTTCGCCATTCAATTGCTGAAACACCTGTCAGGGGGACTGGCCAAAAATGTCATGCTTGGTTCTTGCACAAATGATTTTAGTTGATTTTGTGAGTAATATCGGTCCATTTGTTCTAAAAAAAATAGTTACATATCTATCTATTTTTCCTTTCTCCTAAAACCACGTAGTGATCACTCGTTTGCATGTCGCAACACACAATTTTCAGGAGTTTGTTTATTGGTGGTAAATGGCCTATCAGCAGCTAAGGTCATTTAAGGCCGGGCCAACGGGTTCGATCCCATATTTAACCTGCTGCATTGGGGGGGGGGGGGGGGGGAGGGGGGCAAGGTTCTCAGAATACATCGAGACAAAATATATTCGGCCCGGCATTTTCAGGAGTAAAATATATATGCTTGGACAAATGAATCTGTATCGAGTATGAAATTGTATTACGTTACGTTGGTGGTGAAATGAGTGACATTGTGACAGGCTTGAGAAAGAGTGCTTATGACATTTGTGGCCAGTTGAGGTCCCTCAGCCTGATAATGATCTCACTGTTAGAAGCATAATATAAATGAGTTCACACCCAGATCAGCCTGTGTATCAGCAGTCGGACTGCAAAGCACATGAGCCCCATTTCTACAGTCGGTCTTAATTCAACAATGTTTGTGGTTATCATCCGACTGAAACATATCTGTAGCCTATTTCACAAACATTGCAAAGTGTACTTATCTAGCAAAGTATACTTTGAGGGAGAAATTTTCAATTTGAGAAATTTATGAATTTTTATTATCCTGAATTTATTACATTATCACAGCCATTTTGGCTGTGATAATGTAATAAATTCAGTATAATAATTCTGCATACTTTTAAGCAGCAAATACATGCAGTCGTTAGTTCTATATGAAATAATGCATTTCGGGAAAAATAAATGATTACTCCCTCAAAGTATACTTTGCTAGATAAGTAAAATTGGCTACTGATATAGGCAGTGTAAACCATAACCGCCGAGATTTACATACATGATTACAGGGAGATTAACTGATCAGAAAAGCAAAGGGAACTTGCCATAATTATTATGGCAAACAATATCACATACACTACCGGAAACAAAAATTGTTGTGTGCTGTTGTTTCATATTTGTCTTTTCTCTCAATACAAGAATTCCGCCATGGAAGCGGTGTCGCACCTGCCGAGGCATTTGACCGTAACATGATCATGGGCATGTGCTAAAGTAATCATCACAAAAACCGTCAGAGAAGTGCATGCTTAAAACACGATAAAGGTCAAGGTTGAAGAAACTTTTTGACATAAAAAAAGTATTTCCACAACCATGTTATTTTCAAAAAGGTCAAGGTCATGTTATTGGCAGCTTGAGTGTGTTCCAAATGCTTACATGTATCAAGTGTCCAAATATTGAAGCAATCCATCAAGTAATATTAATGTATATGATGATGAAGAAACTTCTACAAACTTGTAGACGCAAAAAATGGGTAAGAGTTTCCGCAAACATGTGAAGATATAAAAAGTCAAGGTCATGTTAATGGCGGCATGAGGGTGTTCCGAATGATCAAATGTATCAAGTGTCCAAATATTCAAGTAATATTAAAGTTATACCATGATGACGAAGCTTGTATAAACGTTTTGACACTTCGGACGACGACGCGGAAGACATCGACGACGGCAAAAGCGGCGACTCTAGTCGCGCCTTCTGCTAAAGCAGGCGCGACTAAAAACATGTTTGGCAGCACATTAGAAATGATTCAAAAGTGCTGCCAATGCATGTTTTTGACGAGAGGAAAATATAAAATACACAGCAGACGAGAAAATTTAATTCAGCATTGCAATGGTTAAACATAAGATACTTGATCAAATGAGAGAATTTAATCACATCTTGTTGACAGAACTCTCAACTGATTTGCCATTTGGCCGTTTTATCAACGCGTTGTTTTATATCTACACTGTGGGGCATATGTACCATCCCACCTGCATATGTACACATCCTATCTACACCATATACAAAACATAAATAAAATAAATTTTTCAGTCAAAATTTAAGTATATAAACTTCGACACCTTTGGTATACGAGATGCCATGTGATGTTGTACCTAATATATAAGAACATGTGCGCTATGGCGACAACAAATTAATGTTTAGATTCTCATCCAAATTTTGGGGAAAAATGTGGCGGGTGGGACACTTTTATTTTTTATTTTCAGGCAATACTAAAACGAGGTGTTGAACAGCAAGGCACAGTTGCGTGCAATAGTGTTTTGTAAGAACATGTTCATATTGAAGTATTGCTAATCTGGAGGGGGCGGGTTCCGGGGTTGCTGTATTGCGCTACGTAAAGCACTCAGATAAAAAGCTGTGGGAGCGGTATAATACGCGGGCCGCATCATTCTCGTAAATTTTACCAAATGTTTTTAATTTAAAAAAAAAATTAAAATAAAAAACCCTTTGGCGGCCGGCCGTTTTATTAGGGGCGGGCGGGGATGAGAATCTAAACATTAATTTTGTGTACCCTATTGCATGAAAAACATTGGCACAATTACGATAGTTTCCATAAAATGACGTCAAAAGTGGACGACATTTTCATAGCTAATGTGGATTTTAATTGCGTATTTGCAATAAAAATTTTGTTGTCTTTCAAAGTCATTTACAGAAAATATCAGTTTCTGTAAATATATTTCATAAACAAGAGGGCCATGATGGCCCTAATTCGCTCACCTGAGTCCATGAACACCAGAGGAGAATGTGACATTGAGTTCATATGTGTTTTAAAAAAATTGTGCTATTTTTAGATGGCGGTCATCTTGGATTATGCGATGACTCATTTTACCAAATCTGAAAATGCTTCACCCAAGGATCTTAACTTACTATGAAATTTGGCCAGCATCAGCCATGTGGTTCCTGAGAAAAAGACGTTAAAAATCTCGAATAAATGGACCTTTTGGAGGCCATCATGGATGACATAATCACGACATAATCATCAGATTACGACATATATTGTACCAGAGTAATCACCTCATCGATACCTTCAATTTGATATGTGACATGAGCATATTTGGTCAAAAATAAAATTTTACCCGAGCCACGCCCATTTTTGACCCCGGGGTCACCATTTTAACACCTTTGAAAGAGCATTCTACGTCGATCATTCCTACCAAGTTTCGTCGAAATCCGACTGGCGGTTCATGACAAGAATTTGTTCTATTTTTAGACGGTGGCCATCTTGGATTAGCGACAACCTCCGTTTTAACAAATCTGAAAAGTCTTCAGCCATGGACCATAACTGTGAAGTTTGGCCATCATGGGCCAAGCGGTTCGTGTGAACAAGAATTTTGACATCTCTAATAAAAGAACGACCTTTTGACCTTTCGGTGGCCATCTTGGATGACATGACAATCCAATTTCGACAAAAAATGTACCAGAGCGATCGCCTCTTTGATACCTTCGATTTGATATAGACATGACCATATTCGGTCAAAAAGAAAATTTGACCCCAATTTGACCCCACGGGCCACGCCCATTTTTGACCCCGGGGTCACCATTTTAACAACTTTGAAAGAGCATTGTACATCGATCATTCCTACCAAGTTTCGTCGAAATCCGGCTAGCGGTTCATGAGAAGAAGATTTTTTAAGAATTTATGCTATTTTTAGAAGGCGGCCATCTTGGATTAGCGATGACCTCCATTTTAACACATCTGAAAAGGCTTCACCCATGCACCATAACTTTTAAGTTTGGCTACATGGGCCAAACGGTTCATGTGAAGAAGAATTTTGAAATCTCTAATAAAAGAACGACCTTTTGACCTTTCGGCGGCCATCTTGGATGACATAACCATCCGATTTCGACAAAAATGCACCAGAGTGATCACCTCGTTGATACCTTCGATTTGATATATGACATGACCATAAAATTTGACCTCAATTTGACCCCACTGGCCGCGCCCATTTTTGACCCCGGGGTCACCATTTTAACAAATTTGAAAGAGCATTGTACATCGATCATTCTTACCAAGTTTTGTCGAAATCCGGTTGGCGGTTCTTGAGAAGAAGATTTTTGAAGAATTTGTGATATTTTTAGACGGCGGCCATCTTGGATTACGTGACTATATTTGGTGACTATAGGCCCAATGGTTACCGAGGAGAAGATGTTTGAAATGTTCACGGACGGACGACGGACACATTGCGGTAACAATAGCTCAAATGAGCTTCGCTCAGGTGAGCTAAAAATCGCAGATGTTCTTAGGTACAAAATCACATGGCATGTCTCATATGTGGCTGTGGCTGGAGAAATTGGGCGTATGTGTTTTGCGACCAGTGTAGATCCAGATCTGCCTGTGCATCCACACAGTCCCGTAATGCTTTTAACAAGCAATATACTGTCTGTTCCACGTTTTGCCGCCGACAAACTTTTGGCTATTAAGCACAAAAAATATTTAAAAAAAGTACCATTTTATCAATAACAAAAAAGTCACCCTCCCCAAAAAAATTATTTGATGAAATTTCATCAAATATTGATTTTATTGCGAAAAAACGATTTTCCTATAGGAATTTAACATGGGGGCTAAAAATAGATTTTTTTTGGAATATTTTTTTTATTTGTGGACCGATTTTCAAAATCTAACTCTTGTTTTCTTAGTTACATCATTTCCAGGTTTCAGTCTTGCCAGGTTTGAGTCAATTTCCAAAATTTCCTTCAGGATACAAAAAAGAAAAATTTTAGAAATTGACTCTCCATGTTAAATTCCCATAGGAAAATCGTTTTGGTTATGGTATGGTTATCGACGGATAAAACAAATTCAAATTCGCTTAATTTACATTTCTTACATTATTTCTAAAAAAAATCTTCACAACATCAATATTTTGAGAAGTCTTATTTAAATCGGTAAACTTTCAAACTAAATAAGGATGCAAACTTAAATATTGTGCTCGAACAAGCAGATGTCCCGTAGACAATGCCAAATCCACCAGGTAGTCAAAAGTTCCTGTGCAAATACCGGTACCCGTGATAAATAAATATTTAATACGCATGCGCATTCAACATAACAAATAGTAGATTTCGAGACAGCTTTCGAATTTACAAGCCTGAGACATAAATGTCAGATAAACACCCTCACACGGTAAAATAAACATGTTTTACACCGGAATGTTCGTTATTAATAATTTATTGATACAGCTTTGACAGATTTGTATCACTAAGTTATCAAACGCGCCGCAAAAACGATTGCAAAAATCATTCTTCCACCTGTTACAAAGAAACTATCTCCTTAAATTGTTACCGAGGGGAGAGTACCGCAGCGAGGTAGCAATGTTGTTTCTAGTGTAGCTCCAGTAGCCTATTTCACCAACATTACAAAGTATACTTTGAGGGAGTAATCATTTATTTTTCCTGAAATGCATTACGTCATATAGAACTAACGACTGCATATATTTGATGATTAAAAGCATGAATAATTATTATACAGAATTTATTACATTATCACAGCCATTTTGGCTGTGATAATGTAATAAATTCAGTATAATAAAAATTTATAAATTTATCCTAAAATTGAAAATGTCTCCCTCAAAGTATACTTTGCTAGATAAGTATACTTTGCAATGTTGGTGAAACAGGCTACAGATCAGCCTGTGCATCTGCACAGTCCCGTAATGCTTTTAACAATCAATATAGATATATATCATGCTACAGGAGTGCTATTGATCAGGAGCTACACTGGTCACAAATCTCAGCAGACCCATTTCTCCAGTCACAGCCACATATGTACAAGTGTTTTTTACAGCGTGAATGAAGCGAAACACAACGGGACAATGTACAATGGTGAAAGATCAAACTTTCTACCTGATGTATGAATATGTAGAGACCACAGTGGGGACAGAACTGCGATGTTATCCACTCACCGATAGCTTATGAACCGCTTCACCGATTTTGATAATATTTGGGCACAGTGTGTGTCTAGGTGCTTTGTTTTGCATACAACCCATGTCCGACCGACAATTTGTTGCAGAAATGAGATAATTCAGTGATTGGACAATAAAACAGCCCCTGATCAAAAGGTGTAGACTGGTAGTTGGATGCACAAAGAATGTACTTGCTAACTAACACTATATCAACAAGAGCCCGTTATCACTAAGTTAATCCCCTAAGTGGCAGCCTTGACAATAAAATGAACGCAAGTCATCAGTTACCTCGACCTTGGGTGTTCAGAAGTTGGGTGTATCATATGCAAAACAAAGCACCATCCCTAGAAAAGTGAAAGGGTCATATAGAGACGGGACCAGTCTCCAGTGGGATGGAACTACTATGGAAGTATTTTGATGCTCAAGGCAAGGGTTCTCACCCATCGGCCGCAACCCATCCCTCACCATCCCTGGACACATTGTGGCTAAATATTATTGAATTTGGTGAAGGGGTTAAGCAATTATTAAGAAAACAAAGTATAACGTATTTGCCTTACAAACAAGGTGTCAGTGACCTCGACTTTGGTTGTTCAGTAGCCGATTTCATCAAAATTGCAAAGTATACTTATCTAGCAAAGTATACTTTGAGGGAGAAATTTATTTTTCCAAAAATGCATTATTTCATATAGAACTAACCACTGCATATATTTGATGATTAAAAGTATGCAGAATTATTATACTGAATTTATTACATTATCACAGCCAAAATGGCTGTGATAATGTAATAAATTCAGTATAATAAAAATTAATAAATTTATCCTTAAATTCAAATTTTCTCCCTCAAAGTATACTTTGCTAGATAAGTATACTTTGCAATGTTGATGAAATAGGCTACAGATGTGAAGTGTAGGCGAAACAAAGCTCCATCCTTAGGCACATATTGTGGCCAACTATTATTGAAATCGGTGAAGGGGTTAAGCAGATATTAAGAAATGAAAGGTTACTAACGTACGTACGCACGCATGTATGTACATGGACTAACACTATATTCCCTATTGCCCATCGGTGAGGGGATAATTGATGGTTGCGACAAATAACTGCAAGCACACAAGGTTGTTAGGGGTGGGGACAGCGTAGCTTTATTACAATAAAGCAGACTTAGTCGGCAACTCTCTGCCAGAAAAATCTAAGCACCTGAAAAGCAGTACCTTTTTCTACAAAACATTACAAGTTAAAACTTCATTTAAATTATCTCATGACAATAATTAAACACATACATATGAGACGAGCCATGTGATTTTGTACCTACTGTCTATTTCACGAACACCTACCCAAATTTTACAGCTATATAAACAATGTAAAATATGAAATTTATCAAAATTTAAGAATTAGCCTTTATATTTTGTAAAATTTGGTCAAAGTTTATTTTATTACGAAAACTATTTCTCTATGGGAATTTCACATGGGGGAAAAGGTGGAGGAGCTGAGGTACGAGTAAAAAAAATTTAGAAATGGACTATGAAACCTGGCGAGATGGCTTAGAAATGATCCAACTAAGATTTTGAAAATCGGTCCACTTTTTCTGAAATTCCACCGTTAAATGTGGATTTAACATGGGTTTTTTTTTTTTTTTAAATAAAATAAATGTTGGATCAAATTTCACGAAATAAAAAATCGCATATGTTCTTAGGTACAAAATCACATGGCTTGTCTCATGTGGGTCTAGCTCGCGGGAAAGAGGCCATTAATTATCAATCAGTGTAGCCCCAGAGCAGCCTGTACATCTCCACAGACAAAGCTGAATCTATGATGTTCGTCAGGCCAGCACTGTGGCCACGGAACCTGTCAGATTTGTGGCGACCGGATGGTGCTGCGGTGTCAGCAAAACAATTAACCCTTTCAACACCACACGCCTGTATAGTGGTATTGGCAAAAAGTGTAGATCCAGATGAGCCGGCTCGTGACGTAATTTTCAGTTTTAAGAACAAAATCACCCCCTTTTCATAAATGGACTAGTCTGAAAATCATTTTGTGATGGTTGGATTGGTCGCAAAGTTAACATATCAAAATCAATTCCAGTTACTTAGGGGTGAAAGAATTAAATTAGAATCATACTGTGTCAACGTAAACAATCGTTGTAAAATTCCATAAGGTCGCTCTTTTCAGCTGCAGAGAAGAGAGTTTTCCTCTTTTAGTCTGAAATTAAGACGTTTTGTTCATGATTTGAAATGTTTCAGATTCTGTCTGATTAGCTCAAATTGTATACACCTGCAGGAGGGGTAGGGTAGGGGGTTTCAGCATTTTTTTCATGCCATTTCAGACTTTCTGCCTGAAACTGCCAACCTATACATGAGACACGCCCTGTGATTTTGTACCGTCGGACAACTGCATAATTTCATGAAATACGTTTACAAAACTTGCAACATTTTCCGTAAATGGCGTCAAAAGTTGACAACATTTTCAGAGTACATGCGGAATTCCATATGTACTCTGAAAGTTATGTCAACTTTCTACTGTATTTATGAAAAATATTGTAAATTATTTTACTTATTTTATACGTATTTAATGACATTACGCAGATGTCCGAAGGTACAAACTGACATGGCGTGTCTCATATATATGTGGCCGTGACTGGTGTTTCATTGATTGAATGGCTAACAGTGCGTATGCACAGGCTGATCTAGCAAAACCCATAAGCCCCATTTTTCCAGTCACAACAATATATATGTATTTATTGTGGTGAACAGTCGAACCATGATTCTATTGAATATTGCAAGCATATGTTCTGAACATTACATCTTGTACTAACACCCAAGCCTGATTGTCTGAGCCTGTGTTCAACTACAGTCGAGCACCAGTATCTCGAAGTCGAAGGGAGATCGTATTTTAGTCGAGATAGGACTAGGTTCGAGATAGCGATGAAGTGACATGGTCGAATATTTTATACAAAATAATTGATTATGACATTAATCACCATCAGATTTAATGATTAATAGGTACATGCTGAATTTAATTCAAGAAAACAAATTATTAATTAATTTACTGACAAATTTTAATCACCAATTAACTAATGACCAAAGGTAGTAAATATTACAGGTGGCGTCACAACTCTCAGTGAATTGCTTAAATGACCAGCGTGATATGCTTAATGAATCGTGAAACACTCAAACAAATCGAGGTGGACCAATTAAGCAAACAACCCGAGGCAGGTGTGAATTTATTTAGTTTTTGATAATAGGTTTTGAAAATTAGTGTTAACCAAATTGATCATGGCAGCCAGGCGCTTAGGTGATTTACCCAAGCATTTATGTGATCGAGATAGTGAAGTGATTTTTAACGTTTTTATACGAACGGGACAGAATGAACAGTCGAAATAGAGAACATATACGAGATAGGGCATGTTCGAGATAGCCGAGGAAATTTATATTAAACAAATAAGGATATAATTCGGGACTTTAGCGAATCATCGAGATAGGGAATATCATCGAGATACTGATGTTCGAGGTACTGGTGCTCGACTGTATTTTGATTTAAAATTTTCTCAATGCCAATTCACGTCACCGAACAATACAACTTGAATTGTATGGTGCATTTCATATCTAATGCAGCTTCTATGATTGTTTCATTGAGACATTGACCAAATCCAAGACGAGATATGATAAACTTTCACATAGTATTACATCAATGTAGGAATGAATGGCCTTTTTGTGGAATTTATCGGGGTATAAACTTGGAAAAGTCGCGGGAATACTGGACGAACCAGTATTCCCGCGACTTTTCCAAGTTCATATCCCTGATAAATTCAACAAAAAGGCCATTCATTCTTTATAATTCTAGCATTTGAAATAAATTCATCAAGAAAATGTGTTTATTTTCCGTTTTCTTAAGAGTTATTTTAACTGCGCCTCACGGTTACGGAAAGTAGTTCAGCATGGGAGTTTACTGGGATATAAATTTTGGACAGAGACTTGCTATGGGCCAATCAAATGTTAGGGAATTGTGTAAATATTTTTTTGCTGCAATTATTGACTGATACAACAAAGAATACCAGGCTATTTTTTTGATAGCAAGTTTATCAGGCAAAGCTAGGAAACAGAGCTCCAGATAAGTTTTGCATCTAAAGAGTATTATACCCCCAGATTTCAAATTGAATGCATATTTTACGTTTACAAATGTATTATTGATTTTCTTCCTTATTAAGCAGGGAACAAATTAAAAGTTTTACTTATTTGAGCCGCAAAAAGCAAACACTCAAGTAAGTAAATTTTCAACTTTATTACAGTATTTTAACCAATATGCACCTTATCTGGAGCCCTGTAGGAAATGTGTATAATTAAACGGCTAGCAGAGGAATTCCTACCATTTACAAGCATACCAAGATAAACTTGATATCAAAAAAATATTTATCAAATGACGAGTTATGCTGTGATATGCGCATGTAAATAATAGTGTTTTTTTTTGTGGAAATAAATGCAGGACTTATTTACGTTGCGTTACACTGATGTCAATCAGTCGTGTGATATGAGACATCGGTAGTTGTGATCCAGTATTTGTGAATCCAGCCAATGCAGGGTGTGAACATTTGATATTTCGTTATCTGATAAAATATGATATTGCAGCCCAACTAAAAATGCCCAGGGGAAAAACGTCGATGCCATCCATTTCAGATCTACATTCTTTTTCAGATAATATACCGACACTTGGCAAACAGTGTAGACCCTGATCAGCCTGCACAGCAGGCTGGTCAGGGTCTACACTGGCTGCCAATGCAATAATGCATCTTGTCAGCAAATATTGAACTCATGGTCAAAGAAAATGAGAAAAAAATCATGATTTTGCACTCAAACAAACTGCAAGTCAATTACCGACAAGCTAATATAGCAAAATGCGTTTTTCCACAGATTTGCGACAGATTGGACATTCGGCCATCCGGTCGCCACACATCTGACAGGTTCCATGGCCACAGAGAAATATCATGTTCTTCAGCCGGTCCATACACACCGGGCAGCAAGTCTGTAACGGGAAAGAGAAAAAGATGAAAGGGTTTAACGTCTCAGCAACAGCCAAGGTCCTATAGACAAGGGAAGTCTCCTCCGAAAAGATTGAATGGAAAGAATAGTAGTGCATGTTGAATTGAATCTTTCTATATAATCAGCATGCAAGTTGAGATTTGAAAAATAAATGTTAATTTCATTTCTATGTACATCATTCATGGAACTTGGCAGGCAGGTAGAAATTTAACTTGTTTCATGAATGGTTAAAGGCCGTTTCACTGACTGAATGTCGAACAATGAAGACCCAAAATTTCATAGAACGGAAAAAAAATGTCAAAGTGAAAGGGTTTAACGTCCCACAAACAGCTAGGGTCATATAGAGACGGGACCACAGTTAAAGTCTCATCCGACAGACCAGTGGGATGAAAGTATTTTTGATGCCCAAGGCGAGGTTTGAACCAAGGACCTCCGGACTGGTAGTCAAGTGTTCTAACCCCTAAGCCACATCCCTTGCATAGAACAGAATAACAATGTGATTTTATTAATATCTTTTTTTTTTTTTAAATAAAACCTATAAAACTTTTAACAAACATACATTTATACACAATTTAAATTGAGAATGGAATGGAACGTGGTGTATCGGACCACGAACACGAAGTGCCATGAATGGCCACAATAGGTTGTGTATGTAGCCTGTACCTGATCTTTGATGTCCTGCAGCTGCTGCTGGAGTTTCTGGATGTCCTTGGTGACGTCCTTCGCTCCGTTGTTCATGATGCCAGCCGGCTGGGGCGCGGGGGGAGCTGTAACCACACACGCACAACCATCAATGACTGATACGAATTAGCTTCTTTTACAAAAAGGTTTGTCAGTGTAAAATTTACAAAGACATTCACTTGTATTTACTAGTACACGGAGGTTGAAAATGGTTTGTTACACGTTTTCCTGCTACCTGAAGTGGGTTCCTGGTTTTTGCAGAATTGTTGAACATAATTATTGTATTATTGCGGAAAGATTAATACCTACTGTTGGCCATTAAACACATTAAATCTAAAAGTATCCAAATTTAGATACTTTTCGTAAGCAATAAAAAAGAATCGAGAAACTGTGGCGAACTTCTTAATGTGATGGACGGACACACGGACTGTCAGACACACAGTCTAAACACTATATGCCTCCGGCTCTACCGACACCATAAAAATAAAGATTTCACATTTTTTTCCTTACTGGTGGAATACATGCGAAACATGTTATAGCGAAAATATCAAATCATGCAAAGCCAAATTTACTCCCCTGCTTATCAGTTTCTGAAAGCGTGCACTGGGATATAGCCCATGTTTTTGGGAATGTGATGATTACGACTGATTTATATATGTCGTTTACTGCGAAAAACCTCATTTTGGATATCTGAGACATCATCTGAGACAGTTACTTTAACATGGGGGCTAAACATATTTTTAAAAATAATTTTGGAATTTGTGGTCCGATTTTCAAAATCTAATTTTTGTTTTCAGCATTGAGTCACCAAATTTACAAGATCTTTATGAAACTCAAACAAGAGCTGATTGAGAACAACATAGTTTCACTATGAAATGAAATTACCAAATAAGAATACTTTAAATACCGCAATAAAAGTGAAATATGGACTCGGAGACTATAGGACTATCTGCGCATGTTCTTACTTCTCCAAATTTGTACGCTTGAAATCAGGCAGTGTAATTGGCCAATACCACAAAACATATGAGACACGTTAAAGCGATTTTGTACCCAAGAACATGTGCGATATTTCATGAAAAATATTTACAAAAGTTACGATAGTTTCCGTTGACGAAATTTTCATAGCAAATGCGGAATTTAATTCCGCATTTGCTAAAAAAAATTCGTCAACTTTCAATGTCATTTACAGAAACTATCGTAAATTTGCTAATTTTGGAAAGTTTTTAAACAGCCTCCCAGATGTAGCTCTGCATATGGCCGATTCCACGCAAAGTACCACATAACATATGAGACACGCCAAGCGATTTTGTACTCAAAAACATGTGCGATATTTCATGAAAAATATTTACAAAATTTACGATAGTTTTCGTAAATGACGTCATTTACTGAACATATCACAGTTTCAGTAAATATATTTCATGAAATATCGCACATGATGTTAGGTAAAAAATCGCATGGCGTGTCTCATATGGGGTAGACAAGTGCATTACTGATACTTTGCTACTTACGTGTGCCGCCACAGCAGACAATAAACGGGATGAGTTTGTCTATCCCTCCTCTACATTGGACACACTTCTTCATCAGGGCCGCACAACCTGCACACAGATACGCACAATGTTTCCTGGCCTGCACTACAAATCACCCATTAGCCATTAGGGGCAATCCGGGTAATTTCGGACGGTTTTTACGCCCACCGACTTCTAGCAGTCACAAAAGCGTTCAACCTATCATATCCGTTTAACATTTTCTTGTGGCAAATTGGGTATCCATTGCCACGGCCATTGCCGTCGTGTTTCTATTGTTTCACGCCTTCGAGGTTGTGCGAATGAGTCACAAAGTGGTGACTCTGAAGTCGGCATAATTCGGACGTTGGAAGTATTAATTCGGACGGGGGTAGGAAAAATTCGGACAAATGGGGATAATTCGGAACAAGGTAGTTTTTTTAAAAATACATGCATTAACACCACTTATATTGATATACATTGTCGTATGTGCGTGTAAATTGTGATGATGATGATGATGATTGAACGGGACGGACGCATGAACGGACAGTGCAAACACTGTAGCATATCAACACCACCACCAAATGTCCACACCCTCATATCAGATATGTAACCCCAGCCAACCCCTCATTTACAACATCTTTGTTTACCCTAGACTAGGGATTAAGGAAAGATACAAACATGCAGATGATGATAATAATGTTCTTTATTCACATTGCTTCAAAGAGGACACTGGTAGGCTAGATCTAGAAAGAATTTGGGCGTAATATTCCATGTCCGAATTTTCCCGATGTGGAAAATTAGGTGGTTTAATTCGGACGATTCTTATTTTCTACCACAAAGATGTTATTTGTATAACAAACGTTAAACACGATAGTCAAACAGCTAAATGGATGCTTTATATCCATCATAAATTAGTTTTCAAGTAACTAAGTTTGAATAATATACCTTAACGAAACCGGTTTTCCCGAGCTTTTAAAACGCCCCGCGTTTGGAAGTCGTGTTGTTGTGGAAAGGAATTCAAGGTCGCACCCAGAATGCATCTTGGCATGGCATCGGTTTAATAACTACGTCATCTCTTATTTATAGATGTGGCGTGTGACATGTAAGGGGAGGTAATGCGCTATCAACAAAGTGGCACACACCTATTGACTACACATGATAGGCATAAAACATCGACGTGTCCGAATTTATACCCTCGTCCGAAATTACTCGGATTGCCCCTATGGTTTAGATTTTTTTCCCCTCAAACAAAACTCTATGTTGAAAATACGAGCATAAGTAAAAGAAGATGCACTTTTTGCTGTAAATAATACATTGTAATTTTCTAAAAATAGATTTATTATTGTATGTATTACAATTCTGCTGGATTCAGCAATTTTCCAAGGAATTTTCAAACCATTTTGGATACACAATAAATTCAGTGGAAGTATGTATATAACTTACCATCACAGGCACACATGTGACCACACGGCTCAAACAGCACGGAGGCCTTCTTGTCTGAGCACACGACACACTCCTCTATCTGTAAGTAGAAACAAACACCAATCAAACTCTGACATGGGATACTGGGGCCCGATTCACTAAACTTCGTACGACTAACATGTTTGAAAGTGCAACTTTAGGATCGTCTGGGAATTTCAATTGATGGATTTACATTTATTGAGCATAGGCTGCATATTCAGCATACGCTCAATAAATGTAAATCCAATAATTGTTTACAAGAAAACATTGTTCATGTGAAATTTACAGACGTTCATAATTTTGCACTTACAAACGTTTTAGTCATACGAAGTTTAGTGAAACGGGCCACTGGCCTACACTGTTTGAAGGGGTAGAGTTATCTGAATCTACAATAGTAGTACACACATACAATGGTTTTGTGCATTTGTGGCCCATTTAAATTATTGGCTTGGCCCTGGAATTACAGCCCTTGTAATATTTTGCGGAGAGTTTCGAAAATCAGTAGCTCGTACAGAAGTTAACCCTATTCACCCCTAAGCAACTGGAATGGATTTTGATATGTTAATTTTGCAACCAATCCAATCGTCACAAAATTATTTTCAGACTAGTCCATTTATGAAAAGGCGGATTTTTACTTGCAAGAAGTACAGATCCTGGATCTACACTGTTTGCCAATACCACTATACAGACATGTGGTGTTGAAATGGTTAAGTTCACATGTGCTGTTAATTTTGTGTCAACAGATTTATTGATTGAATGTGTGTTTAACAACTCACAGGCAGACAAATGGTAGAAAGAGTTTGCATACAACACTGATAGATATAGGCTGTGAAATGTGACCCACCTTCGTCCGCGACTGTACGTGATCCTTACACAGGAGACACTTCTTCACCCTGGGTGAACAGAGTGAGCAGGTGGTGATGTGGCCGCACGGACCAAACAGGGTGTCCCGCTTCAGGTCCGAGCACACCATACACTCCTCCAGTGC
Source organism: Conchocele bisecta (assembly GCA_029237695.1). Classification (NCBI taxonomy): domain Eukaryota; kingdom Metazoa; phylum Mollusca; class Bivalvia; order Lucinida; family Thyasiridae; genus Conchocele; species Conchocele bisecta. The sequence continues at coordinate 20,529,596 of CM055268.1, read as the reverse complement.
TTCCTGGTCATTACGTATGATAGCCACGTTGGACGCCGCACCTGGGCTGCAAACACAGGCAATGGTCAAACAAAGTGAATGGGTTTTATGTGCCAGAAAACGTCTAAGGTCCTGTAGGGATGGGACCTCGGTTTCAAGTATCAGACGAAGGACCAGAGGTATGGAAATAGTGAAATCTCTCAAAACCGGACAACCTGGGAGGTCCCAGGGTGTCCGGTTTAGCAAGGTTTCTCTGTAAATCAGGCATTTGTTCATTCTGAGCCATAGTTGTGTGCTTTGCGATCATGGACAGGCATTATCACCAGAGATAAATGACGAAGAATCGCATAAAAAATAAGATCACAGATGTTTCCTTGGTGTCCGGTCTAAAGAGGTTCCACTGTACTATAAAAGAGTGTTTGATGTGTAAGGCGAGGTTTGAACACACCATCTCTGGTATTGAAATCCAGTGGTCGAACCTCTGAGCCACAACCCATCCCCCTTGAATCCTACCAAATATCCGCCAAGGAAATACTATAAAAGTATGTATCATGCCTCGGGTGGGGATTGAACTCACAACCTCTGGAATTGAAGTCCTAACCTCTAACACATGTTGCCTTCAACTTATATGATGTAGCATTTACACAAAATGCACACACACCCCACTTCCGCCCAACTTCATGCCTGGATGGCTCATTACGAGGCAGCTTGTTGGTAGGGTTTAAAAAGAAGGCCAAAACATTTAGACTTCAAAAGGAAAAATAGCTTAACCATTATGCCGCCTGTTTATTTTCTATTTTCCATTTTTATCATCAAATTAGAATTTAGAATAATTGGAAATGATTCTGAAGTGCTGTGAAACCATGTTTTTATTGAGAAATAAGGCAAGATATAAAAGCAACAGCAGACGACTATTGTTGTGTGAAGCGGTCTAAGGGTTAATAAGATGGCGGTAAACGGTATATATTCAGCTCTGAATTCAAATAACCCCATGAATCACTTAAGACCCCACTCCCTAAAAGTAATAATATTATGACTAATGGTGACGGGTAATGGATATATCCGGATTCAACTCTCACATACCAGAAAGTCAAACAAATACTTGAGGGCCACATCAGGAATAACAAGATCAGGTAAGGATGAACCCATCGTTGAATTACCCTTCCCATGCTCCCAACCAACTGCCCACTGAAGAGAATGATACAGATTCACGGCGGTTCCACAATGACCTACCTCATCCTTTCCTTATGACACTTGGCGAGGGCCTTACAGAGGTTGGGGTCAGGACACAGGTCGAGGGGCGTCTGGCCCTTCTTGTTTTTGATGTTCAGGTCAGCCCCGTTGGCAGCGAGGAAACACGCGATGGATGCGCTGGACTTCTTGTCTGCTCCAGGCGTGCCCAGGCCCATTAACAACTGCAATAGGAAGGATATATTCACCAGGCCAGTGACTATAAATGCTTCTAAGAATGTAGTGAAAGCTCATCAGGGCTCCAGATAAGGAATAGTGATTGAGTATTGTCACTCCATCATTTTAAAGCAATTGGGTAAAATAAAATCACACTACTGTTTACACATCAGCAGACTGAAATTATTGAATAGTTTGCTTGTAAATGAACATAACTTGGTATTTCATTAGAATTGTCTCCTTGGAGAAATTGTCTCCTTGGAGACAATTCTAATGAAATACCAAGATGTGTTTTCATGGAAAAAATAAGAAAAATATGCAAAAGTTGTGATCTGTTTTCTGTAGCATGATAAAGATACCACAACTTTTTCATTGCTTTTTGATACTCACTATTTCTGATTTCAATTGGGTTTTTTGCAATTTTAATTGGGTATTTAAGCAAATACGCAGCTTAACTGGAGCTCTGGCTCATCCTCACAATCAAGCAGATGATTGGTTGATCCTGAACTCAGTCAATCAATCAAAGTTTGAGTACTAGGAGAAGATTTTGTAATAACTAGTCCTTGTGTGTTGTATACCCTTTGCTAAAATAATAAGTGATTTTACTTGTGTGTAATGGAAGAGCATGGGAATTGTATCAAGATTTAAGAATTGGTTAATTTGTGAATGAAATGGAATTACATCAGAAGCCAATTTCATCAAAATTGCAAAGTATACTTTGAGGGACTAATAATTTATTTTCCCCAAAATGCATTATTTTATATAGAACTAACCACTGCATATATTTGATGATTAAAAGTATGCAGAATTATGAATTTATTACATTATCACAGCCAAAATGGCTGTGATAATGTAATAAATTCAGTATAATAACAAGAAACGAGGCAAAGCCACGAAGGCCAGGTTTTTTCCAAGCATAGACACTTGGATAACATAATTATACCCACTTTTGTAGACTAGATGGCCGTGGCCTGCATGTCGCGCCTTGGGGCGAGGCATGGACACTAAAAAAATAGATATAGTAGATGGAAAAACTTTAACCAAAAAACTTTAACCGGACACACGGACGAACGGACGGACGTATGCCAAAATGCCGATGATATCGCGCTTTCCGCAAGCAGGTGTGACAATGATGATAAACACCCATGTGAAGTATCAAGGTATTGGGCGAAGCAGTTGCAGAGATATAGTACACGAAAAAAATTTAACAAAAAAATTCAAAATAATTTGAACTTGACATAGGGCACAGGATGCGCTTTCCGCAAGCAGGTGCGACAATGATGACCATTGTGAAGTTTATCAAGGTATTGGGTGAAGCTACAACATGTGAGTTATCAAGTATTGGGTGAAGCAGTTGCAGATATAGTACACGAAAAAACTTTAAAAAAATTCAAAGTAATTTGAACTTGACATTGGGCACAGGATCGCGCTTTCCGCAAGCAGGTGCGACAATGATGATAAACACCCATGTGAAGTATCAAGGTATTGGGTGAAGCAGTTGCAGAGATATAGTACACGAAAAAACTTTAACAAAAAAATTCAAAGTAATTTGACCTTGACATTGGGCACAGGATCGCGCTTTCCGCAAGCAGGTGCGACAATGATGATAAACACCCATGTGAAGTATCAAGGTATTGGGTGAAGCAGTTGCAGAGATATAGTACACGAAAAAACTTTAACAAAAAAAATTCAAAGTAATTTGACCTTGACATTGGGCACAGGATCGCGCTTTCCGCAAGCAGGTGCGACAATGATGATAAACACCCATGTGAAGTATCAAGGTATTGGGTGAAGCAGTTGCAGAGATATAGTACACGAAAAAAACTTTAACAAAAAAATTCAAAGTAATTTGACCTTGACATTGGGCACAGGATCGCGCTTTCCGCAAGCAGGTGCGACAAATGATGATAAACACACATGTGAAGTATCAAGGTATTGGGTGAAGCAGTTGCAGAGATATAGTACACGAAAAAAACTTTAACAAAAAAAATTCAAAGTATTTGACCTTGACATTGGGCACAGGATCGCGCTTTCCGCAAGCAGGTGCAACAATGATGATAAACACCCATGTGAAGTATCAAGGTATTGGGTGAAGCAGTTGCAGAGACATAGTACACGAAAAAACTTTAACAAAAATATTCAAAGTAATTTGACCTTGACATTGGGCACAGGGGCCGCACGGTTGGGGGTTAGAATGAAAATATGGATGATGATAAACACCCATGTGAAGTTTCAAGGTAATGGGCGAAGCAGTTGCAGAGATATAGTATAACGAAAAACTTTTAACAAAAAACTTTAACCAGACATACGTTAAAAAGTTAACGTTGAAAATGGCTAAGTCAATTACGTAGAAATAATAGGTGAAGGTAAAAAAATGGTCACATGTTGGATATTTGTATGTGGTAGGCACCCCTTGGTCATGAAGCTATGAAAGTTTGGTGGTCCTAGGTGGTACAGTACCAAAGAAATGGACTTAAACACGAAAACTTAACATTGTAAACGCGAAAACTTAACATTGAAAATGGCTAAGTCGACTACGCGGAAAAAATGGGTCAAGTTAAAAAAAAAGTAACATGTTGGATAGTGATATGTGGTGGGCACCCCTTGATTATAAAGCTGTGAAAGTTTGGTGGTCCTAGGTGGTACAGTAACAAAGAAATGGACTGAAACACGAAAACTTAACATTGATTGTGGACGCCGCCCGCCGCCGCCCGCCACCCGCGCCCGCCCGCCCGGCCGGCTTTCGCCAATCCAATAGCCTGGATTTTTTTTCAAAAAACCTGGCTAAAAATTAATAAATTTCTCTTTAAATAGAAAATTTATCCCTCAAAGTATACTTTGCTAGATAAGTATACTTTGCAATGTTGGTGAAATAGGCTACAGGTTCAAATTAAGGAATGTGCTAGAAGTGAGGAGTGAAGCTATCATTCATTTATTGACAGCGCAGATTTTTTTTAGTTATTTTTGTTTTATTTAAATGTGCAACCAAATAGAAATTTGAAGCTGGAACCAAGCCTCCAACAATACACATGTTAGGATCTAGCTGTGATAGGATTCGTCCACGTCACAAAAAAGATGCACAAGACATAATGAGGAGTGGTCATATTCATATTACACTTGTGAGCGAAGGGGAACAGTCACTACAGGTTGGTGTACCTTGCCGACGTCCTGTAGCTGTCAGAGCTGGGACAGGGTGTGGTGGGTTACCATGACTACTACAGACAGGAACAGTTACCTTGCCGACGTCCTGCATGTCCTGTAGCTGCCACAGCTGGGACAGGGTGTGGTGGGTTACCATGACTACTACAGACAGGGACTGTTACCTTGCCGACGTCCTGCATGTCCTGCAGCTGTCAGAGCTGGGACAGGGTGTGGTGGGTTACCACGACTACTACAGACATCGACTGTTACCTTGCCGACGTCCTGCATGTCCTGTAGTTGTCGGAGCTGGGACAGGGTGTGGTGTCGCAGTGCCTCGTGGAGGGGCGTGTCTCCATCCTTGTCAGGGATGTTCATATTGCAGCCTTCCCGTACCAGCAGCTGGCGTACAGGAATAACACAATCAACGTATCACCCAGTCATACATATTGTGAATTTTGAATTATCAAAGGGCAAAATTTAACCGTTTCTCTCCTAGATATCTGACACTTATAATTCCATGGTCATATCTGGAGTATTCCAGTGATCTACAAAAGGGTGTTTTTTAAAATATCAGAAAACAGTGTCCGAGTGACAGTGTAGATCCAGATGAGACGGCTTGTAACAAGCCGTCTCATCTGGATTTACACTGTTTGCAAATATTTTCTTTACAGTCTGTGTGGTGGAATAGGTTAATGAAATACATGCTGTTGATTTGTGCGTGTATTTTTTACATAACTGACAAAGTAACTTATTATTAGTGTTTGTAATCGAGATGTATCACATATTGTCTCCCGAAATAATGCCTGCAGAAGAGTTACATACCCTTACTATCTGTGTGTGCTGCCGCTCCACGGCCAGATGTAGAGCTGTCTGTAAGTTCACATTCTGTATGTCCATGTTGGCCTTACCCTGCAACACATGGAATAAAGTGAAAGTGAATGGGTTTAACGTTCCAGCAACAGCTAGGGTCATATAGAGACGGGACCACAGTTTAAAGTCTCGTCTGACAGACCAGTTGGATGGAAATACAGTGAAAGTATTTTTTGATGCCCTAGGCGAGGTTTGAACACACAACCTCCGGATTGGAAGTCAGGAATGGAATAACTGTTGACCATCTTCACAATATACATGTACAGCCAAACTTTGTTATAACGAGCTCCGTTACAACGAGTAGCATGCCTATATCGAAGTGTCTGTTTTGTCCTGGGATATAGCCTTCTTCGTCACATCAAATGTGTATATTGAACACATGGCTATATGGAGTATTCGACGGCAGTCTGACAGACTTTGTTCTGACAATGTTTGACTGCAGTGCCATTCCTAATAGATGGAAGACTTGGTATAAACAGTTTGCTATTGCATGGGGTTTGCGTGGTGGGGTGGGTTGATTGTAACTTCATCATTGATCTTCAAAATCATAATTTCTTGCCAAATGATCAAAATCCAGTTGATTTCTAATTTTACAATTCTTAACCCTTTCAACACAATTGGCCTATATAGTGGTATTGGCAAACAGTGTAGATCCAGATGAGCCAGCTCGTGACGAGCCGTCTCATCAGGATCTGCACTTTTTGCAAGTAATTTTCATATTTTTGAGAACAAAAACACCCTTTTCATAAATGGACTAGTCTGAAAATCATTTTGTGACAATTGGATTGGTTGCAAAATAAACATATCAAATTCCATTCCAGTTACTTAGGGGTGTAAGGGTTAATAACTGATTAGAACCTTGGTCATACGGGACAAGTATCAGAGTAGACAAGGTCCAGTGCTTATACAAGAACGCCGCGAATGGCATGTATCCCATCGCTGTGGTGGCTGGATCACAAACATGCACATTGATATGGTAAAGAAGTTATAGAAGAATAGATGAACATGCATGCATATACTGAAAGACAATATGAATGATGACAAAGATGCATATGGAGTTTAAAGTGAAAAATTACTCATATGGTAAAGAGGTTATAGAAGAATGAATGTACTGAACTGGGAATTTCAAAGTTATTTGAACTTGACCTGGGGCAAAGGGGAGCATGCTGGGGTGGGAAATGAAAATGTGGATGAAGTGTTAAGATAATACAGTCAAACATTCATCGGAAAATGGAGAAAATCGCACACATCTACTGGACGGAAAATTTCAAATTTATTTGAACTTGGGCAAGGAAGAGCATGACTGGGGCAGGGAAGGAACATATGAACGCATCTACTTCAAAGTTATTTGACCTTGACATTGTGCATCGGGAAAGCATGGTTGGGGAGGGGAAGGAATGAAAACATGGATGATAATAAACATGCACATGACGTTTCAAGCCAATTGATTGAACAGTAAATAAGTTATAGGAGAATGGAGAAACATGTACGCATCTATTGGATGCAAATTTCTAAATTATTTGACCTTGACCTTGGGCATGGGGAGCATGAAAATGAAAATATAAACGATAATAAACATGCACATAAGTTTCAAGCTAATCGGTCCTATGGTAACAAAGTTATAGCAGAATGGAAAACGTGACAGACAGGCAGGCAGACAGACACACGGCAGACGGACGACTTTTGCATCCCTATATCCCATTTTCACTACACGATGGGATGAAAACTATTCAAATTCGTGCTCCCAGTCAGGTAGTGTGATTGGTCGAAACAGATCACTGCTCAGACTTTACCAATCAAATATGCTAATTTCAAACATGAAACATACCCAGAGTACATACCCAGAGTATATACCCAGCAATGCATGCCAAAATCCGTACCCAAAGGCAAGCAATGTGATACGCCGGGACAGACCATAAGCTGGACTAATCTGTTTATAGATTGAATGGGCTTATAAGGTTAAACAGCAACGTTATCTGACGATCAGTCAAACTTCCTAAATTTGAGCATGAGAATGGAGTGCATACTCATGACACAACATCATGTGAGCCATGTGACAGTGGGTACCCTAGTGTCCGACCTGGGCGGACACAGAGATACAGAATCCATGAATTGAAATTTCCAGACGATCCTAAATTTGCACTTACAAACATTTTAGGTGTACAAAGTTTAGTGAAACAGGCCCCTGACCGGGCGAACACAGAGATACCGACTTGGTGTACGAGGAGCTCGGCGACTGGGGGAACACAGAGATACCGACCTGGTGCACGAGGAGCTCGGCGACTGGGGGAACACAGAGATACCACCGACTTGGTGTACAAGGAGCTCGGCGACTGGGGGAACACAGAGATACCGACTTGGTGTACAAGGAGCTCGGGCGACTGGGGGACGAGATACCGACTTGGTGTACAAGGAGCTCGGCGACTGGGGGAACACAGAGATACTGACCTGGTGTATGAGGAGCTCGGCGACTGGGGGAACACAGAGATACCGACTTGGTGTACAAGGAGCTCGGCGACTGGGGGAACACAGAGATACCGACCTGGTGTATGGGGAGCTCGGCGACTGGGGGAACACAGAGATACCGACTTGGTGTACAAGGAGCTCGGCGACTGGGGGAACACAGAGATACCGACTTGGTGTACAAGGAGCTCGGCGACTGGGGGAACACAGAAATACCGACTTGGTGTACAGGAGCTCGGCGAGGGGGACGAGATACCTGGACTTGGTGACGAGGCGGCCGACTTAACACAAGAATACCGGACTTGGTGTACAACTCACGACCCCCAACACTCCACGTGAGTCGGCGCAGGGGGAACACAGAGATCCTTACCCGATGGGGGACTTGGTGTAACAAGGAGCTCGGCGACTGGGGGAACACAGAATACTGACCCCCCCCCCCCCCCCCCCCCCTGGGGTGGGGAACCACAAGAGATATGACCCTCCGGCCCGGAGCTCTGCTACAAGGAGCTGGCGACTGGGGGAACACAGATTGATACTGACTAGGTGTATCGAGGAGCTCGGCGACTGGGGAAACCACAGAGATTACCGACTTGGGTGTATCAAGGAGCTCGGCGACTGGGGGAACACGAGATACCGACCTGGTGTATGGGGAGCTCGGCGACTGGGGGAACACAGAGATACCGACTTGGTGTACAAGGAGCTCGGCGACTGGGGGAACACAGAGATACCGACTTGGTGTACAAGGAGCTCGGCGACTGGGGGAACACAGAGATACCGACTTGGTGTACAAGGAGCTCGGCGACTGGGGGAACACAGAGATACCGACCTGGTGCACGAGGAGCTCGGCGACTGGGGGAACACAGAGATACCGACTTGGTGTACGAGGAGCTCGGCGACTGGGGGAACACAGAGATACCGACCTGGTGTACGAGGAGCTCGGCGACTGGGGGAACACAGAGATACCGACTTGGTGTACAAGGAGCTCGGCGACTGGGGAACACAGAGATACCGACTTGGTGTACGAGGAGCTCGGGCGACTGGGGAACACAGAGATACCGACTTGGTGTACGAGGAGCTCGGCGACTGGGGGAACACAGAGATACCGACCTGGTGTATGAGGAGCTCGGCGACTGGGGGAACACAGAGATACCGACTTGGTGTACAAGGAGCTCGGCGACTGGGGGAACACAGAGATACCGACTTGGTGTACGAGGAGCTCGGCGACTGGGGTTACACAGAGATACCGACTTGGTGTACGAGGAGCTCGGCGACTGGGGGAACACAGAGATACTGACCTGGTGTATGAGGAGCTCGGCGACTGGGTGAACACAGAGATACCGACCTGGTGCACGAGGAACTCGGCGACGGGGCGGACACAGAGATACAGACCTGGTGTACGAGCAGCTCGGCCACCTCGACGTGGTTGTTGAGGGCGGCGAGGTGCAGGGCCGTGTAGCCGTCATCCTTCTTCTCGTCGATCACCCAGTGGCGGGGGACTTTACTCAGTAGGGTCCGCATAGCACTGGAAATAGTCACATACTCATGAACGAACCGTTTACGGGAGTGTAGGCAACAGACCGGACAAGAAATGGCATAGTTTTCACAAGGCTAATCTTCTCGCTGGCAACCTTGATAATAAAATGGACACAAGTCCTCAGTGACCTAGACCTTGGGTGTTCAGTGGGGTGTATGCGAAAGAAAGCAACATCCCTAGACACACATTGCGGCCAGCCAGTATTATTGGTTGGTTCATCAGCTATTAAGAAATGAAAGGTTCTACGTACATAGCACATACGTAACCGTATAATAATGTACAGACATATACACATACATATGTATGTACGCATGCACATGTACATGGACTAATACAATATCCCCGGTTGAGTATTGGCGTGGGGATAACAATTGTCTGCTAGTTGCAGCAACAGAATATTGAACTGCCGTCGGCTCTGCATGAATGGTCTCGATCAATTCGATTTAGTTAGTCAGGGACCCAAGTATTTCAGTGTGATATACTGTAGTAGGGTACTTCACTCTGTAACATGTGGCATAGAGGATAAATTCCCCTCCAGCAGCAAACAAAGGGGGACAAACCCTAATGGCACACCAGAATCGGGTACGATCTTCTAATAAACAGAGTTGCTTCCCTTCTGTTTCAAAAATGCTTAATAAATGAAGAACAAATGTGTCATATTTCTAGATCTAATAAAGCAACTGATAAGAATATAAAGTATTAAAACCCTTTCCCTGTTTTGCGATATTTCGACCCTTCCAAATTGAAAACATATGAATAAAAGAATCAAATGCTGGGTCATATGATGGTTAAATTATCTGATAGAGTAGAAAACATTGTCGGAAAAGGAGAAATTGCTTGTTACAAGCAATTTCTCCTTTTCCCACAATGTTTTCTAAAGACATCTTCTGCAGAGGCGTGAAAAGTCATCTCTATCAGGGAAAGGGTTAATAAATGTATGGGAGACTATTTATCAACACTGGTAATACTAATACATTTGTACATTGTACCATGAAAATATGATCAGCACGTTCCATTTAAAATAATTAAAGAGGAAATACATTAACCCTTAGACCGCTATCTTTTTTTTTTGTTGCCGTCTGCTGTTCATTTTCTATTTTCCAGTTTTATCATCAAAAACATGGTTTGACAGCACTTTAGAATAATTTACAACATGGTTTGACAGCACTTTAGAATCATTTCCATTGGAAATGATTCTGAAGTGCTGTCAAGCCATGTTTTTATTGAGAAATAAGTCAAGATATAAAAGCAACAGACGACAATTGTTGTGAGTAGCGGTCTAAGGGTTAAGCAATTATCACCCCTCGGTTTTACCACGAAATATAAAATATAGTATGACGGATTAAAGCACAAATGTGCCAGGAGAATGGAAAAACTATTTGTATAGGTCACATTTAGACTGCATTTCGACTGCATTGCAACCACAAACTAAATTCTGAAAGACAATGGGACAGCATCCATTGGCCTAACAATGTATGGGTTCAGTGTCTGGATTGTATATAAAAATAAAGCATAAAATATAGAAAATCTTTTGGGAGAGAAATATAAATATTCAGGTTTTGTGTGGAGTTAAATGGTGTATCCTCAGCATAGCAAGCGTTAACCCATTACATTCGGAATACATACACATAAACGGGTATGAATTTTTTTAAATATTTTATTTTTGTTATTTCTCAATGAAAGTATATGCTGTGACCACTCATTTGAACCGTCTCACCGAGACGGTTCAAATGGTGGTCACAACATATACTTCTAAGCACATATAAAGAAAATATTTAGGATTTTCCACAAAGAAATGACATATCCTCAGCATGCAATGGGTGGCCAGTAGTGCATACTGTACCAGTTCCAGCCAGCCTCTAGTGCAATGTAACTGTAGTAGACATGGGTGGGGCAATGAGAAGCCAGCATATTGAATATGAAATAGCTCTGTCTGCATCGATAGGCTTAATTATACAAATGCCTGCAGATTGGGTCGGCTCGGATTACGGAATATTTGTCCAATTACATTACAGATGCACGCATCTCTGCCACTCCAACAGTAACATTGCATTGCCAGATCAGCACCTGATCAGTGTAGCTCCCGATCAAATAGCCTGTAGCCTGATATAAATCTTTCATTGACGGAATGACGAAGATTGCAGATCCTGATCAGACTGCAGATGCCCAGGCTGATCTGTATCTACACTGGCTGCAAAACCCATACGCCCAATTTCTAGTCAGAACCACATATGAGACACGCCATGTGATTTTGTACCTTCAGACATCTGCGTACTTTCATTAAATACGTTACAAAAAATTTCATAAATAAAGTCAAAAGTAGACAAAATTTTCAGAGTACATGCGGAATACAGTCAAACCTGTGAATAAAGGCCAACCATGGGAAGTAAAAAATCTGGCATTTGTTCTCAGGTGGTCTTTATTCGCAGGGTCATTTATATAGTAATTATGCCATTGGCATAACAAAAGTGTGGCCTTTACAGCCAGGTGATTGCTATTCGGAGGTGGTCTTTAGCAGAGGTTCGACTGTATAATGATTTTGTTCCTTCGGACATCTGCGTACTTTCATTAAATACGTTACATGCGGAATATAATAACTGAAAATTTTGTCAACTTTTGACACCATTTTCGGAAAATATTGTGAATTTTGTAAACGTATTTCATGAAATTACGCAGATGTCCGAAGGTACAAAATCACATGGCATGTCTCATATTAGGCCTGTAAATTTCTCTCATGTCTCACTAAGAGTCTAGGTTAGGATATGCCACTCATTTTATTGGCCTCAGACCTGGGAATTCCCTAAATGAGTATTTGTATGCAAACTCATGAAATCAATGAATATTAGACACAGGGACCATTAAATGCATGGACTGAAGCTAATTGGCTGCTGCTAATTGGATTGCTCCCATCTCCAATACTGTAATGGAACTCTGTCCATGAAACTAAACCATATCTGGCCATCAACAATGTGAAATATTACTAGGTTGATTGTTGGCAGTAAATTATCATTGATCAATTCAATGGAGTTTTACATTCTGTTCAACAACATAGCCAAATATAGTTTGTTTGTTTGCTTGTTGGTGTTTAATGGCCTATCAACAGCTACGGTCGTTTAAAGCCGGGTCAACGGGTTCGATCCCACATGTAACCTAGCTGCTGCATTGGGGGGGAAATCAGAACGGAATATTTACATCGAGATAACTATATATTCAGCCCTGAAATTAGAATAACGTGACCTGGTGCCAGGTCCATACCACACCAAAGTCACTTGGTCCCTTCCCCTAAAAAGAAATAGGATTAGGAATAATCGTAATATATGTTCTCACACTATGAGTATAACCATATTCAACCCTCACATACAAGAATGCCAAAGTACCTGAGGACGTTACCAGGTCTCCGTTCGAGATTCCGGTAAGGATGAATACTGATACCCATCGCATGCTCCTACCTGCCACCCACAGCCAAATATAGACAGGAATACACACACCACCGTGGGCAAGAGGGGTGGTGAACATTAGAAAATCAGTACCGAATCCTGATCAGTCACCCATACGATGTATAATCACTTGGCCTCAGTTGTGAGCACAGTAATGGTGGTTTCACTGTTCACGTTTGATTGATTGATAATTGGGGTTTAACGTCTGTTCAACTGTAAGGTCATATGTTGCTGTGAATGGAGACATACGGCTTATGCATTCGCAGTCTGATCTGGATCTGCACTGTTCGCCAATCCATCAATGAAACATGGTTCTAACAAGCAATATAGACAGACCATTATCATTATACGGGGGTGTGCTATTTGCTCAGGAGCTACACTGATCACAAATGCCATAAGCCCCATTTCTCCAGTCACAGTCGCATATACAGATGGGAATGCACCTGTTTCTGGGGGAGAATGGATACTCAGCTCTAAGATTACCATAAAACTTTCAGAAGTGAAAGGCAGGAAGCCGTTTCACTAAACTTTGTACGACTAAAACGTTCGCAAGTGCAAAATTATGAGTCTCAAAATTTCACATTAACAGTGGTTTCTTGTAAACAATTATGTTCAATAAATGTAAATCCATCAATTGAAATTTCCAGACGATTGTAAATTTGCACTTAACAAACATTTTTGTCCCATGAAGTTTAGTGAAACGTCCCCCAGATTACTGATACAGTGTTTACCACATATCCCCCACCCATGATCCTCCCAGTGATCTAAACTGGATCTACACAGATCAGAAAAGAAACAAGACCGAGAACTCATCAGATCGTGCCGAAATATCACTTGTTGTGGAAAGATGAATTCTCTCCAGGATTTGGCTAAATGATGTCCACGGCTTCCATCTAGTCAGTCCAGACATGATAATCACCTCACCCTGCTCCAACATGACTGATGAGTCTGTCAATTACTTCCGCTGTGTCATGGAGAAAATTACCAGCATTTTTATTCGAGCTTTAGCTAAGTATTATACAACCAACATTCAAATTTGAGGTCTTTCAGCTTTTATACAAATGTCGGTCGCAGCACATATTTTGCGGGTTGAACTCTTTAAAAACACGGGTCTTACGCCATCAAAAAAAGTTCTAACAACTTAGCTTGATCGCCTTTTCAGTATGATAAAAAAAATTATTTGCTTTTTTGTGTGCTCAATTTATGTTATTGCAAATATTTCCGTAGTCTAAGGGTGCGAAGATTAAGTTCGTCATACACGATTATTCGCAATTCGTAACTCCATAGTTCGGTGCACGACTACAATCTGGTGGCTTTCAAAAAATCTATTTTTAACTCGTTGTTGTTGTTGTTTTTGCTGCTGTGAAATTCCTCTGCTTATTTTTCGCGAATCGCTTTCCACTCTATATATTAATTATTAGTCTCTGTGTCACCAACAAACACATACTACGCAGAATTTCAGGATGTTCAGTCCTGTAATTTATTCCTCCAGTAAACAAGATGGCCGCAGCCAGTATACCACGCCCGCCGAGGTATTTGATGGTCCAAGTGTGCACATGTATGTGGCTCGAGTCCATCGAGTTGTGGAGATGTTAGATACTTAAAAACATTAACACAGATTTTTATAAAACTTTAACGCCATGCAGTTTCAAAGCAATTTGACCTTGATTTTGGGCATGGGCGCTGCTTGGCTGGGCCATAGAATGAAAATATAGATGGTGATAAAGAAGCATGTGATGTTTGAAATAAATCAGACTTACATGTAGGAGATACTTGGTACTTAAAAACGTTAAATCAAATGTCGTACCCAAGTCAATAGCACTGACTATATCACACTCACCACAAGCGGGCATGGTAAATACATATTGTCTAGTGTTTACTATGAATGCAGGATTCTCTGTTCACACATGTACTCATTTAATTTTTTATCATCTACCAAAATCTAGATGTGCATTATTAACCCTGAATATCATACACGGGCGTTTTCATACTAATTTTGGAACGATTCCATTCATGACAAAAAGCTGATTTTCTTTTGAGGTGAATAGTAGTGACAAATACTGCAGATCATGATGAAACGAGCCGGCTCATCTGGATCTACAGTGATTTCACAGGTTCGCTTTCAGTGACTCTAAGGTTGCTGTATGGTTGAAAGGGTTAACTCTTTCTATTAAGGAAATGTTCAAGTTAATATTCAGACTAATCCATGGCTAAGAAGATTTTTTAAACAAGAAAATAGAAACAATCACCAAGAAGTGTAGATCCTGATGAGATCGCTCATTACAAAACTTTTAGATTAATATTCATTCATATTATCCCACTTATCAGGGAAAATTAGAAATTTAAAAAATTTAGAAACCTAGAGACCATCAATAAACAGTATAGATCCTCGTAAGGAACAATCTCATCAGCATCTACATTGTTTGGAAAGATTGGCAATATGGTATGTAGTGATCATGTTCAATAAAACAAGAGCTGTAGGAGAACAGCATAGCTCGACTATGAGGGTTGTCGATGTACACAAACAAGGTGGCTGCGGCCTGCATAAAAACCTTAACCAAGGTTGACTAAACTAAAAACCTTAACCAAGGGAAATTAGTAAGTAATTCAAGGTTAAATGTAGGTCAATGTCAGATATAGGTCAGGGGTTATTGATGTACATCACTAGGAGATGAAGTTTTCCAAGTATGGTTGCTGTAGGCCCAGGAGTATTCCATATACAAGCTTGACTAAAAACCTTAACCAAGGGGAAATAACTAAGTAATCCAAGGGTAAAAGTAGGTAAAGGTCAAATATAGGTCAGGGAGTATTGATGTGCATCACTAGGAGATGAAGTTGTGCAAGTATGGTTGCTGTAGGCCAAGGAATATTCCATATACAAGCTTGACTATAAACCTTAACCAAGTTTGAGTACAAACCTTAACCAAGGGGAAATAAGTAAGTAGTTCAAGGTTAAATGTAGGTGAAGGTAAAATATAGGTCAGGGGTTATTGATGTACATCCCTATGAGAAAAAGATATCCAAGTATGGTGTCTGTATGCACAATAGTATTCCATCTACAAGCTTGACTAAAAACCTTAACCAAGGTTGACTAAAAACCTTAACGAAGGGGAATTAACTAAGTAATTCAAGAGGAAATGTAGGGTAAGGTCAAATATAGATCAGGGGTTATTGATGTACATCCCTATGAGAAAAGGTTGTCCAAGTATGGTGTCTGTATGCACAATAGTATTCCATGGACAAGCTTGACTAAAAACCTTAACCAAGGTTGACTAAAAACCAATAACCAAGGGGAATTAACTAAGTAATTCAAGGTTAAATGGAGGTCAAGGTCAAATATAGGTCAGGGGTTGTTGATGTACATCACTAGGAGATGAAGTTGTCCAAGTATGGTTGGTGTAGGGCCAGGAGTATTCCATCTACAAGGTTGACTAAAAACCTTAACCAAGGGGAATTAACTAAGTAATTCAAGGTTAAATGTAGGTCAAGGTCAACTATAGGTCAGGGGTTGTTGATGTACATCACTAGGAGATGAAGTTGACCAAGTATGGTGGGTGTAGGGCCAGGAGTATTCCATATACAAGCTTGATTAAAAACCTTAACCAAGGCAAGGCGTGACGCCGATGCCGAAGCCGACGCCGACGACTCCGATGCCGGGGTGACTACATAAGGTCTTAACTATTCTTCGAATAGTCGAGCTAATAATAAATTGCAAAATGAAGAACAGCTACGTAGCCTATTTCACCAAAATAACAAATTATACTTATCTTGCGAATTACACTTTGAGGGAGAAATTTTCAATTTAGATAAATTTATTAATTTTATTATACTGAATTTATTACATTATCACAGCCATTTCAGTATAATAATTCGCCATATGTTTAATCATCAAATATATGCAGTCGTTAGTTCTATATGAAATAATGCATTTCGGGAAAAATAAATGATTACTCCCTCAAAGTACACTTAGCTAGATAAGTTTGCTTAGCAATGTTGGTGATATCGGCTTCTGGTAATCAATAATTTTGTTTGTTTGTTGTGGTTTAACGGCCTATCAACAGCTAAGGTCATTTAAGGCCAGGTCAATGGGTTTAGTACTATTAAATCCCATATATTACCTGTACAAATGGGGGGGAAAATCACAAAATCAGAACTGAATATTTACAATAAAAAAAAAAAAATATAATCAGCCCCGAAATCAAAATAATCCTGATCTGATGCCAGGTCCTCACCACACCAGTAGCCAATTTCACCAACATTGCAAAGTATACTTTTCTAGCAAAGTATACTTTGAGGGAGTAATCATTTATTTTTCCTGAAATACATTATTTCATATAGAACTAACAACTGCATATATTTGATGATTAAAAGTATGCAGAATTATTATACTGAATTTATTACATTATCACAGCCAAAATGGATGTGATAATGTAATAAATTCAGAATAATAAAAATTAATAAATTTATCCTAAAATTGAAAATTTCTCCCTCAAAGTATACTTTGCTAGAAAAGTATACTTTGCAATATTGGGGAAATAGGCTACTGAATCACTTGGCCCCCTCCCAAAAGAAGTAGGATCAGTAATAATCTTACTGCTTTTATAATGGGCAATAACCAAATTCAACTCCCAGGTAACAAAAGATCCAAAGATAAAAACGTACCTGAGGGCCAACCAGGCAAATCGTGATTCTAAAAAAGAGGAAGCCCTACCGTTAACTTACGCCATCGCGTTCGCGGGGACCAACCACCCACTAGGTAATCAATAGAGAGTACAAATACACAAATCATCAGAACCATGGCAGCCTCCATCCCAGCGTGACATATATAGATACCAAATCAGCAGAGACCCTATCAATCATAATCACATATCTCCCGATAGACGCTTTTTCATGAATCAAATTCCCTCATAAACTTCTCCAATATAGTAATGTGGTTATACAGTGAAACCTCTCTAAGGAGGTCCCCAGGGTGTCCAGTTTAGAGAGGTTTCACTGTAAATCAGGTATTTAACCCTTAGACCGCTACTCACAACAATTGTCGTCTGCTGTTGCTTTTATATCTTACCTTATTTCTCAATAAACACATGGTTTGACAGCACTTCAGAATCATTTCCAATGGAAATCATTCTGAACTGCTGTCAAAGCATGTTGTAAATTGTTCTATAGTGCTGTCAAAGCATGTTTTTGATGATAAAAATGGAAAATAGAAAACAAACAGCAGACGACAAAAAAAAATAGAAAAGTGGCCTGTCGGCACACGAATACCCCCACTGGCAGCCAAAGAAAACGAGGCATTTTTGATTATAAGCCATTTAGCCGAGCGTTAAGGTTTCAAACGCATCAAGTCTGTGACCTTGACCCTGGGCATAGTGTGATAATCCATGCATCGGTGTAGAAGATATAGAGCGGAAGGGAATTTCAATAGGTTTGACATTTGACCTTCAACTGTGACCTTGACCTTGGACGTAGGTGCGTGGTTATTGATCGCGACACACCTTCTCATCATGAGAAAACATTTGTGCCAAGCCATTTGATAATGCATGCACGGTGTAGAAGATATAGAGCGGAAGGGAATTTCAATAGGTTTGACCTTTGACCTTCAACTGTGACCTTGGACGTAGGTGCGTGGTTAGCAATTTGAAAATCCATGCATCGGTGTAGAAGATATAGAGCGGAAGGGAATTTCAATAGGTTTGACCTTTGACCTTCAACTGTGACCTTGACCTTGGACGTAGGTGCGTGGTTATTGATCGCGACACACCTTCTCATCATGAGAAACATTTGTGCCAAGCCATTTGATAATCCATGCATCGGTGTAGAAGATATAGAGCGGAAGGGAATTTCAATAGGTTTGACCTTTGACCTTCAACAGTGACCTTGACCTTGGACGTAGGTGCGTGGTTATTGATCGCGACACACCTTCACATCATGAGAAACATTTGTGCCAAGCCATTTGGGAATTTCAATATTTTTGACCTTTGACCTTCAACTGTGACCTTGACCTTGGACGTAGGTGCGTGGTTATTGATCGTGACACACCTTCTCATCATGAGAAACATTTGTGCCAAGCCATTTGGGAATTTCAATATTTTTGACATTTGATCTTCAACTGTGACCTTGACCTTGGACGTAGGTGTGTGGTTATTGATCGCGACACACCTTCTCATCATGAGAAACATTTGTGCCAAGCCATTTGATAATCCATGCATCGGTGTAGAAGATATAGAGCGGAAGGGAATTTCAATAGGTTTGACCTTTGACCTTCAACAGTGACCTTGACCTTGGACGTAGGTGCGTGGTTATTGATCGCGACACACCTTCTCATCATGAGAAACATTTGTGCCAAGCCATTTGATAATCCATGCATCGGTGTAGAAGATATAGAGCGGAAGGGAATTTCGATAGGTTTGACCTTTGACCTTCAACTGTGACCTTGACCTTGTACATAGGTGCGTGGTTATTGATCGCGACACACCTTTGATAATCCATGCATGGGTGTAGAAGATATAGAGCGGAAGGGAATTTCCAACAGACCGACAGACCGACTGACCGACAGACCGGCAGACCGACAGACCGACAGACAAGCCGACTCCTATATACCCCCAACAAACTTTGTTTGTGGGGGTATTACAAGATAGCGGTGTAAAGGTAATCATTCTCAGCCATAGCTGTGTCAGCCTGTGTGATATGCGATCATGAACAGATTTATCATCCCAGATAAATGACCAAGAAACTCATCAAAAATAAGATCAAATGTTTTCTTGGTATCCAGTTTACAGGGGTTCCACTGTAGTAGAATTGCATATACTATAGAGGGTATGGGTGAACAAAAAAGTTATTTGGCCATGCCATTCAGCACAGTGGCTGCATGGATGGGCGATAGAATGAAAATATGGATGATGACAAATAAGTACATGAAAACTTTCAAACCAATCTGACTTACGATAACAGCAATAAGCAATAAGCAAAATTGCGCATCTACTCATCATACGGAAGCTACATACCAAGTTTCAGGTCTGTAGCTAGTCTGTAGCTAGTACGGTTTAAAAGTTTTATGAGTAACAAGGCAAAAGTGCCAAATTCTAAGTCGAAAAGGGGGAGATAATCCATGACACGGGGGCCAAATAAAAAAAAACCCATAAACTTTGCGCATCTACTCATCATAAAAAAGCTTACATACCAAGTTTCAGGAGTGCAGCTATTTGGGTTTAAACGTTTTACGACGTGCACACCAAAATTGGCAAATTCTAAGTTGAAAAGTGGGAGATAATCCATGACCCTGATGTCGAATCAAACATTGAAATAAATTTTGCGCATATACTCATCATAAAGAAGCTACATACCAAGTTTCAGGTCTGTAGCTAGTACGGTTTAAAAGTTTTATGACTTACGAGGTTGGTGACGGACGAACGGACGGACAGATAAGGGCAACACTAAATGCCCCTCCACTATCGTAGTGGGGCATAATAAAAGATATACAAAGTTGCAAAATTTATATTTTAACTGAATGGTGTTCCAAGTGAGTGGCAAGTCTGTATGATCTGGATCTACACTGGTCGCAAAACCCATAAGCCCCATTTCTCCAGCCACAGCCACAAATCAGCCTGGGCCACACCAAGCTTCTACCTCTGGGGGCCGTTTCACTAAACTTCTTATGACTAAAATGTTCGTAAGTGCAAAATTATGATAGTCTGTAAATGTCACATTAACAATGTTTTCTTGTAAACAATTATTGGATTTACATTTATTGAGCATAGGCTGCATATGCAGCCTATGCTCAATAAATGTAAATCCATCAATTGAAATTTCCAGACGATCCAAAATTTGCACTTACGAACATTTTAGTTGTACGAAGTTTAGTGAAATGGCCCCCTGCTCTGTACTCTCTACACTGGTCACAAAAGCCATAAGCCCCATTTCTCCATGCACAGCCACAAATCTGCCCCAGTCACACCAAGCTTGCACTTTTGCTCTGTGTGTCAATGATCAACGTCACTCAACTGGCTGCTGCCTTCAATTTCCTCATCTCAAATTACAGATGGATGTGGCGCAAAAAACGGACTTATACGGACAGCAACAAAATATGTCCTGCTTTTTCTTTAGGAGTATTCTTCCAATCAGTAGGATAAACAGTCGATGACTTCTCAACAAACATGTTTTATCCCGATTGATAATGATCAAATAGTGAATATTTCTGGCTCATTTTTATGTTATCTCCTTATGTCACACAAATTTCTATGGGGGCAGCCATATTGTCGTGCTATGCCTAAATGGCGAGTACGGCCAAGAAAATAGTGCCCTGTGCCAACTTATCCTATGGTGTTTTGGTCTGTCTTGCTTTGTATCTAAAACTCTACATATACTATTCTCTATAGTTTTCACAGTTTTGGGCTCAGTTTATCAGTTAAATTCTGGAAAATATGAATCAAGACAGCTATTATCATTAGTTCTCACAGTTAGGTAGCAGTGACCAGTTAGCCGCCAGTTACGTACAATTTTTTCTGGGGCTTTCAAACAGTAATTTATTCTATAGAGAAAATGTATGGATGGGAATGGGTTTGCACCATCACAGGACATTTGCCTCTGGATGATGATTGAGAAAATATGCAACGTTAAGTCTCCGTAAGTGATCTGTTTTTGTGGAGATAACATATTTCAGTACTTTCAGTACTTTGATTGGCTTTACAAGCTATAGGTGTTGTGCACAAGTGCTGTAATGTGGCTAAAAGACAATGTAACTGATAGCATTGACTGGTGCCATGTATTCCAGACATGCACTAATCAACCATTATTATTATTTATTATTATTGCACTTGCAGAAGCACATTGGACCTGCTAAATGCCCCAATGACCCAATTTGAGAAAATAGGAACTAATGATAAGCCAGTGTAGCCTATGATCATTATTTGAGAAAAGCCAGGTCGTTTTGTACCTAAGAATTGTGCGATATCGCATGAAAAGTATTTACAAAATATACAATATTTTCTGTAAATGAAATCAAAATTTGATGATATGTTCATAGCTTAAGCAAATGCTCAACAATAGTACATTGTATATGGAGGGTAGTAACATCACAGATTCACACAGGGATCAACAAATATGTACACGTAATTACACCATCATTCCAATTTCAGGGCTGAATATATTTTTTCTCGATTTAAATATTCCGTTCTCATTTTGGGATTCCCCCCCCCCCCCAAATGCAGCAGGTTAAATACGGGATCAAACCCGTTGGCCCAGCCTTAAATGACCTTTAACCCTTAGACCGCTGCTCACAACAATTGTCGTCTGCTGTTGCTTTTATATCTTGCCCTATTTCTCAATAAAAACATGGTTTGACAGCACTTCAGAATCATTTCCAATGGATACTTAAGTGCTGTCAAAGCATGTTGTAAATTATTCTAAAGTGCTGTCAAAGCATTTTTTTGATGATAAAAATGGAAAATAAACAGCAGACGACAAAAAAAATAAGATAGCGGTGATATGCTAATTTAAGAACCAATTATTAAGTCCATTTATAAGAAGGAGGTGCTGGTTTTCCCGAACAATATAAAAACTTGCAAAAGTGCAGATCCTGATGAGACGGCTCGTTACGAGCCGTCTCATCTGGATCTACACTGTTTGCAAACACATCTATATAGGCTTGTAGTGTTGAATATAGTAATCACATAAACATCACTATATAATGGTTGAATTGCAATCAGTGTAGATCCTGATCAGACTGCATGGATGCACAGGCTGATGTGGCGCTACACTGATCTGACACACTGTAAATTCCCTTATTCCGGGGTGTGGACCTATTAACACCGATTTGCAATGGACAATGGGTTTCATTTCACACTGTCAAGTAAATGGACCATCTATGTGAGCTTGGCACAAATCCATTTGAGATCAGTGAAGCCACAGAAATTTTATTAGTGCAAATGATACACAAGCATGTAACAAGCAGTTTGTATCCATGTCAAGCTTCAGTAGCGAATCAGCAGCTACGTAGTCCACTGATTATATTTCATTGAGGTCAATGGGGGACCATAGTCAGTTATATCCCTTTGGAAATCTATTTATAGCTATCCGGTCCTATGTTTGTGGTTTAGCGTTTATTTGTTACTGAATGGTACTAACATTGAGATTGTGAACAGAGTAATCCCATATCCAACCGTGCAGTCTGATCTGCGTCTACACTGTGTGCAATGAAATTAATAAGTGTGAAAATATGATTGTGACAAATAACACAGTCCAGGATCAGAATGTGCAGATATGCAGGACGATATTGAGGGATATAGTGCCTCCTTTTCAGAACAAATCAGGCTACATTCGCCCTTTTTACAAACAATAATGCCATAAAATATACAATTTGGACAGGATTGCAACATGTATCATTAACCCTTAGACCGCTACACACAACAATTGTCATCTGTTGTTGCTTTTATATCTTGCCTTATTTCTCAATAAAAACATGGTTTGACAGCATTTCAGAATCATTTCCAATGGAAATGATTCTGAAAAGCTGTCAAAGCATGTTGTAAATTACTCTAAAGTGCTGTCAAAGCATGTTTTTTAAGATAAAACATACAATAGAAATTAAGACAGCGGTGCAAGGGTTAAGTATTGATGGTGAAAAGACCGAAGATTTGCCTCATATGAAATTAATGGATAATTCTATTCCAAGCACCAGTACAAATTTGGACAGAAATTCATTTGGAAGTGCTATTGACTTTTATTACATTAGCGATGGGTTATTGGAATGTCCTACTGACTCCTAAATCTGGGGTACAGCTGTACTAGCCATTTATGCTGGGAAAAAAGCATCAGCTATTGCATGTAACAAGTAACAGACACTACCGTAATAACCCTAAATATTTGGACACAATTTGCTTTGGAAAACCCCTATTAACAAATTGTATCCAAATACGTTGTTACTGTGATAAGCCAGTACAACCATACTGACCCTACATATTGGGACATTCATTATTGTTGGAAACTGTATATTTATTTGTTTCCCAGAATAAATGGAGTCAGAATATATAGAGGATATTAATATTTTTGCAACGAATATGACATATATGTTCATCTCGTGGTGTGAAATGTCCATATTTCACGAGTGCCGTTAACACCACGAGATGAACATATATGTCATATTCGTTGCAAAAATATGAATATTCTATTTATTATATACCGCTCCATGGAAATTAGCAGTTTTTTAGACTGTATACGGTAAGGCGTAAAAAAAAAAGGTTTGTTTCCTGTTACCCGACCGACTGTCTAGTTTTACCCCCGACTGTAATTATTTTATTGTCAATTTTACATCGGTCCCGGAAAATGTTGTCATGACCGCGTTTTTTACCTGTCCCGTATCCAACATGGCCGGCGAGAGCAACAGTTTGTTTGCTCCGCGATGTTTTTGGTGCAAGGTCAACGAGATTCGCGTGGTACAACATGGTCCACACCAAATCTACGCCATTTAAGGCCAAGTATTGGCGATTTACAGTGTTAGAATTGTGTGTCATGTGTTTTCGCGGCATGAAATTTTTGAAGGGAAAATAATTCCCTAATATGACATGAAATTTAAAAAAAATAGCTGTTACAGTTGTGTAATTGTTTACTTTAGTGTGTCTAACAATTGATTCTAGATACACTATGACTTTTGACTATTTTTCCTGTCAAATATTAATGCTTCAATATTGGACTATTCCAGTATTAAACATACATACTCCCCTGTGGAAGAGATATTCATGTGACACAGTCCATCCCCTACATTTATTTTGTTCGTCACCCTCCCTACATTTTGTGGTGATCACGCCCCCACCCACCCCCCTACATTTTTTTCTCTTCCACAGGGCAGTAGGTATATTAACAGCGGTGTCAAAAATTTATTCACCCGACCCGGTCTGACTAAATTACAATGATACATACAGTAAAAAGTAAAAAAAAAAAAAATAAAAAAAAAAATATCCCTACCTACCGACCCTATCTTTTTCGGGCCCGTAACAGGAAACAAACCTTCTTTTTTTTTTAGGCCTAATGAATGTATATTTGCAGCCTATTTGCCTTGTTTTCTTTCTAAATACAGAATATGAATATAGATAGCGGAAGTAGTCGTATTTTCACCGGAAGTTGCTTATTTCATCGATGAGAACATATGACTTTTATTTACATCGTATAACAATGTATTTCATGGGTAGGTATATAATAATAACTGTTATTACGTTATTTTCCCAGTAAAATAATTGTACAGGAGAGGGATTAAACAATGAGTAAAGTAACAAGATGAATTCCACTTTCATAAATTCCTATATTTGGCGCACACTTCAAAATTCAGAAATATAAACCAGGCTGACGACCATCGGCCTGCTTCTTTACTGGGCTATATCCCGTGTATGGAAGGTGCTCGAGCCAATTCCCACCCTTAACTAGATTGGTCAGTAAGCGACATATACTTCTAAGCACATATCAAGAAAACTTTTATAATTTTTCACAAACAAAATGACATAATATCCTCAGCATGAAAGGGGTTAATATTTCTTGCACACTCATTTTGTCTGCAACATGTTTGAGGAAAAGTCTGTAAGTATGTTCTACAGAAGCACTAAGCAGGAACATGGATAATCCATTAAGCCAGCCACGTGGCAAACGATCAAGTCTGTGGTATTGAGACACCATATGCAGCCTTTACACATACAGCCAACCTCATGCTAGGGATGCATGGGAGAACCTCTCTAAAGTGGACACTCAGAAAACATATCAGACTGATTGACCTTTTCATCCCTTTTAGCTGACATGGACTACCGGTATATCATTATATTATGCTTGAGACTGTTCCATTACGCAGCTAGACAAGCAAGTTATTTTGTAGAAATTAAAAAACATTCACAAATGGTGCAGATCTTGAGATGAGCCGGCTCGAGGTCTCTAGTGTTGAACGGAATCATTTGGGTAGGTGTTACTGTATTATATCTCTAACATTAATGATGGCTCATGATTGCAAGCACATAGACATTTTTTTGGAGTCTTCATAGACCTGGCGGCTGTTTCACTAAACTTTGTACGACTAAAATGTTCGCAAGTGCAAAATTATGATAGTCTGTAAATTGCACTGCACATTAACAGTCTTTTCTTGTAAACAATTATTGGTTTTACATTTATTGAACATAGGCTGCCCAATAAATGTAAATCCATCAATTGAAATTTCAAGACGATCGTAAATTTGCACTCATGAACATTTTAGTTGTATGAAGTTTAGTGAAACCGCCCCCAGATTACTGATACAGTGTTACCACATATCCCCCACCCATGATCCTGCCAGTGAGCTAATCAGGATCTACACAGATCAGAAATGAAATAAGACGAACATTTTAGTTATACAGAGTTTAGTAAACGGGCCCCTGACGTGTAGAGTGATATATCTTAAATGGACAGCCTGGCGACCCCAGTAGCCGAGTTCACCAACATTGCAAAGCATACTTTTCTAGCAAAGTATACTTTGAGGGAGTAATCATTTATTTGTCCCGAAATGCATTATGTCATACAGAACTAACAACTGCATATATTTGATGATTAAAAGTATTCAGAATTATTATACTGAATTTATTACATTATCACAGCCAAAATGTAATAAATTCAGTATAACAAGAATTCCGCGGAATCAAATGTCTCGCCTTGTCCTGCCGCCTTGACCTCGAGCCTGGGCCAGAAGGCAATTTTCACTGGCCCGAACATATTATACAATTATTGACTAGTGAGCCATAGAATATCAGATTATATTCTATGGCTCACTAGTCAATAATTGTTTTAGTATATGATAATAGTCGGTATATAGTACTTACGACCTTATGCTACTAGACAAAAATGGAAAAAGAATTTGAAAAAACAACAAGAAACGAGGCCACTTTTTGTAGACTAGATGGCAGTGGCCTGCATGTCGCGCCTTAGGGCGAGGCATGGACACTAAAAAAAGAGATATAGTAGATGGAAAAACTTTAACCGGACACACGGACGGACGGACGGACGGACGTCCTTACGTGACATCCCTTAGGTGGTTTTTACTATACTCAACAAAACTAGAAACGTCCCTGTTTTATAGCCGGTGTAGCTCTGTCTATGTATGTACCACATGTTCAAAGTACATGTATTTTAAACCGTGGCGATGTTCAGAATACGATCGTGTAGAGTTTAGCAGATACACACGGTTTACATAGCGGCCAGTCACCGGAACGTTGATTTCCACTTTTTGCACGTGCACGCTATACTTGTCATCGATAAGGTGATTCAGTTTCATGTCGTACCATTCATGCGATAGGGGCTATTCGGAAAATTAAAAAACTTTTTTAATTTTTCACTGTTTTCGATATGCCACGGCTTTCCGAAAACGAGCGAAATCAGGCAATTGGGATGCTTGCGGGTGGGATGGCGCCAGGGAGGTCGCGCCTCGGTTTGGTTGCTGTCGGAAGACGATTGATCGTCTTGCAGCCGCCCGGTACCAGCAGACTGGGGCTGTTCACGACCGGCAGCGACCTGGTAGGCCTCGTGTAACGACGGATAGAGCCGATCGTTACATTGCGTTGACGCACTTACTTCAACGTCGATTGGCAGCCACAGTCACTGCTAGGCGATACGGTGTCTCAGAGCAGACCATTCGCAACCGGTTACGTCGTAACGCCCAACCAATCCGGGCACGCCGCCCGTACACTGGTCAGATAATGACCCAACGTCACCGTGCTGCCAGACTGTTATGGGCGCGACGTCATCTGAACTGGAGAAGGGCTGACTGGAACCGAGTTTTGGTCACCGATGAATCTCGGTTCACAGTTAGTCATGCTGACGGAAGATTACGGGTATACAGGCGTAAAAATGAAAGATTCACCGATTGTTGCATTGTTGAGAAGAACAGGTTGGGGGAGGGAGCGTAATGTCTGGGGTGGGATCATGGGAAACCGGAAGAACAGATTTGGTTGTTGTACAGGGCAACATCAATGCATAACGTTATGTTGGAGATGTGCTAAATGCACATGCCTTACCATTTATCCGTCAGCATGGTCCTGGTGTGACATTGATACACGACAATGCCCGCCCTCACGTAACCAGGGTCACCACTCAATACTTACAGCAAAACAACGTCGACGTCATGCCATGGCCCGCGGTCTCCCTGGATCTCAATCCCATTGAGCACATATGGGATGAGCTGGGCCGCAAAGCACGAGCTAACCATCAGATTGACAATGTTCGCGATCTTACACGGGCGTTACAACGGGAATGGAGAAATTTGCCCAACGCACTGGTATTGCGTTACGTCACGTCGATGCGGCGTAGGATCATTGCATGCATTCATGCAAATGGTGGCCACACTCGGTACTAACGAGATTTACTGAATTTGCCACATTGCTTATTGAAATTCCATCTCTAAACATTAAGTAACACATTTCTGAGTTTTTGTGATTTTTGATTTTGACCCCTACCGCCCTTGGCCGGTTATCTCTCGAATATTTAACAAGATATCCAAATGCAATTTATTGGCTTTGATACAGAAATGAATGAACTTGTTTTTCCATTTTGATTTTTAAAAGTAACCCTTTTGTTTTTTGATGAATCTTTCCTTAAGCATGGAGGGACGTTTCTAGTTTTGCTCAGTATATATAAAAGATCAAAGGAATGACCACCTAAGGAACAATAGGCTTAAGTGGTCAACGGAATAAATCTATTGTATTCTTTTGTCTTAGGCCACGCCTCTAACCACCTAAGACCCTGTATGTGTGCCCGGACGGACGGACGGACGGACAGACGGACGTATGCCAAAATGCCGACTATTATCGCGCTTTCCGCAAGCGGGCGACAATGATGATAAACACCCATGTGAAGTATCAAGGTAATGGGTGAAGCAGTTGCAGATATAGTACACAAAAAAATCAAAGTAATTTGACCTTGACATTGGGCACAGGGGCCGCACGGTTGGGGGGTAGAATGAAAATATGGATGATGATAAACACCCATGTAAAGTTTCAAGGTAATGGGCGAAGCAGTTGCAGAGATATATATAACGAAAAACTTTTAAAAAAAAAACCAAAAAACTTTAACCAGACGTACGTTAAAAAGTTAACGTTGAAAATGGCTAAGTCAATTACGTAGAAATAATAGGTGAAGGTAAAAAAAATGGTCACATGTTGGATAGTTGTATGTGGTGGGCACCCCTTGGTTATGAAGCTGTGAAAGTTTGGTAGTCCTAGGTGGTACAATACCAAAGAAATGGACTTAAACACGAAAACTTAACATTGTAAACGCGAAAAGTTAACATTAACTGCGCGGAAAAAATGGGTCAAGTTCAAAAAGGTAACATGTTGGATAGTGATATGTGGTGGGCACCCCTTGGTTATGAAGCTGTGAAAGTTTGTTGGTCCTATGTGTTACAGTAACAAAGAAATGGACTGAAACACGAAAACTTAACATTGATTGTGGACGCCGCCCGCCCGCCTGGCTTCGCCAATCCAATAGCGTGGATTTTTTCCCAAAAAAAACCTGGCTAAAAATGGAAAAAATGTTTAAAAAAAAGAAGTTTAAAATGATTTTTTTCCCAAAAAAAAACCTGGCTAAAAATGGAAAAAAAGTAAAAAAACCTGGCTAAAAATGGAAAAAAAGTTTAAAAAAAAAAAAAGTTTAAAAATTAACAAAAAAATAATGCTCGCTATTGGAGCCCAGAATTTTTATAATAGTCCTATATTTATCTACATATCATATCTGCACAGGACCACATATTGCCACAATATTGTCAACACAGTTTACGGAAATGTAATACCCAGGTATAATAATTTACCTGTATAAATTACCTGTAATAATTTAGCTGGACATTTAGTGGTCAAGCTGGAAATTTGCACATGCTTGCACATGCAAAAGTGCTCAACTGGAGAAGGCTATTGTTCTCTCTACAGGTAAGGTGTACAGAGCGCACGAGAAAACGGGTCTTCATGCATTAATGTTCAGTTTGTAGCATAGAAAGAAATAGAGTTTGACCTTGACACTGGAGCCCGGAATTTTTTTTAATAGTCCTATATGCATGTACATATCATAGTAAAGGTATGTATAAAGTTTGATGACTGTAGCTGATAAGGTGTTGAAGTAATGACCGTAACACGAAAACTTAACATGTTCAGTTTGTAGCATAGAAAGAAATAGAGTTTGACCTTGACCCTGGAGCCCGGAATTTTTTTAATAGTCCTATATTCATATACATATCATAGTAAAGGTATGTATACAGTTTGATGACTGTAGCTGATAAGGTGTTGAAGTAATGACCGTAACACGAAAACTTAACATTGAATGATGACGACGACGACGCCGCCGCCGCCGACGACGACGACGACAAAGGAAAAGCAAAACCTATGTCTCGCTTTCCGCTTCGCGGTGAGACAATAAAAATTAATAAATTTATCCTTAAATTACAGGGAGTCCAGTTTAGAGAGATTCCACTGTAAAGTCTGTTCATAAATGTAACACACCAAACACTGTCTTAGAATGTTTATATCTTCTGAATTTCTTTTCTGTATAGCGCTATATCACACATAGTCTCAAATTATTCATGCAAGAATATTTGACAGACTGCACATGCTATTGGTATAATACATACATGTATGTATTATTCTAGTAGCAAGAACATCGGCTTGTAGCATATGCACATTTGTGGAACCACTGAAGAGACTGATCAGAGACCAGGGTCTACACTGATTACTACAATAAATGGTAATGGTCTTACCCCTTTTGACACCACAGGCCTGCATAGTGTTATCGGCAAAACATGTAGATCCAAATGAGCCGGCTCGTGACGAGCCGTCTCATCAGGATCTGCACTTTTTGCAAGTAATTTACATATTTTTGAGAACAAAAAACCCTTTTTCATAAATGGACTATCTGCAAAATCATTTCGTGACAATAGGATTGGTTGCAAAATTAACATCAAAATCCATTCCAGTTACTTAGGGTGAAAGGGTTAAACATATTTGGCTAACCTAGGTTAGCGGGCAGTATATACTACAGTGGCCAAACCCTACACCCTGGGAGGTCCCCAGGGTGTCCCCTGTTTGGAGATGTTCCACTGTAAATCAGACATGTTAGCGCTTCATGATACATTCTAGTGTTTTGCAATCAAGAAAAGTCATTGTAATCATAGATACATTACATAACAGCGAAACACATCTACGGTAAACATGTATATTTTCCCAAGTGTCCGGTTTACTGGGGTTCCACTGTATTTACTTTACTGCTATACTGGTGCTATCCCAGCAAGCAACATACACTCTAGGACGCAATTCCTCCTAGTTATCTCAAGATTATAGAAGACCCACATTCACCAAATGCCAGTAACTATGGTAACAGAAAATTCAGCAGAGAGAGAATCCAGTCTAGCTGGGGAATGCTGCCTATTGATTTCTATCAAATTTATCCAATAGCTGCTACATACAGACTGGATATCCAAACAACAGGTCTATACCAGACTGAGCAACTTGTTACTGAACGGACGAAAGTCATTACCCTAGTTCTAATACAGGATTGGTATATCATCAACGGCTATATTCATGTATAACACACATTCCTGATTAGAATACCGCTAACTGATATGGTAGCAGAAAAAGAATCAGAAATGTTCACTAACTTTGGACATCATTTAGAGAAAACAGCAACCATGCAAAATCCTTGAGAGCAGTCAGAATCCCTATTAACCCTTTCCCTGTTTTGCGATATTTCGACTCATCCAAATCCAAAACAGCTGAATAAAAGAATCAAATGCTGGGTCAAATGATGGTTAAATTATCTGATAGAGTAGAAAACATTGTGGGAAAAGGAGAAATTGCTTGTTACAAGCAATTTCTCCTTTTCCCACAATGTTTTCAAAAGACATCTTCTGCAGAGGCGTGAAAAGTCGTCTCGATCAGGAAAAGGGTTAAACTAGATTTGTCAGTAAGCGAGGCTTACGGAATACCGTACCCCCCACGTGGGCCCAGTGAAATATTAAGCATTTTTCGATGAAGGAAATAGAAGTTATAATTGATTTCTCTGATGTTAAGTTTAGTGACGCACGGACGCACGAACAACCTGACTCCAGTATACCCTCCCACAACTGTCGTCTGCTGTTTATTTTCTATTTTCCATTTTTATCATCAAAAACATGCTTTGACAGCTGTTGTTTAATATTTTTATTCCATTGGAAATGATTCTGAAGTGCTGTCAAACCACGTTTTTATTGAGAAATAAGGCAAGATTTGAAAGCAACAACAGCAGATGCCATTTGTTGTGTGTAGCGGTCTAATGGTTAATGGGAACGTTGTTCCTTAGACAATCAGATTCAGCATACTCGGAAAACCCCTAGATACCACTACCACTGTTCATGCTTCTGATCCTCTGAAAGAGTTTAATATATGATTAACAAGGCCATGCAGATGGTGACTGGGCAGAACCAGAACCAGACTGCATTAAAAGTTGAACATTGAATTTACAAGAGCATTCTCTGGTGCCTTCTTAGCAACAAAGGCAAAACAAAAACTAGAAATGGACGCTTGTCGACAAGCGCATGTGTATCCCCCTCCCCAGATACACAAGTAGTTTGAAAAAAGGGTGTTCGAGTTATGCTCCGGAGACAAAATCAGTGACGGAAAAAACAAAGGGAGATAACTAAAAAATTAGTGATGCAAGAGTTGTCATTCTTGCGTGACACACCTTTAGGGTTGTGGTCTATGCATGTGTGAAGTTTCATGAAAATATTCCAAAGGGTGTTCGAGTTATGCTCCAGACACGAAATCAGTTCACGAAACAACAAAGGGAGATAACTAAGAAATTAACGACGCAAGAGTTGTCATTCTTACGTGCGACACACCTTTGGGTCGTCTTCTATGCATGTGTGAAGTTTAATAAACTAGAAAATGTGTTCATAGAACACGGATGTCCCACATATCGCTTTGATAATAAATGAGGCGCGAAATTCAAGTCAAAAATTTTCTTTTACCTGAGCGTTTAAAGTTTTTGAAGCACCAAGTATGTGACCTTGACCCTGGGTTTGGCGGGGGCAGGACAAACGTGGATTTGGCACAGGGCGGTAGAGGACCATTAGAGCAATGCATATATGAAATATGAAGCTGATCCGTGAAAGAAAACAGAAATTATAAGATATTTACCTGAGCGTTAAAGTTTTTGAAGCACTAAGTATGTATGTTAACCCTGGGCTTGGCGGGGCGGGACGAACGTGGATTTGGCACAGGGCGGTAGAGGACCATTAGAGCAACGCATATATGAAATATGAAGTTGATCCGTGAATGGAAAGAAAAATTATAAGATATTTACCTGAGTATTAAAGTTTTTGAAGCACCAAGTATGTGACCTTGACCCTAGGATTGGCGGGGGCAGGACGAACGTGGATTTGGCACAGGGCGGTAGAGGACCATTAGAGCAATGCGTATATGAAATATGAAGATGATCCATGAAAGAAAACAGAAATTATAAGATATTTACCCGAGCGTTAAAGTTTTTGAAGCACTAAGTATGTGACCTTGACCCTGGGCTTGGCGGGGGCAGAACGAATGTGGATTTGGCACAGGGCGGTAGAGGACCATTAGAGCAACGCGTATATGAAATATGAAGTTGATCCGTGAATGGAAATAAAAAATATAAAATATTTACCTGAGCGTTAAAGTTTTTGAAGCACCAAGTATGTGACCTTGACCCTGGGATTGGCGGGGCAGGACGAACGTGGATTTGGCACAGGGCGGTAGAGGACCATTAGAGCAATGCGTATATGAAATATGAAGATGATCCATGAAAGAAAACAGAAAGTATAAGATATTTACCCAAGCGTTAAAGTTTTTGAAGCACTAAGTATGTGACCTTGACCCTGGGCTTGGCGGGGGCAGAACGAACGTGGATTTGGCACAGGGCGGTAGAGGACCATTAGAGCAATGCGTATATGAAATATGAAGCTGATCCGTGAAAGAAAACAGAAATTATAAGATATTTACCCGAGCGTTAAAGTTTTTGAAGCACCAAGTATGTAACCTTGACCCTGGGCTTGGTGGGGGCAGGACGAACGTGGATTTGGCACAGGGCGGTAGAGGACCATCAGAGCAATGTGTATATGAAATATGAAGCAGATCGGTCGAAGGATGAAGAAATTATGAGACATTTACCCGAGTGTTAAAGTTTTGTGACGGACGGACGGACGAACGGGAGGACGGGACGCACGTTCCTACGAATGAATACTTGTTGGGTTTTTACTCTATAAAAATACCCAACAAGAGTACCCAACACTATCCTAACCCTACTCAATAAGATCCACGTACGCGTACAACAAGTACCCATTCGTGTGTGCGGACGGACGGACGGACGGACGGACGGACGGACAAGGGTAACACTAAATTCCCCCTCCACTATCGTGGTGTGCTCTGGATACAAAATCAGAGCACGAAACAACAAAGGGAGATAAGTAAACAAGAATTCCGTGGAATCAGATGCCTCGCCTTGTCCCGCCTTGACCTCGAGCCTGGGCCCGAAAGCAATTTTCACTGGCCCGAACATATTATACAATTATTGACTAGTGAGCCATAGAATATCAGATTATATTCTATGGCTCACTAGTCAATAATTGTTTTATTATATGATAATAGTCTGTATACAGCACTTACGACCTTATGCTACTAGACAAAAATTGAAAAAGAATTTGAAAAAAAAAAATAAAAAAAAATGAAAAAAAAAATGGAAAAAAAAAGTTTAAAAATTAAAAATAATAATGCTTGCTACTGGAGCCCAGAATTTTTTTTTAATAGTCCTATATTTATCTACATATATCTGCACAGGTCCACATAATGCCACAATATTTTCAACACAGTTTACGGAAATGTAATATACAAAAGAAATAATAATAATAATGCTCACTACTGGAGCCCAGAATTTTTGTTAATAGTCCTATATTTATCTACATATATCTGCACAGGTCTACATACTGCCACAATATTTTCAACACAGTTTACGGAAATGTAATATACAAAAGAAATAATAATAATAATGCTCGCTACTGGAGCCCAGAATTTTTGTTAATAGTCCTATATTTATCTACATATATATGCACAGGTCCACATACTGCCACAATATTGTCAACACAGTTTACGGAAATGTAATAATGTACCTGTATAAATTACCTGTAATAAGTTAGTGGTCAGTTAAAAAATTGAAAAAGAATGTAAAAAAAAAAAATGGAAAAAAAAATAAAATTAAAAAAAAATAAAAGAATAATGCTCCCTACTGGAGCCCAGAATGTTTTTTAATAGTCCTATATTTATCTACATATCATATATACACAGGTCCACATATTGCCACAATATTTTCAACACAGTTTACGGAAATGTAATATAATCATTTACCTGTATAAATTACCTGTAAGTGGTCAGTGGTCAGTTGCACATGCTAGCACATGCACAGGTGAATAGTCTGTATATAGCACTTACCACCTTATGCTACTAGACAAAAATTGAAAAATAATTTGAAAAAAAAAAAATGAAAAAAAAAAATGGAAAAAAAAAGTTTAAAAATAATAATGTTTGCTACTGGAGCCCAGAATTTTTTTTTAATAGTCCTATATTTATCTACATATATCTGCACAGGTCCACATAATGCCACAATATTTTCAACACAGTTTACGGAAATGTAATATCCAATGTAGTAATTTACCTGTATAAATTACCTGTGGTCACATCGTGGTCAAGCACTGGACATTTGCACATGCTAGCCCATGCTAGCACATGGTTCTCCCAGTCTCTATTGTTCTCTCTACAGGTAAGGTATACAGAGCACACAAGAAAAGGTGTACAGAGCAGACGAGAAAACAGGTCTTTATGCATTATTGTCCAATTTGTAGAGTGCGCAAAACAAAAAAGGGAGATAACTAAAAAATTAGCTACGCAAGAGTTGTCATTCTTGTGCGCGACACACCTCCGGGTCGTGGTCTATGCATGTGTGAAGTTTCATGAAAATATTCCAAAGGGTGGTCGAGTTATGCTCCGGACAGGAAATAAGTGCGCGAAAACAAAAAAGGGAGATAACTAAAAAATTAGCTATGCAAGAGTTGTCATTCTTGTGCAAGACACACCTTCGGTTCGTGGTCTAATTGAATGTGTTAAGTTTCATAAAAATATTCCAAAGGGTGGTCGAGTTATGGTCAATCAGTGCGCGAAACAAAAAAGGGAGATAACTAAAAAAATTAGCTACGCAAGAGTTTGTATTCTTGTGCGCGACCACACCTTCGGGGTGGGTCTATGAATGTGTGAACGTTTCATGAAAATATTCCCAGGGGTGGTGGAGTTATGCCCGGACAGAATCTAGGTGCGAGAAACAAAAAAGGGAGATAACTCAAAAATTAGCTATGCAAGAGTTGTCATTCTTGTGCGCGACACACCTTCGGGTCGTGGTCTATGCATGTGTGAAGTTTCATGAAAATATTCCAAAGGGTGTTCGAGTTATGCTCCGGACAAGAAGTGTCTGCGGCGGACGCGTACGGACGGACGGACGGACGGACGTACGGAACAGCAAGAGCAACGCAATATGCCCCCCTTGCTATCGCATAGAGGGCATAATGACACTGTATAACCCATGATATACAAGTTGATATCGGTATACATATCCGTGTATGCTGGTTGTAACGACCAAACTGTACATTTCCAATCAGATTTCCTTGACATTCGTCCAGGTTTGTAGCTCTGTGTGACACTGGGCACTAAAGTTGTTGCAGACCGTCAGATCAGACAATGAAGGAAGCAGCCACTCGGCACAATTAGGAAGTTTACAGTTCCTGGCCTCTCCACAGAGGCTTGTAAAGTATGGCTCAAGCTGGCAGCAGTGTCACAGATTAACCCTTTCCACACCACAGGCCTGTATAGTGGTATTGGCAAACAGTGTAGATCCAGATGAGCCGGCTCGTAACGAGCCGTCTCACCAGGATCTGCACTTTTTGCAAGTAATTTCCATATGTTTGAGAACAAAAACACCCCCTTTTCATAAATGGATTAGTCTGGTCCAATTCATTTTGTGACGATTGGATTTTTAACATACATGTATCAAAATCCATTCCAGTTACTTAGGGGTGAAAGGATTCACCATTTCCCACCTAAATACAGTGGAATCTCTCTAAGCCGGACACCCTGGGGACATCCCAGAGAGATTCCATTGAACAGCATCTGAACAATTTGAGGCATCGTAATCATGAACAGAAAGTATCATTAGAGAGATAAATTACAGCGAAGTCTCTCTAACCCAGGGAGGTCCTCGTGGTGTCTGGCTTGGAGGGATTCCATTGCAGGTATAGGAACACTCTAAGATGCACGTACTGTTGTGTGTTGCAATCATGATGAGACGTTATCATTTACACATACACAGGGATTAACCCTTACAGTGCTGAATTAAAAATTTTAGTCTGTTGTTTATGTTTTATTTTCCATTTTTCTTATCAAAAACATGCTTTGACAGCATAAAATGCTGCCAAACCATGTTTTTATTTAGAGAAAATACAAAATAAGAAAGAACAACAGAAAAGTTTCGGTTCCCGCCTTTTAAGGGTTAAACCACAAATTTTGGGAAGGGGTCCACGGTATAGATTTTGGGAAAAAATAGCGTGTGAAGCTCGTAAATTGGGAAATGTGACATCCTTGCAAATTAGGCAATCAAAATAGTAGGTTGCTCTCAGGCACTTCAAACACTTCCAAGTGAGTTGTAACTGCATTTTCTGGAGTAGGTTATCAAGTTTATGAACATTACATTTGAGATGACGCTTTTTTTACTTTTCAATTACGTTTCAATTGGGAATATATTTTACAATAAAAGGCCACTACAATTGGGGAATATAAGGCCCCTGGAGGCATGGTATTTTAATCCCTGATACAATGCAGTGAAACTGATCTAAGCCCCCAGTAAATTATTCCAATTCCAAATTATGAGCATTTCCATTGGCCGAGAGTAGCCACATCCGGGCATATGCCAAAGTTCATATATCAATAAACTCCAGGTTTGCAGCGATTCAAAATTTCAAATGCAAAAAACACAGGATTAGCTAGAAATACTTATATTTGTTAACTTTCCATTTGCTTTGAGTGACGTCTTGTTATCCACCATAATATTATTTGGCATTAAACAGCCAGTATAGTTGGACTTTTAAAAGTTTACACCAAAATAAATTCTCCAAAAATGCTGTTTATTCCTACAGTGAAACCTCTCTTAAGCCGGACACCCTGAGAGGTTTCACTGTAAATCAGGCATTTGATCATTGTGAGCCATAGTTGTGTGTGCTATGCGATTATGAACAGACATTATCAATTCAGATAAATGACCGAGAAACTCATAAAAAATAAGATCACAGGTGTTTGTTTGGTGTCTGGTTTAGAGACACTCTGTGAGGTCCCTTAGTGGTGTCCAGCTTAGAGAGATTACATTGTGGAGTATACAGAGCTCCAGATAAGGTGCATCTTGGCGTATTTTACGCTATTATTTTAGTTGAATACGCATTAATTATCAAAAGTGGGAGTACAAAATATGCACAGCAATGTGAAAATACACAGTCACATTGATTTTCAAATTGAGTAGTGAAAATACTGTCATAAAGTTGCAAATTCACTAAGTTGAGCTGCAAAAAGCAAACAGTTTGCAGCTGAAATAAGTGAATGCTTAAATTTGTTATATATCATTCGTTCCCTATTTAGTAATGAAGAAAATCAATAATCAATTTGTAAAAGTAAAATACGCAATGATTTTGAAATCAGCGGGTATAGTACGCTTTAGACACGCTTATCTGGAGCCCTGATTATATGTGGTTGTGACTGGAGAAATGGGGCTTATGGATTTTGTTACCAGTGTGGAGACAGAACAGAAAGAGACTTTCCCAGGGTGGCTGGTTTAGAGAGGTTCCACTGCAATTCAAGTACTATAGGAATGAATGGCCTTTTTGTGGAATTTATCGGGGTATAAACTTGGAAAAGTCGCGGGAATACTGGACGAAGGCCGGAAGGCCTCGTCCAGTATTCCAGCGACTTTTCCAAGTTTATATCCCCGATAAATTCCACAAAAATGCCATTCATTCCTTATAATTCCA
Source organism: Conchocele bisecta (assembly GCA_029237695.1). NCBI lineage: Eukaryota > Metazoa > Mollusca > Bivalvia > Lucinida > Thyasiridae > Conchocele > Conchocele bisecta. The sequence continues at coordinate 20,490,667 of CM055268.1, read as the reverse complement.
GCATTTTAAATAAATTCATCGAGAAAATGTGTTTATTTTCCGTTTTCTTAAGAATTATTTATTTATTTATTATGCGCCTGACGGTTACGGAAAGTAGTTCGGCATGGAGTTTACTGGGATATAAATTTTGGACAGAGACTTGCTACGGACCAATCAAATGTTAGGGAATTGTGTAAATATTTTTGTGCTGGAATTATATGTATATGAACATTTGGTTTGTCACAATCATAAACATTCATAATCAGTAGAAATAAATTACAGTGAGGCCCATGAAAATCCAACACAGTATGGTTCATAATTATGGTGACAGTATCTGGGATAATGAAACTTTCCGATAAATTTCCACAGTATTCCAGGATTCAGAAAGGAAGTAATTTTCTGGGAAAACAAAACAAAACACATTCGCAAACAGTGAAGATCCTAAAGAGATGGTTTGTTACAAGCCATCATCCAGAGCTGCAGTTAAGGTGTGTAATTTTGGGACAAATTTCTTATTTCTCTATCAAAAATGGCATGTTTGGAGTGCTTTAGAATCGTCTCAATGAGATGATTCTAAAGGACTCCCAACTTGCCATTTTTGGTGAAGAAATAAGAAAATTTCACCACAAATTGAACAAATTACGCACCTTAACTGGAGCACTGATCATCAGAAATATAGATTGTGCAGTAGTGCTGAAACGAGTTAGGCACACATAAGTATGGCAATTTTGTTAATTATATGCAAATATATAATTATGTTGGTGGAACTATATCAGAAGAACAAGTAAATAATAAGAACATGCATGTTTTGTTATGATCTATAAATTGAATGGGTCCAGAGCTCCAGATAAGCTGCGTATTTGCTTAAATACCCAATTAAAATTGCCAAAAACCCAATTGAAATCAGAAGTAATGAGTATCATAAAGCAATGAAAAATTGTGGTATCTTTATCATGCTTCAGAAAACAATAAACAGACCACAAATGTAGCATATTTTTCTTATTTTTCCATGAAAACACATCTTGGTATTTCATTCGAATTGTCTCCAAGGAGACAATTCTAATGAAATACCAAGATATGTTTTCATTTTGAAGCAAACTATTAAATAATTGCTGTCTGTAGATGGTGTAAACAGTAGTGTGATTTTATTTTACCCAATTAAAATTTTGAAATACCCAATTACAGTAGAACTTCGATAACTAGAACAGGTCTGGCTCGAACACCATGGAAAACTCGAACTGGTTCGACAGTCCCGGCAAATTTCCTATATAATTCATGTAATAAAACACCTTAAACTCGAACTATGAATTACTCGAACAGTCGAACCTGTGGATTAGTCCCGTGGACGGTCAAACAGTGGTAATTACCGCTAATAACTCGAACAGGTAAGTCTGTGATCAGCTGTTTGTCTAACGAGGTGCGAATTCCACCATTGCGGGCGGTCGCATTGAGTAGTTTCCCTTGATGCGGGATGACATTAAATCACGAATCGCAAACAATAGCGGCATGAATTATGGGCGTTATGATGTCCACGCTAATTAAGTGATTTGAACAAAATTCATTTTATGTAATGTTTAATTGGCTGTTGAGCGACTATTGACACATTTCTATGTCTATCGAGTGAATAATGCGTGCTTAGTTTTGTGAATAAAACGAGACGAATTCGAGCAATCGTCATTCTATGACAATTATATGTTATAATTGTATACTGACATTGTTTCGTTTATATTTTCCGTTTGTATATTTATTCCAACCACTGTGCTATGTGCTATTTTTAGACACTGGGAATACCAGTATTATGTATAGACGCAAAGCGGAACATAGCAGTTTATTTGACGTATAATTACATGTAAATATTGAATAAAACAGCAACTTTACAATTGTACATGTATTTGTTATTTTTCATTTCTCCCTCCAAATGTAATGCATATACAATGGCATGTCACATCGGTCATCTCATATATTCACATAAGTGATTTTATTGACTGAATGTGACAGTACATTTTTGAAACTTCATTCCCTCGAACTATGCATCGCTCGAACTCAAACTCGATTCCGTTGCCGGTTCGAGCGATCGAAGTTCTACTGTACTTCAGAAATGATGGAGTGACAATATTCAATTACTAATTCCTTATCTGGAGCCCTGGGGATCCATGTAACAAGGGGGACAAACTCCCACAAGTAGTTGGCCCCCATTTCTCACTGACCTCTTCAGTTCTACATAATACCAGCAGCAGCCGCTTATTGCTCTTGTCAATAATTTTATTCCATTCAATCAATTGTCTGTTCCTACATTAGTAATATTAACATGTATATGACTGCCAATTTTGTCCTATTGTCCCGTTATGAGGCAAGTGTGTTGTTTTATTGGCCGTCACATGGGCAATTACAAAGATTGCAGCCTGGCAGGCGATACGGGCAAACATTGCACACAAACAGGGATAACCAAACTCATTTCCTGCTTTTCGGAGACAAGACAAATGTCCCAGTAACTTGCCCAGTTGGACAAGTAGAAAATTATCAAGGTTCTTTAAAAGTTTATCACTTTAACCCTTTCACCCATATTAACTCTTTGCATGCTGGGAAACGTGTGTGCTATAAATAGTTCAAAACTTGCGGACAAAAAATCATCATATTTTCTTGTATTTCTCCCCGTAAATATCATGAATATGTCTTGGAATTTCATTAGCATGGTGTCCTGAGGACTAATGAAATTTCAAGACATATTTACAGAGAGAAATAAAAGATATACCAGTACTCATAATTCGTTTGGCGGATATTTTCACCGCTAGCATGCAGAGTTAACTATCTGACACAGATTTTTCTATTTTCATTTTTTAACTATTCCATTCATCCGAAAAGGAGCGTCTATAAAAAAAATCTTAAAATACTGACAAACACTGCAGATCCTGATGAGATGGCTCATTATGAGGTGGCTCATCTGGATCTACAGTGTGTAAATATTGGAATTATGCCATGTGGCGTTGAAATACTCTTTTGAATTTTAGAGCGAGTTAAAATAATTTCTAGGATGATGATTCTCAATTCATCTCAGTATTTATGTACCGTTAAATTTGGTCTGATTACAAATATAGTTTTGGAGTTTTTTCATCAGAAAACTTGTTCAACACTATATACATCTATAACAATGTCACATCTGTATCTGTATGATTTGTGAATATGTTCAGACTTTTTTTCACCATTTCTGATCAATAGAATTAACATTAAACCTTTCAACACCAAGTAACTTAATAGGATGTTCCATGCCAATGTTTCACGCTATTTCATTAATTTTGTTCATTCAAATTATCCCATTCTTCTAAAAGGGTAATCTGTACGACGTTTAAAATTATTAACAAACAGTGGAGATCCTGATGAGACGGCTCGTTATGAGCCGGCTCATCTGGATCTGCACTGTTTGCAAACATTGTCTCTATAGAGGTCTGTGGTGTTGAAAGGGTTAACCGCTACTCACAACAAGTAACGTCTGCTGTTGCTTTTACATTTTGCCTGATTTCTCAATAAAAACATGGTTTTACAGCACTTCAGAATCATTTCCAATGGAAATGATTCTGAAGTGCTGTCAAAGCATGTTGTAAATTATTCTAAAGTGCTGTCAAAGCCTGTTTTTGATGATAACAAGAGTTGTCAGAAGACAACGAATCTCGCCTAATGGCAGCCTTCACTCAAACTTGGCACAGTTGTATAAAAAACATGAATATTATATAATTTGACCTTGGGATAAGGGGTGTGCAGTGGACATTGACATTGAGGTCAGTGGTGGAAGGTGGGTCGTGGATTTGACATAGCATGATATAGCATATTAAGATGAATGCATGTATAAAATATCAATGCGCTCCCTGAAAAGAGAAGTAAAACAAAATTTAACCCAACGTTAAGTTCATGAATGCACTAAGTTGGTAATTTTCTACAGCATGATAGCTATTCACATGAGGAATGCATGTATAAATGTGCTAAGTTTGTGACCTTGGCCTCGGCAAAAGGGGGGGGGGGGGGGGTGGGTGGGGGGGGGGGTGGGTCATGGATTTGCTGTAGCACAATAGAGGATCATCACATGAATGCATGTATGAAATATCAAAGCGCTAAAAGTGTAAAGAAACAGACGTTACACAACATTTACCCCAATGTAAAGTTTATGAACATGCTAAGTTTGTGACCTTGACCTTGGGGTAAGGGTTGGGTGGTGGGTTGTGGATTTGCTACAGCATGATAGAGGGTCATCTGAGGAATGTATGTATGAAATATCAAGGCGTTCGTTCCATCAAAGGAAACAGTTGTTATCAGACATTTACCCCAACATTAAGTTTATGGATGTGTCAAGTTTGTGACCTTGACCTTGGGGTAAAGGGTAGGCGGTGGGTCATGGATTCGCTACAGCATGATAGAGGGTCATCTGAGAAATGCATGTATGAAATAACAAGTCGTTCCATGAAAGGAAACAGAAGTTATAAGACATTTACCCAACGTTAAGTTTATGAATGTGCCAAGTTTGTTGGTGGGTCATGGATTTGCTACAGCATGATAAAGGGTCATCTGAGGAATGCATGTATGAAACTAGAAAAAGTCGATGGCGCGCCATCGCAATATACCCACTTTCCCCAAATGCTAAGTCCGAAAGGGGGAGGTAATCCATGATGGAGGGTCGGATAAAAAATCCGAATTCATTTTGCGCATCAGCACATCAAAACGAAGCTACGAACCAAATATCAGACGCGTAGGTATTAAGGTGAAAAAGTTTTTCGAGTTACAAGGAAAAAATGGGAAATTCTGAGTCCGAAAGGGGGAGATAATCCATGATGAAGGGTCGGATCAAAAATCCGAATTCACTTTGCGCATCTGCACATGATAACGAAGCTACATAGGAAATATGAGGCGCGTAGGTATGAAGGTGAAAAAGTTTTTCGAGTTACAAGGAAAAAATGGGGAAATTCTGAGTCCGAAGGGGGAGATAATCCATGATGGAGGGTCGGATGAAAAATCCGAATTCACTTTGCGCATCTGCACATGATAACGAAGCTACATAGCAAATATGAGGCGCGTAGGTATGAAGGTGAAAAAGTTTTTCGAGTTACAAGGAAAAAATGGGAAATTCTGAGTCCGAAAGGGGGAGATAATACATGATGGAGGGTCGGATCAAAAATCCGAATTCACTTTGCGCATCTGCACATGATAACGAAGCTACATAGGAAATATGAGGCGCTTAGGTATGAAGGTGAAAAAGTTTTTCGAGTTACAAGGAAAAAATGGGAAATTCTGAGTCCGAAAGGGGGAGATATCCATGATGGAGGGTCGGATCAAAAATCCGATTCACTTTGCGCTCTGCACATGATAACGAAGCTACATAGCAAATATGAGGCGCGTAGGTATGAAGGTGAAAAAGTTTTCGAGTTACAAGGAAAAAATGGGAAATTGTGAGTCCGAAAGGGGGAGATATACATGATGGAGGGTCGGATCAAAAATCCGAATTCACTTTGCGCATCTGACATGATAACGAAGCTACATAGGAAATATGAGGCGCGTAGGTATGAAGGTGAAAAAATGTTTTCGAGTTACAAGGAAAAGAAAAAATGGGAAATTCTGAGTCCGAAAGGGGGAGATAATCCATGATGGAGGGTCGGATGAAAAATCCGAATTCACTTTGCGCATCTGCACATGATAACGAAGTACATAGCAAATATGAGGCGCGTAGGTATGAAGGTGAAAAAGTTTTTCGAGTTACAAGGAAAAAATGGGAAATTCTGAGTCCGAAAGGGGGAGATAATCCATGATGGAGGGTCGGATCAAAAATCCGAATTCACTTTGCGCATCTGCACATGATAACGAAGCTACATAGCAAATATGAGGCGCGTAGGTATGAAGGTGAAAAAGTTTTTCGAGTTACAAGGAAAAAATGGGAAATTCTGAGTCCGAAAGGGGGAGATAATCCATGATGGAGGGTCGGATGAAAAATCCGAATTCACTTTGCGCATCGACATGATAACGAAGCTACATAGCAAATATGAGGCGCGTAGGTATGAAGGTGAAAAAGTTTTTCGAGTTACAAGGAAAAAAATGGGAAATTCTGAGTCCGAAAGGGGGAGATAATACATGATGGAGGGTCGGATCAAAAATCCGAATTCACTTTGCGCATCTGCACATGATAACGAAGCTACATAGGAAATATGAGGCGCGTAGGTATGTAGGTGAAAAAGTTTTTCGAGTTACAAGGAAAAATGGGAAATTGTGAGTCCTACGAAAGGGGAGATAATCCATGATGGAGGGTCGGATCAAAAATCCGAATTCACTTGCGCATCTGCACATGATAACGAAGCTACATAGCAAATATGAGGCGCGTAGGTATGAAGGTGAAAAAGTTTTCGAGTTACAAGGAAAAAATGTGGGAAATTCTGAGTGAGGGGGGAGGGGAATAATCCATGATGGAGGGTCGGATCAAAAATCCGAATTCACTTTGCGCATCTGCACATGATAACGAAGCTACATAGCAAAATATGAGGCGCGAGTATGGAAGGTGTAAAAAGTTTTTTCGAGTTACAAGGAAAAAAATGGGAAATTCTGAGTCGATGGGGGAGATAATCCATGATGGAGGGTCGATCATAAATCCGATTCACTTTGCGCATCTGCACATGATAACGAAGCTACATACCAAATATGAGGCGCGTAGGTATGAAGGTGAAAAAGTTTTTTGAGTTACAAGAAACGTGACGGACGTACGGACGGACGTACGGACGTACGGACGGACGGACACCCGTGACGAAAACAATATACCCGTTTTTTTTTACAAAAAAAGTGGGTATAATAACAAGGTGTTCCATGAAAGGAAACAGAAGTTATAAGACATTTACCCAACGTTAAGTTTATGAATGTGCCAAGTTTGTGACCTTGACCTTGGGGTAAGCGCGAGGTCCTGGGTGGTGGGTCATGGATTTGCTACAGCATGATAGAGGGTCATCTGAGGAATGCATGTATGAAATAACAAGGTGTTCCATGAAAGGAAACAGAAGTTATAAGACATTTACCCAACGTTAAGTATATGAATGTGCCAAGTTTGTGACCTTGAACTTGGGATAAGGGCTGGGTGGTGGGTCATGGATTTGCTACAGCATGATAGAGGGTCATCTGAGGAATGCATGTATGAAACAACAAGGTGTTCCATGAAAGGAAACAGAAGTTACAAGACATTTACCCAATGTTAAGTTATGAATGTGCCAAGTTTGTGACCTTGACCTTGGGGTAAGGGCTGGGTGGTGGGTCATGGATTTGCTACAGCATGATAGAGGGTCATCTGAGGAATGCATGTATGAAATAACAAGGTGTTCCATGAAAGGAAACAGAAGTTATAAGACATTTACCCAACGTTAAGTTTATGAATGTGCCAAGTTTGTTGGTGGGTCATGGATTTGCTACAGCATGATAAAGGGTCATCTGAGGAATGCATATATGAAATAACAAGGTGTTCCATGAAAGGAAACAGAAGTTATAAGACATTTACCCAACGTTAAGTTTATAAATGTGCCAAGTTTGTGACCTTGACCTTGGGGTAAGGGCTGGGTGGTGGGTCATGGATTTGCTACAGCATGATAGAGGGTCATCTGAGGAATGCATGTATGAAATAACAAGGTGTTCCATGAAAGGAATCAGAAGTTATAAGACATTTACCCAACGTTAAGTTTGTGGATGACGCTGACGCCGACGACGCCGACGACGACGCCGCCGACGACGCGACGACGCCGACGACGCCGGGGGTATGCCATAAGCTCTTATGCACTTCGTGCAGGCGAGCTAAAAATGGAAAATAAACAGCAGAGGACAAAAAAAAATAAGATAGCGTTCTAACTTGGAAGAGTTTATACCATTTATATGCACAAGGGACATCAGCTGTGTTTTGTCAGGCTTCTGACAAATTCATCCTAAACACATGCAGGCAGATCAAGATGACAAACCGATTGTGACACAGCAGCCATCGTCACAAAAAACAGAAGACACAAAAATGCATGCTGGGAACCCATACTGCATTCTCCCCATGCAATTTCCTCTTTTTATCGCTGATAGTTATTGAATGTCAGCAACTTCAATTCCGTCACAAAAAGCAGCAGACATTTGCCTCAGCAGACGGTCATTGGCACACAGAGGCATAGCGAATATTGATTGGTTTTTGCCTTAATTACAATAGAGTTATACGTATGGAGGTTTTAGTAATCTCTGGCGATGAACATGAATATTATCTGTCAAAAGCCATCTCGATCTTTAGCTCAGAGAATGATCGTGGTTGACAAATTCAATATAATGCATATTGAACAATAAGGAATTCTGGGTAAGTGTGATATGAAGTGAAGCGAACAGAATGACAACAGCATGGTGGTATGGCACTGGATTAAAGTCAGCGACTTCACAAGTGGAGCTATTGATACAAGTGATGGGTGGGTCAAACATGACAGTAAATATAGTGTACTGTAGCAATTTAACTCTCGGTGACATAGTGAGGTCATTGTGCATATTCATGAACTATACATTATAGAACACAACATCTGTTTGTGTTGATGTACCCAAGTACATCAACACAAACACATGTTGCGTTCTATAATGTTGATAAATGGTAAATGTTGTGTTCTATAATGTTGATAATTGGTAAATATTCTGTTAAATATTCTGTTCTACAATGTTGATAATTGGTAAATATTCTGTTCTACAATGTTGATAATTGGTAAATGTTCTGTTCTACAATGTTGATAATTGGTAACTGTTGTGTTCTATAATGTGGTAAATCGACAGTGTACAAGTGACTTCAAGACAAGTGGATATTACAGCTATATGTGGAATAGAATGTGGCGGAGATTCAGAACAACATCAAAGGTAAGGGCAAATATGTAGGTGCATACAAGGCTGAAGCCAGTCATTCGCAGAAAGGGCCCTTTTCAAACATTTTTGGGAAAACTTGCACGTATCGGAAGTTAAACCGGGAACATTCTATCTCTATAAATTTTTTATCACATGAAATGTTCAAATAGATAATTTTACAATAGGACACGTGATATTCACAGGGTAAGGGAGAGAAAAGACACATTTTTTGAAATAATAAATTGTCCCTAGTATTGTGGAAGGGATTGTCTTATTCCTGTTGTTCTTCTCGTGAAAAGTATGTACCGGAACTCATACAATATGAACAATATTTTGCAAATTCAGGCAACAGCCTTCTCAAAATATACTTTGGGTTTAACCCTTTCAACACCACAGACCTCTATAGAGACAATGTTTGCAAACAGTGCAGATCCAGATGAGCCGGCTCGTAACGAGCCGTCTCATCAGGATCTCCACTGTTTGTTAATAATTTTAAACGTCGTACAGATTACCCTTTCAGAAGAATGGGATAATTTGAATGAACAAAATTAATGAAATAGCGTGAAACATTGGCATGGAACATCCTATTAAGTTACTTGGTGTTGAAAGGGTTAACCCTTTCAACTCTACAGGTCATAAAAAGCCAACATGTGCAAAAATTGTAGAACCAGATGAGCCGGCTCAACTGGATCTACAGCATTTGCCAATGTTAAAGGTACATGCCCACCCAGTAGGCACAAACTGTTATTTATAGCAGAGACATCATCTGAGACATTTTCTGGCAAAATAAACATGCATTCACCATTACCCAACGTATTGATTGGCATTATTATACATTTTATAACAGACGAAACTTTCCGCACTGATATCAGGGGCGATAACCGCGTTTCCGTAAAATGTTAACGTACATTACTATTTATACTCTGTATTTATTTTTTGATGTGCAATTATCATACTTTATGATTTGTCGATAATGTTATTTTTTCAGGTGACGCATTTAATTAGTATAAATAATTAAAAAATATTATGTCTCATTAGCATACGAAAATAGCCTGATACCAACGCGCGTCACTATCAGTAAAATAAATATTACTAAATGATTATACCTGTATAGCGGGCACTCAAAGTTTTTAGAACTGGTGGAATAGTGACACAATTATACACTTATTTAATTCCTATACAGAACAGGTTGTGCCTACTGAGTGGGCATGTACCTTTAAAAGTCTCTCAGCATTTGGCAATTGTTACAAGTCTCTCATGATTATTCACAGATATCCTCCTGCATGTGAATTGCATAGGATTTATTTTGTATCCTATTATAAACCAAATGTTTATCATAATTGTCATACCAAATCATCAAATCAATTGTCAGTTACGAGCCGGCTCATCTGGTCTGCACTGTTTGCAAACATTGTCTCTATAGAGGTCTGTGGTGTTGAAAGGGTTAAATATCACCTTTGCACATACACCTTTGCCAAATGTGACATAGAAGTTCATTCTTGATTGCAATTGTTATAAAAAAAATACCATGCATTTGTACATACATAGTTTAACCCTTTCAAACCACCGGCTTCGATCGCATTGCTTGCAAACAGTGTAGATCCAGCTGAGCAGGTCGCTTCTAAAATCACTCATACATTATTATTGTTGTTGTGTGTCATCCAAAGATATTACAGTTTCCCTACACTGCATCAGATGTGACAGGACACAATCAGGTGTCAAACTCCTGGCGTCCTGCCTCCAGAACCAAAAGAAATCTCAAGATGTGACAATGAATGCAGCGAACCATCAAGCATGGAACTGAAATAATTGTGCCTACAGTCAACACTGAAGCGCCAGGTAATGATACTATCTGGCATTTTTGGGAGCATGAACCATACCATGAAACTTGGAAATTTCATGGTGTCTTTCAACAAAATTGCGAAAATTTGCAGCTTTTCAAAATATCTGTTTTAACCCTTGCAACAACAGAGGCCTGCCTGCATAGTGGTATTGGCAAAAAGTGTAGATCCAGATGAGCCGGCTCGTCACGAGCCGTCTCATCAGGTTCTGCACTTTTTGCAAGTAATTTTCATATTTTTAAGAACAACAAGAAATGCGTCTGTCGAACGCGGATGCCACCTGCAGCATATTTGAGAAACTGTGACAAATTGGTTAACCGAAAAGTGTGACGGACAGACAGACGGACGGACGGACGGTCCAAACATTATATGCCACCCGTTTCTTCGAAACCCGGTGGCATAAAAACACCCCCTTTTCATAAATAGACTAGTCTGAAAATCATTTTGTGATGGTTGAGTTGGTTGCAAAATTAACATATCAAAATCCATTCCAGTTACTTTTAATAGGGGTGAAAGAGTTACATTAATATTTTGGCAAACAACATATATTCAAGGGCAACAGTTCAGTCTGATCAGGTTCTGCGCTATATTGTCAATGGAACACACATCAAGCTTCGAATTAACAGTATAGATCTTTACAAGTCTGTAGGAACATGCCGATCAGAAGTTTAAGACTTGTCACGAATGTCATAAGACAAATTTCTCCAGTCACAGTTACTTTATATATTGAACCTCCTACAACAGCCAGTATTGCCATGCATACCTGTTATGGAGAGGAGACTATATTCACAGGTTGGTACATTATATTTATTTGTTTGTTTATTGGTGTTTAACGGCCTACCACAGCTAAGGTCATTTAAGGCCGGGCCCGTATATAACATGCTGCATTGGGGGGAAAATCCCAAAATCAGAACGGAATATTTACATCGAGAACAAATATATTCAGCCCTGAAATTGGAATAACCTGAAATGGTGCCATGTCCATACCACACCAAGGTCACTTGGCCCCTTCCCCTAAAATAGGATTATGATCGAGTAATCGTAATACTCACATAAGGGGTATAATTAGATTCAACTGTCACATCCAAGAATGCCAACGACGTATGTGAGGGCCACACCCGGTCTCCTGTCGGGATTCCGGTAAGGATGAACCTCAAACGTTAAATTACCCATCGCATGCTCTCACCTGCCACCAACTGGTACAGTAGAACCTCTCTAAACCAAATACCCAGCGAATTGAATTTTGATGTGCTATATTTTAAGAATGAAGTGGTAGCAAGCCACAGACACGTCTCGGAGTGCTGATATGCATGCATGAGTGGAACCTCTCTAAGCCGAACAAACAGCCTGGGACGTTCCCAGGGTGTCCAGTTTAGAGAAGTTCTGCCGTACAAGAAAACATGTGAAAATAAAAAAACAGAAACATTATATTGCCTGAATTACAGTGGAACCTCTCTAAGTTGGGACACCCTGAGGATCTCCCAGGGTGTCCGGTTTAGAAAGGTTCCACTTTAGTAGCAAACTATGTCAGCACAAACATCAAATATATTTGCTGGTACAAGAATTCATCATGTCTTGGGAGTTCTGGGGCCCGTTTCACTAAACTTTGTACGACTAAAATGTTCGTAAGTGCAAAATTATGATAGTCTGTAAATTTCACATTAACACTCATGTCTTGTAAACAATTATTGGATTTACATTTATTGAGCATAGGCTGCATTTGCAGCCTATGCTCAATAAATGTAAATCCATCAATTGAAATTTCCAGACGATCCTAAATTTGCACTTACAAACATTTTAGTTGTACGAAGTTTAGTGAAACGGCTCCCTGATATGCCTGAAGTACAGTGGAAGCTCTCTAAGTAGGACACCCTGGGGATCTCCCAGGGTGTCCTACTTAGAGAGGTTCCACTGTACTAATCCAACATGTCAGCCCTAGAAAATTACAACTTGTACAGGAATTCTATGAAATGAAGCTGGAAGCACTGAATATTGGAAGAACATGTAAATCAATGCAACAATATTTGATCACAGATGTATGGAGCCCTGCAGGGGACATGGATTTTTTTTTTATTAATTCGTTCCCACGAAATAACAATTTGTTCCCTCAATTTAACAATTTGTTCCCTCGATTTAACAATTCGTTCCCACGATATAACAATTCGTACCCTCGAATTAACAATTCGTTCCCACGAAATGACAATTTGTTCCCTCAAATAAACAATTTGTTCCCTCGAATTAACAATTCGTTCCCACGATATAACAATCTGTTCCCACGAATGAACAATTCATTCCCGTGGGAACGAATTGTTATTTCGTGGGAACCAACAAGTTAATAAAAAAAAAAGAATTCTACGTCCCCTGCGGGGATCTGTACATATGAGCCAGTGTATCAAACAGTACACCTTGTAACATGATTTACATCTGCCAAAATATAAAAGTATGTAAAATAATATGCAGAAAATATCGGTAATAAATTGTGGGAATATTGACATTGGAATACGATAAACAAATGGAAATTAATCATAGATGCATCATATGTGGCTGTGACTGGAGAAATGCACAGGTTGAAGTAACGGACCGAGGTCTATAAATAAATTAAATATGTCTAAAAGCATCAATAAATGAAAAAAAATAAGCTAAAATTTGTGTTTACCCCCTCCATATACTTCATTATATAATGAAGTATATGGAGGGGGTAAAAATAATTGTTCAGCTTATTTTTTTTCATTTATTGATGCTTTTAGGCATAGTTATAGAGAATAGTAGGTTAGTGCCGTGAATGGGAAAAAATTCTGGGGACCTCCCAGGGTGTCCGACTTAGAGAGGTTCCTCTGTAGTAATCCAACATGTCAGCCAGCCCTATATAACTACAACTTGTACAGGAATTCTATGAAATGAAGCTAGAAAAGCACTGAATTTGTTCCCTCAAATTAACACTTCGTTCCCAAGATATGAAAGCTGTGATAAGGCAAATGTGGCTGTGACTGAAGAAATGGGGCTTGTGGGATTTGTTACAAGTGTATGGCAAACAGTGTAGATCCTGATCAGACTGTGCGGATGCACAGGCTGATCTGGATCTACACTGGTCACAAAATCCATAAGCCCCATTTCTCAAGTCACAAATAGTCAAATGGGTTGACTGGGTTGATTGGTAAATTGGCAAAAAAGACCAGTAAATAAAAAGTACGGTTCTTTCCACCAACTACAATGCATGTGTCATGTCGCTCATTTTCAGTACGGAAGCTGTTCTGGATGTGGAGTGCCGTAGCTGAACAGAATCATCACTGGTGAGAAAATGGGTCACCGGATGAATAAAAGTACCTAGTGACATTTGTGACAATGGAAGACCTTGGTTCTCTAGGACACTCACTGTGTAGGATTATAATCAAATCTTTTTGCTAATGTCATTAACCCTTTCACACCCTAAACAACTGGACTGGATTTTGATATGTTAATTTTGCAACCAATCTAACCATCACAACGATTTTCAGACTAGTCCATTTATGAAAAGGGTGTGTTTAATGAAAATTACTTGCAAAAAGTGCAGATCCTTATGAGACGGCTCGTCACGAGCCGGCTCATCTGGATCTACACGTTTGCCAACACCACTATATATACAGGCCTGTGGTGTGTTAAAAGGGTTAAGCCTACTTATTTCAGTGCAAATAGGCAGGCTGATCGGAGGCTACACTGGATGAAAACGTCAAGACATCTTTTCTCAGCCAGAGGCCTGATGAATAAATCCAGCTTTATTAGAACTATGCCAACATTTAATATGACAGAAGTAATAAGAAATCTGTGTCTTCAAATACATGCATAGCTTACATGTCATAAGGATTTTATAAATTGTGTGCAATAAAGTATCACGAAACATACTAGTTGCGTGAAGTAACTCTGCAGAATACTCCTGTATCGTCCGTACCAAGAGTTACGATGCCCTCCATACGATTTCCTCGCAGAGTAGGGAATTCGCACTTTATCTGTTCATTGTGACATATTTTCTGTACTTTTCAATTGAAAGAAATGTCAGTATTGTAAAATTAAAACAAACTTGTAATTTTGAAATAAATTTTATGATTGTAGTAGGACTAGAAAATTAAATATTGCCTTTCCACAATTTATAAATTACATTTACACAAGATGCAATCTACATCTGTACATTTATGACAGAACTATTGAGATGATTGAACTATGTTCATTTCATAATACTGACCTTCATTTCTGTGGAATAAGTATAGAAAATGTACCATAGTATAATGAACAGCTAAAGTGTGAATCAGATCTGATTCACAACTCAGCAGGAGAAACCTATGGGAAGGGGGGGGGGGGGGCACCATAACTCTGGGTACGGACGATACGGGAGTATTCTGCAACTTCTTCTGCAAGTTACTTCCTGCAACTAGAAACATACACAAATCCAGATCAGACTGGCTGAATCTCAGGGTCTATGCTGGTAGCAAACCTGTATATGTCTCCGAGTCTGTATGTGATATGGCCAGTCCGATGAGATCGATAGCTACAAATGGTTGTTGAACAGAATTCACAATTTCATCCTGTATGCGTGTCGCATGTGGACAAAAGAAACGATACTTGTCGCCATTGTAGACATCAATTTTTCTGCATATTCAACGTACAATCATCATACGATAACCTGCTCACTGCACAGTGACACAGCAATGTTACGGTGACTGAATCAGGAATTTACAGTCGTATTCTGCTCAGCAATGAGGGATCGGAGTCAGTTATTTCCCTTTGCAAATCAATTTATAGAGATCCGGTCCTATGCTGTAGTTCAGTGATTATTTCTTACTGAATAGCACAAACATTTAGTTTTGCGAACAGAGTAGACCCAGATCAGACTGCACATCTGTGCAGTCTGATCTGAGTCTACACTGTTTGCAATAATATTAATAAGTGTGAAAATGTAAATCTGGCAAATACTGTAGTCTCGGATCAGATCGTGCAGATATATAGGATGACCTGGATCAATACTAGTAAAAATCACTATAATGGCTCCTTTACACAACACAAATTCAACATTAGTCCTTTTTACAAGCAATTAAGCACGAAAATATACAATTTAGACCAGATTTCTATAAATAAATTCAAAGGGAAATAACTAGCTCCGATCCCTCATTGGTAAACACAAGTTTGACTCTGCTAGTCACAAACAATGACTGCCAGTCATACACTCTGCAAGGTGCCGCCATTTGCAAGTGGATGGCCAATATATACTTGCCCCCTTTTTCATGTGACTATCAGAACTGGGTCACTGGCTGACAAACCAGATCTTGTAAAGATCGCAACAATTGTAGCGCCAGCTCCTCATGCCCATTGAAACCTTGGTCGATCAGATTGGGATCTCACCATGTCAACTTTATTGATTGAATCACGAACAGATTAGGCCCAGATCAGACTGCGCATATGCGCAGTCTGATCTGGGCCTAAACTGGTCGTAAACGTTGGATACCGTTTGTAAACCAGTGTTCCATTCAAAGAGACAAATTCAATGAGCATAGAATAAATCTCGGCGATATCAGATCCTAGTTTTTCACCAGAGATAATTCCTCTGCGACAACATTACATTGTGGAACCGATTCCATAATATGCTATTGAATTTTGTCTTTGTAAAGTGATCGAGTTGACATTCTATGGGTAATGTAATTTTTTTGTTGTAGGTGGGATTGCCTGCTGATGGTGCCGGGATGATAATGCAGTAACTACAGGTTTGCTTGTTGGATTGATTGATTGATTGATTGATTGCTTGGGGTTTTATGTCTGTTCAACAGCAAGGTCATATGCAGGTTTGTTTGACAGGGATTGCTTTACCCTGTTACATTCAGACATATTATACATTTCAATTTTATTTTTGTATCTTTGACCGAGGCTTATGGAATTTATAGCAATCATTTGTAGAGCCAGATCTACTAGCTAATTCCTTGTCTGATAATGATACATGTGACTTTGACTGGAGAAATGGGGTTTTGGGGTTTTGCGACCAGTGTAGATCCAGATCAGCATGTGCATCTGCAGACAGTGAATCGGACTTACGGACAGACAGACTGACAGCAGTAAGGCATAATACGTCCCGTTTTTAAAATGTGCGTATAAAATGTCACTTTCTGTCACTAAATGTTTCTTATAGCGCAAAAAAACGATCTCAATACCCATTATAACGTAAGCAACTGGCTTTTACTGGATAATTAGCCTCGGATATCAAGTTTATCAGGCTCGCCTTAGAAATGGTAGGAATTCCGAGGCTTGCTGAGCAATTCCTACACATCTCCTAGCCTGGTATTCTCCATATATTGGTCGCCTTTCAGTCAATTTGATGTTGCTTATGTCTCTGAATAACATGTTTTGATCAGTTGTGATACTACATGTATTGACTACATACAATGATCCATATTTACCCTGGTCATAAATATAATAAGTGCTCTTTTATCAGCCAGTGTACAAAATATCTGATGTCTTATGTGTGGCTGTGACTGGAGAAGTGGGGCTTATGGGTTTTGCGACCAGTGTAGATCCAGATCAGCCTGTGCATCTGCACAGGCTGATCAGGATCTGCACTGTTCGCCATTCCACCAGCGAAACACTTGTCATGCTTCTAACAAGCAATGTAGATTATCCGGCTACAGGAGTGTGCTATTCGATCAGGAGCTACACTCGTCACAAATTTCATAAGCTTTTTTCTCCAGTCACAGTGTAGATCCAGATCAGCCTGTGCATCCGCACAGTCTGATCAGGATCTGCACTGTTCGCCTTTCCATCAATGAAACACCCGGCATGCTTCTAACAAGCAATGTAGATTATCCGGCTCCGTGAGTGTGCCCTTTGATCTACAGTGACAGCCACATATGTATGTGTTTAGGAAATTACCTGGTCATGTGATCCACATCACGTAGCACGTTAATCATGTTTGAATTGAAACAAGACATATAGATCACCAGCAGGCTACATGAATGTGCTACATGATCAGCAGCTACACTGGTCACCAATGTCATAAGCCTCATTTCTCCAGTCACAGCCACATATACTGGTGGGGTGTCGTACATACCACAGAGCTCCAGATAAGGTGCGTATTGGAGTATTGTAACACTTATTTTAGCAGAATACGCATTGATTATCAAAAGTGAGAGTACAAAATAATCGCAGCAATGTGAAAATAGTGTAGTGAAAAAACACTGTAATGAAGTTGAAATTGAATAGTGAAAAATACTATAACATAATAAAGTTGAAAATTTACTTAGTTGAGCTGCAAAAAGCAAACAGTGTTTACTTTTTGCAGCTGAAATAAGTAAATTTTTAAATTTGTTTTAATTTATATCATTTGATCCCTATTTAATAAGGTAGAAAAGCAATAATAAAGTTGTAAAAGTAAAATACACATTGAATTTAAAATCTGGGGGTATTATAATACTCTTTAGATACAAAACTTATCTGGAGCTCTGATGCCACATGACTTATCTTTCTATCTCTGCCATGAAGCATCTTCCCCGATCTCTGTCTTACAGCAGCCAGGGGAGGCCAGTAACCCAATGCCAGCTCATGCTCTATATGCAGCTAATTATATGCAGAGGTAAGTATGCTAAAATATGGCTGTGACTTGAGAAATGGGGCACAAAACTTTGTACAACTAAAATGTTTGTAAGTGCAAATTTAGGATCGTCTGGAAATTTCAATTGATGGATTTACATTTATTGAACATAACTGTAAATCCAATAATTGTTTACAAGAAAACATTGTTAATGTGAAATTCACAGACAATCATAATTTCGCACTTTTTAGTTGTACAGTACAAAGTTTAGTGAAATGGCAACCAGGGGCCTATTTCATCAACATTGCAAAGTATACTTTACTAGCAAAGTATACTTTGAGGGAGTAATCATTTATTTTTCCTGAAATGCATTATTTCATATAGAACTAACAAATGCATATATTTCATGAGTAAAAGTATGCAGAATTATTATACTGAATTTATTACATTATCACAGCCATTAAATGGCTGTGATAATGTAATAAATTCAGTATAATAAAAATTAATAAATTAAAAAAAAAATGAAAATTTCTCCCTCAAAGTATACTTTGTTACTAAAGTATACTTTGCAATGTTGATGAAATAGGCTACAGGTCTGCTAGGCCAATAAAGCAGCATGATCAGGATGTAGACTTGGTGTTAGAAGTATGAGAGTTGTTTCAGATCAGAGTGCGCGCATGCGCAGGCTGGTCTGTAGCTACAATATTTCGCGGATACAATTTAACCTATTAAAAAAATGTAAGAAACCAAAGTGCATACCCAAACCTGTTGCATATAGGTCAAAATTAGCAAACTGTATATTTTATACCTTTAAACAAATAATCTTTGATGTAGAACTGGTAAATTGCCAAAAATAATAGAACAGGTAAATCATTTTCCCATGGAAGCCAACTTTTCTCTCGTTGTTATTCAACATTGAAGATTACGAAATGAAGCTTTCAAATTTACAAGATATACATATAAATGTCAGATAAACACATTGACACGGTAAAATAACCAATTTCTGCATGTGTATGTTCTTTATTAATACTTTATTAATACAGCTGTGACAGTTTTATATCGCGAATATATCAAACACGCCGGATAACTGATTAAAAAATCACTCTTCCCTGCGTTACATTAAAGAGATGGGGTTAAATTGCTACTCTCGCGAGAGGTATGGAGCCGGGTAGCAATTTTGTTTCTAGCTGGTCTGTGTCTACACTGGTTGCAAATGCCATAAGCTCTATTTCTCAGTTACAGCCGCCTATCTTACCCAGTATCTCCCTGGCTAACCAGCTGTAGAGAACCTCTGTCCTAACTATAATACTGGCTGAGCATGTGAAAGTTAACCCTTTCAACACCAAGTAACTTAATAGGATGTTCCATGCCAATGTTTCAGACTATTCCATTTATAAAAAGGGGATATTTTTTGTTCTCAAAAATATGAAAATTACTTTCAAACAGTGCAGATCCTGATGAGACGGCTCGTTACGAGCCGGCTCATCTGGATCTGCACTGTTTGCATATAGCGGGCTTTCGGGTTCAAAGGATTAACAGTATTAACCCTTTCAACACCAAGTAACTTAATAGGATGTTCCATGCCAATGTTTCACGCTATGTCATTAATTTTGTTCATTCAAATTATCCCATTCTTCTAAAAGGGTAATCTGTACGACGTTTAAAATTATTAACAAACAGTGGAGATCCTGATGAGACGGCTCGTTACGAGCCGGCTCATCTGGATCTGCATTGTTTGCAAACATTGTCTCTAGAGAGGTCTGTGGTGTTGAAAGGGTTAAACTTGAAACCAAATAAATTTGATTTGCACGGCCTACTATGCATAAGTTTAACTAATTAGTAACCTAACTACAGTACAACTTCTAGGTTATCCCATTAAAGACGGGATACAATTTTAGTAGTATGAAACTTTTATGAGAAATTTCAAATGATGTATTATCATAATTTTGAACTTACAAACATTTTAGTCGTATAAAGTTTAGTGAAACGGGCCCCAGGTGTTTTCTTAGTGTCCAGTTTAGAGAGGTTCCACTGTACATTCAACAACCTCTGCCCACGTTTGTCAACCTGGAGAGTTCACAGGAAATACAAATGGACTGTCAAAGGGAGACAACTAGTATAAAATAGCCAGAACATACAGAAAGATTCAGAGACCTGGAATTTAATGTGATTTTAATGAAATGTATTAACCCTTACACCGCTATCTTATTTTTTGCCGTCTGCTGCTGTTTATTTTCTATTTTTAACATAAAAAACATGCTTTGACAGCACTTTAGAATAATTTACAACATACTTCTGAAGTGCTGTCAAACCATGTTTTTATTGGGAATAAGGCAAGACATAAAAGCAACAGCAGATGACAATTGTTTTTATCATAAAAAAACATGCTTTGACAGCACTTTAGAATAATTTACAACATGCTTTGACAGCACTTCAGAATCATTTCCATTGGAAATGATTCTGAAGTGCTGTCAAACCATGTTTTCTATTGGGAAATAAGGCAAGATATAAAAGCAAGAGCAGACGACAATTGTTGTGTGTAGCGGTCTAAGGGTTAATGTATACTAGTTTCCTTTATATCATGAAGATATAAGTATAGTATCTGCAGAGCAGCATAAAACAGCACCAAGGTCATCATTGGAAAGAAATTTATCGATCAAGAACATCCGACACGTTTTCTAAGGTGACTTTATGCACTATAAATAATGGAATGTTCCGTTTTTAGAACAAATACGGCATGCAGCAAACATTTTCTCAAATTCGCAGTGAACGTGTGTACAGTCATTACAGTATACACCCCAGATGCCTGCTACCAGTCAAACTTTTCCAGAAGTTTTATCTAAATGATTATCCACAGCTGCCAAATATAGAGCCCAGGTTTCGTGATTTTACAACCTTGTGTTTGCATTCACCCAACCTAGAGGCAGGTTAGTCGGCAAATCTACGTAGTCTGGATATAGTATACATTAGTAGCATGAATCATGATCTTATTAGTGATTGTCCTTGTAGTTAATAGTAGGTTTGTAAACAGTTTTCACAGAAAGAATGTACAGATGTGAAGTTTAATACTGGTGGATGCTGCTTCAGTAAAAAAGCAAATTTTTCTATTAAGTGGATGTGACTGGAGAAATGGGGCTTGTGGTATTTGTAGCTCCTGATCTGTTAGTTAGCACACTCTGTCAGCCAGATGATGATTTATACAATATGTTACGTCATTGACTGAATGGCAAACAGTGCAGACCCTGACCAGACCGTGCGCATGCACAGTCTGGTCTGGGTATGCACTTGTCGCACACACCATAAACCCTATTTCTGGGGGCTTATGGGTTTTGCGACCAGTGTAGATACAGATCAGACAGTCTGATCAGGACCTGCACTGTTCACCATTCCATCAATGAAACACCCATCATTGGGTGAACAAGCGGTATAGATTGTTATTAGGCTACAAGAGTGTGCTACTTGATCAGGAGCTACGCTGGCCACACATCCCTGGCCCGTACGCAGGATTTTCTATTGGGGGGTGCGTCAGGGGGGTGCGTCAGGGGCGAGCCCCATGTAGTGGCGCGAGGGGGGTACCCCGCTAGCGTACTCATGCCACTACATGGGGCTCGCCCATGACGCACCCCCCGCACCCCCCTGAAATTGTTTAAACCTAGATGGCCTGAAATGCACTCTCCTGCATTTTATGTCATTTAAATTCGGATTTCAACGGTGGCATTTTCATGCAAATTACCTGTATATTAATGCATTTCAAGATCTGTTTGAAAAATAGCGGACCTCGGCGAATTTAGGGGGGTGCGTACGCACCCGTCGCACACCCCCTGTGTACGGGCCTGCATCCGATAATCCCCATTCTCCAGTCAGTCACAGCCACAGCCACATATTTCTCTTGCTCCAATGTTCTCCTGTAGATCTGACTTGATGTGGGTTACATTTCAGCCGAAGTACATTGATAAAGCCCTGCTGCTACTGTTCCATGGCTAGCTGCCTCCATACACTGCATGTATTCCAGATACCGGAAAGCGGTGAATTATTTCAGTCAGGAGATCTTTGAATTACCGTAAAACTCTTCAGAGATGGTTATAAAGGACCCTGGGTTCTCATGTTTGATATGTTTAACTCTTTGCATGCTGGGAAATTTGTGGGCTATAAATAGTTCAAAAATAGCAGATGACAATTCATTATATTTTCTTTTATTTCTCCTTATAAATGTCATGAATAACATATACTCCTAATTCGTTTGGCGGATATTTTCGCCGCTAGCATGCAAAAAGTTAACAGCAAACAAGCCGACATAGCTTTAAAAATGCATTGGCATATAATACACTACATGTGTATGTATGGTCATCAATGATTTACTGATTAAATGAATACATTGTAGACAATGGCCAGCCACCAACTGCATTTTTAACCAATACCACTATACAGGCCTGTGGTGTTCAAATGGTTAATTAATGTCACTCTCTGTATAAGCATACTGCTACAACTTTCCGAAGTAGAACAATTGCAAGAAGAATCATTAGCATTAGCATTTATAAGAAATTGTGAATGTGAATCTGACATTCACTGTTTGCAGCAAATGTGACCTTTCAGACCAACAACTCCAAATGCAAGGCGATGGCTGGCGAGTGTCTCGCCCACGAAGATCAAATTCACTAAAATGAAGTGACACTGGGTGGATAGCCATCAATGTGAGTAAAATTTGGACGTATGCCCAAAATTGTTGACGCCTACGAAGCATAAGACGACCGTGGCATTGGGACCGCTATGTCTCACTTTCCACTAATGTCGGCGAGACAATATTTATTATTTAAATGGAACTTTACATCTGTCTAAAATGGTCCGATAGGACCTAAAATTAATATGAATCTTCTGTAATCTGAGATGAATAATAAAATTCATATGATTCATATTTGATATACCGTAAACATTTTTCATATTTGCAACCAGAAATTGAGAATAAACCAACGCCAGCCTGCACATCTGCACAGTTTCTAAAGGTTTGCACTGCTCCCCATTCATTTAGTGAAATAAGTATCCTGCCTCTGACAAGCAGTATAGATGCTGCATCAAACATGTCTGTAAGATCTGTCAACATGCTAACCCTAACCCTTAGGGTTAGGGTTAGCTGCATGTATATGTTATAGTGCACCCATGTGTGAAGTAGAAGTCCCACCCATGAAGACACACCTTAAAAATACATATTTATTGACATAAAAAAATTGATCTACACAATGACCGTTACTTTTCATTTGCTTGAGGTAATTATTGCTTTTAAAACATATTGTAATTATGTAATACTATAACTATCAAATATAAATTTAATTTTAAATCAGATGAAATAGTTACTTAATAATTATGCATTTGTTCATTTTCCAGAAGAACATTCATAGCAATCTGCACATGACATATCAAATTCCAGCGACGGCGTTCAGCAATGAGAGGTATCTATCTATACATTGGATATTTTGTTGAAAATTGATAAACGGTAATAGAGAGGATATTACACAACTGCTGATTTAATATATTGATTAAACTGTATGTACAAGGAAATTATAATAGGTGGTCAGCAGGGTGTGTCTCACCAACGAAAAAGTTCAACCAAGTATTTCTGAATGTGGGCCAAAAAGCCCACTGATTTAGAATGAAACGTCCATTGTCAAAAAATAGCTGTAATTCGATAAAGATGATAAAGACACAAAATCAACAAGGTGAACATTGCATTAAAGGGAGGTAATTCAAAACATTCAGAGCTGTCATTCCTGCATGTGACAGGCCTTTTCGTCATGATGTAAGCATATGTGAATGAAAATATTCCGAATTATTCACGACATACACACATAAAAAGTTGAAGAAGGGATGACACAAACTCTAAAAGTACAAGAGTTGGTAGGTAGTAAGAAGTTCTTATTTACCAACTCTTGTACTTTTAGAGTTTGCGTCATCCCTTCTTCAACTTGCCATCTTAATAAGAACCATTTGGCGGCTCACCAACTAGCCATATCAGCCAGAGCGGAGTCTCGAGCCTTCGACCTCCCAGTTATTGTTATTGTCATAACAACATTACAAGTTGTTCACTAAATCAACAAGGTGAGCACCTTGTAATGGACAAATGCACAGACGGACAATGGTAAAGCATAGTCCCCCCACAATTCACTGGACATTATCACACATATGTAGCTTTCACTGGAGAAATGGGCTTATGGGATTTGTTATCAGGCTACAGGGGAGTGGTTTGATCAGGAGCTACTCCTGGCTACTCCTGGCTACTCCTGGCTACTCCTGATCAAACAGCACTCCCCTGTAACCTGATAATGATGTATACTGCTTGTTAAAAGCATAAAGGGTGTTTCATTGATGGAATGGTGAACAGTGCAGATCCTGATCAGATTGTGCGGATGCACAGGCTGATCTGGATCTACACTTGTCATAAAACCCATAAGCCACATTTCTCCAGTCACAGCCACATATGTGATGTTCCAATATTTACAAGACAGGGCCATGGCTAACCATTTATGTACCCCACCAATGCATGGTCGGGATATAAAAGTAGTTAGCCATGGCCCTGTCTTAGAAATATTGGAAATCACATATGTATATGTATAATGTCCATACATTCCTGATGGTCATAAAACAGAGATGATTATAGTTTATTAATTATATGCCATTTAGCAAAATATGCCAAAATGGCCATAAACTGCAGACAACTGCTTGTAAATAAATACCATTTTGTATTAGTTTTGTCAGAAAAAGCAATCCACACATGCCTACATGTGGAACGAATTACCCCAGATTTCATATTTCCCACCACAAGTGCATGTTGTTACAACTAAGGTGCACAGAGATGGTTCAAATGAGTGGTAACAACATATGTGGCTGTGACCTATGGAATGTGTATCCTGTGTAGCTCCTGATCAAATAGCACACTTTTGTAGCGTGATAATGATCTATGTTGCTTGTTACAGGCATGACAGGTGTTTCATTGACGGAATGGCGAACATGCAGATCCTAATGAGATGGCTGGCTTAATATGAAATGGATCATCTCGAGCTACACTGTTTGCAAACATTGGGAAAGCGGTTTGTAGTGTTACACGGGTTAATGGACTAAAGACATAGTGGGACATATCAGTATGTACAGCAAAACATCGATATCATGCACGTACACATATTATCATAGGAATCGAAAAACTAGAAATTGATGCTTAGTCACAAGCATATGTGTATTGTATCCCACTAGCTATCGACACAAAATGTTTGTAATAAAAAAGGCAATAAAAGGTAAGTAAAAAATGAGTAAGATGAGATTTGTCATTCTTGTGAATGACACATCGTTCAGCCATGATCCATGTTTGTGTGAAGATTCAAGAACCTATTCCAAAGAATGTACACGTTATAGGTCCACAGAAGAGAGATAACTCAACAATTAGTAATGTAAGAGGTGTCATTCCTACGTGTTACACAACTGTAGGTCATGGTCTATGCATGCGTCAAGCTTCATGAAAACACAAAACAGTCAGCAACTAGATTTGTCAGTAAGCGGGGGCTTACGGAATACCCCCCCCCCCCCCCCCCCGGCGTCAGCCCTGACCTAGAATGAATTAGGCTTAACGAAGGTAAACATACATTCCAGCTCGCATACTATCATTTTCAGATAAAAGACTATGTCAGCACATATGGAGAGTGCGATGGTGGTTCCAGTTGAAAAAAGCAAACTAGACATTCTAAGTCCGTGACCTTGACCCCTGGCATAAATGGGGGTCGTAGGTTTGTTGCAGAATGATGTATGAGTGTCAGAGAAGGGCCGGGTAAAATATCACTGCATTCCGCAAAGGGAAAGAGAAGTCATAAGGAAATTTACATTTGTTAAGTTTTAGTTTTTTTCTAAGTTTATAAGTCCGTGACCTTGACCCCTGGCATAAATGGGGGTCGTAGGTTTGTTGCAGAATGATGTATGAGTGTCAGAGAAGGGTGGGTAAAATATGAAAGATTTCCGCAAAGGGAAAGAGAAGTTAAAAGGAAATTTACAATTGTTAAGTTTTGTGACGGACGGACGGATGGACAAGCTGACTCCAGGGGGGGGGGTATAAAACAAAGGGAGATAACTAAAAAATAATAAGGCAAGAGTTGTCCTTATTGAGAGTGACACCTCTTGTGCATGGTATATGCATGTGTGAAGTTTCATGAAGGAATTCTAGAGGATATTCAAGTTATGCTCTGAGGCGATGTTGTGGTCAAAATTACATCTGGGTAGCATGGGGAAGTAGGTGGTGGAGAGGAGGTGGTGGTGGGGGGCTTTCACAGATGCACAGGTGAACATCACAACGTGTCTAGAATCAGCTCACTGTTCAGTATTTGATTTGTATTTTCCGTAATTTTCACACTATTTTTGTCATTTATTTATCCATACAAGGATTTTATGACGGACAATTACAGATACTTAACCATTTCCTCACTACAGACCTCTATATTAATATTTGTAAACAGTGTAGATCCAGATGAGCCGGCTCGAAACGAGCCGTCTCATCAGGATCTGCACAGTTTGATCCAAGTTTTTACAAAATTATGCCTTTTCTAACTAACTTTCATAACAATGGAATAAGTCTGAAATTTAACATGGAAAATACCATTCAATTTACTTATAGGTGAAAGGGTTAAACCTGTATTCTTTTTTTCACAAACTTCGAAACATATTTTAAAGCTCATTATAATATGATGTTGATCTTGTGAATGGGGAATGAAAATGTAGATGACGATAAACGTAGTCAATCTGACTGTAAAGGCCCTGTGTCTCAGCCGACATCTCAGACATTCAATAATAATATCATTGTATCTGGGTTTATACTTTATGGACTGCAAGCAATATATATAAACCAAACACACCATTTTATTTAATCAAATACCAATGAGTTTGTGTTTCATTCCACTACATGTATATACTATCTGTTTACTGTGATAAACAGGGGAGATAATTGGTAATACATTTTGATAAATACTGTACCAGGAAACATAATGGCATTTAGCTGCGAAATGATAATACTAAACTCTAGACACTAGCTGGATTCATGTAAATATATTAGTAACCATCCATTGCTGAATAAGCGGGTCACTGACGAGTGTCTCATCCACGAAGGTCAAGGTCATCTGAATGATACTGGGTGGATAGCCATCCATGTGAGAAAGATATTGATAAGTTTGGTAATGATCCAACTAACAGATCTTTAGCCTATTTCACCAACATTGCAAAGTATACTTATCTAGCAAAGTATACTTTGAGGGAGAAATTTTCATTTTAAGTACAAATTTATAAAAAATGTATTATACTAAATTTATTACATTATCACAGCCAAATTTGGCTGTGATAATGTAATAAATTCAGTATAATAATTCTGCATACTTTTAATCATCAAATTATGCAGTCGTTAGTTCTATATGAAATAATGCATTTTGGGGAAAATAAATTATTACTCCCTCAAAGTATACTTTGCAATTTTGATGAAATTGGCTACAGGAGATATTCAACATTTGGACGTACATGTACATTCAAAATTGTTGATGCCTACTACAATGAATATTTTTCAGACATTTTTATACATTCGACTCACACACAAAATTTGATTCACAAAACACACAAATCCACAATTGAATTATTTTTTACGGATCTGATTCATCACTTAATGCCTTCGTCTGAAACCCAGTGACATTAATACCATTATTATATAAAGAAAGTAGGTACCACAACTAGAAAATGTGGCCTGTCAGACGGACCGGACCAACACTCCAACTACTTACTATATGCCTCCTGCGTCTACAGAGACCTGAGGGGGCATAAAAATGGAAGATCCGATAAAAATGACTGACAAAATGATATATACAACAAGGGCATCGTTATCACAGCTAATCCCCTCGCTAGCAGTCTTGATAATAAAACAAGTTATTGAATAAACGAAAACAACTTTAATGCATTTGCCATACAACCATGGTGAACGTAAGTCCTCAGTGATTTTGACCTTGGGCGGTCGGACGTGGGTCATATACAAAACAAAAGCTTATTTTTCGCGAAACACTTTCCACTCAAGATTAATTATGTGTCATCCACAAACACATACTGCGAATAATTTCAATACGTTCACTCCTTTGATTTATAAATGGACTAGTCTGAATTTTGTGACAATTGGATTTACTGGAAAATTAGCATATCACGTCCATACCAGTTACTTAGGGCTGAAAGAGTTATGGTCAGGAGAATATTTATCTACTTCTTCACTCTCACCCAGCCTTGATTTTTATGAAAATAAATCTCAATATGATCATGTTTCAAAACATATTTATGAAGAAACATCTTGACGGATATGCAGATAATACAATTAAGTCACTTCCCCGCCTTATTAGAATCAACTCCTCTGAAATGTTATGAACCAATTCAAATCCTCAATTGAGAGGCCATAAAATACAAATGTCCCAGTAAAAATATATTGCTGGCACAGTCTATATGATGTTGCATTCCTCTTACTTTACACTTACATAATTATGGCTTGCACATTTTGCTGATTAACGGTTAACCCTTAGACCGCTACACACAACAATTGTCGTCTGCTGTTGCTTTTATATCTTGCCTTATTTCTCAATAAAAACATGGTTTGACAGCACTTCAGAATCATTTCCAATGGAAATGATTCTGAAGTGCTGTCAAACCATGTTGTAAATTATTCTAAAGTGCTGTCAAAGCATGTTTTTGATGATAAAAATGGAAAATAGAAAATAAACAGCAGACGACAACAAAATTAAGATAGCGGTCCAAGGGTTAAAGATCTTGGTAGCACAGGTTATTTTTCTTATTTCAGATTTAACAACAGTCCGGAGATATAAGTCTGACATATCAACTGACATAATTGTGTGTTCAACAAGTGTTTTTGATAATTTTGGACATACAGAATCACAGATGGAATTGGGAATGGATGGAAGTACATGGTTAACCCTTTCAACCCTTCAAGCCATAAAGTCAACATTTGCCAACGCTGTAGATCTTGTTGCATTGTCAGTACTTTTCAGATATAAAATAATCCAGCAATTAGGAAAGTGTTAACAGCAGCTGATAACTAACCTGCAACAGGTAAATGATGACCAGACCAAACATGGATGGTAGATGATAAAACAAGAAAATGTGGCAGATTTGAGAAACTCTGGCAAGCACTTTTCTCATCTGCAGGAAAACCATGAAATATAAATACCGGTAGGTTTGAATGCCATAAAATCAACTGAATCATAATTACAGAAGATACCTGGGGTGCCAGCCTGCAGGATACCTACATTTATAAAATTCTACATCATGTCCTGATGCACATCTACACAATTGAATTGGTGTGTGTTTGCAGACAGGTGTAAGGCTATTTCAATGCCTGGGTGTCTAACAGTGTAGCCCTAATCGACGAAACATTCACGCAGGCTGATCTTCGACTATACTGGGCACAACCTTAGTAAGAACACACATTAAAGATAATATAAAACAAGAACTGGCATCGTTAAACGAAGCTAATCCTCTCGCTGGCAGCCTTGATAATAATAATAATAATAATAATAATAATAAAAAAAAAAAACGAACGTAGGTCGTATGCAAAACAAAGCACCATCCCTAGACAGACATTGTGGCTAAATATTATCTAATTCGGAGAATCGGTTCATAAGTTACTGAATAAACAGAAAATTTAACGCATTTGCCTTACAAACAAGGCAAACATAAGTCCTCAGTGACCTTGACCCTGGGCGCTAGGACGTGGGTCGTATGCCAGACAAAACACCATCCTAAGCACACATTGTGGCTAAATACGATCAAAATTGCTGAAGAGGTTTAGAGTTAATAATTCCAGCACAAAAATATTTACACAATTCCCTAACATTTGATTGGCCCGTAGCAAGTCTCTGTCCAGAATTTATATCCCAGTAAACTCCCACGCCGAACTACTTTCCATAACCGTGAGGCGCAGGTAAAATAATTCTTAAGAAAACGGAAAATAAACACATTTTCTTCATGAATTTATTTCAAATGTTGGAATTATAAGGAATGAATGGCCTTTTTGTGGAATTTATCGGGGATATAAACTTGGAAAAGTCGCGGGAATACTGGACGAGGCCTTCCTAAGGAATGAATGGCCTTTTTGTGGAATTTATCGGGGATATAAACTTGGAAAAGTCGCGGGAATACTGGACGAGGCCTTCCGGCCTTCGTCCAGTATTCCCACGACTTTTCCAAGTTTATACCCTGATAAATTCCACAAAAAGGCCATTCATTCCTATATTGAAAAATGTTACTAACACACGAATGCACATACGTATGTACATGGACTAACGCTATATTCCCTCTTGCCTATCTGCGAGGGGATAATAATCTACTAAATTATCATTTGCTAAAGTGTACCTAAAATGGTAAACTTGACTACATCAAGTAGTTTGTAAAGTTTAATTATTTCCAGCAAAAGCAAATGCTTGATAAAGGTGAGAAGATTCTCATATGAGACAAGCCATGTGAGTTTGTAGCTAAGACTGTGGCTGTGATAATGTAATAAATTCAGTATAATAATTCTGCATAGTTTTAATCATCAAATATATGCAATCGTTAGTTCTGCATGAAATAATGCATTTCGGAAAAATCAATGATTGCTCCCTCAAAGTATACTTTGCTAGGAATTTTGATGAAATCGGCTACAGATGCGCCCCTCATTGCACTGGCTACTTATATGTACAGGATTGATCTATTTTACATGCATAGTTGCAGAGCATGGGAGGGAACTTTGCTTATCATTATACATACACACACTAGCAAAGATACAACTCCATGGCACTGTAGAGTTCAAGAATTTAGATATAAACAGCACATGGTTGCAATATACCATGGATTTATGTCAAAGAAAAACGGGCAACTAGAATTTCTTTCCAAAAAGGAAGATCAAAAGTTCACTTGTGATAGAGAAAAAGAAATTAACCCTTACACTGCGGAATTAATTTTGTTGTCTGCTGTTTGTATTCAATTTTTCATTTTTCTCATCAGAAACATGGATTGACATCACTTTAGAATCATTTCCAATGGAAATGATTCTAAGTGATGTCAAGCCGTGTTTATTATTGAGAAAGAAGACAAATTCAACAAAGCAACAGAAAATGACTATATTTGCTTCCAAGCACATCCCCAGCATTCTATGGGTTAAACTACAAATATGACTTATCAGGTGAGCTTGCAGTTCAAAGGGTGCTCAGTAGGAGATATGAATGGAGCTACTGTACTGATAGTGGCAGGAGATCCCCTTGATTACCCCCAGCTAATTTGGCCAGCATTGAGGTTAGCTGGTAGGAAACACTCAACATGTGGAACCTTGCAAAAGCCATCTTTTCTACAGCCAACAGCAATGTGCTTGTCTGAAATCTTTGTGCACGATGCAGATAAGCAAATGTGTAAGTTACAACAGTGAGTTCTTATTTCATACAATATTTCTTTCTGTTGCGAGCTTAGAGTTGATCATCTTAAAAGTTACAAATATACAGAACCTAGACTGTTAAAAACTTGGGTTACACATAATTTACCATGGCTACCATTTTGTTTGAATTACTCCCCACTGATACAGGAAGCTTCCCTCTCCAGAAACCAGATTCAAAATCAGAAGATTTGATTGGCTGAGCAAAGCATACAAGCCACATGGATATATCTGATTGGCTGTGTAGTGTTGCTAGCTCCTCCCACATGGACTGAAATAGGTAAAACTATCTGGTGTTTGGTGTGTGGAATCAGGACGCAAGTGGAGCACTGTCAGGCAGTATTAGCATAGACCTGTACACTGCACAGGATTACCCTCTTGATTCAGTCTCCAACCTTGGCCTCCCATCCAGGATCCACCCTTGGCAGCCATCATGGATTCTTCTATGTACATGGACACAAATGACATAACAACATCATTGGAGACAGCATTGATTATGTATGGATGTAACATACATGACAGTGGGAGGATGATTACTGTGGGTGGGACGGACGTTTACCGGTTCACGTGAGAACAAGAGGTTTGGCGCCAACATAGACTTGGAACATCAGCACGTTTCAAATTCCTGGGATTACGAGGGAGAACACTCGTGATTTACATTCACAAGACGTTTAGTACCATAGAGGAAGGAAACTACGCAATTTGGACAAAAGGAGTATTCAAGTTATTTCACACTACAGGAGGAGCTGGCTGGGCATGTGGAGTGGACATATGGAGAGGACATGGAAGATAGACATGCAGACTGAGACCCATACTTCCTTGCTATCCCATAGTTGATTTTAAACTTTTATGGAATGTAAAGAAGTATGAGTTTTTATCATGCAAATTACAACAACAACGTGGAACATAACTACATTAGCGCCACAGATTATCAACTCCAGCTTTCTGAACATTTGGACATGATGTTTTCAATCACAGGTAAAGCATTTAAACTGTTAAGTTTCATTATAAAATTTAATAGAACTTAATGAAAAGTTATTAAATTTGCATGTTCATTTATTTACTTCCTTTGCTGAAATGAATTAATTACTTTTAACCATTTCATCCTTATAAAACCAATGTTTACAGTCTACATTCAGATGAGATGGCTCAACAGGACCTGCACTGCATATTGTCTTATTTGTAACAAAATTTCCCATTTACAGATTAATGGTATTGTCTAAAAATTAACAGGGAAGGTTCAATGGCAGGAATAAAGTATCTAAGGAGTGTGTAATGGTGATGCAATTATACAATGATCAGGGTGTGCTGGTACACAACGTACACTACCTGCCAATGGCGATTAGCTGCACACAGTAATATTAGCTCGCTTGTACAAGACACTTTGATTTTTTTGTGCCAGCTGATCAGAACTTAAAGTGTCTACAAAGGTAATAGGTTATCTGAACATTTTATAATATGTCTGCTACCTGTTCTTCTGTCTAATCTATTATTATAATCTGCGCAACATTCTCTTATTCTTCTTTCAGACAAAATCTGGATCAACCGCTTAAAATGTACATTCTACATTTGTGATTTATGGCCTAAGCCACTGACAGACATGCCATTGTTGCATCCATTGTAGGTATCAGTTTTTCTAGCAGACTACAAGTGGAGACACCAACTTTGTATAACTGTTTGTAATGCATTTCACACTGGGAATTGGCTCAACTAGATTCCAGAACAACATTCCTGTAGTTCACAAGTTCCACTGTATATACTGAATTATATGCCAACACCTGGGGGCCCGTTTCACTAAACTTTGTACAACTAAAATGTTCGTAAGTGCAAAATTAAGATAGTCTGTAAAAGTTTACATTAATAATGTTTTATTGTAAACAATTATTTTATTTACATTTATTGAGCATAGGCAGCATATGCTCAACAAATGTAAATACATGTACATCAATTGAAATTTCGGGACAATCCTAAATTTGCACTTACGAACATTTTAGTCGTACACAGTTTAGTGAAACAGCCCCTCAAGTGTTGGCATATAATCCAGTATATACAGTGGAACTTGTGAAATGGGCCCCAGTTTCTATTCATCAAACTCAAGCAGATTGACTAGTTTAAACTGTATTAATAAAATTATTTAATCACTATTAGTATAACAAAGAAATATCAAGAAACTTCATGCCTAGACAGCCCAATTGATGCAGGTTTCAATAACTGTACCAGAAACCACTTGTTGGAGTCCGGTGAACAGATTTTGAAAGGATTCCAAGGCCAAGGCAACTAATTGGCTTTCTTGATTTCAGAGGGTCCTGGAATGTAACTGATACTAACTCATTAGTTTACTTGGCTCTTTGCTGAAACTACTTGGCTAGTGCTAATTTCTAAGAATTGAATCTTAAAATTATAAAAGTGATGCGGCTGTATAGATGTTTTTATCATGCGCTGGACTAACACCAAGTTACTCTAGACGATGTCTCTGCTAGTAACTAAAAACATTCAATTTACCCTGACAATGGAGAATTTAGTTTCCATTTCATTTTCCATTTTTCTCAAGTAAACAAGGATTTAGCAGCAATTTAGACTCATGCCCCATGAACTTTGTCAACATTTTAGAATCATTTCCGAATGGGAATTATTTGAAAGTTCTGCCAAAACACGTTTCTATTGAGACAGAAGACAAAATATGAAACAACAGAACATATAATTTGGTTTCCCGCCTTCCAAGCATTAATGTAGCGTTTCTCATGACGGCTGTGTAAATCGGTAGCAACAGGAGTTAGCTGGGGTAGCAGAACTGATGATTCATCATACTGGCACTATATCAAGACTAGAATTACTGCTGGAGCATGACTCAGAGCTCCAGATAAGCTGCGTATTTGCTTAAATACCCAATCGAAATTGCCAAAACCCCAATTGAAATCAGAAGTCGCGAGTATCAAAAAGCAATTACAATTTTGTGGTACATTTATCATGCTTCAGAAAACAATAAACAGACCACAAATATAGCATATTTTTCTTTGTCTTCCATGAAAACACATCTTGGTATTTCATTAGAATTGTCTCCAAGGAGATAATTCTAATGAAATGTCAAGACATGTTTTTATTTCGAAGCAAACTATTCAATAATTGCTGTCTGTTGATGTGTAGTAAATAGTAGTGTGATTTTAGTTTACCCAATTACAATTTTGAAATACCCAATTGCTTCAGAAATGATTGAGTGAAAATACTCAATTACTAATTCCTTATCTGGAGCTCTGACGACTGCTTCAATTCCAGGCTTATCTTATACCAGCAGTGCAGAATACCAGTACACTAGCCCACTAACCATTGCATGGCGGGAAATGAAGATTGTCGTCTGCTGTTTTTCTTTTTCAATTGTTATAGTTATAATATGCTTTGGCAGCATGGTGGGAACTGAATATTGTCGTCTGTTTTTTTTTTATTCATTTTTATTTAAACAGAAACAAAATTTAATTGAGTATTGTAATGTATTACCATTGCAAGGTGGAGATCTAGTTGTCTGCTTTTTTGTCATCGCTATTCAATAAAAACATGTTTAATGGCACAGATCCATTGCCCATGGAGGGCTTTCCATTTCTGTCAAAGCATGTTCATGGAATATCATGCAATAGTGGTCATTGGAACTGCTGCATAAGCCATTTCCCACTATGGGTTAGCCTAAATGGCTAACCCATAGTGGGAAATGGCTTATGCAGGATAAGAAAGTATTTGTGATCTACATTCATTTTTTACTTTTCTTGTTATTTTTCAGCACATACATAGAATTCATTGCCAGGACACGGTCTATGCAGGTGCCAAATGGCAGCGAGTTGGTTTTTTACCAACTCAGCCCACCTTATCAGACTTCCACATTTCCTTCAGACATTTGGTCTACTGATAAAATTTGAGAAGTGTTTTTTACTTCAAACCAAGTTTAATGGGCATATTTAGACCACATGCAGGCAGATGCTCAACATTATCACAGGGAATTACCTATAGACAGAACTACATACAACTACTTTGTGTATATAGACTACAGACCGAGTAAATTATTTATGTATTTTTGATGCGCTGGATATAGTTTGCTAAATTAATGCCAATGTTTCAGCAATGGTATTATTAGCCCAGGATCTCACGATGCACACATGGAGGCCCAGTTGTTTATACCAATAGACCAACAGGGCAAGAATGCATAAATATGAATGCATAATAATGAATAAATGACATCGAAAAATGACAAATATCGTGAAGTTTGTAAATATTTTTCATATTGCTCATGTTCTTAGGTACAAAATCACATGGCGTGTCTCATAGTTCGCTTAAATATCCAGTACCAGGAATTTGTTTCAACTCAGTAACTAAAATGGAATTTGATATGTCAATTTTGCAACCAATCAAACTGTCACAAAATGATTTTCAAACTAGTCCATTTATGAAAAGGGTTGTTTTTGTTCTTAAAAATATGCAAATTACTTACAAAAAAGTGCAGATCCTGATGAGATGGCTCATCTGGATCTACACGTTTTGCCAATACCACTATACAGGCATGTGGTGCTGACAGGTTAATGTAAAATCATCTTTATTGAAAGGGCCAGCCAGTTTTGGCTTATGAGAGACTAATCTTTGAACAGCAGAACTTCCCAAATCTATCCTTTATTCCAGGCATCAGGCAGATATATCTGTAATGTCAATTAAGCATGTATCAAAAATAATTTTCCACCGTACAGTGACTGCATTTTGGGATGGGATCCAGAGAGGCTCTTGGTGCAGATCGGGAATAACAACTGTGTTTCCCATCTCACTGTACCACAAACAACGGATAATCTAGGTGCAAACATGAATGCGGATCGCTGCAATGCATGCTTCATGTTTAAAAGAAAACAAAGAAAATAACTGTTATACAGTGAAACCTCTCTAACCCATACACCCTGAAACATTCATGCAATAATAGTTGAAACTTTCACTTCCTCAGCAGTCAGAATCACATATAAGCCAATCAAAATCATTTTAACACAATTTTATATAAACATTGTATATACAGGTACGACTGAACTAAAGTAAGCCCTTTATAACTTATTCCAGGTTTATTTGTAACTTTTTAATTTCAGATTCACAAATTTAAAGAAATGTGGACAATTGATGTACGTCAGTATCATGATGTACCATGAGTATGCCAAAATGTTTCAGGCAATGACATAAACAACAGTGGTAGAGCTAAATAGTTGCTGGAAGTTCAGATATGAAATTTCAAAGTCCGACACAAATAAATGTCACAGATGTGATGAATTGGAGCAATCCTTATTTATGTAAACTAACTTTCTTGCCATAGTTTTGTTTGTTTCAGGGTATCATTGTATCTATGATACTGTACCATCAATGTTGGTCTTGCCTTCAGTCCATAAAATGGTCTGAGATTACACTGACTTGACATGAGTATGAGATGAAAATACATGCTCAATAATTGTTATAAACATTGACCAACCCTTTCACCCCTAAGTAACTGGAATGGATTTAGATATGTTAATTTTGCAACCAATTCAACAGTCACAAAATGATTTTCAGACTAGTCCATTTATGAAAAGGGGTTGTTTTTGTTCTTAAAACTATGAAAATTACTTGCAAAAAGTGCAGATCCTGATGAGACGAGCCGGCTCATCTGAATCTACACTTTTTGCCAATACCACTATACAGGCCTGTAGTGTTGAAAGGGATAATATTGGCAATATTAGCACAGCTGTCAGTGCATACAGCGGAGACATGCTATCCCAACAGAAGACTGCTCCAACAGTTGTGCTACAATAGATGAGATGACAACTACAGTGGATGGCAACAGACGCCAGACAAAGAAACAAAATTCAGGTCCCACACTATGAAATGGCAAGCACTGGAATGGCCATTGTACAACATTCCAACTTCCAGCACCATCCCTACCCATACAACCAGCACACACATTCCATAAGGCAGAGTAACAATATATGAAATGATGCTGCTGCAATGTCCTATACAATTGATGAAACAACCATACAAAAAGTGACAATATATAACCACAGGGTGGCTGTTTTTTCAATGATTGTCAGAAATGTAATGTAAAATCATTTGAAAAACAGTAAAATTCAAAATAAAAGCTAATTAATCTTTTTTTGTGTGAATTTGCCTTGAAGGACATCGTGCAGTATATAACAGAGGTTAAGCATGCATCTCTGAAAGCATTATGTGACACAATATGCCAAAATGGGCTTATTTAGTT
The DNA here is from genome assembly GCA_029237695.1 of Conchocele bisecta. Taxonomy (NCBI): domain Eukaryota; kingdom Metazoa; phylum Mollusca; class Bivalvia; order Lucinida; family Thyasiridae; genus Conchocele; species Conchocele bisecta. The sequence continues at coordinate 20,452,739 of CM055268.1, read as the reverse complement.
TTTTAAAACTTTAGCATGGACTCTGATAATGAGCTAACCGAACCAGCTGTTCAAAGTTCACTCTTTCACAAACTACTGATTGATTGATTTACTGCATACATGTTGACTGATAACAATGGAATGCTGATTAATGTATGTTTTATTTCTCTCTGTAAATATGTCTTGAAATTTTATTAGAATTGAGTCCTCAGGACTCAATTCTAATGAAATTCCAAGACATATTTATGATATTTACAGGGAGAAATAAAAGGAAATATACTGAATTGTTGTCTGCTACTTTTGAACTATTTATAGCCCACACATTTCCCAGCATGCAAAGAGTTAACAGCCAACCAACACAACAGAGCAACCTTTAGGGCCAAACAATTTGTATGAAGAATACAAATAATAATAAAATAGTATATGAAGATGTGGTAAGCAATCCGACTATTAAGGTAACAATGAAACTATGATAAACAATATAAATGAGCAACATGTATACAATAAAATCAGATTTTCCGCTACAAGTTGGCTTAATGGGGAAAACCTTCAATGCCTCCAACGGAATAACTCCGCAAGCAAAGTAACATTGAAATGTTTGCGTTGAATATTGGCAAAGCGGATACAGTCCACTTAGGAAGTGTTATATAAACTGCTGCTGTTTCAGAATTTGACTTGATAAATGTATCACAGTCAATTTGTTTCATGGTTGAATGAGTCATTCAGAGTGACATCACATAATGATGTCAATGTGAGGATGCAACATAAAAAGATAACATGCACATTCATTTCTTAGCATACCACATTATCTGATGAATGGAATACCCACATCAAGTTTATCAGACTCTGTTAGCAATGCCGAGGCTCATCTAAGGGATCTATGTTTATGGAAGGATCAGACCAAGGGATTCAATGTATATGTGAAACTATAGGGCCAATTTAGCAAGGGGGAAACAGCTGGTACACAAGAAGAGGCCACATACCGGAGCTAATTGAGTTTAGTTAATGTACACCTGCCAGCCTGCCTATCTGTGCAGAAAGGTGAATCACCCATGTCATCCTTCATCCTGCTAATTAGGGGATAATTCTAGCACCAGTGCTTACTGATTGGCCTGGGTCCAGCTTATTATAAACTGCTGAATATAGAAGAATCTCTCCAAACTGGAAACCAAGAAAACTTTAAATTGTGTATTTGTCATGGGGTTCACTACAATTCATCCTCAACGATAATGTCTCCCACACAGTGCTCATCTCTTACAAATTACTGTATCTTAAAGTTTTTATACCAGAAACAAGGAAGTTTGATTGGTTGAAGTCGAGCTGAGAACTTATTAACCCATCTCTTTCGGAGTACACCTTTATTTATAAAATATTTTATTTTTGTTATTTCTCAATGAAAGTATATGTTGTGACCACTCATTTGAACTGTCTCGATGAGACAGTTCATATGGTGGTCGGGACATATACTTCTGAGCGCATAGAATAAATATCTTTAGGATTTTCCGCAAACATAATGGCGTATCCTCAGCATGAAAATGGTTAATAAGTTGATTTTCCTTTCTGTTAACAACACACAAGGTTCAGTAGAACATCTCTAAACCAAACACCCACAGCAGCTAATCAGTTTGCTTGATTGTGAAAATGTTGCTATTTACATTATTTCTCTGCTAATCCCTGTTCTTGATTTCGTGAATCCCAGTGAGACTGACAGCCAAGATATGAATCTGTAAGGATGGATTCATCATTAAGACTTGTCTTCCATATTAACCCTTTCACCCCTAAGTAACTGGAATTGATTTTGATATGTTAATTTTGCAATCAATCCAATCGTCACAAAATGATTTTCAGACTAGTCCATTTATGAAAAGAGGGCGTCTTTGTTCTAAAAAATATGACAATTACTTGCAAAAAGTGCAGATCCTGATGAGACGGCTCGTCACGAGCCGGCTCATCTGGATCTACACTGTTTGCCAATACCACTATACAGGCCTGTGGTGTGTTAAAAGGGTTAATCATGTCACCCCTCCATGTCCAACATTGGCTTTTCATTGGTTTGGACTATTCCATGAAGGAGAACGTATGGTTTATTTTTAGAATTGAACAATACTGACAAATGCTGCAGACCTAATGAAACTGCTTATTGCGAGCCAGCGGATCTGGATCTACAGTATTTGCAAAAAGTGAAAGTGAATGGGTTTAACGTCCCAGCAACAGCTAAGGTCATACCACAGATTAAACTCTCATCAGACAGACCTGTGTGATAGAAATACTATGAAGTATCTGTCACGCGGTTCGTGAGAAGAAGACGTTTGAAAGTGTGGACGGACGACGGACGACGGAAGAAAAGCGGTAACAATAGTTCACTTGCGCCATGAAATTAGAATAACCTGATCTGGTGCCAGGTCCTCACTACACCGGAGTCACTTAGCTTTACTCACTACAAGTAATAGGATTAGTACTAATCTTACTACTTTATAATGGATATAACCATTCAACTCTCACATACCAAAAAGCAAAAAATGTACCTGAGGGCCAACAAACCAGGGATATCGGGATTTGTCTATTTATATATCCTCACCTATGCCTGCCACTATTGCAGTTCAACACTGGAAATCAAATTTTATAAGGGATGATAAGATTAAAATGAAGAAATACTTCTAAAACACATTAGCTACAGTCTGTATCAGCATTCTACTTGTCTGAAATTTCTGCAAATAGCTGACAGACTGGGGATGTCTACAGACGTTGTATGCCGTCTGATACAAACCCAGAGTTTGTTTAAAATGCCGGGTAATTGTGTTATCATTATAGAACTCTCTGAAGGCACAGACCAGTGAATGCTGCCAAATAGCACTAATAACAAATCAAACTGAGTTTTTGAGATACGTGAACCTTCCAAGAATAGAATGGATTGTTTGTAGTTTTTACCACCAAGCTACATGAACTGCGTTCAGCATGCCAGTATTGAGTGTAAACAGGTCATACTGGCAATATGCCCCTTTTTCTTACATTCATATATGTGGCTGTGACTGGAGAAATGGGGCGTATCATGGGTTTCGTGACCAGTGTAGCTCCTCATTAAATGGCACATTCCTGTAGCCTGATAGCAATCAATATGGCTCATTAGAAGCATCGCAGGTGTCTCATTGGAATGACGAACAGTGCATATCCCGATCAGACTGTGCGGATGCACAGGCTGATCTGGATCTACACTGGTCGCAAAACACATAAGCCCCATTTCTCCAGTCACATATGTGGCTGTGACTGGAGAAATGGAGTGTTGCGACCAGTGTAGCACAGTCTGATCAGGATCTGTACTGTTCGCCATTCCATGAATGAAACACCCGTCATGCTTTTAACAAGCAATATGAATCGCTATGAGGCTACAGAAGTGTGCTATTTGATCAGGAGCTGCACTGGCCACAAATCCCATAAGTTAATTTCTCATGTCACAGCCACATATGCAATATAATGATCTGGATTTAAAGATGGGTGTATATCATAACTGGGTACCAGTCCATATATAGCCTGCACCTGGTTCCCAGTTACTGGTAGCCACAGGGAACAAGGTGTCCGAAGATTGCTCACAGCTGGGTACAACTCCATACCCACAGTGCCACTTTAACCCTTAGACCGCCATCTTAAGTTTTTGTCGTCTGCTGTTTATTTTCTATTTTCCATTTTTAACATCAAAAACATGCTATGAAAGCACTTTAGAATAAATTAACAACATGCTTTGACAGTACTTGAGAATCATTTCCATTAGAAAGTGCTGTCAAACCATGTTTTTATTGAGAAATAAGACAATTATTATATAAAAGCAACAGCAGAAGACAATTGTTGTGTGTATCAGTCTGAGGGCTAAGGATGGCTGGGTACCATTCCATGGCCACAGATGGTACCCAGCTACTGTTAATCAGATCTTTCAATGTAAAAAAAAATAGGACATTTTTTAGAAGGGGCGTGCACCAGACACATCCCCACCTGGATCCGAGCCTGTGAAGGCTGGGTACCACTTCATGGCCTACAGCTGTAGCCTATTTCGCCAAAATTGCTAAGTATACTTATCTTGCTAAGTACACTTTGAGGGAGAAAGGATACTTTTATTAATTTTTATTATACTGAATTTATTACACTATCACATCAATTTTAGCTGTGATATGTAATAAATTCAGTATCATAATTCTGCAAACAATTAATCATCAAATATATGCAGTCGTTAGTTCTATATGAAATAAAACATTTTGGGAAAAATAAATGATTACTCCCTCAAAGCACACTTTGCTAGACAAGTCTGCTTTGCTATTTTTTTGATATCGGCTACTGGTACCCAGTTACTGGTAGCCACAGGGTACATGGTGCCCACAGTCCAGAGATTGCTCACAGCTGGGTACCACAACAATTCCATGGCCTACAGATGGTACCCAGCTACTGGTAAAACTTACTGCAATAAGAAACCTGCCACCTGGAACCAAGCAGACTGCCAAAACATGTTGCCCTGGGCAACACTGCAACAAAACGCATTAACCCATTTCACCCTTATGATACACCAATTTATTGAATCAAAACCTGAAAAGCTTGCTTACCACTCATTTGAACTGTCTTAAATGTGAGATGGTTCAAATGAGTGATAACAACATGTTGTTTTCTTGAGAAATAATACAAATTGGGATGCGCTGGAAGAGAATACCTAACTTCTACAAATTCAATACAATCTCTCAGTTTCATTTCATTCAATTCTGCCATCTGAGACCCACACATCACTGTAACATACATGTACAAGTATGAGACAAGCCATGTGATTTTGTACCTTAGAAGATGTGTGATTTTCATGAAAAACATTTACAGAAACTGTGATATTTCCTGTAAATGACGTCGAAAGTGGAGGAAATGTTCATAGCAAATGCGGAATTAAATTCCGCATTTGCTCTGAACATTTCGTCACCTTTCGACGTCATATACGGAAAATATTGTAAATGTTGTAAAGATATTTCATGAGACAAGGCACATCTTCTCAGGTACATAATATACTATCAGTCGCCAACATAGAAGACACACTACATGTAAGGAATGCAGAGATCAGAGTGAAGATACTGGCCACGTATCATCCCCCCTTCAGTGATTACATTTACAGAAAACTTGAGAATTCTCATGATTCAGATCAGATATCTTCAGTTGCCTTGGAAACAGAATAGCACATGCTAGAAAACTTATCGCCATGCAACACTGTAGTTTTCCAAGAACGATATAAGTTTACAGTGCTCAAAGCAAAGAAACTAACTACTAGTACGGTTTTCAGTGGGATGTGTCGCCTGTTCTGAGAACTGTAGTGCCGGATGTGTCTAGCACTAACTCATGTGTTAGGGTATATAAATACCATGTTTCCAAACAAGAAGTCTGACATTTCTAATAAGCTTCATTTCCAACGATAGCATGGAAGGTGAATCAAAGGTTAAATGAACCTGTCACGCAAGATAAAATATACAACTTCCTAATTTCCAGACTCCAATTCTTTTAAGATAACCTTTTTTTATCAAACATGACCTTATACTTATATTTGATGCATGACGCTAGCAACCAGTGCAGATCCTGATCAGCCTGCACGACTGTGCAGGCTGATCAGGATCTACGCTGATTGTTAGGTTGAATATTTTCTCATGCGTGATGTCATAAAATGACAGCCTAAAGCTGCTATATCTGGGAAACAGCCAAAATCTGCACACCCCAGCAGCTACTGTGCTGTAAAACTATGGTAAACATTCTGAACACTCGCATGCTGCCATTCTACACATTTCAACATATAGTTTTACTTCAGAATCGCAAAGGAAAAGTGACGTACCATCACAAAAGAGAACTTATTGAGGGTGATATCCGCGTTATCACTATTATGCTCCCCAAGTGGGCTCAACGATAAATATCTTAGTAACATTATGGTACATTCAATGGTTGGTTATAAAGAAATGTATAAATTCAAACCACATTAACAAATGTCGAATGTTGAGTGCTGTTAACATGTGGTGTCACAATAATATTACTGGCTGATGAATTTATTGACTGATTGGGATTTTACACAGCGGTCATATACAGACGGGAATGTACAATAAAACATATCAGAAATGAACGACAGAGTCCTGATCTGGTGCCAGGCACCTTACTACACCATATCACTAGGTAGGGGTCATGTGTGAATCCCAGTAAGATACACAGTTCGATATGAATATGTATGCATACCCTCTCACCCTCTGATGAAGTCTCCATTATCATACATTCATAACCAGTGTAGCCAGCCCCATTAGAACTGCACATCCTTGGAAAGATGAACATAGCACAACCTAAACAGTTCATTATTCAATCAAGGAAGCATCTACTATTATCAAGACAATCTGAGACTGAAATACAACAGTGTAGCGAAAGTGTACATCTCGCGGCGATCAACATCTACATGCATGATGGTAGTGGTAGCAATATGTAATGGTAGTCAATATGTGAGACAGCATAGCATCACAAGAACAAGACAGGTTCAGTACCAAGAAGTTATCACTCAAACCTGGCCATCAAGTCAGGGTTCATAAACTTGCAGGAAGGCTTGCCCAAAGATTAAACAAATCTGGCACTCTGTTTGATGTCCAGCATTGATGGGCAGCAATATTATCATTAATAACATGTTTGCTGAATGGAAGCTGCTGCTTTGTTGATGCTCTGGAGGGATACTTTCATCCCCAGTGTCTGGTAGCTTTAATACCTTTTGATCAATTTAATTCTGAAGATACACCATTATCCTGATGGAAAGTATATTTGTCTTTCTACTACAGTGAAACCTCTCTACACCAGGGGCCCGTTTCAATAAACTTTGTACGACTGAAATGTTTGTAAGTGCAAATTTAGAATCGTCTTGGAATTTCAATTGATGGATTTACATGTATTGAGCATAGGCTGCATATGCAGCCTATGCTCAATAAATGTAAATCCAATAATTGTTTACAAGAAAACATTGTTAATGTGAAATTTACAGACTATCATAATTTTGCACATTTTAGTCGTACAAAGTTTCGTGAAACGGCCCCCTGACACCCAGAAAATCCTAATGTGATTGATGTGATGGGTCACACTGTCATGGGTCTATATTCAGTTCTCATTGCAATGTACATAAGCATGTATTGAGGTACTCAGCAATAGGCCTGATTTATAGTGGAACCTCTCTAAACCGGACACACTGGGGACTTCCCAGGGTGTCCGGTTTAGAGAGGTTCCACTGTAGTATTCAGAAGTATATGTTGTGATCACTGTTTAATTTGGACGATCTATCCTGATGAGAGAATCTGGATACCAAGGACTGAAATACTGGACTATTTCTATCGTTTTCGATAGATTGATTGAAATGTCCCGAAAACTTGAATTAACCATTTCAACACCACAGGCCTGTATAGTGGTATTGGCAAAATGTGTAGATCCAGATGAGCCGGCTCGTGACGAGCCGTCTCATCAGGATATGCACTTTTTGCAAGTAATTTTCACATTTTGAAAACAAAAACACCCCCTTTACATAAATGGACCAGACAGAAAATCATTTTGTGATGATTGGCATTCCTGTCACTTAGGGGTGAAGTTTAGTTTTGGAATGTGGACAAAGTTTCAAAATGTGTGGTCATATCATACACTTCTGTTAGTTCAATGAACCCTGTGCCTATACATATATTCTGAATTAGACGGGCATATACACAGATAATTATTAGAAGGGTAAACATCCAGAGAGACAGGTTCCCCAGATGGAGATTGATGAGGTGTCAAATTTTCTGTCCACCTTATCAGCAGCAAGACACATCTATTATTCTGAGAGATGTGAATTAGACTCTTAAGAGTTTTTAATAACCCTCATTTTCCTTCTTTGAGAAAAAAATATGTGTTCACTTCGCAATTAGTAATTCACCTATGAATAAGTCTCAAAATATTAACAGATTAAATTAAATCAAATTAAATTTGATTGATTGCGATTTTACATCAGATTAACAATGAGGTTATATACTGCCGGGTGTCTAAATAGAACAGTCTGCACTTTTGTGAGGGAAATTCAGTTTTCACTGAATCCACATTTTAGTTGCTATAATAACACTCGGGGAATACAGTGGTCTATTCTTGGAATCACAACAGCTCTGCATCTGGCTGATTCAACATGCACACCACATGGAATGGCAGGGATTCCGCTGGCGATCGCCACTTTCGCAATTGGCGATAAAAATAAACAATTGGCTATAAAATTTATTTTTTTTTTTTTTTTCGAAAATTGTTTTATTTTTTATCCTATTGGTTATTCCTATTGGCGATTTTTTTATTTTCACCAGCGGAATCCCTGGAATGGGCACTACAATACAGAGCCCCGTAGAATTCTTTTTTTTATTAATTTGTTCCCACGAAATAACAATTTGTTCCCTCAATTTAACAATTTGTTCCCACGAATTAACAATTCATTCCCACAAATTAACAATTTGTTCCCTCAATTTAGCAATTTGTTCCCTCAATTTAACAATTTGTTCCCACGAATTAACAATTCATTCCCATAAATTAACAATTTGTTCCCTCAATTTAGCAATTTGTTCCCACAAATTAACAATTTGTTTTCATGGCGTCATATGCTATGATATGTTAATTTTGCAACCAATCCAATGGCGGATAGTTAAGTCGGTTATCTCAGCTTGTGTTCCACCAGATGGCGCAACCGGTTGAGGTCCAAGACTCCTGCATTTATTCCAATACACAAACGTGTTGACCGCATTTCGATTATCTGATTAAAACAAGGCATCTACGTACGGTTCGCTGAATTTAACGCAGCTAAAAGATGAACTGAGAAAAAGGAATGTCCCAACTATCGGGTCGTAAAAAATACATTTCCGTAGGCCTAAGTTTGAATGTCACAAATGTAAACAGCTATCATGTCAAATGATGATAAATAAACCAACAGATAATATTTGATAGCCCGGTAAAAAGCGCGTAACATTGAGTCTGCGACCAGTGTACCCCCAGATAAGTATGAACAACGTTGTAGTCAGATTATGCATGTATTGTTCACCAACGATTCATGATGCTGTAACAGACATTTCATATCAATATCAATGAGTGTACAGTGGCGTAGCCAGGTTATATTGTTGTCATTTTCCTCAGAAAAAACATAATGCGCGCATAATATGCGCTCACCCCACGCACTCCCCACACACACACACGTTATGTGGCGCGACATAATCATCGGTCATACATGTAACTGCCATTTTTTCATCCGACATTTTTCGAAAACTGGTTTTAAAATAATAAAAGATTGGGCCGTTTTCCCGCTCTAACCCCTTAGCATATGACCCTAGGGTTTAAATAGTATATTGGAAAAGGATTTTTGAACGTAGATGTGGTTACATATAACTTATTAAAATCGGATGAAAAATGAGTTATGACCGAGTATGTCCCCCAAATAAAAAAGTGGTTAGCCTGGGCGCATACATATTTCATTTTCGGCTGCAGAGAAATAATAGGGTTCTCGATTCAATTTGGATTTCAGCTAGAAATTAAGCTGGTTTTTTTCCCGATTTTATCATTAACCTTTGGACCGATTCTCAAAAAGTAAAACGGCAAACGATCCGTCTCGTTGAGGATCTTGATTTTTTATCAAATTATCCCACTGCTCGGAAACATGTTTTAAAATACAAATAATACATGGGTCGTTTTTTCCGCTCTAAGTCCTTAGAATATGACCCTAGGTGAGTGTAAATGGCATATTCGAAGGAGTTTGAACGTAAATGTAAATGTAACGTTAGTTCTTGATAAATATAACGAAAAGAACACAACAGCTGGGACTGTGACGAGTGGCGCCACCTATACAGGAACGATAACTGACTACTATCCCCCATTGTCACAAAATGATTTTCAGACTAGTCAATTTACGAAAAGTGGGTGGTTTTGCTCTCAAAATATGAAAATTACTTGCAAAAAGTGCAGATGCTGATGAGCCGGCTCATCTGGAACTACACTTTTTGCCAATACCTCTATACAGGCCTGTGGTGTTGAAAGGGTTAATTCCAGTGTATCAGCATCCAAAGACATTGATGTGGATTTTTTTTAATCATGAACAGACATTACCATCAGAGATAATGACTGTGAAACCAATTATTCTATTTCATGCTGAGGATAAGCAATTTTGTTTGTGAACAATCTGAAATATTTTCTTCATATGCACTAAGAAGTATATGCCACAACCACCATTTGAACCGTCTGATCGAAACAGTTCAAATGAATGTACACAGCATATTGAGAAATAACAATACAAACAAGAAAATGTGGCCTGTTAGCACACAAATTCCAGGGATTCCGCTGGCGATCGCCACTTTCGCAATTGGCGATAAAAATAAACAATGGCGATAAAAAATTACAATTTTCGAAAAAAAATCCAAAAAATAAAAAGACTAATTTTTTATCGCAAATTGTTTTATTTTTTTTGAAGTGGCAATTTTTTTATTTTCCCCGGCGGAATCCCTGAAATGCCCCCGGTGGAAGATTGGAGAAGCTCCGGCAAAATTCTTAAGCAGACCCACGCATGGACACACGGACGGACTTACATTATACATATTAGGTGGTACATCCATTGTTTTCAAACAAAGGAATGGCCGCCTTAGAAACAAGAAGCTAAGGTGGTACGGAATATGTTCCATTGTTTTTTGTTTGTCTTAGGCCACGCCTACAACCCACTAAGGTGTGCACAGACGGACACACAGTCCAAACACTATGTGCCTCCAGGCTCCACTGAGACCGGTGGGGAGGGGGACGGGGAGGGGGCATACAATTAAAGAATAAAGGTGCTTCCAAATTTAATGAGCTAACATGAAAGAAACTTAGGCTATTTGTGTCTAGTTTAGAGGTGTTCTACTGTAGACGCATGTAAACTGTAGATAATCTTCAGTGGCAGCTTACAGAAATAAATACATGAACCAATTCAAAGTTGCTTTCCCAAGTTTCCCTGAAGCATTCTCTTACAGGCAAGCATAAACAACAAATAGTGAGAACAGACGTACAACTTCATGATCACATGACCCAGTCACATGACCAGATATTACCCAGCATGCTGGGTAATATCTGGTCATGTGACTGGGGTCATACACGCTCTGGCAGCTGCAGTACCAAATATGCAGATGTGGGGGCAGGTCTGGGGAATGGAAGCCAACATCTGCGTTTCCGACACTCAATCCAACTGCGTAGTAACACGAGGCAATGTAGTTCCACCCAAGGGGGAATGAATATTCCATCGTTCAAAAGTAAAATGAAAAACTGTTTCGTAAAAAATGTATCTATTACCCTAGACTTCTTTTAGGAACTAACAAAATCACTAATTCAAACATTGTATGCAGAATGTGATGGTCTACTGTAAACTGCTTTTACATTACAACTCCCCGACACATGCAACTTTCTGCTTACACTGAAAACACAGAGAAGTGTAGTGGAGAGACTCAATTATCCCATAGATTGTCCAGTTCCATTTGACACGTCCAATTTCATCTAACTTGGCATCATGTCATTTGCATATTTTGCTACTACAATCCAGTTTCTGTTGTATCGAAATACAATGTTTTCCAAGCCGCCACCGTCTCCTAATCTATTTATATACCACAACAGAAGCTGTTAATGTATGACAATGCATTTCTGTTGCCAGAGCAACTAGCAACCGTGGGAATCCCCCAGATTAAGTATGGATTATGTACATGTACCAACATGGCTGACATTCCGAACCTATCAGCTGCTATGTAGATCTTCAGTAGCGGAGTCAATACTCTGGCTATAAGACACCATTCCAGACATACACGCATACCAAGGTCAAGGGTGGCATTTAATACAGGGAATAATCATAGATCAATGTATATTCATCACTGCATACATGCATGTTTACTAACGAAATTATGACATAAGCTGTAGTTCATAAAGTAAGCAGTAACCGGAGATCAGATAGGAATTGCACCAAATGATTCTTTGTCGTCTGCTGTTGATTTTCTATTTTCCACTTTTCTCATTAAAAACATGGTTTTACAGCACTTTTGAATCATTTCCATTGGAAATGATTCAAAAGTGCTGTCAAACCATGTTTTTATTGAGAAAGAAAGCGAAAACGCAATAGTAAGTGAAACAGTATGCGACAATTTTCGTGTCCATTATTCTAAAAAAGTGAAAGTGAATGGGTTTAATGTCCCAGCAACATTTAAGGCCATACAGAGACGGGACCTCAGTTTAATGTCTCAGCCGACAGACCAGTGGGATGGAAATACATGTACTATGAAACCATTTTTGATGCCTAAGGCGAGGTTTGAACCCACAACCTCTGGAATGGAAGTCAGATGTCCTAGTCCCTAGGTAGTCGGGTGTCCTAGCCCGTAGGCCACAACCCATCCCGTCCATTATTCTAAGAATTAACAAGAAACGAGGCAAAGCCACGAAGGCCAGGTTTTTTCCAACATATGCCAAAATGCCGACTATATCGCACTTTCTGCAAGCGGGTGCGAAAATGATGATAAACACCCATGTGAAGTATCACGGTAATGGGTGAAGCAGTTGCAGAGATATAGTACACTAAAAAACTTTAACAAAAAAATTCAAAGTAATTTGACCTTGACATTGGGCACAGGGGCCGCACGGTTGGGGGGTAGAATGAAACTATGGATGATGATAAACACCCATGTGAAGTTTCAAGGTAATGGGCGAAGCAGTTGCAGAGATATAGTACATGTATAACAAAAAACTTTTAACCAAAAAACTTTAACCAGACGTACGTTAAAAAGTTAATGTTGAAAATGGCTAAGTCAATTACTTAGAAATAATAGGTGAAGGTAAAAAAAATGGTCACATGTTGGGTAGTTTTATGTGGTAGGCACCCCTTGGTTATGAAGCTGTGAAAGTTTGGTGGTCCTAGGTGGTACAGTACCAAAGAAATGGACTTAAACACGAAAACTTAACATTGTAAACGCGAAAACTTAACATTAAAAATGGCTAAGTCGACTGCGCGGAAAAAATGGGTAAAGTTAAAAAAAAAAGTAACATGTAGGATAGTAATATGTGGTGGGCACCCCTTGATTATGAAGCTGTGAAAGTTTGGTGGTCCTAGGTGGTACAGTAACAAAGAAATGGACTCAAACACGAAAACTTAACATTGTAAACGCGAAAACTTAACATTGAAAATGGCCAAGTCGACTGCGCGGAAAAAATGGGTCAAGTTAAAAAAAAAGTAACATGTTGGATAGTAATATGTGATGGGCACCCTTTGATTATGAAGCTGTGAAAGTTTGGTGGTCCTAGGTGGTACAGTAACAAAGAAATGGACTCAAACACGAAAACTTAACATTGATTGTGGATGCCGCCCACCCGCCTGGCTTTCGCCAATCCAATAGCCTGGATTTTTTTACAAAAAACCTGGCTAATAAGTATGATGTAATCATTTCACTGATTACACACAAGATGCAGCATTAGAAAGGGAGCAAATCGAATTTGCGGTGAGGGCACACCCAGATCGGAGTATATACATGCACTCCATCATTTTTGATCAGAGAATGTTCTTCATGTTCCTATGCACCAACCAATTTAGAATCCACATCAGACTGCAGAAGCCTGAAAGTTGATCAGCATTACACCGATAAAAGAACACGATAGAAAACATGCACATCATAAGTGGCAGTGCTGTCTTCATTTTCTGGACAGTTATTGGCTATAACATTTTGGATGTTGTACGGTGTTAGAATGAATGGTCCGTCATATGACACTAATCTGCTGTCAAATCACTGTAATAGATACAAGTACAATTTGATGCTTGAAGCATGTACCTGCCATATGCAAAGGCAAGCTATAGGCACTTATCGGCATCTATTTTTGGTTGCACACAAACAGACCAGATATGCGGAGAATGATACCCTACATGTATGTATTGGCTGCGTTACCACACATGTACATATTGCGTAGTACTACACCGTACCTTGGGAAACAACTCTATAAATTGCTGAAGTTGTCTTGGACTTTTGTACAGCCAATCTGCTGGCACTGCATGTGGCCTAGAATAGTATGTAAACATAGCAACACAATACGGTGGCGTTCTGCTAGGGTATATTAGAATCAGGTGAAACAAAACAATGCGATTGTCTCCTGGCAATAGCATTGTTGCCACCTACATAGTTAACAGCTGTTCGTAATTTGGAATTTTCATATTTTTTGTCTGTGTCCGTGAAATTGGCAAGATGTACGCATGATTAGGTTCTATTTTAGAAGCAGCCACACAAACCGGTTACAACTGTCAACGGATTAAACAAAAGATGGATTAAATTAATAATACAGTAAGTTATGTGTTGTTTGAAGTTGACTGTTTTGTTTTCAGTTTTTCTATTTGTTGTATGGTTAACTGTCAACATGTTTCCACTGCATGATTGCATGAGTTAGGACTGTATCACTAACATTTCCATCTAGTTGACATTATAATTAACCGAGATAGAAACCGGCCTGGAATGTCATGGTTACAAGCTCTGCTGAAGTTTGTCCTATAAACTTTAATTAGGCATAATCTAAACAGGGCATATGTTTTTCCTGGCTGTCTTGATAAAGGGAGGAAAGGCAATGAAACATGAAGCCATGAACCCAACACTGTCCCATATACGTTCATTCACGAGATAACCCGAATATTCATTATTGAAACACGGGGAACAATGTGGAAATGTAATCAACAATTTTCAGTAAATTATGTTGAAACATAGCAAGATAATAAAATAAAATTAAATTTTGAAAGTTGGAGTTTGATCTGAATGTCTGACCACATTTTACATTCCCAGGACTGTATGCAACATGAAGCTGTTTATTTGTTAACCCATTTCATGTGGAGGATACGTCATTTTGATTGGGGAAATCATAAATATTTTCTTTAAAATGTGTTTAGAAGTATATGTTGCGACCACCATTTGAACTGTCTCATCGAGATGGTTCAAATGAGTGGTCGCAACATATACTTTCATTGAGAAATAACAAAAATAAAAATTAAATATTTAAAAAAAATCATACCCGTAAATGTGTATTCCGCATGTAATGGGTTAACAGTCAGATGACTGCAATAAAGTGCTATCAGATTGGATGGGACTATATCAGATAGGCCATGGGATTTTGTACCCAAGATGTGCGATATTTCATGAAAACTATTTACAGAAACTGATATTTTCTGTAAATGACATCGAAAGTTGACAAAATATTCATAGCTATTTCTGGAAAATACCATAAATTTTGTGAATATTTTTCATGAAATATCAATATCTTTATACTCATAGGTACAAAACCACATGGCATGTCTCACATGCGGCCATTAAACAGGCCTCCATGGTCACAGATTTATATTTCTCTCAGCAGGTACAGGAAATTGAGTAGAAAATTCAAGTTGGTTTTATAAGCACAGTGGGTGGTATGGGAGTGGTTGAGGTGTCTGGATAGATGCTAGATACATGTGTAATTGTGAATATCAATATCAATCAATCAAAATCAGGCAGTTTGAACGGCTGAGACTGGGCACAGTTCATCCTCGACTAATCAGACTTGCTGATTTTGAGAATGAAAATAAGATATAAGCTCTGAAACATTGCCTCAAACTGAAATTACAATACCCTTCCTAGCACTGAAGTGGCAATGTCCTGATCTGGTGCCAGGAACCTTACTACAACGAATCACATGGTCCCAAATGTGAATTAGCAGTGCTTGAACCAACAGTGGGAATGATAAGGAGCTTCAATTCTCCACTAACATAGAAGAATGCTAAATTGGGCCAGCTGTTCGAGGCAACTTTGGATGGACAGGAAATACTATGGTCACATCTAGGAATGAACTGGACATCAGATTGACCATGATGCACAAAAATGAAGGACCAAAGAATACAAGACAAGAAGTATTCCAGTATCCCATGGTTGTAGTTTATAAGAAGCAATGCCACTGTATGTGATACATTTAGGTCATGGCAAAGCGGGGTCACCGGAGGTATGAGTAGTATGATATATACGCAGCATACTTAGGCAACACTTTCACCCCTAAGTAACTGACATGGACTATTTCATGTTAAGTTTGAGACCGTTTCATAATGCAGAAAAGGGGGTAATTTTGCAAAAATTCAAAAATATCCACAAATGGTGCAGATCTTGATGAGACGGCTCGTTATGAGCCGTCTCATCATGATCTACACCATTTGCAACTATGAGGAAAGAGGTTTCTAATGATGAAAGGGTTACTGCCAGCAGAGGAAAGGGGTTTCTAGAGATGAAGGGGTTACTGCCAGCAGCCCAGCAGGGTCTAGGTGATCAGAACCAGCTGACTACTGGATGATTGGCCCTAGCTGGAACCAATTAACTGGAGATTAACTCTTTATTAATTACACATGCATGCTGCAGAGGGAACTGATGTATGGGTTGTCTTTGATCACAGACCTTTCTGAATAAACACTGCTATCTCTGTCACAAAGACATTCTCAGAATGGCATGTCCACATGTACAAGAAATCAGTAACACTGATGGACGTACCCCTTCAAAAACTTCAAGACAAATTTATAAGATATTTGACCTTGAGCATAGGGGCCTCATGGATGGGCAATAGAATGAAGATATGGATGATGGCACTCGTGTTTATAAAGCTTTCTGTGTATACATGTATTCTAAATTTGTACTCAAAATCAGGCAGTTTGAACGGCCGAGACAGGGCACAGATCATACTCGACTAATCAAACTTGCTGATTTTGAGCATGAAAATAAAATTATAATACCCTTCCTAGTACTGAAGTGGCAATATCCTGATCTGGTGCCAGGAACCTTACTACAACAAATCACATGGTCCCAGTTACAGTGTGAATACAAGAGATATAAGATACCCATAGCCTCCCACACACTTGAACATACTGAAGACATTATACTAAAGATTTTCTCTATTAACCCTTTCACCCCTAAGTAACTGGAATGGATTTTTATGTCAATTTTGCAACCAATCCAATGGTCAACAAAAAATGATTTCAGACTAGTCCATTTATGAAAAGGGGGGGTGTTTGTGTTTTAAAAAATAAGAAAATTACTTGCAAAAAGTGCAGATCCTGATGAGACGGCTCGTCACAAGCCGGCTCATCTGGATCTACACTTTTTGCCAATACCACTCACTATACAGGCATGTAGTGTTGAAAGGGTTAATATACATGTACATCAACGACTATGAGGATTAATGAATGTTTATCCTCATAACAGGTCTCACACAGTATTAATCATGTGAATGTATTTCCATAGTAACACAAAACCAGCATAAAAATCAGCATGCATACATGTGTAAGTGTGGAGTTACCAGGTAGAGTGACCCACATTTTTTTACAGGTAAGTATGGTAACTGGGGAATACCTGCGATGAGTAATTCCCGGTATTGCAAATATAGCAATGGGTTACTACAGACCCGGCAGCCTCTGCAGCTATACTATCATTGATGGTGTTGTGTTACATGTACTTGTATAGCCGGGTCATACTCCATACTGATCCACCAGCCGGGCAGGGGGCATGATATAAATCCAGAAATATTGCCGCCAATATAACAGCGCTGGAATTTCACTTTCGCACATTTGCTTCTCCATAGAATGAAGTTATTAAACTTCTATTTTTGGCTTTAAAGCGTTTCCTTAGCAACGCTGAAACAGGCAATGAACCCACAATGGTAAGTGAATTTTTTTGTGGGGGAAAGCTACTTAAAACATACCGCTTTTTAGGTACGTTCATCTGTGCTCAATGTAGTAACAACTACAGAGATGATAAAATATAAATAAATATTTCTTATATCAAATTAATTCATAACTGGAAGCAATAAGTGTGCTGAAAAACGTATATTTGTCAAAACTGACAGCAGAGTGGAAGAAAAGCCAATCATGTATTTCATAAGTAATCTTAGTGGGTCAGTATGTCGGTGGAGGATTATGGTCGCTACAACACACAATAAGGTGCTTTATGTGACGATGTGGATGAGTAACAGCTGTGCTAAGTGGGGTAGGGATGTAGATGTGTGGATGGATCATGATGTATATCTCTCTGTTAATTAACAATGATGGCGATTGCTCTGGCAGCAATATAAGAGGAAATAGCCTTGCATTGTTTCCTCACAATGGGGTGTTGGACAAGCCAAGGTATGGATACTAATATTTACTACAGCATGGGATGTTCATATCACCTTTGGTAATGTTTTCATTAGCTATAGTTGTGCCAACATCGTTTTCCTTTGCTTTGTTCCTTTGTGGTTTTGGCCATTGCTTTGGAAACGATACCAGGCAATTTCCGCATGGTTATTTTACCTATATCATTAGATACAAAACATATTTTCACACTTCAAATATGGCAAACAATGTGCACTTTAATCCTTAGACCGCAACACACAACAGTTGTCGTCTGCTGTTGCTTTTATATATTGCCTTATTTCTCAATAAAAACATGGTTTGACAGCACTTCAGAATCATTTCCAATGGAAATGATTCTGAAGTGTTGTCAAAGCATGTTTTTGATGATAAAAATGGAAAATATAAAATAAACAGCAGACGACAAAAAAATAAGATAGCGGTGTAAGGGCTAATGTGGATCTATGCTGGTAATAAATGCTGAGTGGTAAATAATTGTATACATTGGTTCAGTTTACTTTTTTCCCCAACATGGAGGATAGCATTCTTGGTTACCATGGAGATTCAAGATGGTGTGCAGGAGAATACAGAAAATGTGCGACGTTAGTTTTGTACAAAGGATGTGTGATGGAATACTGGAATACCAGTATTCTATTTTATCACAGGTTCACGTGTGTAGTGAGACGATGAAGGACGCCATGTGCATAAGATGAAAACAATGGAAATATATTTATATAAATATGAAGAGTATGATGTGTATTTTATGCTGTTTAACAGACACGGTAAGTAGATATAATTGTAGTATTAGGCATTAAATTGAACTACTAAAATTAAATGTGTTATAAAACATGCAATAAACTATATTTTACATAAATAATATGGACATGGAGGATTACTGAATGGAATGGAATGGAATGGAATGGTGCTTAACGGCCCATCAACACAAAAGAGTATCATTTAGGGCCAAGCAATGTAGATGAAGAAAGTATGGAATGGAAGACTTGAATGAAACAATACATAGTAAATAACAAAATAGTTTACATCACAAATTGTCAAATGTACATGTACAAACCATGATGTGTATACAATATATCAACATATTTTAGATGTATTACGAACAATTGGTCAAAATTCCTTTGTAACCATTGTAACCAAGGATCGATCAATTTCTACATTGGTCGCCATTTGATTTGATGCCGATAACAGTTATCAGGCTACACACAGAATTTTAAATAGATGATTTAAAGCTATCATAGTCAATAAGTCCTATTTTGTAACAGTATGGTAGAACTATTGAATTTTCATATTGGAATGCAGGAAGGATTTAGATGTTTACACAAATGATGGAGAATGGAGACCAGCGTAGTTTCAAGCACCTATCTGTGACCATCTCAAACTGTGGACATTATAAACATTGGGAGTTTGGATACATCTGACAACGGAATAATTTGGAAATGGATCGGACTTCAAGAGTGAAAACTGAGTGTAATGTTATAGCTGGTTGAAACCGGTTCAAATTGAATTTATGAAGGATTTGGTCCCCTTCAACCAGCTGTAGTATACATTCTTGTCAGCAGAGGGCGCTACTATAACACAGCAGGATGACTGGTACCCGTTCCCAAGGAAACAAACAACAGCGGCATGGAGAGATCTGGACTTGGAAACAGCAGCAGGGAACCAGACTAAGGCATATTGGAAATTCAACACCAGTAGTTGCATGTGATCCACAGCCAATCAGCTGCCAATATGGCTTTTTAAGTAATGAAATTTACATCCATCTATTATTAGGTGGTGATCGCAATTTAACCAATTCCTGCATGTACCTTGTAAGATGGAACATCATGTTCTCACAGAGATAGACAGATTGCTCCTTGCATGCTATGTAACCCATTACGGGCTGGATACAACTGCAGTAGTAGGAAAATATGGAGATTTTTCCGCGCTATTTTCTGTTCGAATGTATATGTTACCACTCATATGAACAGTCTCAACGAGACGGTTCATATGAGTGGTAACAACATATACTCCACAAGACGGTTTATATGAGTGGTAACAACATATACTTTTATGGAGAAACAAACAAAATAATCAAATTTTTTTTCAATAAAAAGTATTATATCCATAGACTGCAAAGGGTTAATTTGTGCCAAGTCACAAATATGCATGCATTGTAAACAGATGAACTACATGTTTCATATGGGCTAACAATGACCAAAGAACCTTTGCTACCAGGGTATATCCTGATCATCCTGACAATTCTGTGATGATTACACAATGATCAAATCATGCGGAAGACTGGCTTTTCACAGAAAACACAGTGTAGACAATGATCAGATTAATTTAACCCTTTCAATAACACAGGCCTGTATAGTGGTATTGGAAAACAGTGAAGATCCAGATGAGCCGGCTCGTGACGAACCGTCTCATCAGGATCTGCACTTTTTGCAAGTAATTTTTATATTCCATCTGACCTTGACCTAAAATTGCAAAATTTACAGTCATTTCCCTTGGTTATAGTTTGTGTTTGAGCTTATTTACTATCAAACTAGGTGGGGTATCCGTGTTCTATGAACACATCTTCTAGTTATCCATTTTTTCTCATCAAAAACATGCTTTGACAACACTTCAGAATCATTTTCTATGAAAATGATTCTAAAGTGCTGTAAAACCATGTTTTTATTGAGAAAGAAGACAACATAAAAACCAACAGCACACAACAATTTTTGTTTGCATCATTCTAAAGGTTAACATTGTGTATATGTATTTTCAGGTACGGTAAGTAAGAAGGCGTAAGCTGCCTAGATGTATCAAGATACTGCAACAATCGCTGGACCACAAACTGGAAGTCAAAATAGACAAGCCAAAGTGCAAGGACAGAAACGGGGGACACGAATGTCATGAATGAACCATATGAAGGAAGTTTTTCATGAAAAGTTTATCAGCAAACTGATCAATAATTGGCAATTTTGATGATTAACTAGGCCTACTCAATATAACTCAATTGACACAGTGTCATTTAACACTTTTAACACAAGAGACCTCTATCATAAACAATGTACATCCTGATGAGATGGCTTGTTACATTTGCAGATAGGTTCTCAATTTTTACATACTTACCTATTTTTCGAACTAATGAAGTAACTGCAATGAATTTTTATATGCTAATTACCGGACCAATCTAATTGTCACACAATGATTTTCAGACTAGTCCACTCGAAAAGAGGGTGTTTTTGTGAAAATTACTTGCAACAAGTGCAGATCCTGGATCTACACTATTTGCCAATACCACACTATACAGGCATTTGGTGTTGAAAGGGTTAAGTGCTAATAGTAGCAAGTAGATAATAGAAAATATTACAGTCTTTAAGTCTTAAAGTGCCCCAAATCAATGTCATGCATGACAAACTTCCTTCTGTTGGTTAATTTCAAATTTTCAATTGGAATGTACAAACATGATGACAAATTCTGTGATAGAAACAATGAATGATCTCAATCAAAATGTTTACAAGCCTGGAGCTGATAAAACTGCCCATACCATTTTTAGTCTTTTCTATATCTACCTTTGACATCAATTATATGAATACCACAACTTGATGATCAACGCTGGTAAGGCTGTATTTCATAATTTAATTTAATATTTGCTACTGTATTTATCAACATTGGTGTTTAGTCATTAGTATTGAGCATTGGAACAAACTAAATTGAAGAGGATAAGGCCATTTTATCAGTAGCCCATTTCATCAACATTGCAAAGTATACTTTAGTAGCAAAGTATACTTTGAGGGAGAAATTTTCAATTTTTTGAAAAATTTATTAATTTTTATTATACTGAATTTATTACATTATCACAGCCATTTAATGGCTGTGATAATGTAATAAATTCAGTATAATAATTCTGCATACTTTTAATCATGAAATACATGCATTTGTTAGTTCTATGTGAAATAATGCATTTCTGGAAAAATAAATGATTACTCCCTCAAAGTATACTTTGCTAGTAAAGTATACTTTGCAATGTTGATGAAATCGGCTACAGAACCAGGCAAGTAAGTTAATACATAAAGACTATAACATGACAGTGGTATAGTGTGCTGTGTCCATGTTGGATATTGCAATATTCCATGAATGCATGTGTCAGGAAGTGCCAGGATGAAATGTTTAATGTCCCGTATATTGGAATATATTTCATTCAAACAAATGGATTATTTTAGTGTTATTTTATGCTGATAATATCTAATACACGACCCCCTACCCGACCTTTATATGTGGCTGTGACCGGAGAAATGGAATAATGGGATTTGTGACCAGTGCCTCCTGATCAAATAGCACAATCCTGCAGCCTGAAAACAATCTATATTGAATCTTAGAAGCATGACAATGTTTTCTTGATGGAATGGCAAACAGTGCAGATCCTGATCAGACTGCGGATGCACAGGCTGATCTGGATCTACACTGGTTGCAAACCCTTAAGCCCCATTTATCCAGTCACAGCCACATATGTGATACAGCATCAGAAACTGGGGTCTTGCTATCTTGTGACTAGTTTTACATATTGATTAGTCTCATTTGACTCCATATTGCTCATAATTTTCACCAATAAAACATTCTAGATGAGTCTTCCAACCAGACTGTTTGAATGTGCTACTGATCAGGAGCTACAAGGGTCAAAACCTGAAAATGTACATTACTCACATTAAGCCAAATTTTGTCAAATAAAAACCAGACTGAGTGAATGTGCTACCTGATCAGGAGCTACACTGGACAAAACAGAAAACGTAAATTAGCCACAGCAAGTTAAATGTACGTCCAGTAAGCATACTAATCTGGATATAAGCGGACACCACAGGGTAGGTTTTTCTCCCATGGTGAAATGATTAGAAGAAATATGGCACAGAAGCTAATCTTTGGCACACTGGCAGAGATTTATCCACAGTATGTTGAATTGAATTGTGTCGGCTGTTGTTAATTTTTTATTTTCCTTTTTTTCAAATCAAAAATGGTTTGACAGCACTTTAGAATCATTTCCGTTGGAAATGATTCTAAAGTGCTGCCAAAACATCTTTTTTTACAGAAAAGGAAAACAAAATATGAAACAACAGCAGACGACAATTTTCCTTTCCCAGCAGTCTAAGAGTTAATCTGCAGGCATACATACATGTCAGATTGTGACTATCTGCCAGCCCTGTTGGAACAGCTGATAGCCAGCTGTGCCTCATTATGTGGTCTGGGGTGGAAAGGTACTAAAAGACAATTGTTCAGACGGCCAGTAAAAGACAGCCAGTTTAGACCTGGATTAGACTACAGAATTTTACTGTTTGAACAGGGTATACACTGGTTGCCAGTTTTGATGCAATTGCTACAATGTATGATGCTATATTAAAATACAATTGCCAGTTTAGACCTAGATTAGACTACACGCTTGTACTGTCTGATCAGGGTATACACTGGTTGTCAGTTTTGTTGCAATTTCTACACTGTGTAATGGCATATTAACCCACACAATGCCCAATTACTTTTTGCCGTCAGCTGTTTATTTATTTTCCATTTTTCTCATCAAAAGCATGCTTTGTCAACATATGAGAATCAAAGGAAATGATTCTAAAGTGCTGTCACACCATGTTTTTTATTGAGAAAGAAGACAAAATATAAAACAACAGACGCCATTTTTTGTTTCCCACATTCCAAGGGTTAAAAGACCACAATCAGCTTAAAACCTTGATCAGACTACACACTTGTACGGTCTGATCAGGGTATACACAGGTTGCCAGTTTTGTTACAATTGCTACAATGTGTGATGGTATATTAGGAGACTGGTACCATCTGAAAAGGGTCTACACTAGCTGCCAGTTTTGCTTCAGTAAAAGGTCTGCAATTACTGGGCTGTGTAATAGAATGCTAGGAGAATGCAAGCAGGTTAGCCCAAAATCAGGCTACACAACTGTGAAGTCTGATCAGTGTCTACACTGGTTGCTAGCTGCAGTTAATTATATGGTCAGGTGCTGGGAGGATGCTTGCAACTATTGTAGACCTATGTCAGACTTCTATATGGGACTGTCCATGCCAACACTGGCACACTTTGGTTGTTAAAAGCGGAAATGATTCATGGACACAATTAAGCCATGGTGAGGATGCACGAGTGTGAAGGTTGATCTGGGACTACGCTGACAACAAGCAACCTGATAAGAGTCTGCAATGGCTGCTACCTGGTATATAGAGAATAGAAAATATCCGGCAAGGCTCAAGAATTTCTTTATTTCTCATCAGAAGTATATGTTGTGACCACTCATTTGAACCGTCTCGCCGAGATGGTTCAAATGAGTGGTCACAACATATACTTTGGTTCAGAAATAAGGAAAATAGATAGAGAATAGTAGGTTAGTGCCGTGAATGGGAAAAAATATCTGGCAAGGCTCAGGAAACGGGATGGGCGAGGCTCTGCCGAGCACATCCCGTTTCCGTGCCGCGCCAGATATTTTTTTCCATTCACGGCACTAACCTACTATTCTATTTATCCTGTCAACACATACAAATGGCTTTAAAATGCAAAGAAATAATCCCAGAATACGCAGTGTGTAGGTTGTATTGACAGGATATCAAAAATGTTTCACGGCACCGTGTTTCACGGCACATACGCACTGTGTTGACGGGATAAAATAAACTGATCAGACAGGGTGATTGAAATATACAACCTAATCTGCTACTGGTTAGGCAGAATGTATGCACAATCAAGGAGAAAATTACAATTTGACACCACAATTCAGTGATCACATTTGATGGCATTGCTAGATAAACATCTGGTGTAGACTCTGATCAGAGCATATGTACAATCAATTAAATGGTCACAAACTCAATGTGCATATGCGAAGGCTCATCTGGGGCTACACTGGTCACAAACTGAATGTACATATGCACAGGCTGATCTGGAGCTACACTGATCACAAACTGAATGTACATACATGCTGGCAGATCTGGGGCTACACTGGTCACCAACATAATCTATAAGCCCATATTTGCCATGGACCACCCCAGATGTTCCTCTGTACCTGATCATTCCCCAGGCTGCTATACAAACAGTGAAACATGCCAAACTGACAAATGTTGTAACCAGAACCAGCAGTATCTACCAATGCAAAACATGGGAGCAGAATTGTGGCTGTGACTGGAGAAATGGGGCTCATGTCACTTGTGGCTGTGACTGGAGAAATGTGGTTTGTTGGATTTGTGGCCAGTGTAGCTCCTGATCAAATAGCATACGTAACTCCTGATCAAATAGCACACTCCTGTATTCTGATAACAATCTGTATTGCTTGAAGCATGATGGATGTTTCATTGATGTAATGGTGAACAGTGCAGATCCAGATCAGACTGTGCGGTCTGATCTGGATCTACACTGGTCGCAAAACCCGTAATCCCCATTTCTCCAGTCACAGCCACAGTTGTGTCCAGTCTAGCTCCTAATCTGTTATCAGACTCCTGAAACGTGATACGATTATTCTCTGCCTGTTAGAAGTTTCACTGACCAACTGGCGAACAATATAGGTCATGATCAGACTGTGTGAATGTGTGGCTGGTCTGGGTCTACACTATTACACATCTCCTCAGCCACCATCAGCTACAGACAAGATAGCATATCCCTGTTGCTGTATCAGAGTATACACATTTTCTGCAGATTCATAGTCATCAAGAAAATCAACATCTTGTCTTATGTCAGTATGGAAGGATGTACATACATGTATATGTTGGATCTTATATGTGGCTGTGACTGGAGAAATGGGCCTTATGGAATTTCTAACAAGCGTACCTCCTGATCTATATTACTTGTTAGAAGCGTGACGGGTGTTTCATTGATGGAATGGTGAACGGTGCATATCCTGATCAGACTGTGTGGACGCACAGACTGATCTGGATCTACGCTGGTCGCAAAACCCTTAAGCCCCAGTCACAGCCCCATATGAACTGTATCACCCACAGGATTCATATGAGCTGTTACAACATACACTGGAAACATTACTGCCTAAATGGCAAACAGTGTAGATGTGATCATTGTGATCTAAGTCTACACTGTCATAATGGTATTTGGTTACATTTTTTGGTGCATGGCTCATCAGCAGATAAGGTGTTTGCGACCAACATAGCCCCTGATCAGACTGCACTTGTGCAGTCTGATCAGGGGCTATGCTGGTCGCCATTCAGTCACTGACGATTACTTAGAATACTGGCATCAGCAAAACAAATGTGGAACGTGCATGATCAACATGTGTGTATGCTGTAGGCTCATGCTGGCACCGATATATACAGTGCTCATGTAGACTCCAACTCCAACCTTACATGCCATACAATAAAGGAAACACTGAAGATTATAATGATGATGAAGATTATGATGATGTTATGATGCTGATGATGGTGATGACTATGATGGTGATGTGATATTGATGGTGGTGGTGATGATAATGATGGTAGTGGTGGTGATGATGATGGTGATAATGATGACAATGATGGTGATAATGATGATGATTGTGATGATGCTGGTGATGATAATGCTGATGATAATGCTGATGATATTGATGATAATGATGGTGGTGGTGGTGATGATATTGATGGTGGTGATGGTGATGATAATGATGGTGGTGATGGTGATGATAATGATGGTGGTGATGGTGATGATAATAATGATGATAATGACAATGATGGTGATGATAATCGTGAGGATGATGGTGATATTGATGATGGAGGTGATTATAATGATGATAATGATGGTGATGATGACTACAGTGATGAAGAAATGATGATGATGAATATGATATGATCACAATGAATAATGACATGCCACAGCAACACATGAGGTTTGCACCAGTGCAATCGCTGATCAGTTAGCACTCACTCTGCACCATGGTTTGTACATAAACTGATCAGCAGTGTGGTTGAGTAAATATTGAACTGTGTATGCCCTGATTCGACAACACAAACATAAACGTGGCTGTGACTAGAGAAATGAGACTTATGGGTGTTTTGACCTGTATAGATCCAGATCAGCCTATGCATCCGCAGTCTGATCAAGATCTGCCCTGGTTGTAGCGTGATTCTATCAAAAACACCCGTCATGCTTCTAACAAGGAGAATGTATCGTTATCAGGCAACAGATTCATCAGGAGCTACACTGGTCATAAATCCCATAATGGGCATTTCTCCAGCCACATATGGTCTAAATTTGACCAAAATATGACGAAAACCAGGCTTATGTCTTTGCAGCTAACATAGATTGCATCAGACTGTAGATCAGCTCATCAGGGTCTATATTGTTCACCATTCGATCACAAAATCACCAGGGACCATATATACAATACTTTTGAAGAATGTTCTCAAACCTGTGGAGCTGTCTTGACCATTCAAACTACTTGATTATGAGTACACACTTCCAGACCATTCTCAGAAAGTTTTATAACCAGTCTCTGGAAGGCACCCATGGCAACCCAGCAGGAATGACCTCTAAACATATTTTGCAATGCCATATCAAAGCCCCCTACACTCAGATCTCTGCTGAAACCCTTAGTGATCCCTCTTGCAAAGTAATAAAAGCCACATGTGAAACAGATTAGGGGCCATTCCCAAGGGAACTGGGAATCCGGCAGCGGCAGGGTAAAACTATATCCAACTGTAGAAGCAGCATAGCCCCAATTTGCCTGCATATCTCCGCTGTCTGATTGTTATCTGAACTGTGCGGATGCTCAGATTTTATTAGGAATTTTAACAATTTTATGCACGACATTGCCATGCAGATCCTGATTGTAGACAAGGGTACATACTAAGCTGGAGATATGCTGCTGAGAATCAGTATGAGGTGTGCAGTTTCCCTGTGTACAGGATGTGGGTTTATTAGGGGCTCTTGGTGGCACTGGACCATGAAACAGACAGTAGCTTCACCAATCAGTCAGCCTTCATTCTGGGGCTGCCAGTAATACAAGTCAGGCACAAAGAAAACCAGATGGATGGAGCACATGAGGAAAGTCATTACAAGAGAACGTGAAGGTCCAGATGAACATGTACATCAGTAAAGTCAGTTTTCCAGTTAGTCAGTGAATCATTTCTGGGCTCTCATTGATGTTGGGTCCTTATCATGGATCTATGGATCTATGGATCTATGGTATGCTAGTTGATCAGGGGACACACTGGTCAAAATGTCCATTGGTCCCATTTGTGGATGTGACTGACGAAATGGGGCTTATGACATTTATGGCCAGTCTAACTCCTGGTCCGCTAGTGTGTCCCTGCAGCCAGAACAGGATCTATACTGTGTGCTACAGGCTCGATGGGTGTTTCACTGACTCAATGACGACCAGTGTAGACCCAGACCAGACTGCGCGTCTGGGTCTACAATGGTCGCATTGGCCATAATCCCCATTTCTCTAGTCCGCCACATTTTATGATTTGCCAGTCTCTAAGTGATGAGTTCTCTGTGTGACCTTTCAATGACTATTTCACTGATGCAAGGTCAAAGAGATAGGAATGAGAATTAATGATGTCCAGATTGGGACAGCTCTCCGAGACAACCGGTATTAGGGCATTGCCAAGAGTGTAGACTCTGATCAGAGAACAGATATACCAGCTACAACAACATCCCAAGTTCCTGTATTCCATTGCATGCTGGGGGCACAGCATATTACTCGCTCAAATGACTGGTCACAATACAAAAACTTTAACCCGAACGCACGTACCGACGTACGGACGCGAATGTGCTGACTATATCGTGCTGTGCGCAAGTGGGTGTGAAACAAACTAACTAAAAATGTGCTTACAGGCCACAGATAACCTCACACTGACAGAGTATATTGATGAATAACTACTGTCTGTTCCACATTTTGCTGCCGACAAACTTTTGGTAATTAAACACATTAAATCCAAAAATATATTTAAATGCAAGTACTTTTTCATAAACAATAATAAAGACATCCCTCCTCAACTATTTTTATTTGATGATATTCCATCAAATAATGATTTTATTGCGAAAAAACTATTTTCCTATGGGAATTTAACATTGGGGGGCTAAACATAGATTTTTAAAAGATAATTTTTGGAATTTTGTGGACCGATTCAAAATCTAACTCCAGGGCCAGGAAAATCGAAACATCGTTCTATACATACACAGTGATTGAAGACAACATTGACCATTGGACTACATGTAACTTGTCATCTGGCGTGTTTGCATATCACATTGTTTTGCAAATATATTCGTCCAAAATGTTGAAATCAATTGACTATTTCAAACTATCTGGCAGAAACGATTCCATTTTATATACAGTTGTAGTCTCTAAAAGACAGACAGACACATAAATGGATATTTACGAGATAACGAATGATAATATGTATTAATTGCGAGTTGTTTTATCAGATTGTCTACTGGGAAATAACACCAGAAGCCGAATGTTCTCAACCGAGTGACCAAATATGATGGAAAACTTCTAGAATTGCCATGACTACATGCTGTAAACTTTCCATAGAACCTAACCAAACTTGGCAGTTTTTAAACTCATTCAACAAGAAACAGATGTGGCCTATCGGAGAATTTTGACACAAAAAACATATGTGCATCTCGATCCAGTTACGGAATTTGAAACACACAGCTTCGTGTTTTGTATGCAATCAGCGTAGACCCAGATCAGCCTGCACACGTGCAGGCTGATCTGGGGCTATGCTGGTTGCATAAACATTGAAGTATAAATATATTTGTCAAATACTGATGTTCATTATCAACCTGGGAACAGCTCACTAAAATGTAATTTGTGTCTAGATTGCACCAAACATACAAAATGCATGTTATCTCATGTGTAGATTATTTTAGAATATAATTCCTCACAGAGTCAGCTACCAGTGACCCCAAAAAGAGGCCGAATAAAGGGGGTTTCAGGAGGCTCAAATTTATTTATACAATTTTATTACTGTACCAGAGGCAAGACTTCGTGAATTCAACTACATTTGACTAACTAACTATGCTTCAGAACTGGGGACCGTTGCACAAAAATATTTTGTTCGTAAGTGAACAACTAAAAGTTGCCAAAAATGCCTCTATGTACCAGCGTACCATAAGGACGCTACATTCCATGTATTAAGCCTCCTACCATTACAACTATAGACTACAGTAGTTTATGTGTTTGATATATCCCATCTGTGTCAGCTACCTATCCCTTACAGTTCACCATACAATATCTACTAGTAAACATTTTAATAGTAAACCCTGACTTTAATTCTGGAACAAAATGTTATTGAACTTCAAATTACTTAACCCTCATTACGCTGTAGACGGCAATTGTCGGCTCCTGTTTTTCATTTCTGCCTTAATTCTTAACAATTAAACGGTTTCGACAGCTGCAGACGATTCTCATGCGCTGTCAAAACAGGCTTTTGTCAAGAAATAATGAAAATAAAACATTTCCAGCAGACGACAAAATTTAACTCAGCATAGTAAGAGTTAAGAAATTAAATCTTGGTATTCAGAGATATAAATACCGTGTTTCAGTACAAAAACGAATTTCAGGAAGCCATCGATTGTCCAATGCACATATGTACCTGGATGAATAACACAAGGGAAGCAACTCTTTTTTGTCTTGTGTCATTGCAAGACAGAAACGCTGGAAAATAAACCACTATATATGGTGTACGTCTGGTGGTTTGTTTGTTTGTTTGTTTGTTTGTTTGGGTTTAACGGCCTATCAACAGCTAAGGTCATTTAAGGCCGGGTCAATGGGTTTAGTATTAAATCCCATATATTACCTGTACAAGTACATGTACATGTTCAATACATGTACATGTTCAAGTACATGTACAAATGGGGGGAAAATCTCAAAATCAGAACTGAATATTTACAATAAACAAC